>JAUNZO010001841.1:1200000-1800000 GCA_031894775.1 Chloris gayana | reverse complement strand
TTCCACTTCTGTATACTACTTATGTTATGAGTGGGAACTAAAAATTGTTATGATTCGGATGGTTACAGTTTAGTGCTACAATCAAAGAAATTACTCCCTCCATTTTTTATTTCTTGACGTTCTGATAGCAGCAGCTAACTATTTTCCAGTTCATTTTTACTGTCCGAACGTCATGATTTAAAGAACAGAGAATTATTTTTTAACATAGTATTCTCATGGATCTTTGTCTGATGTCAGGAAAAAAATGAGAAGTAGTCCTCTACTAGAAAATAAAATCTTGAAGATTCTTACGGTTTAAGTGAACAGTTCCTGTCATTTGAACATTGTGACTCACTAATCACTACAGGAAACCAGTTATATGCCGTGTGCCAGGGGCACACGGCACAAGCTAAATAACACACGGTATAAATTATGCCGTGTGTAACACATGACACATACCACGTGGCATATTTCTAGACGGCATAATTATCATGCCGTGTGTAATTTATCGGGCACACGGTACAGTTAACCAACTGTGCCGTGTGCCCTCTGTCAGGCACACGGCACAGTTTTCCCATTGTGCCGTGTGCGCCGTGTGCCTTGACTCACGGCACAATGTTGTCAGGTTGCAAAAAAAATGTATATGATGGATTTAACCATTAGTGTCATCTCATTAAAGCATATTTCAGCAACGAAATGTGGAAACACACTAGCACACAACATCAGGAACCCAAAATAAAATCAGATAACTTCAACTATTGGGAGAAAAATACTTGGCTTGCAACGACAGCAAAGAAATGGCCTATTCTGCAGCTTGGCATCACAAAGTGGTAGCAAAAAGCTCTTCTTAAACAGATATGGTTAAAATAAAGGAGTAGCATAACTAATCACAAGTTATAATTAATCCATGCCATAGTGGTCTGATCTGAATATCTTAGAAGAAAATGAATGAATTGCAAGGAAACATTAACACCATACCTATATTCAATAGTGCAAGCTCTCTCTCCGGCACATTTGGCTTCGCAACTACGCCTTCAGGCTCCACGGTGACAAGAACATAAACCTACATACAGCAGTCAAAAAGGCAACTCGTATGCCACTATCAAATAAGCATGCAATTGAGGAATTTTTGAAAGCTTAGCTGCAAGGTATAATTTGACTTATAAATACCTTAAAAATAAAACTGATTGTTGAGAAAATGTGCTACTTGCCATTCCACTTGATTACTTTCCTCCAGGTATTCAATAAATCGCATCCAGATGTCTATACAGCCTGGATATAATAATAAACATCTTTGTTACAGGGCAACAACCTGAGATAGAATTGTGCAGCATAAAGTATTTACTAATAAATTTTATTAATTGATCATAGCAACGGCCGATCTCAACGATGAGGCATCAATTGGTCAGTATTTACTAATCACAAGAGTACTAATAATGATTTGTTGAAAATAACTTACAGCAAAAGGAGCATTCTCTAAAATATCAGATTGAATAAACAACACTCCCTCCTTTACTTTTTTTTCTTGTTGTTAGGACAAGCAAATTAGTGTAAATTTGCACTAAAATGTTTGTCCTATCGACAACAAAAAGGTAAGAGAGGAGTAGAACTTAATTACATAGAATTGGTTGGTACTTTATGTAAAGTAAATTATCTAAAACAAGATTGCTCAGAACTTATTCTTGCATCGAGAATAACAGACCCATCCATACGGTGGCAAAGCTTTCTTGCACTGCCATAAATATTCAGATCAGAACAACATGTTTTTTTTGTTGTTACTATATTCAGGTTTAGACTCTTGAAGCATATTATCATATTCAGATTTAGACTTCTCAAATATACTCATGGAAACAGTAGATGTGCTGTAAAAAGTCTAAAATAAATAGTCACGGTAAAGTGTTGAACTACAAAAGAACTTACACGCCATCATTTAGTTTCAATCTATAATATTATTCAAAAATAAGAAGTCTGAAATGAAAATAGCACTGCACCTTGTAGTCATCAATCTTCTCATAGAACACATCCATAAAAGGCTGGTCAGGAATTCTGGATGGGGCAATATATGTACTTGTTGGTACTCACAAGATGGAAAACATACATGGAGGTAAAGATTTCTCTCGTTATCGGTGGGCAGGACTGAACTCAATTTATCATTTATGCTTATAGTATAATAACAATAGCGCTAGATTGATTGGTCATGAGCACTTGCCCACATACAAGCAGCTGCTACACACGGGATTTTCTTTGGCATAAGATCCTTTTTTTTAACAAGAGTCATGAATTAGCTAGGGGATATTGAGTTCATGGAAAGATAATTGATCTTAGATGTCCGTACCTGAACTTGTCTAATCTATCAATTTTCTCATAAAAGCAAAATAAATGTAGGGTTCAGAGATTAAGAGCAAGAGAAAATGAAGTAGCTGACATAAAAGTTTGAGCAGACCTGCTGATAATATTTTCCCATTGTTGATGTACACAAAGCCTCTTGACGCAAAGCCAAACCTATGAGTCATGAAGTACGAAGTAGTTAATCTAAGTATCTGACCATCTCTATCTTCCTTATGTATGTGTACCCACCAAAGGAAATTAGCTAAGAGGAGAGGGAGATGACTTACTGTCTTGGAGGTGGTGAGAGCCTTGTAGGTGATGGAGCAAAGCCACACCATGCAGGGTGTTCACCGGAGCTGGTGATTGTACTAGCTGCCACCGTGCAGCTGTTGTGGCCGTATCCTGACCCATCGCCAACCAAGGAGCAAAAACTGCAGGTACAAACAAAGGGGAAAAAATTGAGAATCTGAAACCTAGAGAGCCGTATCCTGCCACATTAATCACCGGGCACAGCCCAACCCAGCGTCGCTGGACCTGCGACCACCGCCGCCCATGAAGCCTGCCCCTGCCCATGAGCCGCTGCAGCTAGAGAGAGAAGGAGCGGGCGGAGTAGAGGAGAGAGGAGGGAGAGGAGGCTGAAGGCTCGCCGGAGAAGCGAACTACTCACAGTCGCGTTCGAAGATGCGGCCCGCGAGGCCTTTCCCGGGAGGGAGATGGCGACGACGCTGCCGTGGTGAGTCGTTCCAGGAGCACACCGCCGTGTCGTGCGTCACGGGCTAGGGTTAGCGGCGCGGCAGGGAGGAACAGGGTCGGGGGCACGCGGGCGTCGGGCGGCTGGTGGAGGAGGGGCGGCGGCGGCGGGAGGAGCGCGTGACGAGCCGGGGCGGCGGCGGCGGTGGCGGCGGTTGGAGGCGCGAGGCGGGTGCGTCCGACGGGATTGGATCCAGAGATCGGGTCGAACGAGAGGTAGAGAGATTGGATTGAACCAAGTGGTCGCGTCACCTTGTGCCGTGTGCTGGATTCACGACACACGGTACATACAATCTGTGCCGTGTGCCAATATTCCTGCACACGGCACAGTTAGTATGCCGTGTGCTGGCACACGGCACAAATTAAGTTAAATTTTTTATATTTTATTTGGTCAAGTTATTTACAAATTTTTGATGTATTTTTAAAATAACTTATCAAAATGTTTCTAATAGATAATATCTAAGGCTTGATGAAGAAAACCTATTATTTCACGTATTTTTCTTCTCAATTTTAATTTCAATCACTAAAACCCTATATTTGCCAAAAAAAAATTTCAAACGAATCTGAAAAATACCTAAACTCTACCATGACACATTTCATGTGATGTGTGACCTACATAAAAATGATTGTCTTCTAAATCAAATTTAGCCATCAAATTGTTCCCAAATCATATCGAATCCTTCTCATCACTCAGAAACTTCTCCAGACATTCTTAGATTTCTAGGCAACGTAGGTGACAACTTGTACAAAACATCTTCACCTCTTTACAGTAACATCCATGCATGAAATAATGATGTTAGCACAAATATCATGATTTTTAGACTTTATTTGAATTTTCTACAATTTAAACACCATTGAACAACACGACATTCGTAATATTTCATGTACAATATGAGCGACATTTACTCTTTATTGCCTGTGTACGGCCTCAATCGATCTTACGAACATGAATATACAGTTTGTTCGCAACATATTTCAATATTTCAAACACTTTCAATTCAAATTTTAACCATCCCGAGAAAATACCAACAATGAAATAAATGCACCAAATATACCAAAATTGATTAAAAATTCACACATTTGTAACATGACGTACCACATACAGTCTCTATAGTAAATAAAATAATTGGTAAAGGAAAGAGCTAAAAAATAAAATTATTTTGCCGTGTGCCAAAAATACACACGGCATAATTGTGTTTGTGCCGTGTGTCTCCCCGTGGCACACGGCACAGTGGCGTTTGTGTCGTGTGTCCCGGTTTGGCGCACGGCACAAATATTTGTGTCGTGTACAATATTTGTGCCGTGTGTAATCCTGAAGGCACACGGCACAGATCTCTTTGTGCCGTGTGTCCGATAAATTACACAAGGCACAAATTTGGACACACGGCATATACGCTGTCTCCCGTAGTGAATCTATAATTCTTATGATTACCTTGTTAAGGACTACATAGCCCCGTGGCTCAATATATATATGAGAGAAGTCCTATACAGTGCCTTATTCAGTACCCAGGCCATTCATACGAGCCATCCACACGCAGAAGCCAACCAGGTCCATCTCCCACGTCATTCATATATTTAATGACAAATTATGTTCCTTAATTCATAGCCTAATTAAGGTGGAAAATTAATGCATGTTCCTTTCCCTAATTTTGTTTCCACGTTACTCTAAATCTTTCCATCAATTACTCTCTTTTTTCTCTCTCTCCCCACCATATATCTGCGGGCTACAGCAGCCATCATATGATGGCCAAACAAAATCCTAGTCTCTATTCTCTTTCTACTTTAGTTCTTTGTTATCGTTTTCTTCAAAATAAAAACAATGCAGCGACATATCCCCAATATAGCCATCCGACGAGCTTGCTACTCTAGTCATCAGTGGAGCCTATATCCATTTTGACTTTCATGAGACACCTCGGCAGCTGCATCGTTCTCTATTGTCCACGCCATGTTCGTACCTTTATTAATCTCTGTGTTGATTTGAAGATATGATTTGATTTTGATCTAGTGTACATATGATTGCAGATAACAGATCGGTAGTCAACTCCACCGCCTGGTGCATCCTGGCTATGGTTTGTTTTGATTTATTGTTTTCTCTCTCTATTTTTGCCTCACATATATCCCGCCGGGCATAAGCACCTTTTAGTTGACAACAATTCGGTGGTTATCAGCCATCACATTCTACCATGCATGGTGGTGATCTCTGATGCGCTCTGCAGGGTCCAGTACATTAAGTTGGAATAGCCTATAGTGTAACGTCCCGCCACTCTGGACCGGGCGCGCTTACACCTGACAGACTTAATAAGCCCTCAAGATTTCCCCACGGACCAACACTAGTCTTTTCTGCGTACTTTGTCCTCACTCATGCACACCCGGAAAATACTTGCCGGTCGGTCACCCATCCCTAAATTACTCCGGACCAACCACGCTTAACTTTAGAGTTCTTTAGAGATGAGCTTCCGGAAAAGAAGTTGCAACTTGTTGACATGAGTATTCTATCAATCATATTAAGCCCAGGCCGAGGATGTTACACACTCACCCTCATAGAAGACCGACGTCTTCGTCGGTCAACCCAGGCCAAGAACTTCCTCTCTTGGCCACGTCCATGTGTCCACTGCCAGGCGCATGTGTCATGCTGCGTGACCACTCCGGCCCACACCGACCACGCATACCATGCTCGCACACTCGCAACACACGCGGCCGTAAAACCGCGAGAGTCGGCTCGATACCATCCGTAACGTCCCGCCACTGCGGGCGGGCGCGCTTACACTGACGAGCTTAATAGGCCCTCAAGATTTCCCCACGGACCAACACTAGTCTTTTCTGCGTACTTTGTCCTTACTCATGCACACCCGGAAATACTTGCCGGTCGGTCACCCATCCCTAAATTGCTCCGGACCAAGCACGCTTAACCTTAGAGTTCTTTAGAGATGAGCTTCCGGAAAAGAAGTTGCAACTTGTTGACATAAGTATTCTATCAATCCTATTAAGCCCTGGGCCAGGATGTTACATATAGTGTTTGCTCCACAAGGAACAAGACATCAATTAGCGGCTATTTTAATTTTTAGTTTCAGTGTGTAAAGATTATCTCCAGAGGCAAAATAATTGTATCATTAAATCACTAGTTTTCTCTTTTTATCTCAACAATGCAAAATGAAATTAACATAAAGTGCCGAATTAGTACACAGATACATTTGTTTACGTTGGTCAAAATATTTGTTTACCTTGGTCGTTCTCGCCCGTAAGAGTCTGGAACCATTGATTGTAAAGAGGTCATTGAACATGAATAAAGACCCACAATTGCAAGTGTAATAACAGGCATATTACCATAAGATGGATCCAAGTTTGAACGAGTGATCATTGAGTTTTTTATATAGGATATTATTGACATTCAGGTCAAAAACATTTTCTGTAGTCAGCTGACGTTTTCATTCTTGTACCATGATCATGTTTTAGCCATATAGATATGTTCAGAATCCTTGATCCAACCATAAAGGCTCTGCAATCATAAGTTCATTGTCTATAAAAACGTGTTCATGTAACCATAAGAACATTCCTCATTATGTATGCTCTCAATTGACGTGTTTATGAATTAACTTTCAAAATTTACTATTTCATAGAACTAGTATTTATCATGAAAGGTGGTCTCTCTCAAGAATGACCCATCCTATAAATTTTTTTCTTCGTGACTTAACGATGTCAATGTTTATGCTATCCACAAAGATCTCTTTGTGGGTCATTACCAATGGTCCCTTCTTGCTGGACGAAACCGCATGCGACAAGCCGTGCCTTGTGCTTGACCACCTCCCCTGCCTCATTCTTCTTGAGCTTGAACACCCATTTCAGAGTGATTCGGCGATGGCCAGCCGGCAGGTCGACAAGTTCCCACGTGCAATTCTGCTCGATGGAGTCCATCTCCTGTTGCACTGCCGCACGCTAGGCCGCATCACCTTTAGCTTCCGCGAACACGCAAGTCTCGCCGGTGTGCGTCGGGTGCAGCTCGGCGTCGATGTTCCGCTGCACGAACCCGGGTGCCGGCTGCTCGTCGAGGATGTCGCTCATGGTGCGCTAGCACAGAGGAGTGTCATTGTGCGCAACGTTAATGCGGTCCTCATCATTCTCCAATGGCGCCGCTAGGACGGGAGCGCGCATGCTGCCAGTGCACTGGATCAGCTGCCCGAAGCGGTGCCCTGGCTCATGGTCGGTGTCGACGGCGCATGCGAGCTTGATGACGATGAGTGTCCGCCAGCTCCCCAGCTCCCGCAAGCTGCAAGTACTCGACGGTGAAGTCGCTTGTTATCGCCGCCGAGCCGCGGATGGTGTCCATGGTCCGGTCCCGGCCGCGCCCTTCATCGAACATGACATCGCGCGATGTGCGCACGCGTCGGGTCACCGGGTCGAGGATGCGGTAGGCCTTGGCACCCTCGGCGTAGCCGATGAAGACGCCGGGCGTGCTCCGGTCCTGCAGCTTGCCGACGCGGTTGAGCTCCTTCACGTACGCCAAGCAGCCGAATGTTCGCAGGTGTCCGACCGGCGGCGTGCGCCCATGCCAAGCCTCGTATGGGGTTTTGCCCTCTAGGCCCTTGGTCGGTGACCGGTTCAACAAATGTACCGCGGTCATCACGGTCTCACCCCAGAACTCTGCCGGCATGCTGCGTTGCTTGAGCAGGGCACGGGCATTAGCGACCATGGTTTGGTTGTGACGCTTGACGACGTCGTTCTGCTGCGGCGAGTACGGCGCGGAGTAGTGCCGCTGGATCCCTTCTTCCATGCAATAAGCAACAAACTCGGTCACGGTGAACTCACCGCCATTGTCGGTGTGCAACACTCGGAGCTTGTGGCCGCACTCCTTCTCTCGCTGTTGCTTGTACATGCTTGATGGCTTCTGCGGCAGCTGCCTTCGTCGGGAGAAGGACGACCCACATGTACCGTGAGGCGTCATCCACAAGCAGCAGGAAAGAGCGTCGTCCTCCAGGTGCTGCCGGCGTGATGGGGCCGCAGAGATCACCGTGAACGAGCTCCAATGGATTTTCTGCGCGGTATTTGTCCTCACGGGGAAAAGGACGCCGCTTGAGCTTGGTCATCACGCAGGTGTTGCAGAGCTGCTCGACGTGGTCGATCCGCGGCATCCCTCATACCATTCCTCACGCTCGAGCTTGCCTAGTGCGTCGAAGTGGAGGTGGCCGTACCGCTCATGCCGGCGCCGGGCATCATCATTGCGTCGAGTGACGAGGCGGACCGGTCGGGTGACCCTCATGCGGAGGATGTAGAGCATGCCGCTCCCACGGTTGACCTTCGCGCCACCTTTGTTGAGTTGGCCGAGGCTGATGATGGAGTTCCGCAGGGCCGGGATGTAGTAGACTCCATGGAGCAGCTTGTGCTCACCGGTTTTGGCCTCGAATAGAACGGAGCCCACGCCGCATATCTCGACCACGGACTCATCGCCGAACTTGACGGAGCCTTGAACGCCGCGATCTAGGTCGGAGAAGTGCTCGAGGCAGCCGGTCATGTGGTGGGTGGCGCCGTTGTCGAGGTACCATCCTTGAAGCTTGTCACCACCGAGTCGGTGCCGAGGTACACTACAAGGATTCCGATCTATGGCAACAAATCTATTGCAACAAACAACAGGTCGTTGCGATAAAAAAACACTATCGCTACAATTTATTGTTACGTGGCAATAACCGTCTTTTGTGGCCACAATTTTGATTCGTTGCATTACAATATTGTATTGTTGCAATAGATCTACTATATTGCCACAATTTATTGAATTGTTGCATTTGTTTGGAAATATTGCTATGATTTTTCCCTGTTGCAACTGCCGAAATATTCGTTGCGATATATATAATTATATTGCAACAAACGGCGAAAAGGTTGCTAATGAGCGCTACAGGGGATGGCGCTCAACATTGCACGCTACCTATAAGTGCTACAGGACGGATGCTTGAACGTAGAAGGAACAGGCCTGAAGATGTGGGTGTGGAAGAATGGGATCATCCGATAGACTATTTCGGGAACGATGAGCAATTCCAGGTCATCTATCTTGCTAATAACTCAACATTATATGTTCATGTTTTTATTTACTTTGATGTAATTAATTTAATACATTGTAGAAACTAAGTACAATAAACTCTGAAAATCGCAAAAAGCAAAAGACAAAGCACTTGATGGGTTCCAAGTCATACTCACAGCTAAGCTATGAGAAGGTATGGAGAAGAATACATGCTGCCATTGTACTATTTATATAGTGATCTTCTTTGTGACATGTACCTGAATTTTTGCACAGCGAGATAAAGAGACTGGAGAAGAGCCTGATGACATTGAGCTGTGGGAGGCAAGTCATCCGAAGAATGGTGAATGGTCAAACGAGCGATCGAAGTTGTACATGTGGGTGACAATTCAAAACTATATTTTTGAGCATTTACAATTAGGTTACTAAATGTTATTATTTTTCCTATCTAAAATAATGCATGCACACAAGTTAGTGAGAAGCAAACTGCACAAGGAGGTCCAATTTCCATTGAGCAGAGGAACACTATATTCCGGAATAGTTATAGGTCCTCACTAGGTTGTGGAGCATCACAAGCTCATGGTCGTGGTTATATGGCAAAAAAACCTCAATGTGTTTCGAGAGATTACGGACCCGGATGGATGAACATGCTCGTGCGACAACAGAAACACAAAGGCAGAATGAAGAGCTCAACTACCATGTCCGGACCTTGGAAGATAAAAATGAAGACCTCAATCTACATGTCCAGGACTTGGAAGAAAAAAATAAAGACCTGAACATCCAAGTGCAGAACTTAGGAAGCAAAAATGATGAGCTGAACCTCCATGTCAAGAACTTAGAAAATCAGCTAGCTACAGACCGTGAGCAACGAGCTAAAGAAATGGAGGACCTGAAGATATCAATGAGAGATGAATTTCTCAAAATGGTTGCTAATCAACAAGGAGCTATACATCAGGTAACTCCTGCAACTATTGCATTTAGTTACATTCTAAGCATTTGAACAAAAAACATATGTGATCAAACGTAAGTCATATATATAGTATGTACCATTCTTAAATCAAACTTAGAAAGTTATATACTTCTTGCAGCCTGGTCAGCAAAAGAACTCTGAGGGAAGTTCAAATGGAAATAATATCAAAAGTATTGTTTTACCAGAAAATATTCCAGGTGCCCGTGTCATCAGTCCTCATCAACTTAGAAAAACAGCAAATTTATTTCGCCGAAACGGTAATTAATTCTTGCTGGTTCGTTCATTATAATATCATGTAGTCATATAATTCTCCTTTCATGTTGTTTTAGACTTCTCGATATTATAAAATAGTTCCACATTCATTTGTACCTGAAATTATATAATAGGACTGGCTTGAACTGAGCAAAGATAGCATTCGATGTCATAGTAATGTCGTTGCTAGGTGCATATTTATATAAGTAGGAGTTCAATATCTACATTAGAATCAAAATGTTCAAGTTAAGACATATTTATTATTCCTATTTAATAAAATATGCTTTTATTTTCCTTGTAAAACTTGCATATAAATTTTGAATATGTTGTCATGGCCATTAGCACACATCGTATACTAATTAAATTATTGCATGATTTCTGCAGGATGATATCTAACAACTGCAAGGAGGAAAGAGAGGATCAAGAGTTTCATAACAGAAGATAACATCTCCTCTAGCATGGGCATCTTTTTTAGTTCATATTAGTATTCCATTCTAGTAGTTATTTGATCAGAACTGAAATCTTTGTAATTTTATTAATCTTGTAGCACACGTTGATTATATAGGGATATTTGCTTTGATTTATTAAAGAACATTGCCTTCCGTCTCAATAATTTGTCTACCCGATGGTCTATTGCTCCATGTTATTGCCCTCCAAAATTTAACCATCCAATCTGTTTTGTTGTCATATGATATGGCACGATAACCAATTCATTGTGATATATGATTTTTCCCTGCACGAACAAAATTGTTACGGTAGGGTATTTTTCCCACAGGTAAAAATCGTTGCATTAGAAATCTATTGCCACGATTCATAAAATGTTGCATTAGAATTCAATCGCCACAATTACCTAAGTGTTGCGCTAGCATACTATTGCATCAATTCATTAAACATTGCATTAGTATCCTATCGCCACATATCCTCAACTGTGGCGTTAAGATCTTATCCCCATGATTTTTAGTTGTGGTAAGAAATTCCTATCGCAATAAATTATAATCATGGTAATAGATATTAAATGCAACTATTATACCTGTTGCAAAATCATAGTAACATCGTTGCAATATCAAATTTTCTTACCACAATTATCAAATTGTTGTAGTAGTTTATTACCACGCCATTTCTTGCAACAATCAGCTCAAGCTTTCTCCACGATTTATATCGTTGCAAGAATAACATTTTGCAACAATTCTAGGCCAATTGCAACAATTTTGACTGTTGTAAATAGGTGTCTCCCTTGTAGTGGTAGACGCGTGCATGCGGCTCGTCGAGGTGGAGCAGCGCGGAGCCGGATGGAGCTGGTGGCGGTGTGGAGCTGGAAGCGGGGAGGCTAGGGTTGCATCAAAACCCTCCCGCGTGGGCTGAAACTCCGGTCTCACGTGGGCCAGAAACAGTGATGGTTCATGATCATCATCCGCTTGGGCCGGATGAGCGGCACCACGCTTGGGCTGCCTGCAGTCCTTGGCCCGGTGCTCGCGGGCCGCAATTGAGGCACCGGTCATCACGGGTCGCCTTGCGTTCTCCGCCGCCACCAGTACCGCAGTCGCCAGCACCACCGTTGGCCTGCCTAGCAGAGCCGCTGTTGCCGGACTTGTCCTTCCTGCGGGGTCGTTGGCGTCGGTCCTTGACCGGAGTTCGGCCCTCAAGCCGTCGGCTTTCCTTCGGCGCGCGAGCCACCTGCTCCTCGGTGTAGAGCAGCTTGCCGCCAATGGAATCGGGGTCGACGGAGGGCACCTCGTCCCGACCGTCGACGGCCTTGAGCCGACCCGCCGCGTCCTCAATCGACAGGGTCGAGAGATCCAAGAGGGTCTCTATCGATAGAGCGATTTGTGTGTACTTGGAGGGGACGACACGGAGAAGCTTCTCGACTGCCTTCTTCTCGTTGATGTCGCCATCGCCGTGCCTTGCTAGCTGTTGCACTAGGCCATTGACGTGGAGCGCGAAGTCGTCGATGTCCTCCCCGGGCTTGAAGCCGAGGCGGTCCCACTCCCGACGTAGCCTTTGCGAGTGGCCCTCCGCGCGTGGTCAATGCTGATGCGTGACGCGGCGATGGAGTCCCGGGCATCTTTGGCGGAGGGCTTGTCCGCGAGAGAGGAGACCACCTCCGGTAGGACAGAGGCCAGGAGCTCGTCTAGCGCCAGCCGATCCTCGTGTCCCCGTAGGCGACGGCGTCCCACAACCGACGTGCCTGCAATTTCACTTTCATCAATAAGCTCCGGTCGTTGTAGTTCATCTTGGTGAGCATGGGCCATGGCGTGCTTCCGCCGGACTCCTTGATGACGCGCTGGACGACCGGTGAGTCGCCGCGACGAACACGTCGGCCGCGGCGGCGGACAGGGACGGAGACGCCCGACGGTTCCTGTGAAGGTCCCGCGGCACGTCCAGCACCTCCTCATCGTCGTCCTCCCGGCCCAGGGCAGCGGCGGCGGCGGCAGCAGCCTCGGCTGCAGCAACCGCGGCACGCGCGGTTTCAGCCGCGTGCTGTGCCGTTCGCTCGGCCGCAGCGATGCGTGCCTCACGATCCTCAGCGTCGGCGGTAGCAGCAGCAGCGACGGCGGCTCTCCGGCGAGTGGACGAGGTAGACATCCTCATCAAAACTCACACCCTGCTCTGGTACCAATTGTTGGAACTAAGAACTAGAAAACAAGCTAAAAACCTAGAGTTGTGAATGATTGCAGTGCTTGATGGCTGCTGCTTTGGTCCCTTTATATAGGCAAAGATATAGTTGTAACAACCAACAAAAACAAAAGATAGTAAGAAACAAAGTGGCTAGTGTAACAACCAACCAAAAGCAAAGGATACTAAGAAACTAAATGGTCCATATGCCAAAGGATACTAAGAAACAAAATGGACCAAGAATCAAAGGATAGTAAGAAACAAAATGGTTATGACCAGCCCTATTGTTTGTAACCCTCACACAAGCTTATCTATCGCCAGCTGCCTGTTAAGCTCTTCCAGTCTCTCTCGTAGCCTGGAAGATCTCATGTCCGCTAGCTTCTGAGATTTCTCAGCAGCATCTCGTGCCGCCATCGCTGCAGCTGCTGTCTCTTCCTTGAACTTCAGCTTGTTCTCCAGCTCCAGCATAGCTTGCTTAGCCTCATCTAACTCCTTGCGAAGGGATGATATCTGTGCAACAAATTGAGTTTGGCTAATCAAAAGATCAACATGATGGTTGGTTATAACAAAAATAATCCTTTACCCCCCTCAAAAAGAAAAAAAAACAGTCCCATGCATCAGTTAATGTTCTCTTGAACATAGAAATCTCATGGTCTCGACAACAGCAACAACTACTACCATCTCATACTATTCATAAAGTAAAAAAATATACTCCTCATTTCTGAAAGTCATGTAGTTAGGACAGCAAGATTAATTCAAATTTGAACTAATCTTGCTGTCCTAACGACATGATTTTTGGAATTGAGGAGTAATTAATGGCTTTATCAAATCTCCCTTGCAAACTGATGCATCCTTCTCAGTCCTTGTGGCATTTGTGCATAATACTGATGCATCTGCTGCTGCCACTGACTGCGCAAGGCCTTGCATAGACTACTGTACATCAATAGCAGTTTGTTTCTCAGCTGAAGTTATTTACCATGTTTAAGCTGACAAGGCCATATCCAGGAATGCTCCTAGGGACAGTAGAATGATACCATCATCGAGCACTGACTTTCAATTACTAACAAAAATAGGGCAAGCAGAAAGAAATTCTTGACAAAGACACCACATGTCAACAAAAATTATGATAAAGATGGCAACAAAGCTTACAAGTATGTGAAGCAAATTTAGAGTTTCACAGTATCGAACAGCATACTACTGCGTGACACAGCACCATATCATTTAATATAAGTAGATATTTTTCCCACTTTTACAAAAACAGAAAGAATAAAAGGTATTTCTCTGCAGTCATATGCTTGCCACACCCAGTTACACCATTTCATTTATGCTTTGGTATAATTACAATATGATGTACAAGAACATCTGCAAGTTTTTGGTCGAGAACTAACTTGCATTTATGCATAATAACATCTGTTAGCCTGCCCAACTTGCGAACTTTTTCTCTATTTTGGCCCCTTCTCATCTAAAATTTTAAAAGTAGCATGTTCCAAACTAAATTTCCAAGATCTGGCCTCTTTTGGTCACGCCAAACTGTATGACGTGACAGACGTATAGGGTCACGCCATTCCTTATGTGTCAAAGTGAATGGCGTGACCAAATGTGACCGTGGTCAATCCTTATGTGTCAAGCCTATTTTTCTATGTGTCATTTGGTCACGCCAAAGTGTTCGGCGTGACCATATTCATGTGTCACGCCATTACGTATGGCGTGACCAAATGGGCCAGATTCTGGAAATATAGTTACTCGAAGGGCTATTTATAAAATTTCAGATAGGAAGGGGCCAGAATGCAAAAAAAGCTCCCAACTTGCTTGGGGTTGCAGATTTTGTTATTGTTTTGTACAATAACATCCGTAAGGCATATTTTGTTTGCCTTATTGTATCTGGTTGTGTGGGTTTCATCTCTAGCCTAACCCTAACCCAACTTGGACCTTGGCTTTGTTGTTGTTGTTATTGTTGTGTTATCGAGATTATCCCCGAGCGTAGAGGATGAATGGCATGCCGGCTGGCTCCAACTTGACGCCGCCACCGGAGACCGGCAGCTCGTCGGAGTCGTCCTTCCCCTTGTCGTGGCGCTTGGGAGGCGGGCCGTCGGTGCGGTGGCCCTCCTTGGTGCTCGCGCTCGCCTTGCCTCGGAGCTCGCGAGGCGGATCGATCCGATGACCCTCGGTGGCCGTCTTCGCCTTGCCGCGGAGCTCACGAGGTGGTGGCGGGACATTGATGGAATGACCCTCCACGGCGGTCGCGCTCGCCTTGCCGCAGCGGCTCTCCTCGGCGGCCTCGCTCGCCTTGCCACGGCCCTCACGAGGCGGTGGTGGGACATCGATGGCGCAGCCCTCCACGGCGGCCGCCTTCGCCCGGCCGCGGCGGCCCTCCTCGGCGGTCGTGCTCGCCGTGCCGCGGCCGTCCTCGGCGGCCGCTGTCTTCTTGACGGGGCTGAACCACATCCCCTTCTCGTCTCGGGGCTGCGGACGAGCGGCCCGCGAGCGCCTACTTCGACGACCCATGGCGAGCGCGTGGCTAGGACTTTTGATCTTCCGCGATGAACAGTTGCGTGGGCTATTTGGAAACAGAACCGACGGGGAGGAAGTGGATGCATCATCTAGGGTATGAGATGGGGGATTCCAATTTAAAGAGACGGGGAATGGGATGCGTCCTCGATTTGTCACTAACGAGCGGGCCCCATACACGTTCATCCTCAGCCCACAAATAGAAACAGCCCAAGAGCAGCCCAATCAGGTCCGGAGGTGGGACGTCGGTGCGGCTGCAGTTTAGTTCCACATCGGCTATTTTAGGAGAGCAGAGCCAACTTAAAAACTCATTCGCCCGCCCCACACTCGATGTTACCGTGATACCTGCTCTCCCATCCCTTCCCCGCCGTGGGCCGCTCTTCCTGTTGTGAGTTCTTGAACGTGGGCCTTCAGCGAAAAGGCTCGAGTCTAGTACAGATGTCGACGGGCATCCAAAATACTCGCTTTAGTTGTGGACGGCCTATTAGTAGAGGCTCACACGGGTCGAGGGCTTGGGCCAACGGCCAAATGTTTTGCCAATTTTATTCTATTATTCAGAGGTGAAAACCCACTTAGCAAAGGAAACACATCAATCATGAACACTTAGCAAAGGTAACACAACCAATTCATGAACACTTAGCAAAGGAAACATATATTTAGCAAAGGAACACTACAGCGAGACCGATTCATTAATACAACCACCATTACAAAACACCTACCATTCAACAACAACCTTTTTTTTTCACCACACTAGAGGAGTAGCAGCAACAAAGTTTCAGACCGCCACCTGTAACAAAATAGCAAAATACAATAAAAAACCTTTTTTCCACCAAATAAGAGAATCAAGATATGAAAACTCCATATGTACTATTTTTTACGTCTTTGATTTTTCTCGACGCCCTTGTCTTTGTTTTTGTCTACGTATTCCTTCTTCATGGTCGGTACGTAGATAAGGAGTTTCCTCATTGTGAGAAATTTCCGGCATGCTTGAAGCAGAAATGCGGGGGCTTCACAAGATTGATTGTACTCGTCCTCATTGATGCCATCTTCCACTCTAAGAAACCTTTTCTTCCCTAACGGAATGATAGAACGCTTCCTTCTCACCGTGTCGACTCACATAGAAAACCTATTGCACTTGCTTTGCAAGAACAAATGGCTCCGTCTTGTACCCATGATGGTCCAGGTCCACTGTGGTGAACCCAAACTCATCTTTCTAGACACCTGTTGTGCCTTGTACCCAATGACATTTAAACAATGGCACCTTGAAGGTCACATAATTTAGCTCCCATATCTCTTCAATTTGTCCATAATATGCACTCCTTTGCATATCATTGTCATATGCATCCACACGGATGCCACAATTCTGGTATATGCTTTTTTTATCCTAAGTAATGGTGTAAAATGTATAATCACTTATTTTGTAACCTTGATAGGTCACAATTGTGAACAAGGGCCCAGCTGCTAATTGCATAGCAAATCACTCTTGTCAGACATTTCACCGACTTGATCTCCGAACCAAATGTTGAACTTCTTCATGTGTTCCTTTGCCAACCAAGATTCACTTCGCTCGGGTTTCTCGACAAAGTATGTCTTTGTGCTCACTTATGTAAGGTGAAACTTCCGTCATTTGTTGCAGCACAAGAAAATGAGCCTTGTTCATAAGTCTCGTGGTCGGGAGTAATTGTCTTTTTCCTGGAGTGCCTTTACCCGCCAACCTATGATCATCTTGGGAGTGTGGTAAATCAATTGAATTATTTGGGTCTATGTAATTAGCACACCATTCAACCACCTCCTCGGTAGAATACCCTTCCACAATGCATCCTTCGAGCAAAGAACGATTCCTCACATACGACTTCAGGATGGCAAGGTATCTCTCATATGGAAACATTTGGTGGAGATACATAGGCCCAAGGTAGTGAACCTCTTTCACAAGATGCATTGTAACATGAACCATCATGTCAAAGAAGGATGGTGGGAAAAACATCTCGAGGTGACACATAGCTTTTACCAGGTTCTTCTCTAGATCCACCAAAGATAGTGGATCTATCACCTTTTGAGAGATGGCACTGAAGAAAAAGCAAAAGCTCATGATTGCTTTCCGAACTTTGATGGGTAAGATGTTTCTAATCGCTGCCGGAAGCAATGCTGTCAGCATGAGATAACAAGTGTGTGACTTCATCTTACCGACCATCTTAAGATCGGGCACCGAGACCTTGTCACCAATGTTGGCACGAGTACTCGAAGAAAACTTGACACCTTTCAGGAACTCACAAAACTCTTTCTTCTCCTTCTTTGACGAGTGTGATGCAAGATGGGGGTAGATCCCGACCTTCATCTTCACAAAAAAGCTCAGGCCTCAAGCCCATTGCTTTCAAGTTTGGTCATCCATTTCTATGGTCTTTGCATTTCCCTTTCATATTCAGGAAGGTCCCCACAAATCTATCACACAAATTCTTTACAATATGCATTAAATCAAGACAGTGGCTTATATCCAAGAATTTTCAATATTCCAGCTCAAAGAAGACAGACTCCTTCTTCCATGGAGACTTCTCACCTTCTTGCAGGTTGCGTTTTCTCTTTCCAAGGACCGAAGAAAAGATTCTTCGTTGGTCCTCAAGAATTTGAACACCTGTGAAATGCCTTGGGGTGTCCCTTTCTCCACAGTTCCATCAAGCTGAGCCGCCATTTTACGATATTGGTGGTGTTTGGGGAGGAATCGCCTAGTTCTCATGTATACCGGTCTCTTTGAGTTTTTCAACCACATGCTCTCCGTATCGTACAAGCACCGCGGACAACCTTTCCCCCAGCTTCGGTCTGTCTCGGAATACAATGTTGGTAGGTTCCGTATCGTACAAAAAACATGGCATACATCCCGAAGTACTCCCTCTTGAACTGGTCCCAGCACCTCAACACCATCGAGACCATAGTAACTTCAAATCATCTATACGTGGCCTCGGGTAAACATCGATCTTGATGTGGGGCTGCTTTCGACCAGAAATCAACACTGCCAACATAAAGTACTTTCTCTTGTGGCACAACCAAGGTGGAAGGTTGTAAATACACAACACAAATGGCCATGTGTTGTGGACAACACTCATATCACAAAATAGATTCATTCCATCCGTGCTCAAAGCAAACCGGATGTTTCTCACTTCCATGGCGAAATCACCATATCTTGCATCAATGTTCTTGCACCGAGCAGATTCTACCGGATGCCGATAGTTTCCATCATTCTTTCGGCCCTTGCCATCCTTTCTTCCATGCCAAGTGAGGAGCTCAGCCTCCTTGCTGTTTGCAAACATACGCTTGAGGCGAGGGATGATTGGAAAATACCACACTACTTTCCGAGGAGCACCATGCCTTCTCCTAGTTACCTCATCATCAACCCCATCTTTTATGTGCTTGTATCGTGAAGTTCCACAAATAGGACATACGGTCAAGTCCTTATAATCGTCACCACGGAACAATATGAATTCTCCTTGCAAGCATGGATCTTTTCCACTTCCAATTCTAGTGGAAAATGATTTTCTTGGCTTCGTAAGTATTTGTTGGCAACACATTTCCCTCGGGCAGCATGCTCCGTAATAGGTCTAGCAAAGCAGTGAAGCTCCGATCTAACCAACCATGGCTTGCCTTAAGCTTCAGAAGTTTTAGTACTCGAATCCAACAAAAACATCTTGCTGCCAGGATGTATTGGTTTTTTGGAATCTCTCACAAGTCCTTTAAACTTTGCAAATTCCCCCTCGGTGTACTCATCCTCATTGTATTCATCATCTATGCCTAAGATTTCATCATCATTAAGATGTTGATCTCCTTCATCAACTTGATCATCACTTCCATCCACAACCCCCTCGGGTGCCTCACTAGGATTTAATCCCTCTTCGCCATGCTTGTTCCAAATTTTGTAGTTACTTTTGAAACCATGAACAATCAAGTAAGCATGGGGATGCATTTGATGTGAAAACCTCTTGTCGTTTCGGCAGTCCACACATGGACAATATATAACCTTGTTGTTCTTCTATGTCATGTCATCCACGACAAAACTAATGAAACCCATCAACCCATTAAGGTATGCATCACAAGTGCGGTTGTCCAAATACATCCCAAGCACGATCGTCAGCCATCTCTCGATGCCAATCTTGAGATAAAGGTACCTAGAAATGAAATCACGAATATGATATCTCCCAAACATGAGGTGGTGGTGCTAATACATGCTATTTTGATTCAACAAAAAACTCCATATATAGCTATTATTCACCTTTATGCAGAGTTAGCTAGCTAGGAGAGCAACATCAACAACGAGCAGGTGGTGAGCATCCGCGCGTGCCGAGCAGGGAGTGGTTGAGCATGCTGCCGACGGTGGGGGAAACCATAGTGGTGAGCGCACGTGCGCCGACGCAGAGGGTGGTGAGCACGCTCGCGCACGATGATGCAGGGGTGGTGAGCACGCGTGCCGTGACGACGCGAGGTGCTGAGCACGCGCGCGCCGCCAATGCAGCAAGGTGGTGAGTAGCGCGCGCCGCCGACGCAGTAGAGGGTGGTCGAGCATGCGTGCGCCGAAGTAAGGTGGCCAAGATACGACCGCTACCACTGCCCACCACGCGCGCGACATCGCCGATGCGAGAGGGTGGTGAACACGGATGGCACTCGTGAGCTGGATTCGGCGGCCTGGGCGTGCCGCGGCCGAACGGCAACACAAACACGGACAACGCGGTGACCTAGATTAGATCCGAGACATACAGGAGCAATCACGACGTGGGACCAAAATCCGTCGCTAGGACGAGTGTCACTAGGTACGGTGCACTAAATCCTGTCGCTAGGACATGGACCTATATGGACGGGTTTCAAGGAACCGTCGCTAAGACATGGGCCTATTTAGACGGTTCTCAATAAACCATCGCTACTGCATTGCATAACATGGATGGGTCCTAAAAAACGTCACAAATAAGTTTACCCGTCTCTATATCCTAGTCTATCACGGACGGTTGCTAAAAAACCGTCGGAGGTGCTGGCGATAATTCAGACCGTTAACACTTAACCTTCACTATCGCTTTTAGTATAGACGGGGCTTTTTCACCCGTCTCTACTAGTTGCCTCACGTGGAACAGGGCTGACGGTTTCGAGAAAACTATCTCGTACTGGTCTCTTAGAGACGGGTGTTATAAACCCGTCGCTAGCTCGCGTCTGTAAAGACCAAATTTGAGGTAGTGTCATACCCGGCATCCACAGGGCAACGCTTTCCAAAAGAATCTCCTTCCTTCAAAATCTCACACCATGAACAAAAGAAAGTTTTAATACGTAGCAAATAAAAGATGTGCTACAACAAAAGTAACTTAGCTCATAGATCTTGGTTACCTTCGGGTATTGCACACTAACCTTTTAGGGAACACAATAAAGAGAGAATAAAGGGAGAAGGAAGTTATGCAACCACACGAAGCGAACAATTTTGTTATTATACCAATTATTTGAATATTCAAGGTATACAATCATCTCAAGCTTAGCCTTGCAAAAGCATAAGCTTGGGGAGGGGAGTGGCTCTGGTGCGCTCTATTGCACACTTCTCTTTTCCTTCACATTTTCTTGTCTTTGCCTTTGTTATATCGTTGAATGCACATCTCCTTGTAGATAAAAATTTATGAAAATACCAAAAAACATTTCCAAACCACAAAAGAATAAAAAGATTTCCCTTTTAAAATAAAATTGAGAACTTGGTCTCTACCTTGCCTTGAAAAAGATGAATAGTTGCTCCATTAGCTCTTTGCGAGTCCCGTTTACAACTTCGTACTCCCATTTCTTTGGTTTTGGTAGACTGTCATGATCACCGCGTGTAACTCCAAGTTTTTTGGTGCAAAAAGGCTAATAAATATCCACCCAGCCGCCACTCCGGATTCGCCGATCGGCTCGCTCCATCGCTTGATCCGCATCCGTCTCTTGTTCGCTCCGCCGCTCCGCATCCGGTTGCGTCGCCGCCTACAATCGCTAGACAGCTGCCCTCATTCGCCGCTCCGCCTGATTCACCGAAGATGGACGACTACAGTGATGACGACATGGACCCGTTGTTGTTCTCCCAGTCTGCTCCGTATTCTTCGGACTACTCTTTCAAACCCTTCGGCGGTGAGGAAAAAATCCCCTGACACCCACCAGTTTATTCCCCATCATGTTCTTGACCTGAACTCGGAGTCAGAGGAGTGGTCAATGCTAGAGCAGTACCAGGGTACCTGCAGTTTTGCCCTGGCGAAGGAAGTGGTACGGGAGGTGGCGGTGCGAGAGCATGCAGATCCGAAGAAGCGCTGGTGGAGGGAGTGACGGCAGTTTTTTTCACGACATGGACAATATATGATACGTGGGAGACTTTGATTTTGGGGGCCCTGTTCGGTCGCCCACTCTGTCATTGTCGATCGACGACCCTGACGCAGCTTATCAAAGATGAAGCACCAGTGTCACTACTCAACCAGTAATTTGACTGTACATACAATTCATTCAGTACTATATAATTACGTTTTTCCTATTGCTCAGTCCACTGAAGGTTCAGTCGACGCGGGGCGCGCACGCCGGGGCGGGAGTGGGCGCAGAGCGGGCTAACGGATCTCAAATTTTTTTATGTGATTTGTAGTTTGAAAAAATGGTAGGGGTTATATGTCTTAGTAAAAAGATGTATTTCAAAAATTTATCTTATGTATTTCTATAGAAAAAATTAAGTTTCATTATTTGTTTGAACTATTTTCTCTTAACGGGTTTAAAAAAGTAGAAATTCGAAAGCCGAAACCTGGGTGACTGAAAGTTGCTCCAACTCTCAGTCGACTGAAAAATAGCAAGTCCCATATAATTATGTTTCCATTACCCTGCGTCTCCCAAATTATCTCCATCAGCACCCTCCATCCAACACCCTGCAACCCCCTGCCCCCTGCCACCTCCACATCAGCCATGCATATGCAATTGCAACCTGCTGCTCTCACCATTTTCGTGTTTTCCTCTACACCCTGCATGTTCCTGCCGGTTCTGCAGCAACAGATACGATATCAGCTCATGAAGCACTCATCAGCGACGCCAAGCTTGTATATCCAGCAATGGCAGATACGCACTTGGCTTTTTTCATCCCGGCGGCAAGTCCCCCAGACATACCAGCAAGTCACGATCACCATCACTTTCACCCAAATCACCAACAACCAATCCAATGACCTCTGGAGCACTAAAAAATATCACCATGCTTGTGAGGAGAGCCAAATAACCTTATGTTGTACCGATCATCTCCACTTTCAGAAAGCCTATCACGGGCTGATCTAAATAGCGGAACAATTGATTGTGTTCATTGAACATTTGTATAAGAGAAGCAACAATTTCTTCGTTAGGCTTGAACTTGCTATTAGGGGTATGAACCAACCTGCAGCCTATTTCTGAGCTCATTCTCAGTATCAAAGATATATAACTGAGCATACTCAGGGCGGCGGCCCTCTTCGGGCAGAAGCGAGCCAGTACGGTGACACAGTTGCCCGCTTATCTTGAAAATATATGGTCCTCGACCATCATTCATGGAATCAATTACATTCACACCCATTGATGTGAATACAAACATAGAATTGTAGTACCTTATGTTTTCAAAGAAATGAGATGACAATGCTCTGTTGGCTCCAGTGAGGAGGCTGTATAAAGGCTCTGGAGGTGGCTTGTATGGAGGTTGGATAACCCTTCCTTCTCTGCAACATTTAGTATATTTTGGTGTCGTTGTGTGCCTTCGTCGTCTGGTGCGCTCTTCATACCAAAACAATGCACCACAGTAACGACATACACAGCTTGGAGGTCCAAGATTCAATGGTGTAAAAATTGTACCTGACAGGAGGGAGAAAGAGAAATATAGTTTCAGCCGACTATACAATATATATGAAAGGCAAAAGTTAGCATGAGAACTCAAAATAAATGGGTTGGTAGTATATATAATCACCAATATTTAATTATCGAGTATTGCAATATGACAGATATAATCAGCGATATTTAGTTTTCAAGTATTGGAATCCATGTGTGTTGAGATCGAATATAGTTAACCACACCCTGTAAACCACCCTTAACCAAGAATAACAGATTCAAGAGTATTCAGCATTGAGGTATACCATGTTCTAAAATGTTTATTACTGAGGTAGAATAGATCGAAGAGTATCCATCATCGAGAATGCTTACATATATACGCTGTCAAAGGTTCAGATGCGCTACCATGTTGATGCGAATGTATTTTGGAATAAGATGTTATACATACCAAGTCAAATCAATTTTTTCTCAAACACGCAGGAGAGCTGTGTATCATTCCATTAAAAGAAAAAGATGTTAGATTACAAAGCACACACACCCAAGTGAAATCAATAATCAATAAGATATGAAGCGCAACTAGAGTAATATAGAAGAATAGAAGGAAGATTGAGCACGACAATCATACCAGATGAGTGAGGAAAGTGTTTAGCACCCATAGAAAGAAACAACGGCTAAATATAGTGCTCCTCGATACATCACAGCATCGCATCACAAGCCAAAGGATCTGCAAACAATTATGTATATTAGAGAACAATGGTGTCAGTTGGAAAACTACTGATCATCTGCATTATACCACAAATGGTAGCAATTTGAGCTCACCTGTATATTCCCGGGCAGAATAGAATCAGTTATATGTTAAAATACGATATGAATGCATACCTCCACTAAGGGACAATGGGAATCACAAAACCCCTAACGCATATACAACACATATATATAGAAGGAAAATATACCAAGAGCAATGGAAGAAAATGAGGTGGGAACAGATATAGTTATCTGTCGAGTCTTAAACTCGGCACTAGTACTACCCGGTCCCTCACGAGCGTGGAATTCGATGGTGCAACACACAGAACACACAGGAACACGCGATTTTAGACAGGTTCAGGCCCCTCGAATCGAGAGTAATACCCTACGTCCTGTATGTTATGTATTGCCTTTAGCGATTTGCTAATTGCAAGATGTCGAGAGAGTTTTTGGGAGGTTCCTGCTCCGCCTTATATGTCCGGGGAGCTAGGGTTACAAGCAGAGTCCTAGTTGATTACATGAATTACATACATGGAATTCTATCTCTAACTTTCTTTATTGATTCAGAGTCCTAATCAGACTACAAATTGTTCAATATCTTGCTCCTCAAGTCATTGTATACCGGTCTTAGTATCCGCCTTGTTTCCATACCGGTATACGAGGATCTTCCGTTATCCCAGCATCGGTCGAGGACCAGTCTGTTGCCTATCGCCATCGTCTTTATCTTCCTTAATTTGCCACCATGTCTCTGCGTATCCATTCCTTCATCATCTCGTATACCCATAAGGCAAGTATACGACAGCAGCCCCGAGTAATTTTTGATTTAACCTTGAATAAGACTAACCGAGTCTTCCGCTTTGTTGGTCTTTATTCATGGTAAAATTAAAAAGAACTCCAATCTGCTGCAAACTCGTTTCTTTTTTCTTCACAGGTGCTTTACAAGAAGCCAAAAAATTATTATTTTTTCACCTTTCATATCACCTAATTAGGTAATCGTAGCTTATTCTTCTCACGGTGCGCCGACTAGGCGCACCCAATTGGGTATAGCCCCGACTCTTGGATCATTTGAACTCTTTTCAAATAATGCAAGAGTTCACTAGTTGGTTCTTCATTATTTCCTTTAATATGCAATTTCTTCGAGACCGCTCCTTTCAATTTCCATCTTTTCCTTTTCCACGATCTTCACATACCGCTCTTGAATACGGTGCACCTAGGTCGAGGATCATTTGGGAATCACAAATAATGCAAGAGTCTTTATTGAGAGACTAGGCTGTATTATTTCCCATCAAATCACATTTCTCTCAGCAATTTTTGCCAAGAACATATTTTCCGGACCGGTCATACCGGTCGAATTTCTTATGTTCTATATATTCTCACCAATTTCACATAACGAGACCGCCTAAACCAGTCTGGACTCATAATCCGCTTAGTGAAATTTCACTAAGAACCAAAATTCTGGTTGATCGGACCAGTTTATTCCTTATATTCTCACAGCGACTCGAGTCTCCAAAGCCTATAATCAGTCGGATGATTAACACCCATAGCCTAAGGCATCCTTTATCACCGAGTGATGTAAAATCTAACTCTCTCATACTGCTGGATTATATAATTTAGCATGACTTTAATTTTCATTTGAAAATTTCCATATTTCAGACCGCCTTTCACTTTCATAAAAGCACAACGGCTTATTCTTATGACCGTTAAGTCATAATTAACGCAGATAACAGATCATTAACTTCCTTATGGCCGTTAGGTCATAATTGCATAGTTACGACAATCCCTCGGGCCTCTTAAAAGGCCCAATAACTTTCAGCCCCGGGCCCATCCCAGTGTCTATAAAAGAAAACGAAAGGTCGACCTAGGTCAACCCTGCTCCCAAAGCTCATACTCGCCCGCCATTTGCCTTCGTTCCGTTGCGCTCTCCTTCCTCATTAACCAATTTCAAGCTTTCCTTTTCCATCTCTTAAGATGGGCAAGAAGAAATCCACCGCCGTTCCCTCATCTTCTTCCTCCGTTCCTCGTGATCGGCTTCCGTTTGGGGTCCAAGATCTTGGTCCCGAGCAAGGTCACGAGAATCCTCCCTGAACGAAGCGAGTTAAAGATGGGTATCTTTCTCCTCAACCCATCTTAAACTGGAGTGTCCCTTCCCCTAGCCAAATTCCCTGGGGTATAGATGAATCTCGGCAACTAGTCTTCAAAGCCTTTTTCTCCGCGGCCTCGATCTCCCATGCCGTTCTTTCTTTAGAGGACTTCTTTTCTTCTATGGATGGGAGTTAGTGAACCTTAACCCTAACTCCATCCTTCGAGATCACCTTTTTTATTCATTTGTGCGAAGCTTTCCTTGGAGTTCTCCCCCACTTCAAGCTGTTCCAATATCTGTTCCAAATTCGCCCGCTTCGGTCATCGGACCGCCGGGCTGCGGTTGGCGGTGTGGGAATCCGATCTTTGGAGCGTGGACGAATATTTCTCCTTATCCTTGAACAATAGCATAGCTCACTGGAAAAAAGGCTGGTTCTTCTGCGACAATCCTCGGCCAGCTCTCCCTGCCTTCAATGCTAAGGTGGCCAAGAATTTCCCCACCGCAGAAACCAGGAAAAAACTCAAAGAGGACGATGAAGTTCTTGCACTCCTCGCTTGCATCGGATACTTGAAGAATGTCAAAGGTGTAACCGTCGAGACAGTTCTTTGGAGCTTCATAGTGCGGGGCGTCCAACCACTCAAGAAGCAAGAGCACCCTGCTCGGCTCTTCAATGAAGACACCGCCATGCCCTTGGATGGAACTCTCCTCCACGACAATGAGCGGTTAGAAGTTCACATCAAGCGGATGCTTGCAGCCAAATCCAGGACCTATCCGGATGCACAAGAGTGGGACCGGCTTTCAGCTCATGCAATCATCGCGATGCCGTAAGTACCTCTTCCTGTTTCTTCAAATCTCTATTGCTTATTACCATCATTTACTTATAAAGACTCAATCTTCATAATTGCAGAAAATGGACAACTACAGAAGTCATCCTCCTCTTCCTCCTATTGACACTTGGGGAGAAGACTACGCCAATAATGCCGCTCCGCTAGCTGTTCAAGCCGGTCCGACTCAAAGACCCTCGGACCGGTCTTTCCCTTTACCTCCCGAGCTTAGCCCCAAAAATCACAAAGTCCGGGACCGTGGTTCAAGCTCCTAGTACAAGAAAACGTACTACCTCCTTGACCATCGGCGGACCTGCTACTCCTCCTACTGTTCCTGGCGATACTCGTTCGGAGGCGTAGAGACATGAAGACCGTCGGCGAGAAGAAGAAGCCGTCGAAAGGGATCGCCGAGCAGCTCCGGCCATCCTCGAAGCTTCATTGGGGAAAACTCAAGGCACTTACGCCTCGGTTGACCTTTCGTCGAAGGTTCCCAAAAGGTCCCGGTATGGTCACCGGACCGGTCCTATTGATGCTAGAGATTCAGCTCCAACTCCGCAAGCCAATCCAGCGGAGAAAAGAGCTGCAGATAGCGATGGTGGGGTTACCCAAGGCCCACCCAAGAAGGTCAAAACCTCCATCGGCTTCAAGAAAGCTTCTACGTAAGTTTTCCGGATTATCAATTTTTTTTCTGAATTATTCCATCTACCAAAGCTCCTTAGCTACCGAAGCCCCTCACTCTAATCTTATTAACATTGCTTTTTTCTTACAGGATTCCTTCTAACTTCCAAGCTAGCATAGCTAGCTTTCTAAGAAATAAATCTTCTTCAAAAGCTCCTCCCAGCGATGTTCCCGCCTCCTCCCCCGACGTGCCACGGACTGGTTCCACTCCTGGTGCCTCCACAACTGCTCCCGCCATTTCAAGCATAGAAGCTCAAAGTGCGGCTCCTACAAAGGAACTCCCTACCGCCTCAAGCCTAGAAGCTGAAAAGCAAGCTTCCAATGTCGAAAGCTCCTCCTCCGGCAACCCTCCTCCCCATGCCACCTTATTTCAAATCCCTCCGGAGCTCTCATTGGGACCGGTCCGGATAGAAGAAATTCCTCGCCGGGCCAGGCACAACTCGCAAATCTCCTGGAGAACCCAAACTGGCCAAAATGGTGGTCGGAGAGGTAGAGGTGGACAGTTCCGGTGGAGCTAGAACCTTTACTGCAACAACCCAATGGGACGCCCTCCAAGAAGAAGAGGCCTTAAAGAATTTCTCGAGAATTTGGCCAAGTATATCCCTATGTTTTAACAATTCCTCCAAGCAATTTCCTTTTGATCATCAAATTTCTCACTCTCTTTTTTCCTTTTAGGTTCTTCCGAAAAGCTACGAGGCCAAGGCTGCTATTATCACCCGCTTGCGGGAAGAACTCAACACCAATCAAGAACGATTGGGCGAGCTGGAAACTCGGACCGCCGGTCCGAAGGCTAAGGAGGACGATCTTCGAAGAGAGAGGCCAACTTGCGGAACACCCATCGAATGATGGAGGAGCGCCGGTAAGAAATCATAAGGCTTTGTCAAGTTAATCGGAGTAATATTAATTTTTCCCTTTATATTCCATATATATTTTTTAACCGGCTCCCTTCCCGACCAATCCTATTTTTGACTTCAGCACTTGAGAACCTTGTCGCTGCTCACAAAAAGGCTGAAGAAATTCTTGCTGAAAAAGCGACGGCTCAAGAACAAGCACTTGAAGAAGGTTCTCGTGTAGAAGAACAACAAGCGGCCCGGATTGGAGAACTCGAAGGTGAACTCACTGCTAAAGATAGCATTTTGGCTCAAACCCTTCGCTCCAACAAGATCCTAGAGAGCGAGAATGCTAGCTTGAAAGCTGAACTTGCTGAAGCCTTAGAAGCGGCGAAATCAGCTCAAGCGGACAAAGAGATTGCCCCGAAGACCGCCCAAGAGTCCGCTAGAGTTGCTCTCCGGGCAATAGAACGCGAGATTCAACGCTTGCAGAAGATCAAAGCCAAGCTGAGAGAGTCAAACACTAAAATCAAGGGCAGGTTCGGAGCTGCTGAGATCCGGCACAGGCGTAAGTACCGGTCCTTCTTGTTCATCCTTACGTCACCTTTTGAAAATACCGGTCTTTTCTCTTGAATATTGGCTTGTTTTTCAGAACTTACTGCAGGTGCCATTCATACTCCGGAATATCTCAATGGCGGTCGGACTATTGATCCCAATGAGATAGACCTTGAGTCCGCCATCTAGGCAGATCCCGAGAAGGATCAAGGAGCATTCAAGGTTGGTCGCTGCTTCGGGAGGGGGACACATCGCCGCAATAATCCAATCTTGGACTCCGGTCGAAGATTGTGATTTCAATTTCATCCGGGATGGTGCCCACCCTAATACCATCGAAGACCGGCTCAATGAGCTGAGGAACTCACTCATTGGTACCGTTTCGAGTTGGTGGAAGATGTTCCTATTGATCCATCGGGCATCCCTCTAAACGTAGCACCAGCAGCTTTCGCCCTGGATCAAGATGCTCAAGATGCTGCAAGCTGCCGCCGGACGGACGATAGAAGATGCCTTCGAAGATCTTGACAGAGATTTACTTGTAACTTCTTCGATTCGAAGAAACACTTGGATGATAGGCTCGAAGGAAATCCCAAGACTGGTGACACCGGTACTTCTAGCGGTCCTGCTTAGAAATCCTTGTAATAGGGCCATTTTGTAATTGAACATCTTGATCATTACATTGTTTGCTTTTAAATACCGAGTCACTTTTTCTTTTTATATGAATACTGGTTTCACCATCATACTTACTAACTTATTTACTCAAGGTATGATGGTTATTTCAACTATATAATTATGATCCAATTCGGCTCTTAATCAACACAGATCACAATTCATAATTATAGCTTACTTTAACAAGATCATGTAGCGTGAGCAAAAAGTTAATTTGTAAGATTTCTCAAACTGTCCTTAATACAACAGCTTACCAATCGGTATTCATAAAAAAGAATGTTATACAATATCCTTTCCTGAATATATCAGTCTTAAACACAAGCTTATAATTTGAGTAGACCGCTCTTATCACAACAATCCATCAACTAAATGACTGGTCTTACTATTCAGGAATAGCAAAATATCATAGATCTGCTCTTATCATAGCGAGAATAACAACATATCACAGATTGCTCTTATCATAGCGAGAATAACAAAATATCATAGACTGCTCTTATCATAGCGAGAATAGCAAAATATCACGAGACTACTCTTTATCATAGCAGCCCCCTGGCTCAATAATTTAATCCACAATTAAAGTATGGAGACACAAAAAACAAACACATCATCATTAGATAAAATTACTTTATTATAATAAGAAAAACTTTACAATAAATACTCTTTAAGTATAAAAACGACGAAGTTGATCAATATTCCAAGAATTTGGAATTTCTTCCTCCTCCATAGTCATAAGCCTATAAGTCCCCGGTCTGGATACCGATTTAACCAAAAAAGGTCCTTCCCGGACCGGTGACAACTTATGCCTGTTCTTGTTAGACTGAATCTTCCGCAAAACCAAATCTCCTATTTGGAACTCCCGTGTGCGAACATTACGATCATGATAGTGACGCAAGCCTTGTTGATATTTGGCGGCTTGAATCGGAGCTTGATCTCTCAATTCTTCCGCAGCAACCGAGTTCAACTTCGACGTTGACCATCATACTTTTCTTCATCATAATACCGAACCCGAGCTGACACCATATTCACTTCGATAGGTAACGTGGCTTCGGATCCATATACCAAGGAAAAAGGAGACTGTCCTGTAGCTCTGCTAACATTAGTGCGCAAACCCCAAAGCACCCAGGGCAATTCCTTAACCCATTTTCCCGCATAAGGCTTCAATCGGTCAAAAATTCTCGGTTTAAAACCGGTCAAAATCATTCCGTTAGCTCGTTCCACTTGTCCTTTGCTCTGCGGGTGTGCCACCGACGCATATTGCACCTTGATCCCTAAGCTCTCAGCATAGTCTTTGAAGAACTACGAAGTGAATTGAGGCCCATTATCGGTAATAATACTGTATGGAACCCCAAAACGTACAAAAATGTTACGCAAAAACTTGATTGTGCGGGCCGTAGTCGTACTAGTAACTGCTTCAGCCTCGATCCACTTGGAAAACTTGTTTACTGCCACGAAAATATGCGTGAATCCTCCTGGTGCCCACTTAAAAGGTCCAACTATATCCAGCCCCCAAGTAGATAAAGGCCAAGTCATTGGGATCAATTGCAACTCCTGAGCCGGAGTATGAGGCTGTCTTGCAAAAAACTGGCATCCTTGACAATTCTTAACCACTCTATGCGCATCATCCGTCGCTGTAGGCCAATAAAACCCTTGTCCGAATATCTTCCCAACCAATGTCTTCGAGGAGGCATGATTTCCACAAATTCCCTTGTGTACGTCTTCAAGCAATTGAATGCCATCGAAACCGATACGCACTTCATCAAGATATTTACTCCACGCTTATATAATTCTCCTTCGAGAATTAAATAAGCTGCGAGCTCGAACTTCCAATCTTTGCTTCTCCACCTTATCTTTTGGGGTTTTGCCGGATTGCAAATAGTCAAAATATGGAGTACGCCAATCAGAATCAATAATCATAACATCCAATGGCTGAATATCACCAGCATTGAATTCGCCTCTCTGTCTTCCCTGGCAAGCCCGCATTACCGGATCGGTCCTTCAAGACCGCTTCTTCTTCCCGACTTTACGAGATCGCCTTATCTTCGATTTCTGTAATAGTAACCTTAGGCTCCATCTTTATAGATGGTTTATCCAATACATGAAGAAAAACGCCGGGAGGAACCGCTCGTCGCGAGGACTCCGATCCGGCCAACTCATCCACAGCGAGAATTATTTCCGCGCGAGTATATGAGAAAATCGCAAACCATCAAATTTATCTTCAAGATTCCGAACCTCTTGACGGTAGCGATCATATGATCATCATGAGCATCCCACACCTTGTTAACTTGGCTTATCACCAACATCGAATCACCATAGATATCCAATCGTCGAACGCCTAGCGAAACGGCTACTCCGAGCCCATGAAGCAAAGCTTCATACTCCGCCGTATTGTTGGAAGCTCGAAAGTGCATTTGTAACACATATCCGAGCGGTTCCTTTTACGGAGTGAGAAGTACCACCCCAGCCCCGCGCTTGAAAGCTGCGGGGACCCATCAAAGAACATCTCCCAATACTCCAATGCTTGAATCTCTCGCGGCACTTGTGTTTCCAACCATTACTGTTATGAAATCAGCTAATGCTTGTCCCTTAATAGCCGTTCGCGAAGAGAACGTAATTTCATACTGGCCAAGTTCTATAGCCCACTTAGCAACTTGACCAATCGCTTCTCGGTTGCGAACAATATCTCCGATGGCAAACCCAGTCTTAACCTCAATAGGATGCGCTTGGAAATAATGCTTCGGCTTCGAGAAGTTATCACTACAGCATATATTAACTTCTACAATTGAAGATATCGTATCTTTGATTCGGTAAGAACTTCACTCACAAAATAGACCGGATGTTGCACCAATTGCAGGTGTCCTTCTTCCTTCCGATCAACTGCCAAAACCGTGCTCACCACATGGGTTGTTGCGGAGATATATAACTGAATAACCTCGTCGAGGCTCCGGCGGGACTAACATCGGAGGGTTCTTGAGATACTCTTTAAGTTGATCAAGTGCAGCTTGTGCTTCACTAGTCCACTCAAACTTATCTTATTTTTGAGTAACTTGAAGAACGGAAGTCCTCGTACTCCCGGTCTTGAAATGAAACGGCTAAGAGCCGCCATACTTGCCCGTCAACTTTTGGACATCCTTCAAGCAACTTGGGGGTTGCATGTTAATAATTGTCTAAATTTTTTCTGGATTGGCTTCAATACCTCTCCATGATACCAAATAACCCGATAACTTCCCGGAACGAACTCCAAATACACACTTTCCAGGGTTTAACTTCATGGAAAAATTCCGCAGATTCTTGAAGGTCTCTGCCGGAGTCGGAGAGGAGATCTTCGGTTTTACGAGACTTGACCACTATATCGTCAACATAAGCTTCGGTGTTCCTTCCCAATTGCGAATCCAAACAACGTTGTATGCCACGACGATACGTAGCTCCAGCATTTTTTAATCCAAATGGCATAGTTGTGTAGCGGTATGCTCCGAAGGGGGTGACAAACGCGGTCTTTATCTGATCCTCAACCCTCGGCGGTATTTGATGATATCCTGAATAAGCATCAAGAAAACTAAGATGCTCGCAGCCAGCGATCGAATCAACAACTTGGTCGATTCGAGGCAGCGCGAAAGGGTCTTTGGGGCAAGCTTTGTTGAGATCAGTATAATCAACGCACATTCTTAATTCTTTAGTATTCTTTTTTGGTACAAGCACTTGGATTGGCAAGCCAATCCGGATGATACACCTCCCTAATGAACTTGGCTGCTAACAACCTAGTTATCTCTTTCTTGATAGCTTCCTTGCGGTCTTGAGCAAACCTCCGGAGCTTCTGTTTCACGGCTTCGCATCGGGACGCACCAATAGTGCGTGCTCAATCTTCTCCCTAGGAACACCCGGCATGTCGGAAGGCTGCCATGCGAAGATATCCCTATTTTCCTGGAGGAAAAGAATGAGCGCGCTTTCCTATTTATCCCCCAAGTCAGCCCCTATATGGGTGACCTTGGTGGGGTCCGACTCATCAAGGCTGGACAGTCTTGGAAACCACCGCATCAGCCTTCAATTTCTCCTTTGCAATCTTCTTGACCGGAACTTCATCCTCTAACCTTGCCTGAACTTCCAAAGCTTTTGCTGCTTCCCTGATTCCTCGACGTTCAACTTCCGAATTGGCCCGAGAGGCCAACTCTGTGCTGTGCACCTCACAAGCATAAGCGGTCTTGATTGTGACATCCCATGTCACGATTAAGGCTAATCCCGTAGTTAGTACCCTAATCACCTCACTAATGAAGCACTAATGCTAATTACCCAAAGGAAAAGAAGAAAAATAAAAAGGAAAAAGGAAAAACCTACTCCTAAACCCTAGCCCTAACCAAAAATGCAAAAATTATAAAAACACTACCCACATATTTTTGCACCACTGGATTGCTCATGTATTTTTGCCAAATTTTTGGACAAAGTTTTGAAAGCCCAAAAATTCAAATTCAAATCTGAAACACTGCTACTTGTGAATTTTATATGAATTTTTGGAAGCAAGTTTGGAACTTCAAACTAAAAGATGAAAATTAAAGTGAATCACCCTGAACCTCCCCATATTTTTGGTTTTATTTTTTGGAGCATCGGAAGTATGAATTTTAGGCGAATTACCAAACTGTAGATTCAAAAATCACATTTTGAACTCGAGCTACGGTGACCGACGGGCAATGGCGCCGTGCCCGCCGGTCCGCCGCCTCCCGCGCCTGCCCCGGCACGCGCGCGCCTGCTCCCGTCCCGTCCCGTCACTCGCCACACCCCTGCCACCGCTCCCAACCACTTGTACCCGGCGCCCAATCGAGCGAGCGCCGGAGTAAATGGCGCCGCCCGGCCGCTGCGCCTCCCTCTGCCGCCCCCTCTAAACATTGGTTAAACGCTCCCCGGCCTCACAAACGACTCCCTCACCTCCCTGGCTAGCTTCCCAACCCGTCGCCCCACCAATTTTCCCCACACTCCCGAGCGCAGCAAGAAAAGTGGGAGCCGCCGCCGCAAGCTCCTCCGTCCGGGCAAGGCTCCACCCGTCCCGTCCCGTCACTCGCCACACCCCCGCCACCGCTCCCAACCACTTGTACCCGGCGCCCAATCGAGCGAGCGCCGGAGTAAATGGCGCCGCCTGCGCCTCCCTCTGCCGCCCCCTCTAAACATTGGTTAAACGCTCCCCGGCCTCACAAACGACTCCCTCACCTCCCTCGTCTAGCTTCCCAACCCGTCGCCCCACCAATTTTCCCCACACTCCCGAGCGCAGCAAGAAAAGTGGGAGCCGCCGCCGCCATTGTCGCCGCCGCAAGCTCCTCCGTCCGGGCAAGGCTCCACCCTCCTCCCAAACGTGTGCGCGAGCACCCCTACTAACCCCCTCCCTCTCCGGCTCTCTCTCGTGCTGCCGCGACCGCGAGTTTCGGAGAAAATCGAGCCGCCGCCGCCGTCGCCACCGCGGGTCTCCGTCGAGCACCCCTCTCCGGCCATCGCCAAGCTCGAGCAACCCCACGCCGCCCTTCCCCATCAGCTGGTGATGCTCTCCGGCCAAACCCCTCCCTCTCTCATCCCTCGAGTTGCACGCACACCGCCACCGGAGCTCCCCTGGCGCCGCCGCCCGTCGCCGGCCGCCTCCGGCCACCGCGGGCCCCGTGGACCCTACCGGGGAGTTCCCCGTCGCACGCGCACCACTTTCCCCAAAGCACGGAGCACGAGCTCCAGCGCAGCGCCGCCGCGAGCGAGCTCGCCGGCGCCGGCCGCCGCTCGCCGGAGCGCGCGAGCCGCTCTCGTTCAAAACCGAGCCGGTGGCATTTTTGTAATTAGGTCCGAACTTCGTTTGAGTTTGAAAAATTCATATCTGGCGTTTGAATCGTCCAAAAATTACAAACTAAAATGTTTTGGAAACTAGAAGACCTGTACTTTCATAAAAGTAACATGAACTCATCAGATCTGGTCATTTTCACATTTTTATAAAAATGACAAAAGTCAACCCCTGAAAACTTAACTAAGCCATAACTTTAAAAATATAAATCCAAATTAAATGCCACTTGGCCAAAGTCTTCACCCTGACACACATGAATTTTTGGCACTGGAAGATCTACATTTCATTTCATATTTTTCAAGTTATTGCATTTCTTGCATTCTCTGTATTTAATTTTTAATTAATTCTGTATAAATTATTTTTGCATGAAACTTGGTAATTAATTTCCTTTTGGTACTGTACATGTGTAGAAAATCCCATGTTAATTTTTGAGCATGTTAAGTAATGATTTTTACAAACCCTAGATCTAAATTTCGAAAGGGTCATTTTCAGCACAAGCATAATTCGTTTTATGTCATTCAAAATCATGTTCATGCATGTTTATGTCATTTCTACTGTTCATTATGTCCTTTAGCACCCCATGGCAGGTTTAGTCAAAAGGTTTTATGTATTTCGCCTATGTGTGAATTTTGAAATCAAGTTTCTATTCTAAAAGGGAGTCGTCATCGCATGTGATGTCAAAATGCATAGGCCTAGATTTCTTCGTATTGTACTGTAAAAAAACTTGCTAAGATATTAGTGCTAAACCTACACTAACCACAGCACTCATGTCTATGCCACCAAGTCATTACTCATTATATTAGTATGACCATGCTTGCCATGTCTTTAGACCCCACTTAAATAAGACAAGAGACATGTCATGCTTGTTAGGGTGTGAGCAAACAAACTTGTGATTAATATGTTCATGGGCATCCTTACAAAACAGCACACATGCATTTCTCTCATCATCGACCTTGTATTCATATGACTTATGCAATGCATCTCATTCCTTAGGTGACGACGCCGAATTGACTCCGCCGGAAGAAGCTATTGCCACGCTCAATGCTTGTGAGGCTAGTGCTAACTTTGATCACTCTCAAGGCAAGCCCCGGTGCACTCCTATTATTTTGAAATGTCTTTCTTTTATCACTATATTAAGGATGATGAATGTGCATTTAAGTTTAGGCGTTGATTGGAAATCCACATGCATAAATTCCTATATGTCCTATGTCGCTTATGTGTCATATCCTCGTTAGAAGTGCTATGCTATGTTTTTGGAGTCAACGATAGATTGGGGATCTCACTCATGGCTTATGACTAAATGTGAACATGATGAATTTGGTTAAAATTGAGAACACCCCATTGTGGCTCCGCGAACAAGTTTGAGTTGTGTACCACTTGCATACCTTTCTTATGGGGATTGGTAAACCTATGTAGCTTGTAAGTTGTAAAGTGAGCCGGATATCTCACCGACCCGGAGGTGATGTGTATGGCACGGTGGTTGCACGGGTTGAGGACCGTTGGAGAGTACATGGGTTAAGCCTTGGGCGCGTTGTTGAACGGTCGCAAGGGGACGTGTACTCGGGGTCGGTGGCCCCGTGTTTTACTTTACGATGAACTCGCGAACGGTGGCCATACGTGTTCTTAAATGATGCGTATGTCGTGCATTTGGGTTCTTTCCTGCAGGATTAATAATTTGATAATTATCGCCGTTTCCTCTCGGTTAATGAGTACCACTTGATTCGAGCAGTTCGCAATGTGTAGTAATGGAAGGAGATTGAATAGCTTGCTGTTTTATATTGATATCAAATTGTATTGCAAACTCTTGACTTGTTAGCATGCTCACTAAAGTTTCTTTTATGCAACAACCCCATTAATTTGGCTAAGTAATAAAATTGTCCACTTAATTAGCATAGGTGCTATTTATGCAAATGCCAAGTTAAACCGGTCAAGCCCCATGCATCTAGGAGTCGGTCTTAGATGGCCAATTTGACGGGTAAGACTTGCGGAGTATGTTAGATACTCGGGCTTTGCCACTACATGTTGATTACAGGTTTCCCGCAAGCCGGTTTTTGTGATTGTTGTGGTAAGGTGGTTTGGGATGGAGATGAGCCCAAAGAGTGGACCATTGAATGGGTTCCTAGCTCTCCGACCCATGATGAGTGAGCCATGGCCTAGGCCGGCATGGTTCATTTAAGTTATCTATGTATCGTCGAGTTGTATTTCGCTTCCGCACTTTAAATTCGAACAAAGATCATGGTTATGTAAGACTTAATCTCGAACCTAATGTATCTTTTATTCGAACTCTATGTTGTAATCAAGACTTAATTATGTAACCTTGCAAATCGTGTATGTTGGTTAATGTGATGCTATGTATGGTTGCTTCGTCAATCATCTCCCAAGGCGATCCGTACCACACTTAACTATCTTTCGGGATAGGGGTGTGACACGTGGTATCGAGCCGACTTGGGATTTGCGTCACGTTAACACTCATTCTAAAAATCTTAAAGCCCGTTTTTGAGTCACGGTGAGGTACGAGTCTAGATAGAAAGGCCAATATAAGGACTATATAGAATGGTGGCAAAACTAACCCCGTGTTATGATTGTTAAATATTTTGCAACTACGGCTTGAGCAAAGGTATGTGATTGTGTGTTGTCAATTTTCGCATGGTATTATTGGTGTGACTCGAATACACCCTTATTCGAGAGCTCTCCATGTGAGGCGAGGTGACATGGATTTATTTTCGGCTTGTTTCTTTTGAACTTGATGTAATGTTTCTGGAATCCATCTCTTGCAGGTACATAACAACGTTTTAGCTCGTGTAGTATCGTGTGAGAGGTGTGTGTGCCACCGATGCGCGTGTCCGATATTCGTATCGGCGGGCGCGGTCTTTTGATTTCGTGAGGACGTACGGAACGACATATTGAGCATCCATCATCCTTGCATATCATGTCATCATGTCAAACATATGCATGTGAACTTATCTAAATGAAATCATCACGAAAAATGGGACACATAGCTTCATTCTCACAAAAGTTTGAAAACCGAAAACAAAAACGTGGCAGATTGATTAACTTCCATGAAAATGAGCATAACTTCCAAGTTACTTATCCAAATAAGGCAAATAAGGACTTTCTGGAAAGATTGTATTATGTACTACAACAATCTCCTAGTCTCAGGTCCTGTAAAAATCTGGAACGTAGCTAGAATTGCCCATTACAGAGAGCTGTTCTGGAATTCCAGAATGTGCTCCGGTTCTGTCCCTGTCGTAGATCGTGCATAACTTTCAAACGACAAGTTGGATTGAGCTATTCTAGGATGCGTTGGAAAGCTTAAGAAATTGTCTAAAACTTTCGTAACAAAATAAAAGTTTGATTCAGCCCAGAAACAGGAGTAATTGTCGAGTTTCCGTAACATGTCAAATCTGTCCAGAAAAACGGAACCCTGTTAGGATGGTGCGAAAAGTTTTTGTTGCATTCTTTTGCTAAGTTGGTGCCATTCCATCATTCATGCTTTACTTATTTAGCATGTTTTGTTGTTGGATCTTGAGTTTTGACTTATGTTTCGAAATTCTCCGACAGATGGCCCCCGGCAAGCTCATGTTGGATCGTGAGAACCTCGCGAGGCGGGTGCTCGAGTTGGAGCAGGAGCGTGCTGCCCTGCAGGCCACCCTCGCCACCCGCGACGCCGAGCTTACCACCCGCGACGCCGAGCTCGCCGCTCGCGACGCCGAGCTTGCTGCCCGCACCGCCGAGCTAGCCGAGCGCACTACCGAGGTGGACACCCTCCGTACGCAGCTCGAGTATAGCGAGACGGAGCGTTGGAACTTCTTCGAGCAGCTCCACGACGCCCACCTTGCCCTTGAGGGCAATGGAGCCGCCGCTCTGCAGGCCACGCTTGATGAGCGTGATGCCCAGCTCGCCGCCGCGAACGAGGAGAACTACGTCCTCTCCGGCCAGGTGGATGCCCTTCTCGAGGAGAAGGATGAGTTGGATGTTACCCTCCTGGAGACTCAGGGCGCTAGGGATGCTTTGGAGGGAGACCTCCAGAACGCCCAGGCAACCATAGCGCATAACAACGCTACCATAGAGCATCTCCAAGCCGCCAACAACGCCCTGCATGCCATCCTTAATGGCGGACCTCCCGAGCCACTTGAGATCATCCCACCCGAGGAGGATGTGGAGATGAGCGATGGCGAGGATGTTTCCGACGTTGAGGACGGAGCACCACCCTCTCCCATGAGGGATGACGCCGACTACTACGGCGATGACGACGAGTAGTTGTCACGACCGGTGGTCGTAGCTCTATGTGTTGTAGGATTTGTAATCTCGTGAGGCATGTAACCGTGTACGGAAAACGATCCGCGTGTTGTTAATTAAGCTCTCCGAGATGGTGTTGTTGTGGGTCACATGTTGTGTAACCTAAGACTATGTTGTATCGGATTCGTGGTTTCCCGTGTATCAAAAATTTCTATCATGTTGCTGCTATGTTAGAATCTATGGAATATGTGTGTTGCCAATGCATTATGCTTATTTCATAAATATTTTCTTCGTACATGCAATCTGAAATTTTTGGTCCCTTATGCCCAATGTCATGTTTTCTTGCTATTTTAGCTCTTGGTCTGATGAGCTAACGTGAGAAAAATTTTTCATGCATGACAGATGGTGAATACCCGCCGTGGTGAAGCTTCCGGAAGTGGGCATGGTGCGAGGGAAGAGCAACTCCCTAACCCTCCACCCCTCACGCCGTTGGAACAACTCGTGTCCAACCAAAACGAGATGTTCCGCTTGTTCTTTGCAAGTCAAACCAACCAAGGACAAGGCCAAGGACCGCCACCCCAAGGGCCGAGGAATTCCACCTATGCCGACTTTTGGGCCACTCAACCGCCCAAGTTTGGTGAAGCTACTACCGATCCGTTGGAGGCGGATAATTTCCTCCGCATCATTGAGTCGAAGTTCGCTCTCCTCAATTGCACATCGGAGCAAAAGGTTCTCTTTGCAGCTCAGCAACTTCGTGGCTCCGCTAGTGCATGGTGGACAAGCTTCACCGCCGCACTTCCCGCCGGTACTCAAGTGAACTGGCCGGACTTTTGCACCGCATTTCACGCGCATCACATTCCCGCCGGTCTCATGAAGCGCAAGTTGCAAGAGTTCCTTAGTTTGAAGCAAGGTGCCGGAACCGTGCAAGAGTATGCACGGAAGTTCAACTACTTGGCTCAATATGCATCCTATCATGCCGACACGGATGACAAGAAGAAGGATTGCTTTCGTTCGGGGCTAAGCCCGAAGTTACAAGATCGCTTGGCTCAAGTCACTACCGGCACATTCAATGACTTGATGAGTGCCGCAATTGTGCAAGAAGATGCTATCCGTGCTCACCAAGAGGACAAGAAGAGGAAGCGTGCCATAGGAAATCCATCCGGCTCCGCTCCGCCCAAGTACAAGCTAGCTATCACTTCCCCGACCGGACAGAAGTTTCGGGCCGCATTGCCGCCGACGGGGGCTCACGTCGGCTTGTGCCGCAGCAACACCACCACTCCCACGGTGGAAATCAGCAGCATACCACCTCGTTCCGCCCTCCACAGCAGCAATACCAAGGTGCTAGGCCCGGTCCTCAAGGTCCGTGCTTTAATTGTGGACGTCCGGGTCATTTCGCAAAGGATTGCCGTGTTCCGACACGCAACCCGGGCAACAACAACAACAACAATGGTTCCGGAAGCGGCAACAACAATCAAAACCGCAATGGGAATAATGGGAATGGGAACCGCAATCAATCCTCCACTCCGAATGCTAAGAATGGCCGAGTCAACTATACCACGGCCGAAGAGATTCAAGCGGGAGAACCGGTACTTTCGGGTATGTTTTCGGTCAACAACCACTCCGCTTTGGTTCTTTTTGATTCGGGTGCAACTCATGATTTCATTAGTCAAGCATGTGCAAAAACCCTACAACTCACTCCTACCGTTTTGGATATCCCCTATATCATCACATCACCCGGTGGAAAGATAAAAACAAACCTAGAGTTGAGGCAAGTCCCACTACACCTAGAAAGAAAAATATACCCCTCTTCTCTCATAGTTTTGTGTGGGCAAGGAATAGATATAATTCTAGGTATGAGGTGGATGAAACTCCATAGAGCCGTTTTACACGTCGATTCTCGTGAAGTTCACCTAAACTCCCCACTCCATGGTTCATCTATTCTCCGATTGCCCCATCCAAAATTCTCCACTTCAACAATCTACCATCTTGAGGGAAAACGGATTGAGGATATTCCCGTGGTATGTGAGTTTCCCGATGTTTTTCCGGATGACTTACCGGGCATGCCACCCGATAGGGATGTCGAGTTTAAAATTGAGCTCCAACCCGGTACGGCACCAATTTCCCGTAGGCCGTACAAGATGGCTCCCAATGAGCTAGCAATCTTAAAAGAGCAATTGGGTGAGCTTATGGATAAAGGATATATTCGTCCTAGTTCATCTCCGTGGGCATGTCCCGCTCTCTTTGTGAAGAAGAAAGACAAGACGCTACGTCTATGTGTGGATTACCGCCCTCTCAATGCGGTAACTATTAAGAATAAATACCCGCTCCCTCGGATTGATATTCTCTTTGATCAATTAGTTGGTGCTAAGGTTTTCTCTAAGATTGATCTCCGATCAGGTTACCATCAAATCAAGATCCGAGCCGAAGATATTCCAAAAACCGCATTCTCTACGCGGTATGGTCTCTTTGAGTATCTCGTCATGTCTTTTGGGCTCACGAATGCCGCGGCTCATTTTATGTACTTGATGAATTCGGTATTTATGCCCGAGTTGGATAAGTTTGTCGTGGTCTTCATTGACGACATTCTTATTTATTCGAAGTCCGAAGAAGAGCATGCCGAACACCTTCGCATTGTTCTCCAACGGCTTCGTGATCATCAATTGTATGCCAAGTTTAGCAAATGTGAATTTTGGTTGAAGCAAGTGCCTTTCTTGGGTCACATTATTTCCGCGGAAGGTGTCGCCGTTGACCCAAGTAAAGTGGAATACGTGCTTGTTTGGAAATCTCCGAGGTCGGTGAGGCAAATCCGGAGTTTTCTAGGTCTTGCCGGCTACTATCGGAAATTCATTCCCAATTTTTCAAGCATAGCCAAGCCTATGACAAAATTGTTGGAGAAAGATGCTAAGTTTAAATGGAGCCGTGAATGTGAAGAAGCCTTCCAAACTCTCAAGAAGCATTTGACATCCGCCCGGTGTTAGCACAAGCCGACATCACCAAGCCGTTTGACGTGTATTGTGATGCGTCCGGCACCGGTCTAGGATGTGTGTTAATGCAAGAAGGTCGTGTTATTGCTTATGCTTCTCGTCAACTTCGCAAGCATGAACAACATTACCCCACTCATGATTTGGAGCTAGCCTCGGTTGTCCTTGCTTTGAAAACTTGGAGACATTATCTACTTGGAAATCTTGTAAATCTTTACACCGATCATAAGAGTCTCAAATATATCTTCACCCAACAAGAGTTGAATATGAGGCAACGTAGATGGTTGGAATTAATAAAGGATTATGAGTTGGAAATCCATTATCATCCGGGTAAAGCTAACGTGGTTGCCGACGCTTTGAGTCGCAAGGATCAATGCAATCATATTACCGGTTGTTCTATGGAAAACTCGGAAATTTCAGATTCTAGTGAACCGAGTCTTCGAGTCATTCCCTATGGTTCGCTATATAATCTAGCTCTCATTCCTACCCTTCGTGAGGAAATTATTGAGGCGCAAAAGAAGGACGAAGGTATGGAATTTATTCGGCAAAAGATTGAGAAAGATGAAGCTACATGTTTCCAACAAGATGACAATGGTGTATTATGGTTCAACCAACGTCTCGTTGTTCCGAAGGATATGGAATTACGGAAGAAAATAATGGATGAGGCACATTTGTCTAAATATTCCATACACCCCGGTAGCAATAAAATGTATCGTGGCCTAAGAGAAAAGTTTTGGTGGACACGCATGAAGCGTGAGATTGCACGGTATGTGGCCGAGTGTGATACTTGTCAACGAGTGAAAGCCGACCACTTGAGAAAAGCCGGATTATTGAACCCATTGAAGATTCCCGTTTGGAAGTGGGAGGACATTGCTATGGATTTTATCGTTGGATTGCCTCTCACATCAAAGAAGCACGATTCAATTTGGGTTATTGTGGATAGGTTAACTAAGTCCGCACATTTCATCCCCGTCCATACTACCTACAATACCAAGAAATATGCCGAGCTATACATCTCAAGAGTGTTGTGTTTGCATGGAGTACCTAAAACTATTGTTTCCGATCGAGGTCCGCAATTTGTATCTCGCTTTTGGGAACAATTGCATTCTTATCTTGGTACCACCCTCATTAGAAGCTCCGCATATCACCCGCAAACGGATGGACAAACCGAAAGATTGAATCAATACTTGGAGGATATCTTGAGAGCATGTGCTATGGAAAATAGAGGAAATTGGGATGATTGTCTTCCATTCGCCGAATTCTCGTACAACAATAGCTATCAAGAGAGTTCGGGAATGTCACCATTTGAAGCGTTGTATGGTCATTCTTGTCGTACACCATTAAATTGGTCGGAAGCGGGAGAAAGAACCACTTTTGGTCCCGATCTTGTCACCCAAGCCGAAGAGAAGGTTCGACAAATTCAAGCCAACATGAAAGCCGCACAATCTCGTCAAGTGAGCTACGCTAACAAGAGGAGACGCCCCTTGGAATTCGAGAAGGGAGATCACGTTTATCTTCGTGTCTCTCCGAATAAGGGCGTATCTCGGTTTGGAATTAAAGGAAAGTTAGCACCCCGCTATATCGGACCCTATCCGATTGTGGAAAAGCATAGCGCGGTTGCTTACCGATTGCAACTACCGGAAAGTCTTCCTCGAGTGCACAATGTGTTCCACGTATCTCAACTCAAGAAATGTTTGAAGCCTCCGATAGATGTGGTCATTTCCGACACCGATCAACTAGAAGAAGATCTCTCCTACCCCGAATACCCCGTCCGGATTATCGATCAAAGCGACCGAGTAACTCGCAATCGTACCATTACCTTCTACAAAGTGCAATGGAGTAATCACACCGAAGAAGAAGCAACTTGGGAACAAGAGGATTTTCTAGAGAAGAATTTTCCCGAGTTCCTCGCGTCACACAAATCGGTAAATTTTCGCACTCCCTCTCCTTAATTCGTAGCGATTCTCGGGACGAGAATTTCTTTAAGGGGGAGGGCTGTGACATCCCATGTCACGATTAAGGCTAATCCCGTAGTTAGTACCCTAATCACCTCACTAATGAAGCACTAATGCTAATTACCCAAAGGAAAAGAAGAAAAATAAAAAGGAAAAAGGAAAAACCTACTCCTAAACCCTAGCCCTAACCAAAAATGCAAAAATTATAAAAACACTACCCACATATTTTTGCACCACTGGATTGCTCATGTAAAAAGAAGAATTTACAATATTTTTGCCAAATTTTTGGACAAAGTTTTGAAAGCCCAAAAATTCAAATTCAAATCTGAAACACTGCTACTTGTGAATTTTATATGAATTTTTGGAAGCAAGTTTGGAACTTCAAAATCAAAGATGAAAATTAAAGTGAATCACCCTGAACCTCCCCATATTTTTGGTTTTATTTTTTGGAGCATCGGAAGTATGAATTTTAGGCGAATTACCAAACTGTAGATTCAAAAATCACATTTTGAACTCGAGCTACGGTGACCGACGGGCAATGGCGCCGTGCCCGCCGGTCCGCCGCCTCCCGCGCCTGCCCCGGCACGCGCGCGCCTGCTCCCGTCCCGTCCCGTCACTCGCCACACCCCTGCCACCGCTCCCAACCACTTGTACCCGGCGCCCAATCGAGCGAGCGCCGGAGTAAATGGCGCCGCCGCGCCTCCCTCTGCCGCCCCCTCTAAACATTGGTTAAACGCTCCCCCGGCCTCACAAACGACTCCCTCACCTCCCTGTCTAGCTTCCCAACCCGTCGCCCCACCAATTTTCCCCACACTCCCGAGCGCAAGCAAGAAAAGTGGGAGCCGCCGCCGCCATTGTCGCCGCCGCAAGCTCCTCCGTCCGTGCAAGGCTCCACCCTCCTCCCAAACGTGTGCGCAGGCACCCCTACTAACCCCCTCCCTCTCCGGCTCTCTCTCGTGCAGCCGCGACCGCGAATTTCGGAGAAAATCGAGCCGCCGCCGCCGTCGCCACCGCGGGTCTCCGTCGAGCACCCCTCTCCGGCCATCGCCAAGCTCGAGCAACCCCACGCCGCCCTTCCCCATCAGCCGGTGATGCTCTCCGGCCAAACCCCTCCCTCTCTCATCCCTCGAGTTGCACGCGCACCGCCACCGGAGCTCCCTCGGCGCCGCCGCCCGTCGCCGGCCGCCTCCGGCCACCGCGGCCCCCGTGGACCCTACCGGGGAGTTCCCCGTCGCACGCGCACCACTTTCCCCAAAGCACGGAGCACGAGCTCCAGCGCAGCGCCGCCGCGAGCGAGCTCGCCGGCGCCGGCCGCCGCTCGCCGGAGCGCGCGAGCCGCTCTGTTCAAAATCGAGCCGGTGGCATTTTTGTAATTAGGTCCGAACTTCGTTTGAGTTTGAAAAATTCATATCTGGCGTTTGAATCGTCCAAAAATTACAAACTAAAATGTTTTGGAAACTAGAAGACCTGTACTTTCATAAAAGTAACATGAACTCATCAGATCTGGTCATTTTCACATTTTTATAAAAATGACAAAAGTCAACCCCTGAAAACTTAACTAAGCCATAACTTTAAAAATATAAATCCAAATTAAATGCCACTTGGCCAAAGTCTTCACCCTGACACACATGAATTTTTGGCACTGGAAGATCTACATTTCATTTCATATTTTTCAAGTTATTGCATTTCTTGCATTCTCTGTATTTAATTTTTAATTAATTCTGTATAAATTATTTTTGCATGAAACTTGGTAATTAATTTCCTTTTGGTACTGTACATGTGTAGAAAATCCCATGTTAATTTTTGAGCATGTTAAGTAATGATTTTTACAAACCCTAGATCTAAATTTCGAAAGGGTCATTTTCAGCACAAGCATAATTCGTTTTATGTCATTCAAAATCATGTTCATGCATGTTTATGTCATTTCTACTGTTCATTATGTCCTTTAGCACCCCATGGCAGGTTTAGTCAAAAGGTTTTATGTATTTCGCCTATGTGTGAATTTTGAAATCAAGTTTCTATTCTAAAAGGGAGTCGTCATCGCATGTGATGTCAAAATGCATAGGCCTAGATTTCTTCGTATTGTACTGTAAAAAAACTTGCTAAGATATTAGTGCTAAACCTACACTAACCACAGCACTCATGTCTATGCCACCAAGTCATTACTCATTATATTAGTATGACCATGCTTGCCATGTCTTTAGACCCCACTTAAATAAGACAAGAGACATGTCATGCTTGTTAGGGTGTGAGCAAACAAACTTGTGATTAATATGTTCATGGGCATCCTTACAAAACAGCACACATGCATTTCTCTCATCATCGACCTTGTATTCATATGACTTATGCAATGCATCTCATTCCTTAGGTGACGACGCCGAATTGACTCCGCCGGAAGAAGCTATTGCCACGCTCAATGCTTGTGAGGCTAGTGCTAACTTTGATCACTCTCAAGGCAAGCCCCGGTGCACTCCTATTATTTTGAAATGTCTTTCTTTTATCACTATATTAAGGATGATGAATGTGCATTTAAGTTTAGGCGTTGATTGGAAATCCACATGCATAAATTCCTATATGTCCTATGTCGCTTATGTGTCATATCCTCGTTAGAAGTGCTATGCTATGTTTTTGGAGTCAACGATAGATTGGGGATCTCACTCATGGCTTATGACTAAATGTGAACATGATGAATTTGGTTAAAATTGAGAACACCCCATTGTGGCTCCGCGAACAAGTTTGAGTTGTGTACCACTTGCATACCTTTCTTATGGGGATTGGTAAACCTATGTAGCTTGTAAGTTGTAAAGTGAGCCGGATATCTCACCGACCCGGAGGTGATGTGTATGGCACGGTGGTTGCACGGGTTGAGGACCGTTGGAGAGTACATGGGTTAAGCCTTGGGCGCGTTGTTGAACGGTCGCAAGGGGACGTGTACTCGGGGTCGGTGGCCCCGTGTTTTACTTTACGATGAACTCGCGAACGGTGGCCATACGTGTTCTTAAATGATGCGTATGTCGTGCATTTGGGTTCTTTCCTGCAGGATTAATAATTTGATAATTATCGCCGTTTCCTCTCGGTTAATGAGTACCACTTGATTCGAGCAGTTCGCAATGTGTAGTAATGGAAGGAGATTGAATAGCTTGCTGTTTTATATTGATATCAAATTGTATTGCAAACTCTTGACTTGTTAGCATGCTCACTAAAGTTTCTTTTATGCAACAACCCCATTAATTTGGCTAAGTAATAAAATTGTCCACTTAATTAGCATAGGTGCTATTTATGCAAATGCCAAGTTAAACCGGTCAAGCCCCATGCATCTAGGAGTCGGTCTTAGATGGCCAATTTGACGGGTAAGACTTGCGGAGTATGTTAGATACTCGGGCTTTGCCACTACATGTTGATTACAGGTTTCCCGCAAGCCGGTTTTTGTGATTGTTGTGGTAAGGTGGTTTGGGATGGAGATGAGCCCAAAGAGTGGACCATTGAATGGGTTCCTAGCTCTCCGACCCATGATGAGTGAGCCATGGCCTAGGCCGGCATGGTTCATTTAAGTTATCTATGTATCGTCGAGTTGTATTTCGCTTCCGCACTTTAAATTCGAACAAAGATCATGGTTATGTAAGACTTAATCTCGAACCTAATGTATCTTTTATTCGAACTCTATGTTGTAATCAAGACTTAATTATGTAACCTTGCAAATCGTGTATGTTGGTTAATGTGATGCTATGTATGGTTGCTTCGTCAATCATCTCCCAAGGCGATCCGTACCACACTTAACTATCTTTCGGGATAGGGGTGTGACATTGATATCACCCTGGACTGATAGGATGGCCATAAATTTTGCCGGGGCCGGTCTTCCAAGGATAGCATGATACGCCGAGTCTATGTCAGCCACCCGAAAGATGATATTCTCCCTTCCGTAGTTTTCCTTCGTCCCAAAAGTCACCGGCAGAGAGATCTGCCCCAAGGGGTAACTATTCCGCCCAGGTATTATACCATGGAACGGAGAAACACCGTGCTCTAAATCAGCCACAGTCGAGCCAAGGTCGGGTAGAGTCTTAGCAAACAAGATATCCAAGCAGCTTCCTCCATCAATGAAAGTTCTCTTCAATCGCACCTTCCGAACAATGGGGGCCAGGATGAGTGGATATTTTCCAGCCTTTGGTAGTACCTCCGGATGATCTGCCCTGCTAAATGTAATGGGGACCTCGGACCACCGGAGATATTCGGGAGTAGCGGGAGCAACAGCATTAACCTCCCGGAACGCCAATTTTTGCTTCCGCTTCGACTCATATGCGTCCGGGCCTCCATAGATCATGTTCACCTCTCGGGCTGGTTCTTGAAAGCCTTCGTCATCCTCATTGTCTTCACGATCCTTATCCTTGCCCTTGTCATCCTTCCGATTCCCGTAGGCGGACCGGGGTGCAACCTTCAAGGCAAACCGAGCGAACGGCCTTAACAAGAAGCACTCCTTAGCTTTATGATTCCCGTTATGAATCATACAAGGGCCATCCGGAAGTGTTTCAAACGACAATCGTTCTCTTGGACCTCTCTTAGGAGGTGCCGGCCGATCTCCTCCATGAGATTGGTCGACAGCTGCAACAAGGTGATCAGCCTTACGCTTCTTGTCGTTCCCGGATCCGGACTCGATTGTCTTGGTCATGCTTCGGTTCCTTCCCTTTGTTCCCGTGCAAATTGACTACATTCGATTCTCCAGCAGCGTAATCGTCCGCTATCTTGAAGCACTCGACGCCGTCATGGTGAGGTTTCGATTTCGTCTCCCAATGTTGTGAACCAATGCTTCACTTCGGACGCCAGCTTGAAATGCAGCAATTACTTGCTGATCGGGAACATTAGGGATTAAGGCCTTCTTATTGCAGAATCGCCTCGATGAAATCGGTGAGGGTCTCGTCGGGCTTCGCTTCGACCTATTGAGGTCGAAGTAATTCCCTGGCTTCTCACAAGTCGCCTCGGAAGTTTTCTACGAACTTTTTGGTGAGGTCTCCCCACGAAGAGATGGATCTCTCGGGCAGGGATTGCAACCATAAGCGTCCAGCCTGCTCCATGCACATCGGTAGATAATTAGCTAGCACGAACGTGTCTCCTCCTCGCCGACCGGATAGCCGTGGTGTACATACGAAGCCACTCAGCTGGAGGTGCTTTGCCATCATACTTGTCAATGGCCCCAAGCTTAAATCCCCGGGATATTTGCAGATACGTAAATCTCGCGTGAAAGCGGGAATTACGGAGTATTCATCATCTTCCAGGCCGGTCCGGACCGGTGACGGAGATCGACGACTAGGGCGATGCCGATAATTACGGTCCCCGTCATCGTCGGAATAGTCGTAATAACGGTCATTCTGGTATCTATCTCCCGAGCCGCCCTGTCCATCATTATTCCCTAGCTCCGCGTGCCGTGATGGAGGCGGAGGCGGAGGTGGAGGTGCAACTTGACGATCATTGTTCGCTGGTTCTTCATGTTGCGATGGAGGCGGAGGCGGAGGTGCAGCTTGACGATCATTGTTTGTGCGCCGGGGTTCAACGTCTCTGTCCCGGTTGTCTCGCCCTCTTCGGTCTCTAGTGTCACGGCGATCATCCCTTCCGGGTCGTTCATCCCGATGAGCATGCCTACTACCATGCCCCCGATGATCGTTGCGCGGATAATTTGCATTGGCGGGCGACGCCGAAGCAGCCGGCCCGTGACGCGGAGAATTGTTCAAACGCGACCGTGGCGGGGCAAGATCCCGTGGACGATCATCGACATGACCAGTCCGTCGTCTCTCATCTTCCTCATGTCTTGTATGCTCTTCCGCCCTCTCGGCGTGGCGATCAATCAGCACGTTCCGAGCATCACGATTCCCGTTGAGCGGTACACGCAAATCTTGGTCCGGAGCTCGTTCATGTGCATCCGCAATCGGGGTGTGCCGGGGTCCAAGCCTTCCACCGGAGGAAGCTCCTTCAGACCAGGCCCTTGCCGGTCGTTCCGAATGGGAACGCGAGCGACCGGAAGATTCCGCTCGATCATGGATGAGCTGATTTGTTTGTAGAGCCGCCGAATCAACCAGATTCAGCGCGCGCCGCAATCCCGGCGTAGCATTGAGGACTTCTTCCGATATTGTTTCAAGAATTTGCTTCACTCCTACAATATTGTGGACAGGCAACGTGAAGACTCGAGCGCCATTCATCTCTACTTACATGGAGCTTAAATCCAAAGCTCTGCTGGAAGATCGATGGCGTCTCCCACTGCGACATCCCCGTCGATTGTTGTGTCCTCGGAGAATCGTCCGGGTCTCCGGACCGGTCCGGTAGCGGGCCCGTGGCTGGGGAGCGGTTGCAGGGGCGCTTCCTCCGGCCGAGCAGCAGCACTTCTGCGCGGATCCGCAGCTGAAGGTGGTGGAGGTTGTTCATCTCTATTTGCTTCTTCCGCTTCACGACGATCGCGTTCAGCTTCAACTCTCGCCATCCTTGCTTCTTCTTCGGCAGCTTCCTCGAAGTGAGTTGGCGGATAACCGGTCCTGTCATGAATACTTGGAAGAAGACCGGAGCGTCTTCCTCGAAGTCATTATCCAGCTTGGTAGAACAGCTTATCGCCGCAGCCCGAGCATCGGTCCGAGGCGCAGGCGCAGGAGTCCGATGTTTCGCGCTAAAGCTGCATCGGATCCACTAGGTCCTGAATCAGAGTTATCGACCGTGGTAGGTGATCGCGCTTTAGAAGCAGCGGCCCGGCAACGAGTCGGATTCATCAATGACAATTTCCCGTCCGAGTCGGCTTCAAAGTCGAGGGACCCGAAGCGAATCTTGAAGCCGGGCTCGAAGTCGACGACAAACGAAGTGGCCATCGAACTCGCTAGGAACTCACCGGGACCCCTACCCGGCGCGCCAAATGTCGAGTCTTAAACTCGGCACTCGTACTACCCAGTCCCTTACGAGCGTGGAATTCGATGGTGCAACACACGTAACACACAGGAACACGCGATTTTAGACAGGTCCAGCCCCTCGAATCGAGAGTAATACCCTACGTCATGTATGTTATGTATTGCCTTTAGCGATTTGCTAATTGCAAGATGTCGGAGAGTTTTTCGGGGTCCCTGCTCCGCCTTATATGTCCGGGGAGCTAGGGTTACAAGCGAGTCCTAGTTCATTACATGAATTACATACATGGAATTCTATCTCTAACTTTCTTTATTGATTCAGAGTCCTAATCAGACTACAAATTGTTCAATATCTTGCTCCTCAAGTCATTGTATACCGGTCTTAGTATCCGCCTTGTTTCCATACTATACAGGATCTTTCGTTATCCCGGACTGGTCGAGGACCAGTCTGTTGCCTATCGCCATCGTCTTTATCTTCCTTAATTTGCCACCATGTCTCTGCGTATCCATTCCTTCATCATCTGTATACCCATAAGGCAAGTATACGACATTATCAATAGGTAGGTCACAGGAAATGGAATCTGATAGATATAATCAATGGTATGTAGTTATCGAGTATTGGAATCCATGTAGTGTGATCGAATATAGTTGACAATATCATAATAAACCACCCTCAATGGACAGGTACAACCAATCCAAGAGACTAATTGTCGAAGAGCAGTCAACATCAAGTAGTATGACATATATCTTCTATGAATGCACATGGTTGCTAGTGTCCCGATAAAAATGTTAAAAAGAATCCAGCGAAGAAAAAATAATGAAGGACATATTGGAGAATATAGCTCACGCTTATGGGCATTTGAAGATAGCGGATTGGCAGCATGTAGCAGTGCACCTCCATCTACAATGAATAGAAGGCAAAAAGTATGAAATTTGTATACAAAAGGACATAACTGAAGAATGGATAGATTCAAAGGTACCTTCATCAACTCGGGAGCACGATGGCTCATTCAACCGGCAGGGTGTTGTTTTGGAAGCTCGCAGGGTAGATGGTTTACGTTCTGTACATAATTGTTGGGAGGACATGTCATCATGTCAAGGCAGAATCGTTTGCGAATAACATAATATAATATACCCAGCAAGGAAAAGGGAAAAAATCAGTCAGTAATCAAACAGAACTAAAGGAGACCCATCCTACAGAAGGGTGAGGAGCCAAGCGTCTTCGTACATGACGGGTAGGTTGGAAGTCAGGACCCGTAGGAAAATCAGTGGCTGAATCGGCCAATTCATCGAACACAGTGTGATAGGCAAGAGTATGTGGAGACAAAAAAAATGAAATAGAGAAGAGGGACTAAGATCACATAATTCAGTTAGAATATTTTGCATCAGGTAAACAGTTTCTAACAAACATTTTATCTCAGACATCTCGGGACGAATCAGGCATGAAACATTAGTCCGAGCCATAGAAATCTGTATTATGGTAAAGTAGAATCCTAATTAAACCATAGGAAGAACGGTGCCACCACAGACCAAGGCTAAAAAAAGAAGGAAACAGTGGTGAAAACTAAAAAAGAAGGAAACAGTGGTGAAATCAGAAACCGAGGACAGATGCTGGTTGTGAATCCTATCCAAATCGCATCTCCTCCTTCCTTTTCAAGTCCTCATTGGCAGAAACGAAGAGCTAAAAGGAAACATACAGAATTAAAAAATCTTAATGAAAGAATAATTAACTGAATTATTTATACCTCTAATGCAAAGGTCGTCAATAAGTCCCTGGCTTGCTCCGGACCACACGTGCGTGCTGATCTAGTCCGTGATCGCACCCATGGATTCACCAACGGAGAAGAGCTGCGGATGCGAGGCAGAGAATGCCGCCTGTGCTGTCAGGTAGCCGGACCTCTGGTCGCCTCGCACACATGCCAAGCTAGGGTTACGTGGAGGGAGGGAAGCTGCGAAAGCTGAAGCTGGCCGGTTTGCGAGAGGAAGGAGAGGAAAGTAGTGCGTCGCAGGCAGGTCGCTGATAGGCAAGGAGAGCGTGAGATGGCCGGCAGGGGGAGGTCGCGGTGGCATGGGAAGAAGGCGAAGAGGAACTCGGGGCCGAGTCGAGGAGAGGACGAAAGGGCTGCACGCCCTGGATAAGGTCCCGCACAGACGGTTGCGATTCGACTGGACCAGCGATCGAACGATCAGAAAACGGAGGGCACGGAGGGCGCGGAACAGTACAACAGTCTAGGCACAGTAAGGGGGCATCGTGACCGGAAGAACTAAAGATTTAATCTGATTTGGTTCTTTTTGTACATCGACCCGGCATAGAAAATGGAAGTGCGCTTCAGCGCACATAGGCTTAACATCTGTAGTTTTCAGGACAGCGAAGGGAAGAAATGGACATGTGCCACTAGCGAGCCTATCTTGATGACAGCAACGGTCTTTGTGACACCTCGGTGTCACCAAAATTCCAACATAAACTTCTAAAATTATGTAATGGCTATGTAGAACCTCAATTTAAAAGTTTTGGTGACATGCACAATGTTTTAAATTTCTAATTCAAACAAATTCAAATTAGGTTGAACTACAAGTCAAAAAATTTCTATAATGATGAGAGCACGAAAGCTCTAGATATGATCTTGAACCTGGGTATAAGGTAAGCACGTTCCTACGCCAATGTAATAAAAACATTAAGAAAGAAAGAGGTGAGCTTGAGTCCAGGACAACTCAAATTCAACAAGGAGAGGATGATGAGGACGTCACACTCTCGGATACAACCAAGACTCCTGCGCTGCACATGCATGGTTCAATGATAACTAGAGCACCGTCGAACTTACGGGTGAGCTCGTTTTTAATAGTTCATTTATGTATATTTGAGAATATATTGCTACCTAATAAGTTAATTATTGTTAGGAACCATGGAGATGATGATGAGACATGTGGAGAGGAGCTTCGAGGCGTGGAGGGCCATCAAGGGCGCGCAAATCAAGTTGGAGGCCTAATCCAAGTTGGACTCGAGTCAGTTTCGGAGTCCAGAGCAGTCTGCACTAAAACGGTCACCCAAGTCGTATATAAGCTCGGTTTTGGACGTTCCACATATGCACGGAAAGATAATTTGATCACCTTTCCAATGGAACCGGTCCCACGTACAAATTCGTCCAGAGTCATCTGAAATCATCGAAATAAGTTGACATTCAGAATCTATTTCGGTGCTGCGCTACCGTTATTTGGCCTTTGGACTTGTATCTCGTGTGAGCCCACTAGGGCTGCACCCAGGGGTCCTTGCCCTAGCCTAGAGTCTTCATATACAGCAGCCGCCACACCATTAGGGTTTGGAGTTTTGCTTAGATTATTCTGCTTAGATAGTTTCGCCGTTCATCGGTTTGTCAGACCCCAACTCGTGAGATTAATCATACATCTGCAAATTTGGTTACGTTCTTCTTGTTCTTGCTTGTGTTCTTGATTCGCAGGCATGGATTAGCCTTCTTGGCGAGGTCAACCGTGCAACGCCGGTTGATAACCATAAAGGACGTGGTGCTTCGATTGCGGGGTTCGAACGTGTTGTTCAGGAGCCCGATCGACGTGTGTCATATCTTCGCAAAATCAAGAGTTATCTCAACCTTTTGGATCGGAGCATCTGGTTTACCGTCAGGTTCGCCCTTATGCTAGCATATTAGTTTATCGATTTTGCCTCCATCCTAGAGTCCAGAAAATTGCCCTACAAAATTTTTTTTCTTGTTCATCTTCCGTTGTCCTATCACCCTTTGTGCCGCTACAATTTCGTTTCAGTTTGCTTTCTTGAGTTTGTGTCCGTAATTGGAGTCGTGTTGCTGGTCGAGTCCGTGTTATTTATTTCTAGTGTTGATCTAAGTCTTGGAGTCGCTCCTATTTTGCTACCTTGTTATTGCGCTAGGTTGGGTTTCAGTTTGGTTGTGCTCTGTCTTCCAGTGCGCAAGAGCAAGTCTGAACCTTCTATTTTGTGCGCAAGAAAAAAGAGACGGATCCTACGCTCCTGTTTGTGGCGCTAGTACAGAAAGAAAGGAAGGAAGTAGCGTTGTTGCCTGTGAAGAAATAAACAAATAGGACTAGTTGAGCTTCCAGTGATCCAAATTTATCTTTTGAGTAGAGTTGAAAAAGCAAGAAAAAGAACAGAAAAAGAAGATACCAGAGTGGTTGCATCCTTTTTGAGTCCGAGGTACAATGGTATATTTCTATTTGCTAGTTTAGTCTAGGTCCGACCTCGGGTTTTAGGCCAGCAACATAGGCTTGTACTTTGGACTATTATTCAACTTTGCAATTTCTGATTTTGAATTTTGCTAATCCTTGCTACTCTCATATTTGGCCAACCAAGCTACACATATATCCTTTCGAATAGCACAGGTTTTGGTCCTCTCAATTGACAGTTCATGCTCTTCTAGGTATATCCTTTGCTTTGCTAATAATAAGAACCTTGTAAGAGCTTGGTAAGACGCTTCCATTTGCTTTTGTGAGAGTCACCGGTGTTCTGCTAGTTTAATAGGGATAACATTTATCGTGTGTTTCTATTTTTGTGTTTGTTACTCCCAATGACAGGTGATGATATGAGTACTTTAGCACAACGAGTGCTTAGTTTTCAAATGGCAAAGATGGAGCAAAATCAAGACAACAATTTGTTTCAGACTTTCTTTGTTGTGATGAATCGACGTAGTCGTGTGATCATTGATAGTGAGACTAGCCGCAACAGTGTAAGTTGTAAGTTGGTCGAGAAGCTTGTCTTGACCACACAACCACACCCATGTCCATACTACATACAATGGGTGAACTCCGAGAAGATAAAGGTAACAAAAATTGCACATATCAATTTTTTTCTTGGTAATTATACGGATTGTGTTGATTTTGATATAGTGCCTATGCAAGCATGTCATTTGTTGCTACGTAAACTTTAGATTAATAGAAACAATGTTCTGCACAATATTGTTACTAATAGATACTCTTTTAAACATAATGGCACTAAAATAATTCTTAAACCTATGAGTGCTGTCGAAATTTTAGAAGCTGATCTAGAAAGATTTGAGAGGAGAAAGAATGAGCCTTTTAGAAAAGAATGGGGGGGGGGTTATATGATCCAACACTTTCATCTAAATCTGAATTGATAGAAAACGAACATATTTCTGTGCCGCTTGTTGGAGCTAATATCTTGCAGCATATACAAAACAAAGATGAAGGGAAAGAAACTAAGGTGCTGATGGCCTCATGTGCTCCTTCCAACCCATTGTTTCTTCATGCATTTACTTCATCTACGGAAATTGAGAGCAAAGGTAATGAACATCACTCTACACTTAGTAAAGGTGAGAAATTTCTCCATGTGCTGAATGTTTCCACCAATCATGCTAATATAGAAGAACTTCTAGTGGAACCTTCTCTTGATTGACCTTTGTCACAAGTTGATTTCCCTGCTGTTCCTTGTGATAAAGAGGTGTTGTGTGCTAGTGCTTCAATTATACCTTTGCCACAACAAATACATGAAGTTGATACTTGTTCTTTTGATTCAGATGCTTCTGCTGAAATTATGCATTTGATTCTCATTACTTGCGAAAATAATGAGCGAAGATTGCTGCCTTCTCTAAACACTTTGGGTTATTTTGAATTTGACTCTCTTTGTGATTTAAATTATATAGAGAGGAAAATATTTTCTGAATCTGAATTGCCTTTGTTGACAAGAAACAATTTTCATGCTATAGGCAAATATGATCATAATGGTGTGTATATCGTATATAGAGTTTATATTACCCCACATCCAAAGGTACCTTGTGTTGTGCAAGAAAGTAATAAACTAACAGTCTCCACTATCGTTGAACATGTCATGTCAACTGCACCTAGTTTTTTTATGAAACAGGGTCAATCACAAGAAGGGAAGCGTTATTGGTTGGCACCACATATGGTCACTTGCTCAAATGTTAAGAAAGTTCCTTATGTTGTTAATCACATGATTAAATAAAATGGAGACCAGATGGGCCCCATAGGTGAAAGGGCAAATTAAAATGGTTCAATGTGGCTTTGTCTTGCAAGGTTGTAGCCCCATCCGTGTCGATTAAGAAGCATACCGTTGTTGGCCCCTTTAGACATGCATTGAACTAGTAAACTCATGTAGCCTAATTACATTGACATCCGGTCGCCACCCTCCCCCTTGGTTTGTGGAATCTATAGGAGTAGCCAGTGACTACTCTAGGGGGTGAGTCCAAGTCCGTGTTATAAGTAACTAGCGTGAAAAGTTATCATACATGTTCTTAAATGATGCGTATGTCGTGTATCTCAGGTTTTCCCTTGTAATTTGATACGTATCGCTGTCCCATGCAGTAATGAGTACACACTTGTGAAAGTCGCCTAGAGGGAGAGGGGGGGGGTGAATAGGCGATCCTAAAAATTTCTGCGAAATAAGACTAAGACGAAAACATCAAATACCGGAACTTCCGGTGTAGGGTGAAACCTACGGAATAAAGCCCTACAGAATTCTAGTGATTTGCAAGAAGGAAAGACACAACCCTATGCAATTCTAGGAATTTAAAGGCACAAAGGAAAGCTAACAAGCATCCTAACAAAGTAACTAGAAAACACCCCCTGTAGATACGCTTTATTTAAGGTCTAGATACATTTATTTTGTCTCAATCAAAATATAGAGACGTTTTCATAAATCGTGTCCGAGGCGTCTCCGAACGTGCCGTGTTAAAGCTTGGTAAATACGATTTTTGAAAACATGTCTATTGAAGTAAAAGACGTTCAGTAGAGATGCTATAAAGCATAGATATGTTTATAGATACGCTTTCATGAATGTGTTGTATGTATTGGAGTAGACACGATTTTATTGATACGTTTGGACTGCGTTTCTACCAATATAGGCACGCTGTATATAATGTTTCCAAAATATTATTGTAAAACTTCTTCTAAGCGATTGATTTATTCATGCAATTAGTAAGAATTGAACCTACGACCTCTTTGTTTTCTACAAGCTCATCTAACCATCTCACCTAGGAAACAAAGTTGTTTTTCTTTGACCACATATTCTTTTATACTCATGTTCTATTAGTGTTTTAACGTCTCTAGGATTTTCAATAGCGTGTCAAAACTGTCTCTAAATGAGGGTAGATACGATTAAAATGTGTCTAATATCATCTCACTTTTTATATGGTTTTAATAACGTGTCAAAAAACATGTATTATGTCGTTGGATACGGTTAAAACATCTCTAAATATCCTATCATTTTGAGATACCCTCAAAAACATGTCAACAAGCGTCTTTATGTTGGATACCAATGGTTCAAAGCATGTCTAAAGTCGTAACACTTTGTGATGATTTAGAAAGCATGTCAAAAAACGTGTTTATCATATTATTAACATTAAAGCGTCTCTAAGATCATGTCATGTTGACACATTCTCAAAATCATGTCAAAAAGTGTCTCTAGCTACTGACGTAGACACGCTTACAAAAACGTAACAACATAAACGTGTCTAGAGGGCCCGTCGTTAATATGAGAATTACTCCGAGCTAGATGATTATGTGTTTTTAGAGGAAATGATATTCTTTTATTGGTCTTAACAAAAATAATATATTCCTATATGACCCACATTATGTGCCGCAACATTTTTGCCGATAATGGGAAACGGCACTTCAATTTATTTTTGCGCTTAATTAAAAGAGAAGGCACATGAGACACGGATGTTTCACCGAAGTTCAAGTCCACCTAGGACTCTACGTCTCCGTTGAGAAAGTCCACCAAGGACCGGATTTCTTTCAACCCTATTTCTCGCTCAAGTCACCTCCAAGGTTGAGCTTGAGTTTTCCACTAACAATGCCCCTTTCAAGACGGGTAATATAAACTACTCGGGCATCACCACACAAGTTGGGAGCTCACGAACACGCCCAGCCGTCTAGGAGCTCAAAGCTCCAAGAGTAACAAATCAAAATCACAAGCTTGACGGGAGTGAAGATGCTCAAGAATCGAATCAAGTCTCTCAATCTCTTGCTAAAATGGTCTCACTCGAATCCTAGCTTAAGGATGGAATTTTAACTTTTAGAGAGGATATGGAGTGAGTGGAGTGAGGCTCAAGAGTGTTCTTGTTCGAAAATTTTAGGAGAGAGAGAGTGATTTTTTTTTAAAAAAATATTATTTTAATTAATAATTGCAGATTTGGGTGGCTAAATCAAAAAATTGTAGATCTAGAGACATGTCGGTCGTCCAAATACAGACAGAGGGCCAATCGGTGTTGCAGCAACCGATAGGGATCCAATCAGTAAAAACCACCCGGTAAGTTGGGCCCGACGCGCCACGTACGCAATCAGGCGGGCCCATGCGAGCAGTCGAGCGCGGCGGAAACCGACATGGGCAGTCGGTCGCCCGGAGACCGATTTGCTCCCTATCGGTCACCCAGGGACTGATAGGTCTCCGCCCACCCGCCCGTGAACTTCCTCCTGCTCGCCCGTGAGCAGCGAGCAGGCGGGCCAATCCCGGAGGGCAGGGCGGAGGCGGAGGCGGAGGAGGCCGCGGCGCGGAGCAAGCGGCAGCGGGCGGCGCGCATAGCAGGCCCGCGCGGCGCTGGATAGGCGGGCCGGGGTCGGTGCGAGCGATGGCGGCGCTGGGGAGGCGAGCAATGTGCGGGCGGCGGGAGCGACCAGTGCACGCGCGGCGACAGGACACCACGGTGCCGTAGGTATATATATATTTTTTTTCAAAGTACCTAGATTATTATTTTTCTTTGATGTATACATCTTTATTATTTTGATGCTTAAGAAATAGAGTAATAATTATTATATATGGTATAATTAAACAATAAAATTCATTTAATACAACTAATGTACACACATGAAACACATAAAATGATAGAATCGTCTGTGCTTAGTTCATGAACAAATTATTTATGAGTATCGTAAACAAATTTTTTAGGAATATTTGAGAAGTACAAATAAGTAGATAATAAATCTTGCTAATGAAGGTATATATTATTACGCATCAAATACATAAAATGATAGAATCATATATGCTTAGTTCATAAATAAGTAATTTAGGAGTATACGCATATCATAAACAAGTTATTTTGGAGTATTTAAAAAGTACAAATAAGTAGATAATGAAAGTTGCTAATTACGATATACAATGTTTTGTAATCAGGGATGTCAGGGGCAGTGAGTTTCCGTATTTTTTCGGAGAAGGGCATATACAGTATTTTGATTACGGGGTAGATTTGAGTACTTTTTAGTGTATAGATGCTGCATTGGCTGGGCCGTTGGAGATGCAACGTCGTGATGTGTATTGGTGGTTGCACGGTCTACTGAACGTGAATCCTTCATGGTTTCGATTGATAGTGAAAGCGATGATTCCTAAAAAAGGATGAAGGATCATGGAAATGGGAACTCGTAGAGCTAAGGAGTAGTAAACATTGGAAGTAATTTGTATCATTGGGCTTGCAATGTCAGTTCAGCCATGTTTTACTTGTGGAATGCGGGGGCATTGGTGCGTCGAGTTCCCATTCAGAGCCAAATGAAGTGGTTCTTGAAAATGACCTCAGGAACAATGAAGACACCGCTATTTTGCACCATAGTGCAGATGTGGAGATGACTACTGCTCCACATTGCACTATAGATCCTGAATCGGTGGAAGATTCCCATGACACAATGATTGTTGATTGTGGAGAGGATAATGAGGCAATTGTAGACGAGATGGAGCGGGATGATGAAGAGTTTCATACATTTGTTGATACAAACACTGGCTGGGGCATGGAGGCTGAACAACCTCATGACTGGATTAGCATGGAGAATATGACAATCAACGATGACCACAATTCATCATGGGAGTATGATGCCATTCATGTTTCTCAAGGGCAGATGTTTCGTGATAAAAGGGATTTGCAGGTAGCCGTGATGCGGTGGGCATTTGCAGAGAAGAAAGAGTATAGAGTCGTCATTTCAAATCCTAGAACATATGACGTCAAGTGCACGGTTGAAAATTGTATGTGGCGTGTACATGGTTACATGCCGAAAAATGAGGTGACATTTGTAGCAAGTATTGTCATGCCTCATTCATGTACCTTGAAGCAAACCCTGCTAAAACACGGTAACATGAGTAGCAGATTTATTGCTGAGCACATGTATCCTGAGATAGTTCAGAAGACAGGAATGTCTCCTTTTGCAATAATGCATGCTATTGGAAACAGATTTGGTTATGAGATTAGCTATGATATGGCATGGAGAGCAAAACAGAAAGCCTTGGAAAGGATATTTGGTACATATCAGGACTCCTATCACAATCTTCCTGCGCTGCTTGAAGTAATTCCAGCCAGAAATCCAGGAACTATTATTGATACGCAACAACGTGCTTTCTGGTCATTTGGTTGCATGATTGAAGCATTTAGACATTGTCGACCAGTGTTGTGTGTGGATGGTACCTTTTTTGACCGGTAAGTACAACGGTCAGATCCTGACTGCAATCGGGGTGGATAGTGAGACTCAAGTAGTGCCCATCGCTTTTGCATTTGTGGAGCGGGAAAGCACTGAATGTTGGCTTTGGTTCTTGCGGTTGGTAAAGTAGGGCATCGTAGGGAACAGACCAAATGTGTGCATCTTACACGATCGTCATGCAGGATAGCTATCAGCAATTCATCCGTTGCAAACAGATAATAATGACGAGTCATTCTGGCCCAACTTGTATAGTCGTTGGTGCATGAGACATTTAGGGGCAAATTTCTTCAGACAGTTTAAAAGTAAGCGATTGATGAATATGTTCAAGAAGCTATGCAAACAGAATAGGAGGGACAAATTTCAAAAATTATGGGAGGAGCTGGATAAATTAACCAATCACCAGATGAAGGAGATTGTAAATATCCCAAGTACAGGACGTCATGAGCCTGTGGGGTTGCACCCTCTTCCTAACGAAGAACGTAGTCACAAGGCAAAGGAGAGGTGGGAGGAGAGTTAAGCTGTTTCTCAGATTGGATCAAGCATGAGCCATGTGACACCCCGGTGTCACAAATGTCACAAACGTCTCAACTAAAAATTCTACAATTACCTAATGACTCTGTAGAACTCCAATATAAAAATTTTGGTCACATGCATAGTGATTTGAATTGCAAATTCAAATAAATTAAAATTGGGTTGAACTACAAGTCAAAATTCACCTATAACAATTGCACCTGGCAAAAATATATATTGTAGAGGAAGTCGAAAGAAAAATCTGGAAACAAGTCCCATGTCCATTGGATCAGTAGAACACCCTATAAAAATTCGATAAGATTAGATTTTACCTCTTTTTGAGGAATTATCAAAATTAAACTAGAGGAAGTATGGACTCAAACTTTTCGTCAATGTCTCTTCCAAGTGATGAGCTACCAACTGGTATTTTTGGATGGATTTTTAGGGCACCGGAACAATTTTATTTAAGGCTCTACTTTTGCTAAAAACTCACAAACTGGAAAAAGGAAAATTCCTTGGAATATTCTGCGGGACCCAGCTGTCATCTTCTCCCTCTATTTCTTTTCTTCCTCCACGCCCGACCAGCACAGGAGGGGAGCGCCACCTGCCCTCCCGCGTGGCGCTATTCCTCTGCCTTGCCCCCACCATGACCGGCGCCATCACCCCGCTCCTCTCCTCAATCTGCTCTCGCTCTCGCCTCACTCCCTCTCTCTACCGCAGCGCAGCAGCAAACGGAGACAGCCTCCATTGCCGCCCCCCCTTGAGCTCCCGTCCCCACCGCCACGAGCACGCCAGCCCGAGCCGAGCACACGAACGGATGCGCCCCGGTCCCCTCTAGCTCTCACAGCCGCACCACCCCCATCCCGGCACCACCCCCATTGCCGGCCGTGTCCACCCTCGAGCACAAATTCGCCCATCACGGTGAGCCATTCCTCTTGCTTTCTCTCCTCGCGCGTGCGCATCAACCTGCCGCTTGCCCCCGACCTTTTCTCCCATCGATTTTCCCTTTGAGCAGGCCGGATTCGAGCAATCCCCAACCACCGACCGCCGGTCCGCCTAGCTCGCACGTCAACACAATTACCCGGCCATTCTCCTCGTGAATGGAGTGCAGGACGTCGTTCTCCTTCTCTCACCGATGCTCACCCAGCGAAGAACCTGCCACCTCGTCTCCTCGTTTGAGCTCGCGACACCGCCGGAGTTTCATCTCCGCCATGGCCGGACGTTGAGCCACCTCCGGTCAAACTCTATTCTTCGGACCACCTCCAAAAACTTCCCCATGCTGTGCACAACGCTCCGGTGAGCTCCCCTCAAGTTCCGCGCACCTCCGGTGAGGCCCTCCGCCTTGCGCCGCCCAACTCCGGTGAGCCACACCATGGGCCACACGCCCCGGATCCAAAATGGTCCATAGCCACACCCAATCCGCAAGTCTGTAGCCCTCTGTGTGTCTGCAGCATGATTGGTTCAATTTAAATCTAGTAATGGCATTTTTGTAAAATGGCCAGGAAATCGAATTAAATTAGAAAAATCATAACTTAAGATTTAGAGCTCCAATTTGAGCAAATCCAATTTTGTTGGATTCCTTACAACAAGTACTATTTATTGGTTCTGATAAAACCCATTTTTGCTGCATAATGTTTTCAGAATAATTATAAGTTTGTAAACCCCAATTAATTAAAATCTTTTTACCTAGAAATGCAAATGACGCAAACTAAATTATTTTGGGTTCCTCTGAACATGCCCTTTCATATGGTGCATCATATTCATAATGTTACTGCATGTATATCATTGTATTCTTAATTCTTGGTTCGTCATATTTAAATTCCAATAATTAATTTATGCATCAAATAAATATTCTACCAGAGCAAAAATGTCACTAATAGCAGGTAGTATCACCATGTTTTAGGATGTGTTCATATCTGCAAACAATAATTTCCTAGGGAATTTTGTTTGTAGAAACCGTTGCTTTTATGTTTAAAGTAAATCCTCTCCACACAAAATGATGAAACTTGTTTATTAGTTTGTTATTTTATGCATGTATCACCTGCATAATGCATTGGTACAGAAAGTTTGCAAATGTGATCATGTCATTTAAATGCCTTTAATTATTATGATTAGGTACTTCATTTTTACATGTGATAATGAAAGCATACTTCAAAATAAATTTATATTTAAGCATATGTCTTCAAGAACCATCTTACGTAACATATCAATCCTGTTTTTGAATGTATCATTCATACATCTACGCCATCCATATTGTTTGCATGTCTTTGCATTCATCGATATTGACATCTCGTTAATTTAGGAAACGTTGAAGTGCCGGTTAAGGATCTTCGGAAGGATATCTCTCTCAATCAAGACCCGGCACTCGAAAACCCTAACTCGTTGTAGTAGCTCCAGGCAAGCCCCGGTGCATCCTCCCGGTTTTAAAGTTTTTATTTTCAGTACCACAATTGCTAGACTGTCTAGAATGTATTGTGCATTAAGTCTAGGTATTTGGCTGAAAATCCACTTGCATTGTCCCCGGATGAATCCAATGTAGATGTTATACTCGGTACAGTTAGCCTACTAGAATATTTGCTACGCTTAATTCTAGGATCAACGGTACACAAGGTCAATTACTCAAATGTTAATAGAACAAGCTGTTAATCACATGCTTAAGTACATGGAACCGAACGAGTCTGTTTTGGAAAGAGCGAAGGCAAGGACCTGGATAGGGCTTGTCTCGCAAGGTGGCAGACCGTTCGTGTAAACAACTAAAAGTTGAGACGTGGACGGGCCGATAGAGGAAAGGGCAAGCACATGTGCCTTGCGAGGACATGGTTCGCAAGGTTGTAGCTGTAACAACTCTCGGAAAGTAATGCATTTCATGTCATCATGAGCATGTCATCACATTGTTGCATTTTTAAAGATATTAAATTTTGTGTTAATAACAAGCACATAACATATCAAAATAGATAAAGAAGAAAGGAAGTGTTTAAAAAGAAATAAAATAAGCAGAAAATTCATGTTTAATATTTTCTATGACTCAAATATTATAAATAAAGATTTATGAAAATTTCCTGAAAGTATTTTGCTTTGTAAAAATATTCACAAGAAATAAACAAAGCTTCTTTTAATAATTTAGCTATGAATTTTTAACCTGAAAATAAATTGGAATTTCTACCTGGACTGAACAGGAAAAGTGTCTCAAATACTTTCACTAACAACCCTGAATTTTTTGTAAAATTTTTGGAGCTCGGGAAGCGCACTTTTCAATTTCGCGAAAAGAGGAGGGCCTTTTTGCAAAATTGCCAAACCAGGCCCGATCGTCACTCTCTTCTTCTCTCTTCCTCTCTCACCGCGCCTCACCACCGCCCGTGGGAACCGCCTCCCAGCGGTGCAGCCATGCAGCTGCTTGCGCAGCTGCTCGCTCGGCGGCCGCACCGCCTTCCCGGACCAGCTAAAGGCCCCGCCCGCCTTATCTCGCTTTCCCTCGCTCTCATTTCTTTCCCCACCATACCGCCTCGAGCTCCCCTCTACTCCCGCCGTCGCCAGGACGCTCCGGCACCCCTCCATCCAAACCACCGCTGCTACAAGCTTCGCCGGGACCTTGTAAAGCCCCTCCGCCCACGCAATCGACTTGAGCACCCTTGAGCCGTCGAGGCGAGCTCGTTTTTCTCCACGACATTTCACCGACGTTCCTCCGCCGCGCCTTAAAATTGGTGTTGTTCGGTGAGCTAATCGTCCTTTCTTTTCTTCGTGTTGAGGCGCAACCTAGTACTCTAGCTCCAGGGACAAGTGCTCACCGTTTTTCTTCCACGGAAGTCGTGAAATTCCCCGCCGTCTTCAAGTCGGACCGCCGCCCCTCCGCCACTCACGGTGAGCTACTATTTCCGGCCGTGCTCAAGCTCTCACCACCCCCGTCGTCGTCGTTGATGTGGTGTAAGCGCTTATATCGAGTTTTTCCCCAATTTTGGGCGACCGCAGTGAACCCCGTACCTTGCCGGAGTTTCGCCGTGGCTGCATCTCGCCGCCGGCATGTCTAGGGTTGAGCTCATGTGAGCGCGTCCCCTCGTAGTGTTCGCCGGGGAGTGTAGAGCGTGTAGGTGGGTCTGCGGTGAGGTTTAAGTCGACGCCGGCCGTCTCCGATGGCCGCGCCGCCGCCGGGCCGCCGCCGCGGTGGTGCCACACCGCGGGCCACACGCGCGGGATCGCGTGTGGCCACGCGAGGATTTGGTGTGGCCACCCCGTGGCCCGGTTGGTGGCTCCGTAACGCTTTTGAATTTTCAAAAATTCGTAGAAAATTTATTAAAAATCGGAAAAATGCAAAACTAAGTTTGTTAGACTCGGAAAAATAGGAACTATTCGTTTATGAAATAAAATATTCATTTTGAGTAATTTTATTTTATAAATAGTATTTAGTCTCTTTCTTGGTTTAAAGAAAAGCTATTATTTTATGCTAATTAAATGTTTAATTAAGGAAAATAATTGAATTAGATGAAGGAGATATCGCAGACGAAATTAATTATGAAAATTATTTTTCCAAAATTAACCTTAAACTTTATTATTTTATGTGATTCCAATTTATTAACCTATTATCGCATGTCCTTTGAGGCATAATTTATTTATTACTTAATAAATCAGAATAATTTACTAAATGTTAAACCTAAGTAATTAAGAACAGAACTAATTAATGCTTAATGACCATGATTAAACATTTGTTAATCAACATAATCAATGGTTACTTATTGCTTAATGAACGTGCTTATCCCTAATTTATTAATTAACTAAGGTGATTAAGTTTTAAACTTTACTTAATAATTACTGAAGTTAGTTAATGAAACTTTGCATAATTTTATCATGCGCATTCATGCATACATGATTGTGATTCGCAACGCATTGCTTGGTCGGCGTAGGTTCGAAGTGATCGAGGTTCCACCCGAGGTCGAGTCAGAGCCGGAATCTCGAAGTCGACCCAGCCGCCGAGGAAGCTAACTCCGATCAGTATCAAGGCAAGCTCCGGTGTATCCTACCTATGTTTCTAAATATTTTATTTTATCACATAGTACGATTATGTTTGTGCATTAGGTGTTCGGGAATGATTGATACCCTAGTTGCATTATGGTAGAATTCCGTTTGTTTATTCTATACTTGGTACGGGTAGCTCAATAGAAGCTAAGCTTAATTCATAGTGGCAACGGTAGATGTTTTAGGGAATATTAAAGCATGGAGGCTTTAAGGGTTTTTGTGTTGGCACTAAGATGAAGAGAGTGTTAATGAAGTTGAGACCGGACGGGCCTCGTAGGAGAGAGGGCAAGACGGAGATGAGGTCTTGCAAGGTGGTAGCCCCGTCCGAGTCGGTCTAGGACCGTACCGTTGTCGGCTTAGTTGAACAAGTTTGAACGTACCATACTACATGCTGGTATCATGGGCCCAGCAAGCTGATGTACCCTGTCGCCCCGCGAGATGTAGCATAGCCGCCTCTCTTTTACTGGGTCGTCGGTGAGATGGGTCGACCACGAGGGAAGTCGTGGCGTCGCCATACTTCCGGGGAGTTGGAAATGGCTAGTCTCGCTGTCGGTTGCTAGCGGGAAAAGTTGTCGTATACGACCGGTGCGGTGCGTATACGTCGTGTAGTCGGGTTTTGCCAGCTGGTATAAATCGATTCGAATCGCTGTCCCTCGCAGTAATGAGTACCGCTTGTTTAGCTCGTCACATCGTAGTAAATACTGAACGATGAAGATGAGGGATGAAAGGATAAATGATCTATATTATCTTGTCTTGCAAACTTGATTGAAATAGTGATAGGTTGCAAATAGCAAGGCTAATGAACTTATTACCGAGCTAAAATACTGAAAGTAAGGACCCACCCTTTAATGTCTGTTTCTCGCAAAGGAGTAAACCCCACAGCTAGAAAGCCTTTGCATACTAGGCGTCGGCCTTAGCGTACCATGTTGACGGGTCGGTCTTGCTCGAGTATTAGAATACTCGGGGTTTGTTCGTTTACCTTTCAGGGAACGAGTCGTACTACCACAACTTGTATGGCAGCTTCCCCGAAGAGGAGCAATGTCCGGAGGGAGGTTCCCTTCGGAGGAACGTATCCCCACGCCATGATGAGAGAGGACCGTGATGTACGAACGGCTCGGTGCATCACGTTGATCGTTTAAGTCTTTTGAGTTGTATAATAGAATAAGTTTCCGCTGAATACTCGTAAATGTTAAACTTCAATAATGTATATTTCCGCTGCACGATTGTTTGTATTTTGAAAACCTGGTTGTATTAGACCATGATGTATATATTACGGCTTGTATGAGATGATGTTTCTGTTGTAACTCGCTTCGTCGAGTGTCCCTCTGTTCCGATTCCTAGGTGTCCCGGAGGGGATGTCACGATAGCTCCGTCCGTGTCGGTTGAGGACCTGTATCGTTGTTGGCCCCTTCGGACAAGTTTTGAACTGTACCGAGTACATGCTAGTTTTATTGGGGACTAGTAAGCTTATGTAGCACTTGGATGTTGTACTATGGAAGATAACCCTGGTCTTCGGTCGTTGTGCCCGCGCAAGGAGTGGGTAGTAGGCTCACGACGTTACCGATAAGCTGCTGGCCACTTTGGAGATCCGGTACCCTTCCCGCTTGAATGACACCTTTGTGAAAGGTTGAGATACGTGTTCTTAAATGATGCGTATGTCGTGTGCTTCGGGTTTTTCCCAGCTGGTGTAAAAATTGATACGTATCATTGTCCCTCGCGAGTAATGAGTACCCGCTTGTTCACCGAGTCACATCGTAGAAATAACTTGAATTGAAATTCTAAATGCTAATGGTACTTGCTCGGTTATTGTTGTTGATGAGGTTACTTTGATATATTTATGCTACACTTGTATTTATGTTTTCTCCGGCATGATCACTCGTAAATACGGTGAGGAATACGTTAGTATATGCCCAAATATATATAAGGATGTTAGAGTTGGTGGCAATGCTAACCCTGGGTTATGTTTGTTTAAATACTTGCATCTACGGCTATGGCTCGGGTATGTTTGCATTTAAATTAGCGGTCCGTGCCCGCGGACGGAAAATACGGGACACTGTTGGCTCGTGGCTTACCACGAGGTGATCCTTTTCAATGGGTCGTTACTAGTAGAACTGTGCTTCTTTTCGTAGTTTCTTTTGAATTTGATGTACTGTTTCTAAAATGAATCTTCTGCAGGTACATAACTACGTTAGTTAAGTGTGTGTCGATAATTTAGACTGACTTACGTGATTGAGTGCGGGTCGCCACCCAAAATTCGTACACCGTTGAGACGGTGAAACTATTTCTTTTCGTTTGGTGAGGAACGGTTAGGTTAATTAATGAACTTGCATCATGGCATGGCATACAAATAACTGAATTAAAATTTGCCTTGTCCCCATTTCAATCTTCTGATTATTTTGTGTATGTTTTAAATAACCAAGATGCTAAAATATTGACTTAAGGAAAAACATAGATCTCAATCTTGTTATCGGTAACTGAATCTGTCCTGATCCTTTAAAAATTCATAGCTCATGTCCTAAATGTTGTCAAACCATAGTATCATACTCTCCGAAAAGGTTTCGAAATTATCTACAAGTTTCATATTCAAACCTTTGTTGACGGTCCTTATGGTCCAATTTTACCGTCAACATATTGCATCTTTTTGAATCAAACACCATCACCAAGAATAGACATAGGGATTATTTCTAACAAATTCCACTAGTCTTGGTGAAATGATGAATGCAGGTGCAATTCATATGAAAACAGGGGAAAACATGCACGAAACATGGACTTTGCAATCGACGGATTTTCCCTGACTAAAGAATATCGTCCAAAAGCCCAAAACCACAAAACAGGGCCTCAACATCAAACCAAGCAAGTGGATTGGGCCAAGTACACAGCCAGCAGGAAGGCACCGGAGAAGAACCAAGCCCGGGGAGCCTGAGCCGGCTTCGGCCGAACCGCCCTACCGGTTCGGCCGAACCGACAGTGGGCCCCCCGGCCCACTTTTCTCCGGCGGTTCGTCACCGACGTCCGGAGGTCGGTTCCACCTGCAATTAATACCACCGACGTCCGGAACCGCCTCCAAGTTGCCGACCTTCCAAGGCTATAAATAAAGGGCTATACCCCCTCTCTCAACACACCACCAACATCAAGATAGAAGACAAAATTCTCATCCTTAGGCCAAGGGCCTCTTGTATCTTAGTAGAATAGGAGAGAGGGCAAGGAAAAGGAAGGAGTGTTCCTCCCTTTTATAAAGTGGAGTAGTATTTCCTTTCCTTTTACCTTGGCGTGTAAACACTCTTTTAGGTGATTTATACGTGGTGATCTACTTATCTATCGTGACATATCTTTGTTAGACGTAATTCTTGTTATACTTGTTTACGGGATCATCGCTTCGCAAGAAGTGCTCTAGCTTTCTCGAACTCGCTCTAGGCCGAGGCTAGAGTAGCGGTCAATAGCATAGACGTGGTGTCTAGGCCGGAGATCGCCTTTGTTTGCCGTGTGCCCCACGGTTTGTAGAGGTAGGTGGCAGGAAGTGACAGCCCCGTCATCCAAAGGAACCCTCCACGTTCGGGTACATAGTAGAGCTTTCGAGACCGGAGTGGCTTGGCGGACCAAGCCTAAGACGGTGCCCGAAGTAAACAAGTCTAGCTTGCGTTCGTCTACCTTTAAAGGATAAATAGATAAGAGTCACCCTCTCGACCCTATTTTGCTACGTTGTCTTGGTTGTCCTTGGGTAAACTAACCTTGTTGCAGAAATACTCCGTTCCCTCGCGGATATAAATACGATACCTTGGAATACTCCCGGGTGAAGTGCTACAACGGTATTCCGTGCGCTTGCGGATTTATTCGTGACGTAAGAAATACCAACAAGCATTTCTCGGCGCCGTTGCCGGGGAGCGGTTGTTATCTTTGTAACGAATCAGGTTTGCCCTCGTAATCTATCTTACTTACCGTTCTGTTTTTATTTTTCCTTACATTCAAAATTTCACAAAAACATATCATGGAGTCACACCCAACCATCCAATCTTTCTCCACTCCACGGGGTGAACTCTTAGAGCCACCATCATCATCACAACCTATTTCTTCACCTGGCTATGAGTTCTCCCCGATTACATTTCGATGATTAGAGGTTTATCCTTTTCGGGTTTTAAACATGAAAATCCTTATGAACACTTGCGAGAGTTTGAACATTTGTGTTCATGCCGACCGATCCATGGCATGACACAAGAAACATTGAAGTGGAAGTTGTTTCCCTTCTCTCTCAATGAGAAGGCGAAGCAATGGTACACTTACACCGCTAAGAGAGTGAACGGTGATTGGAAAGAATTGCGAGACAAATTTTGTCTAGCATTCTTCCCCGTGTCTCGTATCACTTCTCTACGAGCGGAAATAATAAGCTTTCGACAAGAAGAAAAGGAAACCTTGAGCGCGGCATGGATTCGGTTCTCGTTCTCTAACGTACTCCGGACTAGAATTGTTGCTCCCCGAACCCGTTTTATTACAACACTTTTATTCGGGATTGAGCAACGATACCGCACTTTATCTTGACACGGCCGCGGGTGGATCTTTTTCTCATAAGACCATAGCGGAAGCACACGAACTTTTGGATCGAATTGTGGAAAACACACCTTTTTCCGCCGACTTACTCGTAGAGCCGGAGTCGAAGATGAGGAACTCGTTGTGCAAGAGACACAGCACTTGGTGCCCATGATGGAGCACCTAGCACTCGAGTCCTCATCTAACACAAGAACAATGATAGAGGAAGATGAACCTCTTGAGTTCCCATTTGAGTTCAAGGAAGAAATTTTTGAAGATTTTGGAAACACCTTGAACTACTCCTATCAAAAGAAACCAGCACTCCTCGCACCAACTCCCGAACCTATTGAAAAATCTATTCTCTTAAAAACTGTTCGGAAGTTGACAAGCAATCATGAGTGATGAATGGTTGATAGAAAACGAACTTTCTTCGGAAGTTCTTCGACTTGATCATCCTAGATCAACCATTCGTGGCTCAATTCGGGGAGTAATGGTAGATATTCTCTATAATCCTCTAGTAGGTGCCAACATCATGTCCGAATCTTTTGCTTCAACTTTATTTGGAAACGAGACATGGGCACCTTCTCGACAAACTCCTTAAAGCCTCACCGGGGCAATTTTTTGAGAGTTTGGGGATCATTAGAGATGTTTGCATTAAGCATAATGAAGCAAAGGTTTCCCCGGACTTTCACGTTTTCGGAATCTTGGATTTCGATGTTTTGGTCTGGTCATCCCATAGAAAAGCTTTTCTTAGGGATATCACCTTTAGGAACCTTAGACTTCACCCTCGGCAAGAAAACTTTTTCTCTTCCTATCATTCATGCACAAAACTCTTTTGCCGAGGAGCCGCTTGTGGAAGAAGAATGCATGGAGGAGGTTATGGCAATTTTTCCTCATGAAAACCCCGAATCATCCTTGGATGAAGATGCTCTTGATTTCATTTTGGAAGAGGATGATTCGGCGGAAACTTTTGAGCTGCCCGAAACTTTTACACCTACGCCACCTCCCGTAGAACTCAAAACTCTTCCACCAGGCTTGCGCCACGTTTTTCTTCACGGAAATCCCGAAACCCCCGTCATCATAAGTGACAAGCTTTCGGAGGAGGAAACCGCAAAACTCTTAGCCGTGCTAGAAAAACATCACTCCGTTTTTGGGTACTCGCTTGGAGACCTCAAGGGAATTAGCCCTCGCTCTTTGCACCCATCGCATTCCCATAGGCCCCGATAGTACACCATCTAGGGAACCTCAAAGGAGGTTGAACAATGCGATGCGGGAGGTCGTTAAAAAGGAGGTCTTAAAACTTTTACATGCCGGCATTATCTATCCCTGTTCCACACAGCGAGTGGGTGAGTCCAAGTGCAGGTTGTACCCAAGAAGGGAGGAATGACGGTCATCCGTAATGACAAAAATGAGTTGATCCCTCAACGCACCGTCACGGGATGGAGGATGTGCATAGATTACCGGAAACTTAACAAGGCTACAAAGAAGGATCATTTTCCGCTGCCCTTCATCGATGAGATGTTGGAACGGCCGGCAAATAATTCTTTCTTTTGTTTCCTTGATGGGTATTCAGGATATCATCAAATCCCCATCCATCCCGACGATCAAAGTAAGACCACTTTCACATGCCCCTATGGAACTTACGCCTATCGACGAATGTCCTTTGGGCTTTGCAATGCACTCGCTTCTTTTCAACGTTGCATGATGTCTATCTTTTCTCGACATGATCGAAGAGATTATGGAAGTATTCATGGATGATTTCTCCGTTTATGGAAAAACCTTTGATCATTGTTTAGAAAATTTAGACAAAGTCTTGCAACGTTGTCAAGAAAATGATTTAGTGCTCAATTGGGAAAAATGCCATTTCATGGTTAGAGAAGGCATAGTTCTAGGGCATTTAATTTCTGAAAGGGGGATAGAGGTGGACAAAGCTAAATTAGAAGTTATAGAAAAGCTTCCACCTCCCGTGAATATTAGGGGCATTCGCAGCTTTCTGGGACATGCGGGGTTCTATCGTCGTTTTATCAAAGATTTCTCTCAAATTGCTAGACCCCTTACAAATCTACTTGCGAAGGATGCACCCTTTGAGTTTACCGATGAATGCATGACTCGCTTTCACTACCCTTAAAAATGCACTCATCTCAGCCGCCAATCATCCAACCCCCCGATTGGACGCTGCCTTTTGAGATAATGTGTGATGCTAGTGATTTTGCCGTAGGGGCTGTTCTTGGCCAAACTAGAGATAAAAAGCATCATGCAATCTCCTATGCAAGCAAAACCTTGACTCGGAGCTCAATTAAATTACACTACCACCGAAAAAGAGCTCCTTGTCTGTCGTTTTTGCTTTTGATAAGTTTAGATCCTACTTGACTCGGAGCAAAAGTCATTGTTTACACCGATCATGCTGCTTTAAAGTTTTTGCTCAATAAGAAGGATGCTAAACCCCGTTTGATACGATGGGTTCTTCTACTCCAAGAATTTGATGTAGAAATCCGTGATAAAAAAGGAGTAGAAAATTCCGTGGCGGATCATTTGTCGCGTATACAATTCACTAACCTGCAGGAATTACCCATCAATGATTTCCTACGTGACGACATGCTGCTCCTAATAAGGGACTCACATCCATGGTACGCCGACATTGTGAACTTCATGGCAACGGGGTACGTACCACCCGGAAAGAGCAAGAAACGACTCATCTATGAGAGTCGCCGTCACTTATGGGAAGAACCCTTCCTTTACCGTGTCCTGCGCCGATGGATTGCTAAGGCGATGTGTGCCCATACCCGAGAGCACACGAATCATTGAGAAGTGCCATGCATCGCCATACGGGGGACACTACGGCGTGTTTCGTACACAGTGCCAAGATATGGCAAAGTGGTTTCTTTTGGCCAGCCATGTACGAAGACACAAAGGAATTTGTCGTGCGATGCCCGTAATGTCAAAGAGTTGGAGGCATCACGGCAAGAGATGCAATGCCCCTCAACTACAATTTACAAGTCGAGCTCTTCGACGTATGGGGCATTGACTTCATGGGACCGTTCACCAAGTCACATGACTGCGAATACATCTTGGTGGCGGTAGACTACGTGTCTAAGTGGGTAGAAGCAATGCCTTGCAGGGCCGCAAATGCCAAGCATGCTCGCCGGATGTTCCACGAAATTATCTTCCCGAGGTTTGGAACACCGAAGTTAGTGATAAGCGACGGAGGGTCTCACTTCATTGATAAGACCTTCCGACGCTTCCTAAGAGAACTTGGATCAAGGCATAATATCGCTACTCCATACCACCCTCAAACCAAGGGCAGGCCGAGACCTCAAACAAGCAAATCAAGCGGATCCCGCAAAAGACCGTAACAGAAATGGGGAAGGGATGGAAGGACAAGCTACCCGATGCACTATGGGCATACCGTACAGCATATAAGACACCCATAGGCATGTCCCCATACCAGCTCGTGTACGGGAAAACATGTCATTTACCCATCGAGACGGAACACCGAGCGTATTGGGCCATCCGGAAATGGAACATGGACCTTAATGGTGCCGGACGCAAAAGAAAAATGGAGATAGCTGAGTTAGAAGAATGGAGAGACAAAGCTTACCACAACTCAGCTATATACAAAGAAAGGACAAAAAGGTGGCACGACAAAAAGATAAAGATAAAGGTATTCAAGGTTGGAGATAAAGTCTTGCTATTCAATTCACGGGTGAAACTCTTCGGGCATGGAAAATTAAGAAGTAAATGGGACGGACCATACACGGTTATTGACACCTCGTCACATGGAGCAATCACACTTCAAGACGACGAAGGTAAAATATTTAAGGTAAATGGTCAGCGCCTTAAAATTTATTTCGAACCCGATAGAGATAAAGAATTTGATGTCATGCACTTGATTAATTTAAATTTTCTCTCATGATAGTTCTTTCTTATCTATCACCCGTAGTAGCTCTTTCCTTAAAATAATTTTAGCAAGCAATCAACCAGAAAAGGAAGGAGACCGTAGGGGCCTAGCACAGCTCGGCCGAACCCCCTTGATGGTTCGGCCGAACCAGCATCGACCCCAAACGGTCACTTTTTTCTTTCGTCTTTTGTCTCCAACGGTCACAAGATCAAATCTCCCTCGCTTAGTGCCTTCCATGCTGCGGGAAAACCAAATTAATTCTTTCCATGCTTTTATCTATAAATGAAGGTGTTTTCTTTCATCTTTCCCTTGCACCTTTCTTCCACCTTGTCCATTTCGCCCAAAAAAGCTTTTGCCCAAGCACCATGGACAGCAGCATCCCGAGCCTCGACATCTCCGTCAACACCAGCGAGCTTTGCCGCCAAGTCGGCCTCGAAAACATCCTTGACCATGTCCCCATTCCCAGCGAGCAAGCCTTGATGATCCATGATCTACCGCTCGCTATTGAACCTCCACCCACAGCAGCAAAACCACCCCCCAAAAGCTCTCCCGCTGCTGTGGCACCTCGCCAAAATAAGGGGAAATCTACCCCCAAGAAGAAGAGCGCCGACGCCGCCAATGATGCTCTCCTTCCCGGAGAGAAGTACGTCGGCACCCTCACCACCAAGAGCGGGCAGGCGGTGCACCATCAATATAAGGGGCGCAACCTGCCTAGCCCCATCAAGAAGCCCGGCGAGAGGTTCAAGATCAAGGGAATCCGCGGTGGCGGAAAGCAGCTCTTCCCGCCACTCACCTCGGCGGAAAAGAGAGACGCCCGCGAATCCGTGGGCGACACTCCTCCTAAAAGGATAAGGAGGCGTCTCTCTCCCTCTCCCATCAAGAGGGCAGGGGGAATGTATGAAAGCGAGGAGGAGAAAACTCCTAAGAAAAGCCCCTACCAAATCCTCCTCGCTAAACACGTTGATCTCCGCGAAGCCCATGAACGCCTACGTGACAATGTCGCGGAAATCAAAGACGCTATTGAAGACTTAAAGGATGCCCGTGCAAGCCATCGCCGCAGCACCAACTCCAAGATCAAGCGTCTCTTCAAGAACGCGGGGAAGGAAGACGAATACGACATTTAAAATAAACCTTCCCGCGTTCATCATTTTCTCGCAGCGCATTTAGTTTAATTTCCTCAATCAGTTTTTTTTTTTCAATCATTTTTTTTGTAATGCGCCTGCCCTTTTAACCTTTTAATCATATTAGTGCTCCCCGGGCTTCCATACCGGCAGAGCAAATTTTGTTTCCAAATGTCTTTTGTCTATCTTTTGAAGGAAACAGGCAAAAAGGCAAGTGTGGGGGGGACATCGCGGAAAGCAAAGACAAACACACGCGAAGCGCGCAGAAACATCACGAGGAAAACAACACAAACACAAGCTGCGAAACAGAGCGCAAGTGGGGCCTGAGCCGCTCGGCCGAACCCAAGAGGGTGGTTCGGCCGAACCCCGGTGGGTCCCACTCAGCCCCCGCTTCCTCGTGGCACTTGAGTTTGTTTCTCACACTTCCTTTTTGCCTACCTTATTTGTCAAGTTCATTCCGAGACGCGAAAAACAATTACTAAAACTTGACCAACTAAAATTTGGGAAGATTTCTTTTGAATACCTTTGAAAATCCCAAGTCTCTCCCTAATACTCTCATGATGATCTTGCACACTTTTTATTACTCGCTTCATCACCACTTGCCCGTGAACAAATAATCAAATCCATAGGACCCATGTTTTTCTAGATTATTGGCAAGTGTGATATGGCTCGACGAAATGATCTTATGCTTAGCTTACCGAGTCCTTGGGAATTTTATTTCACAAAACAAAAATACCACGGCTTCATGCTCCTCTCTTGATACAAAAATGCCTACCAATGCCATATGACGATCATACCTTGCAAAACTTACATACATATGCTGCTTGTGTTTGCAATGAGCTTTACCAAAATTGAGTGACCCTAGAGAGAAACTTGTCATGCTCTCTTGATCAAGAGCACGTACACTCCACCAAAAAAGGGCTAAACTCCTACACCGGGAGCTAGCCCCCCACCAAAATAAAGACACTCCTCGCTTGCACCTCTTTTTACCTCTCTCTCTCTCTCAATCACGCATAAACAAGACATGGCTATGTAGAAAGAAAAGCTCACACAGTATGAGCAATGAAAAGCTCACACGTATGAGCAATGAAAAGAAAGCTCACAAAGATGAGCAATGAAAAAGAGAAGAGATGCTCAAGCATAGAGCAAGAAAAGAAAAGAAAGAAAATAAAAAGATAGCCATGTTTTGAAAATGCAAAATAAAGAGGGGTCAATTACAATAGGAGTTGTCACTTTTTCATATCCATACACACACGCACTTCTTGATCAAGGTTGCATGACTTGGCTTCTCCATGGATCCTTTCTTTTGGCTTAGCAATATTTGTGATACAAGTATGCCTCTCTCATTCCCTACCGAGCTCCACATACAAGCCTAAAAAGTAGGAAAAAGAGAGGCAACACAATGCCTTGGTGAGGAAAACACTTTTTGAGCGATTCAAGAGAATCAAAGAGGAGCGGGAGTCATGTTGTTTATTTTCAAAACTTTCAAAAACCCAAGGTGCTTAGTGAGCAAAAGTATAGTGACTTGAGTCATGAGCTGTTCCACTTATCAATCATCCAAGAATGCATGTTAGCCACCGTCATGTTCACAAGTAAAACGGTGTGGCTTGTAATAACATGTGTGCAGGTCTCTAAGAGGAGAGATCTCTCAACTTACGCTCCCACCTTTACTCGAGGACGAGCAAAGAGCTAAGTGTGGGGGTCTTGTTGACGGTCCTTATGGTCCAATTTTACCGTCAACATATTGCATCTTTTTGAATCAAACACCATCACCAAGAATAGACATAGGGATTATTTCTAACAAATTCCACTAGTCTTGGTGAAATGATGAATGCAGGTGCAATTCATATGAAAACAGGGGAAAACATGCACGAAACATGGACTTTGCAATCGACGGATTTTCCCCGACTAAAGAATATCGTCCAAAAGCCCAAAACCACAAAACAGGGCCTCAACATCAAACCAAGCAAGTGGATTGGGCCAGTACACAGCCAGAGGAAGGCACCAGAGAAGAACCAAGCCCAGGGGAGCCCAGGCCGGCTCGGCCGAACCGCCCTACCGGTTCGGCCGAACCGACAGTGGGCCCCCCGGCCCACTTTTCTCTCGGCGGTTCGTCACCGACGTCCGGAGGTCGGTTCCACCTGCAATTAATACCACCGACGTCCGGAACCGCCTCCAAGTTGCCGACCTTCCAAGGCTATAAATAAAGGGCTATACCCCCTCTCTCAACACACCACCAACATCAAGATAGAAGACAAAATTCTCATCCTTAGGCCAAGGGCCTCTTGTATCTTAGTAGAATAGGAGAGAGGGCAAGGAAAAGGAAGGAGTGTTCCTCCCTTTTATAAAGTGGAGTAGTATTTCCTTTCCTTTTACCTTGGCGTGTAAACACTCTTTTAGGTGATTTATACGTGGTGATCTACTTATCTATCGTGACATATCTTTGTTAGACGTAATTCTTGTTATACTTGTTTACGGGATCATCGCTTCGCAAGAAGTGCTCTAGCTTTCTGAACTCAGCTCTAGGCCGAGGCTAGAGTAGCGGTCAATAGCATAGACGTGGTGTCTAGGCTGGAGATCGCCTTTGTTTGCTGTGTGCCCCACGGTTTGTAGAGGTAGGTGGCAGGAAGTGACAGCCCTGTCATCCAAAGGAACCCTCCACGTTCGGGTACATAGTAGAGCTTTCGTAGACCGGAGTGGCTTGGCAGACCAAGCCTAAGACGGTGCCCGAAGTAAACAAGTCTAGCTTGCGTTCGTCTACCTTTAAAGGATAAATAGATAAGAGTCACCCTCTCGACCCTATTTTGCTACGTTGTCTTGGTTGTCCTTGGGTAAACTAACCTTGTTGCAGAAATACTCCGTTCCCTGCGGATATAAATACGATACCTTGGAATACTCCCGGGTGAAGTGCTACAACGGTATTCCGTGCGCTTGCGGATTTATTCGTGACGTAAGAAATACCAACAACCTTCTCCATTTGAGCCTTCGAAAGTCTCCGAATATGTCAAACGAGCTAGACAGTTCATGCTGTCCTTTTGCGAGCATGTGCGACATTGAGACTGAATGAAAAATTCATATCTATTTGACCCTTTTGAATTTTGAGGCATACAAATACTTTCTGGAAAGTGTTGGAAGTCCCACTGATTTCACAACTCTTGACAAAGCTCAACCATGTTGAGAAGTGCCTCAAATTCGAAACCTTTGAAGTCTGTTCCCTGAAACCCAGATTCTTACTTCTGTTAGTAAATAATTCATATCTTTCGTTCTAGATGGTGAACTTTTTCACATGAGTAACCGTTGGAAATATATTTTATCCATCTACAACTTTCGTAAGATGAGGTTCCCATGACTTTGCATGGAAATTTGCCGAATCTGTCAATGGATCATGACCAGTTTTCTGTCGAGACAGAATGCTCACAGATTTGGTGCCTCACCATATAAAATTTATCACTTTAGTTTTACACATCATTTGAAGGCAAATAAGTACATGTTGGAAAGCTTAGAAAGTCTACTTTCTTTTACAACTCAATTGCAAGCCTGATTCCTCCTGTGCTGCTCTCAGAAAGTAAAACATTAAGGACGGTCCCGACAGTTTTCCTGAAATCATGCGTCACCATGGATAATTCATATCTCACAATTTATTCATGTGATTGATGTGATTGGGTACATTCTGGAAAGCTTATGAAGTCCTCTGTAATGTGGTGCTAACCATAATATATGAGTAGACCCTGACATTTCCAGAAAGTGCACCTTTTTGGACTGCTGTCTAGTGAAGACGCAGTCTGTTCAGATTGTCATGTAGCAAATAGCTTGGATCCTTTTTGGCTCAAAATTTTCCAAGGTATTCATTGCACCTTATCATGATGTGAACTCTAAACCTGAGGTAAATGCATATCCATTTGTGCGGGAAAGAGTTGCATTTCGGTACCAATTACCGCGAATGACATAAAGTGCCATATGTTAACTAACCTTGTGTCCACTTTCCAAGTGCAATGGAAACACATGTTGGCTAAATTTCTTTGGAGAGATTCTGAATTTTAATGTTCTTGTACATTAATTCCTTCAAGAATTTTTATCCTTGCCTATGGGATAAGGGAAACTAATGTACAACATTCATTCTTTTCAGCATGGTGAACACTTGTAGAGGTGAAGCTGAAAGTTCCCAGCAAGGAGGACGTCGCAATGAACCTCCACCACCACCGCCACCTTCGTTGGCGCAAGTGCTTGCATCATTGCTAGAATCCCGACAGGAGGACACTGAGCTCCTCCGACAGATAGCACAGAATGCTAATCGTGCTGGTGGATGTCGTGATGATCAGCCACGACAAAGCACTTATCAGGTTTTCAACTCCACCAAGCCACCAGAGTTCGAGTATGCTAAGGAACCTCTAGATGGTGACCATTTCCTCCGTATCTTGGAGTCAAAGTTTGGTTTGCTCAATTGCACCAATGCTCAGAAGCCATTTTTCGCCGCACAGCAGTTGCAAGGATCCGCCAGTGCTTGGTGGGCAAATTACTTGGCCTCGCTGCCCGAAGGTCATGTTGTTCAGTGGGATGAGTTCAAGACTGCTTTCCGCTCTCACTTTATCCCCGCTGGACTTATGGAACGCAAGTTGCATGAATTTGAAGATTTGAAACAAGGAGGGAGGACTGTTCTTGAGTACTCTCAGAGATTCAATCACTTGGCACAGTATGCTCCTCATCACACTGATACAGAAGAGAAGAAACGTGCTGCTTTTAGAAGGGGCATGAATCCTGTGCTCAAAGAGAAGCTAACCTGGCGGAGTACTGGGACACTGAATGATCTGATAAATGCTGCCATCATTCAGGAAGACGCTCAGCGAGAAGTTGAAGCAGATGAGCGTAAGAGAAAGGCTCTAAAGGCTCCCACAGGTGGTGCACAGTCTGGTCCTCCACCAAAATACCGGCTTGTGTATACTTCGCCTGGTGGGCAACGTTTCCGGGCTGCACCACAGCAGCAATTCTATCGTCCGCCGCAGCAACTTTATGGCCGTCCACCTCAGCAAGGCAATGCTCCACCTCCTCAGCAGCAGCAGTATGCACCACAAGCACCTCAGCAGCAGCAAAATCAGAATGCACGCTCTGCATAGCCTTCTGGATAGTACAACCCACATCCATGCTTCAACTGTGGCCGAAATGGTCATTTTGCTAAGGATTGTACTTATCCCCGAAGTGAAGCTGGAAGGCAAGCACGTGAGAGAGCTGCAAATCAGCAGCGTGGGCAAGCTAATAGGACTGGACGTGTTAACTTCACCAACCTTGAAGACATTCCACAGGGTGAACCAGTTCTTGCGGGTACGTTCTTCTTAAATCAATGCCCAATTGTCATTTTATTCGATTCTGGAGCATCTCATAATTTTGTTAGCAAGTCTTGCATACAAACTCATAAGTTGCTCACCCACACTGTTAGCACGCCATATGTTATTCAATCTCCTGGTGGGAAAATTATTGCTAATCAAGTTTTGAGTAGAGCACCTTTGGAATTGAACCGAAAAATTTATCCTACCACCTTTATCATGCTAGAACAGCAAGGGATAGATTTTATTTTGGGCATGCAATGGATGACAATTCATAAGGCTATGCTAGACATTGCACCGCATGTCGTCCATTTAAATTCCCCACTTTATGGACCTGATTCCATTCTTTTGCACCTATCTCCAAAAACTACCATTGTTGTCCATCATTTGGAGGAAAAATCTATGGGTGATATCTCGATTGTCTGTGAGTTCAAAGATGTTTTTCCCGATGACCTACCCGGTTTACCTCCTGACCGGGATGTTGAATTCAAAATTGAGTTACAACCGGGAACATCTCCAGTCTCTCGTCAACCGTACAAGATGGCACCAAATGAATTGGCAGAACTGAAAATCCAACTGAAAGAATTATTGGACAAAGGATACATACGCCCAAGTTCATCACCTTGGGGTTGTCCTGCCATGTTTGTGAAGAAAAAGGACAAAAGTTTGCGCCTTGTTGTCGATTATCGACCGCTGAATGAAGTCACCATCAAAAATAAGTATCCATTGCCACGCATTGACATTCTCTTTGATCAGCTGATTGGTGCCAAGGTCTTTTCAAAAATTGATCTCCGCTCAGGCTACCATCAGATAAAAATCAGAGAAGAAGATATTCCAAAGACCGCATTCTGCACAAGATACGGGCTTTATGAATATTTGGTGATGTCCTTTGGATTGACCAATGCCCCGGCATATTTCATGTACTTGATGAATTCAGTATTCATGCCGGAGTTAGACAAGTTTGTTGTTGTTTTCATCGATGACATTCTTGTTTATTCCAAGTCCAAAGAAGAACACGCTGAACATCTCCGTATCGTGTTGCAACGATTGCGTGATCACAAGCTTTATGCTAAATTCAGCAAGTGTGAATTTTGGTTGGAACAAGTACCATTCCTTGGTCATGTGGTTTCAGCCGAGGGTATCTCAGTTGACCCTGGAAAAGTTCAAGATGTGCTAAATTGGAAGCCACCTAAAACCGTCTCTCAGGTCCGCAGTTTTCTTGGACTAGCTGGATATTATCGACGATTCATTCCTAATTTTTCTCAGTTGGCAAAACCTATCACCAAGCTTCTGCAAAATAATGTGAAGTTTGATTGGAACCAACAGTGTGAAGAGGCTTTTCAGAATTTGAAGAAGTTGCTAACCACCGCTCCCGTTTTGGCTCAACCCGATATCACAAAATCTTTTGATGTGTATTGTGATGCTTCTGGAACGGGACTTGGTTGTGTGCTAATGCAAGAAGGTCGTGTCATTGCTTATGCATCTCGGCAATTGCGCAAGCATGAAGAGCACTACCCAACTCATGATTTGGAGTTAGCCGCAGTGGTTCTTGGACTGAAAATATGGCGGCACTATTTGTTGGGAAATCTTGTGCACATTTACACGGATCATAAGAGCCTCAAGTATATCTTCACACAATCTGATTTGAATATGCGACAACGTAGATGGCTTGAGCTAATTAAGGATTATGAGTTGGAAATTCATTATCACCCCGGTAAAGCCAACGTTGTAGCCGATGCATTGAGCCGAAAGGTGCATTGCAATAATCTGAATTTGGAATTTGAGAACAGCAGCAAGGATGTCCCTTCCGATGAATCAAGCGTTCATATCCCACCGGTAGCAGCCATACACAATTTGGCTATTCATTCTACCATCCGAGATGAAGTGATCGCCGCCCGGAAAGATGATCCGGGCATGGCACACATTCGGCAGAAAATTAAGGATGGCAAAGCTGCTTGTTTTCAGCAAGATACCAACGGTGTTCTATGGTTCAATAACCGTTTGGTAGTCCCCAAAAATTTTGAGCTACGTCGCAAAATTTTGGACGAAGCTCATCAATCCAAATATTCAGTTCACCTAGGTAGCAACAAGATGTACCAAGGGTTGAAAGAAAATTTTTGGTGGACTAGGATGAAGCGGGAAGTCGCACGTTATGTCGCGGAATGTGACACGTGTCAACGCATTAAGGCTGATCATTTGAAGAAAGCCGGATTGCTACAACCGTTAAGCATTCCCGAGTGGAAATGGGACGACATCAGTATGGATTTTATTGTTGGTCTCCCTCGCACCTCTCGGAAGCATGACTCCATTTGGGTTATTGTTGATCGGCTTACAAAATCAGCCCACTTTATACCGGTCAACACTTGCTATTCCGTTCGCCAATATGCTGAGCTTTATATCTCTAGAATATTGTGCTTGCATGGTGTATCGAAGACGATAATTTCAGATCGTGGTTCTCAATTTGTGGCACGATTTTAGGAACAGCTACATGCATCCTTGGGCACCAAGTTAATTCGTAGTTCAGCTTATCACCCCGCCACCGATGGACAAACTGAGCGTGTGAACCAGATATTGGAAGACATGCTTAGAGCCTGTGTTTTGACACATGGTGGTAATTGGGATGACCACTTGCCTCTCGCTGAATTTTCTTATAACAATAGTTATCAAGAGAGCGCAGGAATGTCTCCGTTTGAGGCATTATATGGACGCAGCTGTAGAACTCCACTCAATTGGTCTGAACCTGGAGAAAGAGTTACCTTTGGACCTGATCTTGTGCAGCAAGCCGAGGAGAAAGTTCGGATTATTCGAGCAAATTTGAGAGCTGCAAAAGAACGGCAAGAAATGTATGCGAATAAAAGACGACGGCCTCTAGCTTTTGAAAAGGGTGACCATGTCTACCTTCGGGTATCACCTATGAAAGGTATTCAGCGGTTTGGAGTCAAAGGAAAGTTAGCTCCCCGCTATATCGGTCCATTCAAGATAATTGAAAAATGTGGACCGGTAGCATACAAGTTGGAATTGCCGATCAATCTATCGGGTGTGCATGACATCTTTCATGTGTCTCAACTGAAGAAATGCCTCAAGCCACCAGTGGATGTTGTCTTGGAAGATTATTCACGCTTGCAACCTGACCTAACCTATTCTCGAGCATCCGGTGAAAGTATTGGATGAAAAAGAACGGGTCACTCGGAAGCGAGCAATCAAGTTTTATAAAGTCCAATGGAATAATCACTCCGAAGATGAAGCAACCTGGGAATCAGCAGAATTCTTGTGTACTCATTACCCTGGATTTTTGCATCAACTCTCGGGTATGACACTTTAACCTTCCTCTAGCTCCGACGTTAATCTCGGGACGAGATTTCCTTAAGGAGGGAGGGCTGTGACACCCCGGTGTCACAAATGTCACAAACGTCACAAACGTCTCAACTAAAAATTCTACAATTACCTAATGACTCTGTAGAACCCCAATATAAAAATTTTGGTCACATGCATAGTGATTTGAATTGCAAATTCAAATAAATTAAAATTGGGTTGAACTACAAGTCAAAATTTTCCTATAACAATTGCACCTGGCAAAAATATATGTTGTAGAGGAAGTCAAAAGAAAAATCTGGGAACTAGTCCCATGTCCATTGGATCAGTAGAACTCGATATTACCTCTTTTTGAGGAATTATCAAAATTAAACCAGAGGAAGTATGGACTCAAACTTTTCGTGCATGTCTCTTCCAAGTGATGAGCTACCAACTAGTATTTTTTGATGGATTTTTAGGGCACTCGGAACTATTTTATTTAAGGCTCTACTTTTGCTAAAAACTCACAAACTGGAAAAAGGAAAATTCCTTGGAATATTCTGCGGGACCTAGCTGTCATCTTCTCCCTCTATTTCTTTTCTTCCTCCACGCCCGACCAGCACAGGAGGCGAGCGCCACCTGCCCTCCCGCGTGGCGCTATTGCTCGCCTTGCCCCCACGATGACCGGCGCCATCACCCCGCTCCTCTCCTCAATCTGGCTCTCGCTCTCGCCTCACTCCCTCTCTCTACCGCAGCGTAGCAGCAAACGGAGACAGCCTCCATTGCCGCCCCTCCCCCCCCTTGAGCTCCCGTCCCCACCGCCACAAAGGACGCCGGCCCGAGCCGAGCACACCAACGGATGCGCCCCGGTCCCCTCTAGCACTCACAGCCACACCACCCCCATCCCCGCACTAAGCCGCAAGTAATTGGAGAAATTCCGCTCGGGCGCCCTTGTCGGCCGTGTCCACCCTCGAGCACAAATTCGCCCATTACGGTGAGCCATTCCTCTTGCTTTCTCTCCTCGCGCGTGCGCATCAACCTGCCGCTTGCCCCCGACCTTTTCTCCCATCGATTTTCCCTTTGAGCAGGCCGGATTCGAGCAATCCCCAACCACCAACCACCGGTCCGCCTAGCTCGCACATCAACACAATTACCCGGCCATTCTCCTCGTGAATGGAGTGCAGGACGCCGTTCTCCTTCTCTCACCGATGCTCACCCCGCGAAGAACCTGCCACCTCGTCTCCTCGTTTGAGCTCGCGACACCGCTGGAGTTTCATCTCCGCCATGGTTGAGCCACCTCCGATCAAACTCTATTCTCCGGACCACCTCCAAAAACTTCCCCATGCCGTGCACAACGTTCCGGTGAGCTCCCCCTCAAGTTCCGCGCACCTCCGGTGAGGCCCTCCGCCGTGCGCCGCCCAACTCCGGTGAGCCACACCACGGGCCACACGCCCCGGATCCAAAATGGTCCATAGCCACACCCAATCCGCAGGTCCGTAGCCCTCTCGTGTGTCTGCAGCCTGATTGGTTCAATTTAAATCTAGTAATGGCATTTTTGTAAAATGGCCAGGAAATCAAATTAAATTAGAAAAATCATAACTAAAGATTTAGAGCTCCAATTTGAGCAAATCCAATTTTGTTGGATTCCTTACAACAAGTACTATTTATTGGTTCTGATAAAACCCATTTTTGCTGCATAATTCAGAATAATTATAAGTTTGTAAACCCCAATTAATTCATATCTTTTTACCTAGAAATGCAAATGATACAAACTAAATTATTTTGGGTTCCTCTGAACATGCCCTTTCATATGGTGCATCATATTCATAATGTTACTGCATGTATATCATTGTATTCTTAATTCTTGGTTCGTCATATTTAAATTCCAATAATTAATTTATGCATCAAATAAATATTCTACCAGAGCAAAAATGTCACTAATAGCATGTAGTATCACCATGTTTTAGGATGTGTTCATATCTGCAACCAATAATTTCCTAGGGAATTTTGTTTGTAGAAACCGTTGCTTTTTTGTTTAAAGTAAATCCTCTCCACACAAAATGATGAAACTTGTTTATTAGTTTGTTATTTCATGCATGTATCACCTGCATAATGCATTGGTACAGAAACTTTGCAAATGTGATCATGTCATTTAAATGCCTTTAATTATTATGATTAGGTACTTCATTTTTACATGTGATAATGAAAGCATACTTCAAAATAAATTTATATTTAAGCATATGTCTTCAAGAACCATCTTACGTAACATATCAATCCTGTTTTTTAATGTATCATTCATACATCTACGCCATCCATATTGTTTGCATGTCTTTGCATTCATCGATATTGACATCTCGTTAATTTAGGAAACGTTGAAGTGCCGGTTGAGGATCTTCGTAAGGATATCTCTCTCAATCAAGACCCGGCACCCGAAGACCCTAACTCTGTTGTAGTAGCTCCAGGCAAGCCCCAATGCATCCTCCCAGCTTTAAAGTTTTTATTTTCAGTACCACAATTGCTAGACTGTCGAGAATGTATTGTGCATTAAGTCTAGGTATTTGGCTGAAAATCCACTTGCATTGTCCCCGGATGAATCCTATGTAGATGTTATACTGGTACAGTTAGCCTACTAGAATATTTGCTACGCTTAATTCTAGGATCAACGGTACACGAGGTCAATTACTCAAATGTTAGTAGAACAAGCTGTTAATCACATGCTTTAGTAAATGGAACCGAACGAGTCTGTTTTGGAAAGAGCGAAGGCAAGGGCCTGGATAGGGCTTGTCTCACAAGGTGGCAGACCGTTCGTGTAAACAACTAAAAGTTGAGACGTGGACGGGCCAGTAGAGGAAAGGGCAAGCACATGTGCCTTGCGAGGGCATGGTTTGCAAGGTTGTAGCCCCGTCTCGTGTCGGTTGAGGACTCGTATCGTTGTTGGCCCCTTCGGACAAGTTTTGAACTGTACCGAGTACATGCTAGTTTTATTGGGGACTAGTAAGCTTATGTAGCACCGGATGTTGTACTATGGAAGATAACCCTGGTCTTCGGTCGTTGTGCCCGCGCAAGGAGTGGATAGTAGGCTCACGACGTTACCGATGAGCTGCTGGCCACTTTGGAGATCCGGTACCCTTCCCGCTTGAATGACACCTTTGTGAAAGGTTGAGATACGTGTTCTTAAATGATGCGTATGTCGTGTGCTTCGGGTTTTTCCCAGCTGGTGTAAAAATTGATACGTATCACTGTCCCTCGCAGTAATGAGTACCCGCTTGTTCACCGAGTCACATCGTAGAAATAACTTGAATTGAAATTCTAAATGCTAATGGTACTTGCTCGGTTATTGTTGTTGATGAGGTTACTTTGATATATTTATGCTACACTTGTATTTATGTTTTCTCTGGCATGATCACTTTAGTTATTTATGTAATATTAAACTTGGCAATAATATTGAAAGTAAGGATCCACCGCTTAGTCGCTGTTTTATATCCTACAAATCAGTACACTCCTCCGAGCCTTGCATGTCTAGGAGTCGGTTTTGTGAACCATTTGACGGGTCAGTCTTGTTGAGCTTTAGTTGCTCAGGCTTTGTGCCTATGTTGTTTTTCAGGTAATACGGATGAAGTATATGATTTACCTGTTGGTGTACTGCCTCGGGACTTGCAGATCCCGGAGGGCTGGTCTTCTCACCGGGAAGCCCAGCCTTGCCGCTGCTGGTGTTTGGCTACGTGATTATCCGTATGGGTTCGGATTAATCACCACCGCATGTATCGTCGAGATATATATTTGTTAGACGTTAATTATCGCTTCCGCTTCCGCATTTTCAGAACTGAACTTGTTTAATTTCCGCTGCACTAAACTCTGGTGTAAAACGATGTTATTTTTCGCTATGTCATATTTGAACTCCGTCGGTTGTTGTATTATCTTGTGTCCGCTTAAACAGCACCTCGGGATCTTCGATCCGTGGGTCGGTCTATCTCAAGCCACTTGAGAAATGGGCTTTGATTGAAGACACAGATGGATTACGCTATGGAATTATGACAACAAATCTTCTCGGAGGTGTATAACTGGGTCATGAAAGGTATTCGATGTCTACCACTCGATAGCTATTCTTGAGGGAATCACCCGTGGCACCCAAACATACCTTCAGCATCAGTATGCAAAAGCACTCATCCACGTAGGAAACCCTCAAGTAACATACACACACAACATCACACAATACATGGCAGAGAAAAGTGCAAAGGGGCGGATGCACAGGATAGTGAGGACCACTCCTCCGGGCCGCACCACTCCCAAGTGTAGTGGCCATCTAGAGCTCAGCAAGACCGACCCGTCATAGTGGCCATCTACAACCGACTCCTAGACATGCAAGAGCCAGGGGTAGGATATATTAAGCACTAAGCTGGCCTACAAGTGAATCCTTACTTTCAACTTTTAGCAGTTTAATTAAGTTGCAGTAAAGAATAAATTTAATTTGCACTAAGCTACTGCATTACATGTTTCCAAACAAGTAATTAAGCAATACAGCAAATTAATCATAATCATCATCATCATTGTTTCTCTTCTTACTACGTTCCGGCGGATGAGATAAGTGGTACTCGTTCATCGTGAGGGGCAGCGATTCGAATCGATTTACATCCTGCAGGAGCAACCTGTTTGCACGTCACATACGCGCTTCCCGGAAGCCGCATGAGACAACCTTTCCCAGCCGGCACTCGTAGTGTTTGTCGGGCCTAGCTCCCCCGAGAAGGGTCCCCCACGCGATGCCGTCCCATACGTCATCCGTGAGTAGTGTGCTCCCTTCTCTCCTCCCAAATTCCTGCCAAGTAACCAAGGGAGTAGGGTATCTCTCTAACATACAGCAACCATCGGTACGTCGGTTTACTCGGGCCCAATCAATCGAGCATGCAAGCAGTACGTTCAAACTTATCCACATGGGCCGGACACGACACGGTCCTTGTGTGCACAGTACGGGGCTACAACCTTGAAGACTCTTTCAGTCCTTCCCTTTCCACCTAGTTGCCCGTCCGGCCTCTAATTTTCCATTCTCTTCTCAATACTTAGCATCGTGTCCAAAAAAAAGTGATTGTCCTATCTACGAGTGGTCTCCGTACCACTCGACGGATCATCGCCCTAGTTATGCAATCATCTAGCGTAGGGTGATCGAACCAGGATAACGGGGTCCTATCGCATGCTAGGGTTTCATCACAATCCTGTAGACCTAATGCACAATACAGACCTACAAACACAGGTGATGAAATTAAAACGCTTAAATTAAAAGGTTGTGCACCGGGCTTGCCTTGAGCTTGACCCCGAACAGCTGGGTCAAGCAACAGCAACATCTTCCGGCTCCTCCTCGCCGGTTACCACGTTCACCACCGCAGCTACATGATGCAAAGGTGATGTGTAAATTTTGATGAAAACATGATATTGAATATTTTATGGAATACGTGCGAATTTCATCAAATACATTTAATTCATGAGTATAATTTAACTTAGTGTCCAGCGAGGTGGAAATGATTTAAGGTGATGATTTAATTTAATCTCCTTCATCAACTCCCATGAAGCATTTAAATCATTATCACATGTGCAGGAAAATAATTCAATAATCCTAGAAAAACTAGGTAAAATAGCAATTAAATTTCTCCTGGTCCTTAGGCACATGTTATAGATAATAATTAAATTAAGCTTCATAAATTGGGGTAATTAAAGAATTAACTAAGCATTTAACTTAAGCCTCTTAAAAATAATTTAACCTAAATAAATTGCTTCTGGTTATGCCAAACTAAATGCACCATAAAATAGTACATGTCTCAAGGAGTCCAACAAAATTTAGTTTGCAATTTTTCGAGGTCTAGAACTCTAGATATGAATTTTCTAAGTTTAAATGGAATTCAGCACTAATTACGAAATTGCCATCCGGAATTTAATTTTTAAAAACCCACGCTCCGTGCCACAACGCGGACCACAGGGTTCTGGATCCGCGTGTGGCTATGGCCACACGGGATCCCGGCCGTGTGGCTCGCCCCGTGGCCTCACCGGCGCATGGCCGGGAGGCGGCGGCGCGACGGCCGGAGCGGCGGCCATGGCCCGCGCGCAGCCCCGCAAGGGCCCGCAGTGCACCGCACGACACGAGGGACTCGACGGAAAGCTCCACGCGGCCGCAGGCTCACGGGAGGGGCAGCGCGACGGCGATGGCGGTGGTGGAGTGATCCGGCGGGGGTGTTCGTCGCGGAGGAAGCACCAAACGAAGCGCGGCTTGGCCGGGGAGCTTCACCGGAGCATGGGCTCTCCCGTCATGGCCTCGGTTGGGGATGAGCACGATCGTGGGTGGCCATCGGCGTGGAGGTGGCAGCGGCCGGAGCTCCGCGGTGGGGAGAATGAGAAAACCGGCGACCTAGTGAGGTGACAAGGAGGGGTTAGGGTTTGGGAACACGCCCCATCACCGTGCGCACGCACTAGCTCAAGAACGGGGAGAATAGCTCACCGGAGGGGAAGTAATTTGGGCGGCAACGGCCGGAGGTGGCGAGCGGTCTCCCCGTGAAGTTGGTCCGATTTACTCCATAGTTTTTGGGGAGGCAACTTCGTGGAGCAAGTGGAGGTCGGGGCGGAGCTTTGGGACGGAGCGGTTTGGCTCGGGAGGAAGTAGGGCGGCCGGGTGTCGAGCTTCAAGCTCGGGCGGCAATGGCGGCTCGGGTGGGAGCTCGGGAGAGAGAGAGAGGGAATGGAGAGGGGAGGGGGGGTTCCGACCGGGTAGGGGACCTCCCCTTTGTCCCTCCGACCAGGTGGGGACGCGGCCGAGGGCGCCGTCCATGCGGCGCCGGCGTACGGTCCGGCCGGACGCGGGCGCGGCCCTCGGCTCGCCGACAGCGGGGCCCGCGGGCATATGCTTTGGCATCTTTTCTTTTTCCCCCAATTTCCAAATGTGGTATGAACCGATTTTGTAAAATCAAAAGCATGGCCTTCTCGAGCTCAAAAATTAAAGGTAAGGATTTTTCTGAAAAGTATAGCTCTAGAAAGTGACATGCACGTTGAGTTTACTCAAAAATCCTTTCTAGATTAATTCTAAAAATTCAGAGAAAAGGCTTAAATGCTAAGTTTGTCTGATTTATTTGGGGTATCAAATCTTGATGAAATCCAGTGGGGTTTTGTCCTAGATTTTTCATTTGACATGCCCTACAACATATATTTTTGGTCGACCAAACTTATGTTGTAGAAATTGGGGTTGTAGTTCAAACCAAAGTGTTTTTGAATTTAAAAAGTGTCCAAAACACTTTGCATGTCAATGAAACTTCTTGGGTGGGTCAACACAGTCCTGAGATTAGTTTTAAAAATACTAACTCGCAAAAATTAGGACACGGGGTGTCACAGCCCTCCCCTTAAAGAAATCTCGTCCCGAGATTAAGTTTAAGCAAGGAGGAGGTGGTTTACGTACCTCTAGGTTGTAGCGGGAATTTCTGGTAGTGGGTGCGAAGAAAATCTTCGGACTCCCACGTAGCCTCCCTTGCGGAGTGGTGGCTCCACCGAATCTTGAAAAACTTCGAGTGCCATGTCGGGTAACTCTCTCCTTCGTATCGACAATCTTGATTGGCCGCTCGTAGTATGACAAATCGGGCTGCAATGGTACCACTTCATCGAGCACTCGGTCAACGGGTGCCTTGAGACACCTCTTCAGCTGTGAGACATGGAAAACGTCGTGCACGCCGGCGAGAGTGTCGGGCAGCTCAAGTTGTAAGCAACCGCACCACATCCGGCCACAACGGGGTAGGGTCCTATGTAACGGGGTGAGAGCTTGCCTCTCACGCCAAACCTTTGTACACCCTTAGTCGGCGAGACTCAAAGGTATACAAGGTCACCCACTTCGAACTCAAGTGGTCGGCGCCTCTTATCCGCGTAATTCTTTTGCCTCGATTTCGCCGCCTTGAGGTTTGCTTGGATTTCCAAGTACCCATTTCTCGACTTGTTGCACAAGCTCGGCCCAAAGATGGTCCTCTCTCCGGACTCGGACCAACCGAGTGGGGTACGGCATCGGCGACCATAGAGAGCCTCCAACGGTGCCATCTTAATGCTTTCCTGGTAACTATTGTTGTAAGCAAACACCGCCAAGGGTAAGCATTCATCCCATTTCTTGTCGTGATCTAGTACATATGCTCTCAACATGTCTTCCAATATAAGATTTACCCTCTCTCGTATGCCCATCGGTCCGTGGGTGGTAAGCCGAGCTCCGGATCAATTTCGTTCCTAGGGAGGTGTGAAGTTGCTCCCGAAACGTCCCACAAACTGTGTTCCTCGATCAGAAATGATTGTCCTTGGTACACCGTGCAAACACAAGATCCGCTCGATGTACAACCGAGCATACTTAGGTGTTCGGTAACGTGTGCTCACGGGTATCAAATGTGCCACTTTGGTCAATCGATCGACGATCACCCAAATAGAATCAAACTTCCGCACCGTGGCGGGTAATCCAACAATGAAATCCATGCTAATGTCATCCCACTTCCATGCTGGAACACCGAGTGGCTGCAATGGTCCGGCGGGTCTCAAATGATCGGCCTTGACCCGACGACAAGTGTCACACTCAGCGACGTAGTGAGCAATTTCTCTTTTCATCCTCGTCCACCAATATCTCGTCCTAAGATCATGGTACATCTTATTTCTGCCGGGATGCATAGCATACTTGGCTAGGTGAGCCTCATCCAATATCTTCTTACGCAGCTCGAGAACTTTCGGCACTACAATGCGGTCTTTGAACCAAACAACTCCCGCATCGTCCTCACGGAAACATGCCACTTGCTTATCTCCCTCTTTTATCCTCCTCCCGAGGTGAGCAATGCAAGTATCCGCTTTTTGCGCTTCTACCACTTCTTCTCACAAGGTGGGTATCAAAGCCAAGTTGTATAGCGACCCGTGGGGTACAACCTCGGATGTAGTGCCCATACTTTACCGATCGACCGGCTCGAAGGAGGTTGCAATGTGCTTTCCTGCTAAGTGCATCTGCAATGACATTTGCTTTCCCGTGGTGGTAGTGCACTTCTAACTCATAGTCCTTAATCAACTCCAACCAACGGCGTTGCCTCATATTCAGATCGTCCCGAGTGAATATGTACTTCAAGCTCTTGTGATCGGTGTAGATGCGAACGAGATTGCCCAACGGATAATGTCTCCACACCTTCGGAGCGAGTACCACCGCTGCTAACTCAAGATCATGAGTAGGATAGTTCTGCTCGTGCTTTCGGAGCTGCCGGGAGGTATAAGCAACAACTCGGCCCTCCTGCATGAGACCTCCACCCAAACCTTTGCCCGATGCGTCGCAGAAAACATCAAAGGGCTTCTCAAGGTCCGGCTGTGCAAGCACCGGGCGGACGTCAACAATTTCTTCAAAGTCTCAAAGGCTTCCCGACAAGCCCGACTCCACTCTAACTTCTTCTCCTTCTTCGAAGCTCGGTCATAGGTTTGGCAATTCTGGAGAAATTTGGAATGAACCTCCGATAATAACCAGCCACGCCTAGGAAACTGCGAATCCGTGATACCGACTTCGGAGCTTTCCAATTAAGTACGTCCTGCACTTTGCTTGGATCAACGGATATGCCCTCCTCGAAATGATGTGGCCCAAGAACGGAACTTCCTAAAGCCAGAATTCACGCTTGCTGAATTTCGCATACAGCTGGTGATCTCGCAATCTTTGGAGAACAATGCGAAGATGCTCGGCATGTTCTTCCTCGGATTTGGAGTACACCAGGATGTCATCAATAAAGACCACCACAAACTTGTCAAGCTCGGACATGAATACTGAATTCATAAGGTACATGAAGTGTGCCGGTGCATTTGTCAACCCAAAAGACATCACCAAATACTCATACAGAGCCGTACCGTCTAGAGAAGGCTGTCTTAGGCACATCTTCTCGCCTCGATCTTGATCTCGTTGATAACCCGAGTGCAAATCAATCTTTGAGAATACCTTGGCTCCCATCAACTGATCAAACAGGATATCAATGCGAGGCAATGGATACTTGTTCTTGATAGTGACTGCATTGAGAGGTCGGTAGTCCACACATAAGCGCAATGATTTGTCCTTCTTCTTGACAAATAGAGCCGGACATCCCCAAGGTGAGGAACTAGGCCTAATGTAACCTTTGTCTAATAGTTCCTTTAATTGCTCTTTCAATTGTGCCAATTCCTTGGGTGCCATTTTGTATGGTCTCTTTGAGATCGGAGCCGTGCTCGGCTGCAACTCAATCTTGAACTCAATATCCCTCGTCCGGTGGCATTCCCGAAAGATGTTCAGGAAACACATCAGGAAACTCACGGACAACTGGAATATCGGTCGACCCTCGACAATAGCTTGGTGTACTGCTGGAGTACAATTCTTAGGATAGGTCAGTCGGAGAACGTCCCGACCATGCAATGGGGAATTCAAGCCGACAAGTGAAAGCATCTATGTCCAATACCGCCTTGTGGTATTTCATCCACCTCATGCCCAATATCACATCAATATTACCGCCAGGAAGAATGATGCAATCTGTGGGGTATACCTTAGTCCGTAGGGTGACCGGTGCCCATCTAACCTCATCTCTAGCGGTGATCCGACCACTAGCCGACTTAATCAAATACGACGATTTCATCGTGCTACGGCATAACCCAAACTTCTCCACAAACATGCTACCGATAAAGTTATGTGATGCTCCGTAGTCAAATAATATGAGGGCAGGATGGTCTCGAACGTAAAACATACCAGCCATCACCGGAGCGTCGTCCGGAATCTCCTCGGCCGACGTGTAGTTTACACGCCCGTCTTTGCCGGGGCCCCGTTGTTGTTCCCGCGCTGCTGGTTAGGAGCATTGCCCCGCTGCTGATAGGGGCAATCCCTAACGAAGTGTCCCGGCGGCCACAACCAAAACAAGGGGCTCCAGGTGGCGACGGACGGTTCCCCGCAGCATTCTCGAGTAGGACGGAGTGCCGGAGCACGCTGTCCCATCCGCTGCCGCTGCGGGGGCCTCTCGCTGCTGTTGGGGCCTCCGTGGGGGTGCCGATTGACGCGGCGCCACCATAGGCCGAGAGCGGTAGCGTTGTCCCGATGGTTCGGTGTAGATCATGCGATACTTAGCCCGGGGCGGTTGGATGGCCCCGTAGCACTCGCGAATCTCTTCTTCTCCGCCCGGACCCTACGGTACACGAACTCCGAGAAGCTACCCCCATGTTGAGGGTAAGGCGGTCCCGCAACTCGACACCGAGTCCCTCCATGAAGCGGTCCTTGCGCTTCGATCTATGTCCACCAGCTCGGGGCATAGAGTGCCAGCCGGTTGAACTGCTGGGTGTACTCGTGTACACCGCGGCCTCCCCGGGTGAGAGCCATGAACTCCCTCGCCTTCCGGCGCATCACACCCGTAGGTATGAAGTGAGCACGGAAGACCCTCTTGAAGTCCTCCCGTGTGGTCTGCGTACCGGCGGGCAGAGTGGCTAGGTGGGTAGCCCACCAAGCACTAGCGGCGCCCTCCGGCCGCTACGCGACAAAGAGCGTCTTCTCGCACGTCGGTGCAGTGGAGCAGTCCAAACTTGGACTCGGTGAGGCGGATGAAGTCCTCCGCCCTTATCGGCTCGCCGGAGCCGTCGTACCTCGGGGCTGAGTGCCCAGGAACTCCTGGTACGTGATCTCCCGCGGTGCCACATCGCGGTTCCGACGCCCGCGGTTGCCGTCCCCGGCAGGTGCCTCGCCGACGTAGCTCCCGCAGGAACTCGTTCTGCTGTTGCTGGTTATCTCGCATGGCTGCGAGGAACCGGGCCATCATGTCCATGGGATTAGGGACAGGTGGCGGCGGTGGTGGTGCGTTGTTTCTAGCACCCTGGGCTGAGCTCTCGGGCCCATCGCCATGGAGACCATTGGTGTTGCGAGTTCTCACCATTCCGTTAAGCAAAATTGCGAACCCGTTAATCCAAATGATCCGCAGAAGGAATAAATATTCTTGACATAGGAATAAACAGATGCATAATTAATAACCAACAACAGTAATAAAACCAATGTAATGCAGAAGTTATAGAATGATAAACATCATCATCCCACTCATCACACCGCATTTAACGTAGTTCCCATACTACACCATAGTTTAGTACATAGTTCACCGACATCACAAGTACAATCACGATCCAGCTAAAAATAAGTTCCGATTACATCATAAGAGAAACAAGATACAAGTAGGGGGTTGGCTACAATCCCTACAATGCGCACTACAAGTGCCGCTCGGTCCTCCTCTGCGTCATCGGGATCCTCTAGCTGCTCACCCCGACGGAGAAACAAAGTCACCCGAGGACTTCAGTGAGGAAATGCAAGTAGCGGGCGTCGGCTGCATCTCGTGACGCTGCTGCCTCGTCTCGGACCCGAGCTGTAGCCTGCACCTCCTGCTGCAGGTTTGCCACGAGGGTCCGCTGCTGCTGGAGCTGCTCACGGAGTGCCGCGTTCTCCGCGGTGAGTGAGGTGACCTGCTAGTCCCTCCGAACAACTCTAGCCTCATTCCCTCGCATGGCCCCTACGAGGATATTCACCTCTCTGCACCGGAACTCGTGCCGACGGTATAGCTCGTCAGCATAGCACGCGGTGTTCGCTAACATGGGGTTGTAGTGAGGCGTGGTGGGGTCACACAACACCGCCATGCGGCGTCTTCAGCGGCTATCGTAGGGATCACCGACCGGTAAGTACAGGTATGGTGTCCCTACCAGGTCAGCGGCGTGAAGCTCACAAAACCTAGTGAAAGCCTCCAACGCTGCTGCGTCCCAAGCGCTGTAAAGCGCGAGACTCGTCGTGGTCACCATCCACGACTCCCGGCGTGGGGGTACCGCCTTGAACGGCACTGCCACGTGCATGGTACAAGTGATCATCCCTCGCTCCACAAACTCCTTCCCTACATAGGCAGGGGGCTCGGTGTATCCTAGGGTCCGCATCGCCTGCCGCAACATCACGGGCAAACCCTGCGGTGCAAGCAATCGGACCACATCCATCCGTTGTCCAAAACCTCAACGTCATCATCCATCTCGTAACGAGATAAGATTTCCAAAGTCAATAAAGACTTGCGATTATGGTATGAACAGGTAAAGGAATGCCTCATATCACTACAAGAAAATAAGGTTTTTGCCACGAGCCACGTTACAACAACAAAATTTGGGTTGCGATAGATAGGTCCTATTGCAACAATTTGCAGCTATGGTTGCGATACATGCACAATATTACCACGAAATAGCTTTTGTTGCAGAAATCTTAAATTTCGTTGCAAAACATGTTTATCAATAGCAACAAAATGATAATTGTTGCTAGACAGAGGCACTATTACAACAAAAGAATAATCGTTCTATGAATCCCAGCATTTTTGTGGCAATAAACCAACATTACTGCAACAATTGATTTGTCATGGCAATAGATATTTTCAACTGCAACAAAAATATTTTGTTGCATTAGATCGTGAAATTTTGTTGCAAAAGAAAGAAAGTTATTGCCACAATCAAGATGTTGTTGCAATACACACTGTATATTGCTACGATTTTTAGCTTTTGCAACAACTTCTCACAAATATTTGCATGCCATGACACATGATAAAGAAATAATATTTCCATCATAGTCATATATAGTGACACTAGTGTAGTGGTAGAGTTCAATCCCACAAGTATAAAGGTCTTGAGTTCAATTCACATCTACAGCAAAATCTAAGCTCGAGAATGTGTATGCATAATTTTTTCTTGTTTTTGTTGACCCACTATATGTCATTGCAACAAGTATTTATTGCAACAAGTGTATGTCGTTACATATACTATTGATTACAACATTTTATTTCGTGGCTATTGTGATGTACTGCAACGAAACAAAATAATGGTTGCTAAAGCCTATTGCAACACTACTACTTGCCACGGTCTCCCACGAAATGAGTTTTGTGGCTATTGTGATGTATTGCAACTAATATGGCCCTATTACCACTAAATATCACCCGTGGCAACACCCCTTTTCTCTTGTAGTGTATGGAAATCAAATGCAATCACAATTTTCACAAACTAGCACAAGGTGCCACAATTCCCATAACATTCATAGTTCATACATCCATCGTCACTAACCATACAATTCACTCACACCTCCGAATATCTCTCACTAGATGGGTACTACTCGATTTAGTCCAGCTATCGAGCATCAAAATAACCTGCTGCTAGCTGCCAGTCAATCTACTCCTACCATCCTCCTGCCGAAGGCGGTCACTCCTACGGGTCGTCGATGTCGGACGCGTCGTCGTGTGGCGGGAGAGGTGCTAGGGCAGCCTGCAATTGCTGCTGCAACTGCGCGACCTGCTGCTCCAACGTCTGAATGTCGTGGAGCTGCTCCTGCTCCATCTGCTGGGCGACCATCAAGTTGGTCCGGAGGTGGTGGATGTAGTGCTCCTGCTGAGCCACTCGCGTGTGGCGACCCGCCAGCTGCTGGCGTGCGTCGTCGCGCTCCCTGGTTCGGTCGTCCCTCTCCTGCCGGAGCTCGTCTCGCTCCTCCAGCAGGAGGTTACGCTGAACCAACAGGGCATCCCTCTCACGGACAAGGTCGCCACGCTCGTCCGTGACTCTCGCGACCTCTCGAGTCTTGCTCTGCAGACTCCGGACCGTGTCGGATGATCATGCGCGAGAGTGTCCATGCGCTCCCTCAGCTTGCGATAGACCATGGACAACTGGGTAACACGGTCCCGGAGGCGCGAAGCCATCCCGTCCGCGTCCCGGTGTATCCAGAAAGCTTCGCGAGCGTAGCGAGCGACGCCGTGATAACCCAACTCTGTGCGGGCAATCCTCCCGAGACGTCGCTCGACTACCTCGTCAAAGTAGTCGAGTGTCGAGATCAGCTCGAAGGGGGTTCCTGACAAAGAGTCCTTGTAAGAGCTCACAAACTCCGTCAAAATGAGCTGAGCTACCTTAGCTCGGCCCTCGTAGGTGTCCCGGGAGAACACGTGGTACTCCGTAAACCCTGCCTCCTCGTCGGGGTGGTTAGCAACCTCTGCCTTCACCTTGTGAAGGAGGACCCCAGAAATTAGGACGCGCCGTATAAAGTACAGCGGGGGCTGGGTGTGTCCAAAAGTCTCCAACAGTGCCCACAGCATACCAGGGAGAGCCTCTGTCAAAGCCTCCTCCCCGGCGGACCACTTGATGTCGGTGTGACCGCGGTCGGATTCGCTGTCGGACGGCATCTGCGAAGGATAGGAAACATTTTTACTACGTAAGCATGACGCACTGAATAAGGATGTTAAGCCAAAAGCATCAGGTGAACAAACATTTGGTAAAGATTGTCGAACGGTATTTTCCCATGCTAAATCAGGTTCTGTACCGACGGTCCATCGTCGTACAGTCAACAAAACTGTGCATTTTATACCAGAAAATGACAGAATTGGTCTTTCCTCATACTAACAACGTTTTAGATCGTCATCTCAGCTTTCCATCAAGTATTTGATCAACCTGTTCCGCTAAACGAGCGAAAAGTTATGAGCATTACTCGACAGACTGTCCATTCTGAACAGCAACCTGTACAGCGAGTAAGCTTGACCAAAATGGGCCAGATCGATTCGGAACTGGTCTTCCAAATGAATACAAACATTGTGGCCCATGTTTCAGCCTTTCCAACGAGTACAAGATCATCAGCATCCAGCTCATGAGTACAAAGATATGATCGAAACGGTATTGACGTACAATTTTGAAAACGAAGCTGAGGCAGTTTTCAGTTCAGAGGGAGGAATCTGGGATTTTCGACCCTACAACCTCAAAACCAGCCTTTCCTTAGACTACCAAAGTTGTAGCTCGTGATTCAAACTTTCCAGAAAGTGCTCATTCGCCCTGTTCCGGCAATTGAGCTGGGAGTTATGGGGAAAACCAACCAGGCTGTCGTTCTGAAAAAAACAGAAACAGCACCTCTGAACAAGGCAGAGTATAACTCCCTCTCTCTGGATCCAAACATCACCAAAACACGTCCAAAAATTAGTTGACTTCTTAAAGTTTCTAGAACATCTGGAATTACTCAAATCCGAGACTCGAGCAAAAAGTTATGGATTTTCTTTGCTTAGCGAGTTTCTGAAATTTCCGTGGTTATAAAATATTCAGACTTTTAGGGTTGCCATTTTTATCATGAATGCACCTTATTCATCCTCACCACGAAAGGAACAAAAATAATTATACCGTCTCCACGGTGTACGGATTTCGGGGTGGCGACCCGCACTCAACCACGTAAGTCAGTCTAAATTATCGACACACACCTACTAGCGTTGTTATGTACCTGCAGAAGATTCATTTCAGAAACAAGTACATCAAATTCAAAAGAAACTACGAAAATAAGCACAGGTCTACAAGTAACGATCCATAGAAAGGATCGCCCCGTGGTATGCCACGAGCCAACATTGTCCCGTATTCTCCGTCCGCGGGCACGGACCGCTAATTTAAATGCAGACATACCCGAGCCACAGCCGTAGACGCAAGTAAATAAACAATCATAACCCAGGGTTAGCTTTGCCACCGTTACAACTAATAACATCCTTACGGGCACGTCCTCACATGATAACGTCCTAGTTTTTAAAAATAGGCTGCTTAAGGTGTTGTAATATCCCCAAGACGGCTCGATACCACGCCGTGACGGACCCGCCTCACGAAGAGGCGTTTCCGTCTCCAGGATCATCATGGGTGGCATCACGCGCCGTGATGCCCCATATTACAACATACAAACATAAGCATGATACAATGAATATAAGTACAAGTCTTACATTCATCCCAAGTACAAACGTACATCGTAGTCTCATAAGCATCGAAGCTAATAAGTTTGAAAATTAACTAAACAACGGAAGGAAATAAGATACAATCGCTCTCTCGACGATACACCACGGGCATGCGGCAGAGACAGATGTTCTTGCCCTAGAACACCTTACCGGCGCATCATCAACACTACTCCTCCGGGCCGCACCGCTCCCAAGTGTAGTGGCCGTCACCCGGAGTCCGATCCCGCCGGACATCATCTCCGGCGTCGAAGTCCTGTCCCACGAGGTCCTCTCGAAACCACATAGAGAAAAGCTCGAGCAACTAGAGCTCAGCAAGATCGACCCATCAAAGTGGCCATCTACAGCCGACTCCTAGACATGCAAGGGCCAGGGGGTAGGGTACATTAAGCACTAAGCTGGCCTACAAGTGAATCCTTACTTTCAACTTTTAGCAGCTTTAATTAAGTTGCAGTAGAGAATAAATTTAATTTGCACTAAGATACGGCATTACATGTTTCCAAACAAGTAATTAAGCAATACAGCAAATTAATCATAATCATCATCATCATTGTTTCTCTTCTTACTATGTTCCGGCGGACGAGATAAGTAGTACTCGTTCATCGTGAGAGGCAGCGATTCGAATCGATTTACATCCTGCAGGAGCAACCTGTCCGCACGTCACATACGCGCTTCCCGTAAGCCGCATGAGACAACCTTTCCCAGCCCGGCACCGTAGTGTTAGTCGGGCCTAGCTCCCCGAGAAGGGTCCCCCACGCGATGCCATCCCGCACGTCATCCGTGAGTAGAGTGCTCCCTTCTCTCCTCCCAAATTCCTGCCAAGTAACCAAGGGAGTAGGGTATCTCTCTAACATACGGCAACCATCGGTACGTCGGTTTATCGGGCCCAATCAATCCAAGCATGCAAGCAAGTACGTTCAAACTTATCCACCGTTGGCATCTCTTAAGGTCACGCGGAAAGAAACACGTGACCGCGGGAGAGCCAAGGGTTTAAGTCACTTGCACTATTTAACCAAATAATCCACATCCAAGTACAAGTACTAGATATGTATTATAAGGTGGGTCATGAATATCCGCAAGCGGACGGATAACCCGTTGTAGCATTTCACCCGAGAGTATTCAAGGGTATCGTATTTATATTTTCCCAAAGGAAGACATGGTTGATAAGAGTACTTATGCTCATGGTGTTACAAAAGAGTGATGAAGTAATCACATTCCAATGCAGGGGTTAGGAGCAATAAGTTGAGGATAGTGTGACACACACCAAGGCAATGCATTCTCTAATAAAAGGGATAGAGGCAATCCTAGATAAAGCTAAACTAGACTAGCAGACCACTACTCCTAATGATACAACATTCATATGAGTGCGCAGCTTCTACCTAACATCCAAGATCATGCAAGCGCAAGCAAGCGTCTAATGCCTAGGCATCATCGGGAGATCCGTCTTACGCGAGGTCCGCCTCGCGACTCCGGCCTTTTAGACTCCTATGCCATGCCCGAACGTGGAGGATTACTTTGGATGACAAGGCTGTCACTTCTTGTCACCTACCTCTACAAACCGTGGGACACGAAGCACATTCAAAGGTGGGTAGATAACCCCAAGCACCATGCCGGCGTCACTAACCACAACTCTAGACCCCTCGAGGCACCCCAACCCTACGGATCGACATGGTGGTAAATCTAGAGCACCCTTGCGGGACGATGAACCCGAAGCCTATTCATAAGAACACTAGCCTAACTAGCATAAGCCGACGAAAGGATCAAAGCTAGCACTAAGTCATGTAAAGGCGTTCGTCGCTCAAGAATGAGCGACGAACGGCAATCAATCAAGTAAGATCAAGAGTAATCGATGATCAAGTATGAACGAACGAAGAACATTCGATATGTGTTCATCTTCTATTAATGAAGAACGAAGAACGAACGATGAACTCATATGAACGAACGATGAACGATCAAGCAAGATCATGACTACTCCGTCAAGCTCATGACAAGGATATAAACGAAAGTATTCCATATATAAAAGATCAAGTCTTACAAAGAGAGGATACAAGAGCTATACCCAATTCTCCACAAGACCTTGGGAGCAATGAGGCAGCCCACTACTAAGCCTAGCACTACCTAGAAAGCCTCTAAACTTCTAGTGTGAGGAGAGAATGATCCTTGTGTTGTTGTGTGTGTTCGGGAGGGGGGTACCCCTCCTTATATAGGCTTGAAAGGTCGGCTCCCGGAGGCGGTTTCGTAGGTCGGTGGCATTTAATGCGCGTGGAACCGACCTCCGCAGGCGGTGGGCAAACCGCCGCAGAAAAGTGGGCTGGGGGGCCACCAGACCGGTTTGGCCGAACCACCCCGGTGGGTTCGGCCGAACCGGTCCCGCCCCTCCCGGGCTGGGCTTTGGCAGCTGGCTCCCCCACCGGATGTTAGTCTTTGATCCAGGTGCTCGTGGCCTTCTTTGTGTTGGATTTCGTGGTCATTGGCCTTTTATCTTGGAGTTGATTCCCGCGGCGAAGTGGAAGTTTTGTAAAAGTGTTGATTTGTCGCCTCGGGGCCTGGAATTCATCATTATCCACCTGCACACTAAAAATCTAGAGGTACAAGTGGAACTAGGTTATTTCTAAGTAAAATGCGTGTAAGACATGCCTAGTCCTTCTCATTTATTTGACTAATTGACGGTCGAAATTGGTCGTAACGACCGTCAACAAGTCCCCCTAAGCTTACCCCTTGCTCGTCCCGAGCAAGTAGTAGAACTTTAGGTTGTTGATCAGGAGTTGCTACAATGCCTACTTCTCAAAGGTACCAAGTGTATAACAAAGATACTCATCCTTGAGTTGAATAAGTTGGCAATGGTAACTCACCCTTCCCCTTAGTCCTCATGGGGCTTTGTGCTTTTCACTTTACCTTGGGCGGTTGAGAGAGAGAACGGTGTATAGAGCATTTATTTTCTCTTCCCTTGTCTTGCTTTTTATTCTCCGGAAGTTTTCAAAGGATTTTTTTTCAAGTAAAACCACGTTCCACAAGTGATACTCTTGAATCGCTCTAGTGGTGTTTGTATTCCTCACCAAGGCATGTGTATTGCCTCATCCTACATCTAATAGGCTTTTGTGGAGCTCAAGGTAGGATATGAAATGAGGCATACTTGCATTCATATTTTGCAAAACCAAAAGAGTGGATCCATGGAGATAGCAAGTCATACAATCATAGATCAAGATGTGCAAGTGTGAAAATGATGGTGGTGGTGTATGTGACTACTCCTCTTTTTGTTTCACCTCTTTTTATTTTGGATTTTGGGCATGGCTATCTTTTCTTCTTTCTTTTTCCAAGCTCGAAATGAGAGCAGCTTTTTTTTTTTTTTTCTTTTTTCTCATGCTCATCTTTTGTGAGCCTTATTTTCTTTTTCTTTTGCATAGCCATGCCTTCTTTTGATATTTTAAGAGAGGTGATAAAATGTGAGGAGTGTCTTTATTTTGGTGGATGGCATGACATGTTGCTAACTTCCGGTGTAGAAGTGTAGCATATGAGGTGGAATGTGTACGTGATCTTGATCATGAGAGTATGAAAAGCATCTCACTAGGGTCACACAATTTTGATAAAGCTCAATGAAGTAACAAGTAGCAAATGAGTAAGGTTTTCAAAGGAAATTTGCATATGGCTTTGGTAGGAATTTATCATCACTTGGGAACTTATAGATTTTGCAATTTTTGGGAACAAAATTCCGGAGATTTCAAGTTCAACTTAGGACAAGATCATAGCAGCTCTTTTTACCATATCATCATCTCACAACAACTTAGGTGCAGCTCAAGCATGTGCAGCCCACAAGTTTCAGGTTCTAAGCAAGTTTTGCTAGCCAACAAACTCAAAACTAGGAGAGTTCTAAATTATAAACTAGGCACATGAGAGAAATAAAACAGAGCAACTATTCATCATCTCAACATAGCAACATACTTGCAGCGCATAAAAGGAAACTAAGCTACTTCTTTTTGTTCTTTTTAGTATTATCATTTTTATTTTGTTTTTCATATGAGAGGCAAGAACAAGCAAAAACAAGAGACAATAAAGGATACAAGTTGCGATACATGATACCTTAGCGGGGGTGCTGCCCCCCCCAAGCTTGTTCTTGCTCATGGGTTTGGTGGAATGAACCCCATGTGACGGAAGTAAGCCAAAAGATCGGCTCGTTGTTGCTCCGTCATGTTGGTGAGGGCGGTGAGCTGGGTGTCGGTGCGCTCTTGCCATTGATGAGTTTGCAAGATGTGTTGGTTGAGCGCATACTCGGTGTCTTCCGCCGTGGTTTGGAGTCTTCCCATTTGTGAGGAGAGGTTGTTCATCTCCTGCTCAAAGTTGTAGCCTTGGGCTGATCCGGAGTCGGTGGAGTGTTCCTCCCATTGTTGTTGTGGAGAAAACAGCCCCGGGCCATATCCCGGAGTTTGCCACGCCGATCCCCCGGCCATGTGAGGTGGCGGGGCTGGGTACCCACCGGGAGAAAGCCCGGGGTGGCTGTACCCCGGCCCGCCATGAGCCGTGGGCTGCGGTGTGGGCATCTCGGAGGTAGATGGCTGTTCCGATCTGTGCGCCCCCTGCGAGAAGATACATTCCTGCGAGACCGCTCCGCTTCTTGGAGCTCAATGGTTAGATTTTTGAGAGTATACAAACGAAGGTCCGGGTTAGGTAACCGGAACTCGTTTGTATATCCCACAAAATAATATATGAGGGAATCATTCGGACCATTCTTAAGAGAGTGACCTTGAATAAGATAATCTTTATTTATAAGAGAGCGAGGTGTAGCAAGGTATTCAACATTAGCATCATGTAAAGCTCCCACCCGCATGGCAATTCGGGTCACTAAAGAGGTACATTCAATTGGTCCTATCGTCCCAAGATTTTCTATCCATTGGCGAATCATGGCTTTCACGGGAGCAATCTTAATCTTATCAACCGCAGCAAAAAGAATTTTTAGCTCATCCTCGCAAGCACACCCGAATATCACTCCTTGGAAAAAGAGTGATAGCAATCCACATGTGCATAAAACGCAAGGTAGGATGATGGATGTGATTAGCTCTAGGTCGCACGCAACTAGGAAGACCCGTAATCCTCTCCCAAAAAGCATGCTTTGAAAACTGAGGAAGGGCACCATCCAAGTCGGTATTGCAGCGAGTATTAAAGCCAAGAAGAGTGCTAAGTTCTTTCCAAGTCAAACGGTAGGATTCACGGAAAAACCGAAAAGAAATTCCTTCATCTACCGTTCGTAGGGTGCATAAAAACTGAAGTGTAAGCAAGCGGGAACCCGGCTCATCTACACTAGCAAAATCTGTCCACCCTAAGGCTTTAAATACTTGAGCAAATTCAGCATCCATACCTATTTTGTGCAGCAGCTCCGTGTCAAATGCTCGCGTAGGAGCAAAGAGACGGTGTTGGAGAAGCGTGTAGGTGTGCGTCTCGTACTCGCCCACTAAGTCGAGGTCGGAGTCGGTGAGGAGACGATGCTCGATGTTGCCCTCTTGCCCTTCTTCCTCGACTTGTGGTGGTGAACTTGGCGGTGACTCGACTACGGGGCGTGCGCGGGTGCTTCGACGTGAAGAGCTTGAACTTGAGCGTGAGCTCAAGGACCTCTTGATTGACCCGAACAGCTTTTTGGCACCGGTCATGGCTGCACACAAAGAGAGCAAGAACACAAGAACAACAACTCCGAACGGGTTATGTGAGGGAAAATCAAATTGGCGACACCGTCGGTTGTTCATGTGAGCAAGAAATCGCAACTCGAGAAAACCAAACAAAAACAAATCAAAGCAAAAACTAGAAAGCACACCAAGAACAAAAGATTTCTGCAGAACTTTTAGGCAATGAGCAAGTGAGGGCAATGGAAAACTTGAGAGTAATGAGAATGAAGTGAGTGAGGAGTGGAAATGATAGTGTGAGAGGGGGAGAGAGCTCCGGCCCGGCCACCTCTACTTATAGCTCACGAAGTAGCCGTTTTTGAACGTTAGAAGGGGCATATGACCGTTGGGAAAAAAGGACAGACCGAGCAACGGTCATAGCAGTTCGGCCGAACCAAGGAGGTGGGTTCGGCCGGCCTGCTGTGGGTCCCTCTTGCTCCCCTTTTGGCCCATAGCCCCCAACGGCCAAATGATCATTGACCATGGTTGCTACGTCCGGATATTCCTCGAAATATTTGCTCAAGAAGAAATCCAAAGAAAGTTGCCTCAAATTCAATTTTATTCGAAAAATCAAATCTCGAGAAAAAGTGTTGGAGAAAATTCCAACATGCAAAATTGTTTTTGGGTTTTGTATAAGGATACAAGGGTTGTCCAAAAGTTTCAAACAAAAGTAGGAAAATTTGGACGTAAAAGGATTTTGGTTTTCAAATTTTATATGCATGGCGAGTGAAAAAAAATCAAATATGCTGGCGGAAAATCCAAATAAATGAAATGAAAATTTTCTTGTGATAAAATAGAATATGCAGGGAGGTTTTTATTATTATTATTATTTTTTTTTAAAATGCATGTGGTGGAAAACAAAATCAAAAAGAAATCGAAAGATAATGCCGATTTATCCCTGTCGGCCAGGGCTTCGCCATTTTAAGTCCGGCGAGCGAGGACTTCTCCATTTCTTTTCATCCTTGTGGTGCAGGCCCTTTCCCCGGAGAGGAGGATGAAGATGGCTGCACCTTCTTCACTTGCCACACTTGTTTGGTCGTTGTTGATGTAGGTGGCTTTGTGTCTTGAAGGACCGGCTTCTTGGCCCATAATCCCGGCCTTGCTGTTGCAGGCTTCTTGGGTTGGTACCATGACGGATTCTCAATTTTGTCAAGTTGCTTCCAAAAGGCGATGAGACTATCCGTCTTTCTTGGCGTCACTTCAACTTCACGGATGTTTGAGGGATTTGGCCCATACTTGATCTTGATCATTGAGCATTGTTCTTTTCTTGGTTGAAACTCAAACTTTTCCTCCTTCCCATTGATGTGGAATCGGATTTCTCCATTCCCAACATCAATTTGGGCGTTTGCGGTGCCGAGGAAGGGACGTCCCAAAATGAGGGGCGTGTTCTTGTCAATATCCATCTCAAGCACCACAAAGTCCACCGGTATGAAGTTGCCTCGAATTTTTACCGGCACGTCTTCGGCTATTCCCGCGGGTAGCGGACCGAAGAGTCCGCCAATTGCAACCTCATTGGTGTAGGAGTCAAGGTTGTGTAGCTCAAACGATCAAAGACTTCTTTGGGCATCACGCCGACGCTTGCCCCAAGATCACATAAGGCTTGGTCGAAGTGGTGTGCCCCAATGGAACATGATATTGTGGGGCAGCCAGGGTCCTTCTTCTTTTCTCGAAGCCGATTGAGTATAGCTGCGCTACACTCCTCTCATGAGCTTGACCATTTCCTCGCTGGGTAATGGTCTCTTGTTGTTGAGGATGTCTTTAAGGTAACGTGCATATGTGGGCACCTGCACCATGTCCAACAATGGCACGTTGACATGAATCCTTCGGATGGTCTCGACGAATCGAGCAAATTGTTCATCCTCCTTTGGCTTCCTCGTTTCGTGAGGGAATGGCAAGAAGCTTGTGTCTTGAAATTCAATTCCATTCTTCCCGTCACTTGGCTTCGGTTCTTCTTCTTTTTCTTTGGTAGTAGAAGGGCTTTCCTCCTCCGGTTCGTTCCTCGTTCTTCTTTGCTGCATGGTTAGGATATGGCGGATCCCGAGTGGATTTTCCTCCCTCGTGGTAACCGCATTAACATTTTCCAAAGAAGACTCGGGCTGCCCCGGATCTTCCCGAATTAGAACCAGGAATAAGAGCAGCTAGCTGAGCAACTTGGGTTTCAATCATTTTATTAAAGCTCAGCTGATTTTTGAAAGCAGAGGAGAAACCTTCTATTTGTGCGCTTATGTTTTCTAAGACTTTGTCGTTGGCAGCAAGCTTTTTGTTGATAGATTCGTTGATTTTAGCTTGGCCATAAACCAAATCTTTCAAGGAAGGCTGATTATTGTTAAAGCCAGAAAAATTGTTACCTCCTTGATATGATGGTCGGTTTTGGTTGTACCCTTGTCCTCCGTTTGGACGATACCCGTTGTTGTTGTTCATGTAGAACGCTTCTTCATGGGTATGGGGGCAATCCTTCCCCATGTGGCCAGTTGTTCCCGCATTCCTCACACGTCATGTGTGAGTCCAATGCATGAACACCACCATTTGCGTTGTGTTCATCCAAGCGTTTTATGAGGAGGTCAACCTTGGCGGACAAGCATGTCCACCTCCTTGACAGGGTGTACGCCTCTTGAGCGTGTTTGGAGTCGATCATCGCTCCACCCTTGATTGGAGACCATCTTCTCTATGAGTTCTTTTGCTTGGGCAACGGTTTTGGAGAAGAAGGCTCCTCCAGCAGCGGCATCCATATGTCCACGGGTTGTTGGTGTCAACCCGTTGTAGAAGTGTTGAAGAATGAGCCATTCCTCCATCCCATGGTGAGGACAGGCCGAATGTATTCTTGAAGCCTTTCCCATGCCTCGGGCATGGATTCATTTGTCGCTTGCTCGGAAACTTGCAATTCTTCCACGAAGGGCATTGGTTTTGCCCATCGGGAAAAACTTGGCGAGGAACGCCGTGGAACATTTGTCCCAAGTGTCAATGCTTGCACGATTGGCATAAAACCACCGTTTTGCCTTCCCAAGGAGGGATAGGGGAAACAGCGAAGTCCGATAGCATCTTGGTTGACTCCGGCCGTGGCTGATGTGTTGCATATCTCCAGGAACCGTTGGAGATGAGAGTTGGCGTCCTCGGAGGTCTTTCCACAAAAGGGAATGGCTTGCACCATAGTGATGAGGCTGGACTTGATGTCAAGTCCTGCGGCACCAGCGTCGACGTTGGGCCCAATGGGCACATTGGCGACGGAGGGCGCAGAGTAGTCACGAAGGGTCCTTTCAGCCATGAGTGTTGAGGTTGATGGTGCGGAAGATGCGGGCTCGCTTGTCGTGGGTTCTTGAGGAGAGACAACGACGCGAGGTCGAGTCTTTCTCGCAAGAGACTCGGGATTATCAACGAAGTTTTTCGGCAAGTCGAATCCACGCATGTACTATCCTCGTTTTCACATTGAAGAGAAAACAGATCAAGGTTAGCTCTGCAAGGGCAATGATTAAATCATCATCAAGTGTAATCATGAACATTCATTGTATTCTTATTAACCAATGTCTTCCCCGGCAACGGCGCCGGAAATGCTTGTTGGCATCTCTTAAGGTCACGCGGAAAGAAACACGTGACCGCGGGAGAGCCAAGGGTTTAAGTCACTTGCACTATTTAACCAAATAATCCACATCCAAGTACAAGTACTAGATATGTATTATAAGGTGGGTCATGAATATCCGCAAGCGGACGGATAACCCGTTGTAGCATTTCACCCGAGAGTATTCAAGGGTATCGTATTTATATTTTCCCAAAGGAAGACATGGTTGATAAGAGTACTTATGCTCATGGTGTTACAAAAGAGTGATGAAGTAATCACATTCCAATGCAGGGGTTAGGAGCAATAAGTTGAGGATAGTGTGACACACACCAAGGCAATGCATTCTCTAATAAAAGGGATAGAGGCAATCCTAGATAAAGCTAAACTAGACTAGCAGACCACTACTCCTAATGATACAACATTCATATGAGTGCGCAGCTTCTACCTAACATCCAAGATCATGCAAGCGCAAGCAAGCGTCTAATGCCTAGGCATCATCGGGAGATCCGTCTTACGCGAGGTCCGCCTCGTGACTCCGGCCTTTTAGACTCCTATGCCATGCCCGAACGTGGAGGATTACTTTGGATGACAAGGCTGTCACTTCTTGTCACCTACCTCTACAAACCGTGGGACACGAAGCACATTCAAAGGTGGGTAGATAACCCCAAGCACCATGCCGGCGTCACTAACCACAACTCTAGACCCCTCGGGGCACCCCAACCCTACGGATCGACATGGTGGTAAATCTAGAGCACCCTTGCGGGACGATGAACCCGAAGCCTATTCATAAGAACACTAGCCTAACTAGCATAAGCCGACGAAAGGATCAAAGCTAGCACTAAGTCATGCAAAGGCGTTCGTCGCTCAAGAATGAGCGACGAACGGCAATCAATCAAGTAAGATCAAGAGTAATCGATGATCAAGTATGAACGAACGAAGAACATTCGATATGTGTTCATCTTCTATTAATGAAGAACGAAGAACGAACGATGAACTCATATGAACGAACGATGAACGATCAAGCAAGATCATGACTACTCTGTCAAGCTCATGACAAGGATATAAACGAAAGTATTCCATATATAAAAGATCAAGTCTTACAAAGAGAGGATACAAGAGCTATACCCAATTCTCCACAAGACCTTGGGAGCAATGAGGCAGCCCACTACTAAGCCTAGCACTACCTAGAAAGCCTCTAAACTTCTAGTGTGAGGAGAGAATGATCCTTGTGTTGTTGTGTGTGTTCGGGAGGGGGGTACCCCTCCTTATATAGGCTTGAAAGGTCGGCTCCTCGGAGGCGGTTTCGTAGGTCGGTGGCATTTAATGCGCGTGGAACCAACCTCCGCAGGCGGTGGGCAAACCGCCAGAGAAAAGTGGGCCGGGGGGCCACCGGACCGGTTCGGCCGAACCACCCCGGTGGGTTCGGCCGAACTCGTCCCGCCCCTCCCGGGCTGGGTTTTGGCAGCTTGGCTCCCCCACCGGATGTTAGTCTTTGATCCAGGTGCTCGTGGCCTTCTTTGTGTTGGATTTCGTGGTCATTGGCCTTTTATCTTGGAGTTGATTCCCGCGGCGAAGTGGAAGTTTTGTAAAAGTGTTGATTTGTCGCCTCGGGGCCCGGAATTCATCATTATCCACCTGCACACTAAAAATCTAGAGGTACAAGTGGAACTAGGTTATTTCTAAGTAAAATGCGTGTAAGACATGCCTAGTCCTTCTCATTTATTTGACTAATTGACGGTCGAAATTGGTCGTAACGACCGTCAACATCCACATGGGCCGGACACGACGCGGTCCTTGTGTGCACGGACGGGGCTACAACCTTGAAGACTCTTTCGGTCCTTCACTTTCCACCTAGTTGCCCGTCCGGCCTCCAATTTTCCATTCTCTTCTCAATACTTAGCATCGTGTCCAAAAAAAGTGATTGTCCTATCTACGAGTGGTCTCCGTACCACTCGACGGATCATCGCCCTAGTTATGCAAGCATCTAGCGTAGGGTGATCGAACCAGGATAACGGGGTCCTACTCGCATGCTAGGGTTTCATCACAACTCCTGTAGACCTAATGCACAATACAGACCTACAAACATAGTGATGAAATTAAAATGCTTAAATTAAAAGGTTGTGCACCGGGGCTTGCCTTGAGCTTGACCCCGAACAGCTGGGTCAGCAACAAGCAACAGCTTCCGGCTCCTCCACGCTGGTTACCACGTTCACCACCGCAGCTACATGATGCAAAGGTGATGTGTAAATTTTGATGAAAACATGATATTGAATATTTTATGGAATACGTGCGAATTTTATCAAATACATTTAATTCATGAGTATAATTTAACTTAGTGTCCAGCGAGGTGGAAATGATTTAAGGTGATGATTTAATTTAATCTCCTTCATCAACTCCCATGAAGCATTTAAATCATTATCAAATATGCAAGAAAATAATTCAATAATCCTAGAAAAACTAGGTAAAATAGCAATTAAATTGCTCCTAGTCCTTAGGCACATGTTATAGATAATAATTAAATTAAGCTTCATAAATTGGGGTAATTAAATAATTAACTAAGTATTTAACTTAAGCCTCTTAAAAATAATTTAACCTAAATAAATTGCTTCTGGTTATGCCAAACAAAATGCACCATAAAATATTACATGTCTCAAGGAGTCCAACAAAATTTAGTTTGCAATTTTTCGAGGTCTAGAACTCTAGATATGAATTTTCTAAGTTTAAATGGAATTCGGCACTAATTACGAAATTGCCATCCGGAATTTAATTTTTAAAAACCCGCGCTCTGTGCCACACCGCGGACCACAGGGTTCTGGATCCGCGTGTGGCTATGGCCACACGGGATCCCGGGTCGTGTGGCCCGCCCCGTGGCCTCACCGGCGCATGGCCGGAGGCGGCGGCGCGACGGCCGGAGCGGCGGCCATGGCCCGCGCGCAGCCCTGCAAGGGCCCGGAGTGCACCGCACGACACGAGGGATTCGACGGAAAGCTCCACGCGGCCGGAGGCTCACCGGAGGGGCAGCGCGACGGCGATGGCGGTGGTGGAGTGATCCGGCGGGGGTGTTCGTCGCGGAGGAAGCACCAAACGAAGCGCGGCTTGGCCGGGAGCTTCACCGGAGCATGGGCTCTCCCGTCATGGCCTCGGTTGGGGATGAGCACGACCGTGGGTGGCCGTCGGCGTGGAGGTGGAGGCGGCCGGAGCTCGCGGTGGGGAGAATGAGAAAACCGGCGACCTAGTGAGGTGACAAGGAGGGGTTAGGGTTTGGGAACACGCCCCATCACCGTGCGCACGCACTAGCTCAAGAACGAGGAGAATAGCTCACCGGAGGGGAAGTAATCTGGGCGGCAACGGCCGGAGGTGGCGAGCGGTCTCCCGTGAAATTGGTCCGATTTACTCCATGGTTTTTGGGGAGGCAACTTCGTGGAGCAAGTGGAGGTCGGGGCGGAGCTTTGGGAAGGAGCGGTTTGGCTCGGGAGGAAGTAGGGCGGCCGGGCGTCGAGCTTCAAGCTCGGGCTGCAATGGCGGCTCGGGTGGGAGCTCGGGAGAGAGAGAGGGAATGGAGAGGGGGGTTCCGACCGGGTAGGGGACCTCCCCTTTGTCCCTCCGACCAAGTGGGGACGCGGCCGGAGGGCGCCGTCCACGCGGCGCCGGCGTACGGCCCGGTCGGGAGCGGGGCGCGGCCCTGGCTCGCCGACGAGGCGGGGCCCGCGGGCATATGCTTTGGCATCTTTTCTTTTTCCCCCAATTTCGAAATGTGGTCTGAACCGATTTTGTAAAATCAAAAGCGTGGCCTTCCCGAGCTCAAAAATTAAAGGGAAGGATTTTTCTGAAAAGTATAGCTCTAGAAAGTGACATGCACGTTGAGTTTACTCAAAAATCCTTTCTAGATTAATTCTGAAAATTCAGAGAAAACGCTTAAATGCTAAGTTTGTCTGATTTATTTGGGGTATCAAATCTTGATGAAATCCAGTGGGGTTTTGTCCTGGATTTTTCATTTGACATGGTCTACAACATATATTTTTGGTCGACCAAACTTATGTTGTAGAAATTGGGGTTGTAGTTCAAACCAAAGTGTTTTTGAATTTAAAAAGTGTCCAAAACACTTTGCATGTCAATGAAACTTCTTGGGTGGGTCAACCAAGTCCTGAGATTAGTTTTAAAAATACTAACTCGCAAAAATGAGGACACGGGGTGTCACATGGAGATTTCACAACCCACCGGAGGGGGATGCATTGTGGATACCTGATCCTGAGAAGAAGCTTACTGTGAAAGGACGAAGAAAGGTTCATCGTATAAGAAATGATATGGATACATCGCAGGCTACAGGTGGTTGGAAGGAGTGCATAGTTTGTGGCGGAAATCACCAACGAAAGGATTGCAATATGTACCCTGCTGAGAGAGGGCCAGATGGCAATACTTTTAGACGTGTTCCGGAGCGACAACCAAGACGTCGCAACGAAGGAGGGTCGTCGAGAGCAACTTAGTGTGTACGTAATGCTTAGAAGCTGTTGTAGTGGATTTACTAAAATTATGTTGTGGTTTCATTGTACTAGATTTATTTACATTATTGTGTCGTTTAAGTGTAATGGATCTATTTAATTTCGTATGTGCTTTTAAGTATCTGTAATAATTAATTACATTATTGTCTCGTTATGCAGGAAAATATGGTGAATCTTGAGTTGATTGATCCTGTGATCGATTCGAAACATCAATCAGTCTCTACTCCCGGCGAGTTCTACGACACACTTAGACCGAGGACTTTCGACGACTTTTGGACACTAGACGCGCGACGGATACCACAGTAAGAAAAACTATCTAAAACACTTTGAATGAAAACAAATAATATCATATATTAATACTAAATTAATTCACTATGCAGGTTGCGCGCGACAGGCCTTCTTCTTGCACGAATGCTCGATTCGATTGGTAGGCCTACCCCTCGCTTTCTAGTGGATCGTGCACTTCTTACCGTTCTTGTGGACCGTTGGAGGACAGAGACACACACTTTCCACCTGCCGGTTGGCGAGATGGCACCGACCCTACAATATGTCACGATGCTACTTGGTCCAGGCGGGATGGAGGCAGGAGGTTGGATCGGTTCGTCGGTGTGCTTCCAGCACCACACCCGCAATTTGATTTCAGCGACAAGCACGGACCAACTAAGGCCTGGTTGGAGCAGTTTCGCGCTGGGATGTTGACCCCACCGTCAGAGGATTGGAGAGTTTGTCGCCACTTAGAGGCATACCTGATCTTGCACTTTGGTTGGGTGATGTTCACGAGTACCCACCAGGACATAATAGACAAGCACCTTATTGCTACCGCGCAGCAGATAGCAGACGCAGACCCAGCAGAGATGCCACAGTACAGTTTGGGGCTCAGTAGTCTTGGCTGGCACTTACAGAGCTTTGTGTGATGCGTTCACACGGAGGATGAGCGCGGGTGCCCTTTGTTGCTGATGTTGTGGTCTTTCGAGCGCTTCAACATTGGTCGACCAGCTATATCGTCGTACGACCCGTACGACGACGAGATGTACAACGACGAGGACCCTCTCGATGGGCCTTGATGGGATCCCTTTGTGATGAGGACATCCCTCCATTGTCAGATATTGAGCAAGACCATCAGCTTCACAACTACACTTACGAGAAGCCAATGACCCGGGCCAAAGCCAAACAAATACAACATGAGGTGAATCTTTTCCTTAATGATTGTGAACTTAAATTTCAAAAGAGTCATGTACTACCTAATGGAAGTACATTACTTGTTCTCAGGTTTGAATCACAAGACAAAGGCACGGGTTGAGCACTTGAAGGCAAAGAGACCCAATGGAGCAAATTTAAGTTGATGTGTTAATGCTCAGATTTTGACTTCCATCGTCGTGGAGAATTCTGTACCATCCTGATTGGAGCAACCCCAAGTATTATAGATGGACAGAAAGCTCTTGAAGTCTACTTTCATATGCAATAAACGGTGCATCCATTGGACTCGTGAGTAGAGAGTTATGCTCATTTTAGTGGAGACTGCTACAGACCCTTTGTATCGCGTTGTGTTCCTTTTTGCCAGTTTAGGCTTGTCCGATCTGAACAAAAAGGAACAAACTCGCAACAGACTTAGCATTTTCGTGTCGGGCCTGTTTGGAAAGGCCCAAACCCACTAGGAGGGGTGTTCCTAGTATAAATAGCACTTGTACACCTGCTGGAAACCCTAACCACGAATTGAACTCAGAAAAATAGAGAAGCCAAGTGCTCTTATCCTTAGGGTTGTGCCATTATTGCCCCCTTGAGGATTGAGAGTTTTCTCTACCATTTGTTCTTGTGTTTTCTTGTGATTTGCAAGAGCTTCGCCTCACCTTTGCGTGGTTCAGGTAGGCATCGACCAAAGCGTGTGGTTGGGCGAAATCTTTTGTCACAGGTGGCTGTTCTAGCAGCTGTTGGTGCCATCGGTTCGTCAGGTTGCACGGGTCAAGTTATCCCTCGATCCTACGACGAGAAGATCGGGCAAGCCCCCGCATCATCTTGGTATCAGAGCTACGGTTTCCTCCGTAGGATCTTTACCCCTGTTATCCCTAGTTTCCCCTTTTTTTCCCTTTGTTTGCTATCCTAAACTGAAAATCCCAAAAATTTCTACATCCCACAACCCGATCTGAAATTTCAGTGAGTTTTGTTAAGTTCTAGTCCAATAGATCGAGTTTGGTTGTTGAATATTTGTGTTCCCCTTCGTATTCTGCCTCTGATTTGTTTTCCCCATTTGTTCCCCATCAAGGTTTGTGTTTTCCCCTTCGTTTTTTGTGTTCTTGGTCGAGTCCATTTTCAGCCCGAAACATTTTCGCGGCCAGATTTGAAATTTGGACATCACACACCAAAACATGCATAACTTTTGCATATGAAATCCGTTTTTAGTGTGCTTTAGCTCGTTGGAAAGCTGGTTTCAAGGCCTATCAGAATATTAGGTGCTTGCATTGTGAATCTTGCAATTTGTTACTGATTTATGCACGAAAAGCTTCAGTTACCACTGCTCTTGAAATTTCAGATTGCTGAAACTGAACTTTACTTTAAGTGGCATTCAGTAAAATTCAGTAGTGAACCATCATACTATCCTTTGTGAAAACTTTGAACCTATTGAGACTAGTTGTAGGTTATTGCTTGGGCTTTGCATGTTGATGAAACTGAAAGTTACTTCGAATATATATATTGCATTGTAAAATTCTCTGGTGTGCTGATTTCAGTAGCAAAAAGAAAAAAAAAAGAGAAAAGAGAATAAGAAACAGAGCAAAAAAAAAAATTAGGATCAAGTGCTGAGATCACCACATTGAGTGTACTTCTGTATTGTTCAGTTTCATAAAGTCATTATTTGTGCAAATCTTGTAGCCCCATCTTTTATGTAAGCAATCAGCTAGCGTCTCTCCATAACTTGTGTAGCATTTGAGCTTTGTTTTTGATTGAAATTTTCAGTTAGCTCTTTTCCTTGGCTGCAACAAGTTCCCCCATCTTGTGTGTGAGTTGCTAAACACATTTTCTATATACATTGTCTTGCATTTCAGCAACTCGACTTTGTTATCTTGGTTGGATTTTTACTTAACTTTACAATAGCTTGAAGTTTCAGATTGCATACCACATATATAACCTTCCAAGCTCCACATATAAGCCTATGTTTATGATGCATTGTGACTTTGATTTCGCTTGATCTATCACCTTTGTCGTGCCTACTACCACCAACGTTTGTGCAGTTCGCAAATTTCAGCAAGGACGCATAAGAACAAACGTGGTAAGAGAAGGTGAGATTGAGTGATTTCCACAACATACACAATTTGGATTTGTCTTGTGTTTTCTACTAATCATGGCAGGAGAAAGTGGAGAGCAACAACCAACTTATGTTACACAAGATCAACTGAAGAAGTTAGTGGAAGACTTCAATAAACAGCTAAATGACAACATGACCAACATCCAAGCCACAATGGTTGCTGAAGTGGTGAAGGCTATGAAAGAAGGTGGCGCCACGGGTGTACATGATGAAGAGCTGAATGAGACCAATGAGGAGTTGGCCGCTCGGCTACAGCGGCAAGAGCAAGCAAATCTGAACACCCATGTGCATGGTCGTGGTGGTGGTGCCTTTGGCCGAAGAGGAGGCCGTGGGTGTGGACGTGGTGCTGCACCTGAAACTGATTCAGAAGATACATTTAGGTTGCACCACAATGATAATTTTCAGCGTCGAAACCGCAATGACAATGATCAGCCCAATGAAGAGAAGTTTGGGAAGCTAAAATTCAGCATGCCCAAATTTGAAGGCACATCTGATCCTGATGCATATCTCACATGGGAGTTGAAGGTTGATAAAATCTTCCGTGTGCATAATTATTCAGAGGAGAAGAAAGTGCATATGGCTGCACTTGACTTTCATGGATATGCTCTCATTTGGTGGGAACAAATTCAGAACCAAAGAGAGGAGAATGGTGAATTACCAGTGGCAACATGGGCTGAAATGAAGAGGGAAGTGAGAGCACGATTTGTCCCAAAACATTACAAACGTGATCTCTTTGATAAGTTGCATAATTTGAAGCAAGGTAGCAAGTCCGTTGAGGAGTATTACAAGGAGATGGAGCAGGCCATGATTCGAGCTCGTGTTCATGAGGATGAGGAGCAGTCCATGGCACGATTTCTCTCCAGTCTTAACAAGCCAATCAAACGTGTTGTGGAATTTCAGACCTACAACAATATAGTGGAGCTAGTGCACATTGCACAAAAGGCTGAGCGGCAATTGCATGATGATGCTAAACCAAGCAAGCAATCAAGTTTCAGCTCAAAGGCATCATCAAGCGCTCCAAAATCAGCAAGGTTTGATCTGGGACGTGGCATGTTTTCATCTAACTCAAGTGCCAATTCAAAAGTTCAATCCTCCTCTGTTGGAAAATCTGCTCCATCACCAAATGAGGAGAAATCTACTCGGCAAACGCCAAACAAGTCCAATGGTACAGCCGGTTCTACATCAAAAAGTAGTGGCATTCAATGCTTCAAATGCTTGGGCCGAGGCCATGTTGCGAGGTAATGTCCTAACAACCGTGTTGTGATAGTGACCGAAGGAGGAGAATATGATTCAGCTAGTGAAGATGAATGTGAACTTCTTGCTGAAAATGACGCCTTTGATAATGCACAAGAAGATGAAGGTGGTGACTATGAGGCATATCCTTTTGAGGTTGGCAACACTATTGTGGTCACCAAAACATTAAGTGTTCAGATCAAAGATGAAGAGAAGGCCCAAAGGTTCAACCTATTTCAGACCCAAGCCAAGGTAAATGACAAGTTGGTGAAACTGATAATAGATGGTGGTAGCTGTCACAACCTTGCAAGCAAGGAAATGTGTGAGAAATTGGGGCTGACCATGATAAAGCATCCACACCCGTATCATGTGCAATGGTTTAGTGATTGTGGAGATGTCAAGGTGCAACATATGGTGAGGGTTACGTTCAACATTCATGACTACACCGACACCGTTGAGTGTGATGTTGTGCCCATGACGGTTTGTCACTTGCTATTGGGAAGGCCACGGCAATTTGATAGGCATGCTTTACATGATGGATTTGCAAACACATATGCTTTCAAATGGCAAGAAAAAGGTGTCAAGTTGCTGCCCATGACTCCCACTCAAATCATAGCAGCCAACATGCAAAGAAAAATTAATGAGAGTGAGGGACAAAAGAAAAACACTAGTGCTGTCCACAAATCGGTGAGTGAGCGCCACAAGCCAAACATGAGTGGAAAAGGAGAGCTTGAGAGAAAAAGCATGGTCATGGTAGCCACCAAATCTGAAATGAGATAAATGAGAGAAAATCCCAGCTTCATGCATTTTATACTCTTGTACAAAGATGCAATTCTTTCCACTAACGACATGACCTGTCTTCCTAGTGTTGTTTCTAATGTGTTGCAGGCTTTTAATGATGTGTTTCCGGAGGAGATACCTGCTGGTCTACCTCCACTTCGAGGGATCGAACATCAAATTGATCTCGTCCCCGGAGCTTCACTTCCAAACCGGCCACCATACCGCACAAATCCGGAAGAGACAAAGGAAATTCAGCGGCAAGTGCAAGAGCTACTCGACAAAGGGTATGTGCGTGAAAGTCTTAGCCCTTGTGCTGTCCCTGTTATTCTTGTTCCTAAGAAAGATGGTACATGGAGAATGTGTGTTGATTGTAGGGCTATTAACAATATCACTATTCGATATCGTCATCCTATTCCTAGGCTTGATGACATGCTTGATGAACTTAGTGGTGCTGTTATATTCTCTAAAATTGACCTATGTAGTGGGTACCATCAGATTAGGATGAAGGAAGGAGATGAATGGAAAACAGCTTTCAAAACAAAATTTGGCTTGTATGAGTGGTTAGTAATGCCTTTTGGTTTGACTAACGCACCCAGCACTTTTATGCGCTTAATGAATCATGTTTTGAGAGCTTTCATTGGAAAATTTGTTGTGGTTTATTTTGACGATATCTTGATATACAGCCGTACCATGAAAGAACATGTTGAGCATATAAAAATGGTTTTGGAAGTGCTTAGAACTGAAAGGTTGTATGCTAACATGGAAAAGTGCACCTTTTGCACCGACAAAGTTGTGTTTTTGGGCTTTGTTGTTTCAGGACAGGGAGTAGAAGTGGATGAATCAAAAGTTGAGGCTACCAAGAATTGGCCCACCCCTGTCAACGTGAGCCAAGTGAGAAGCTTTCATGGCCTTGCTGGTTTCTACCGGCGCTTTGTGAAGAATTTCAGCACCATTGCAGCCCCATTAAATGAGCTAACAAAGAAGGGTGTTGAATTTGTGTGGGGTAAGTTACAAGAAGCTGCTTTTCAAGAGCTAAAGAATTGTTTGACTTCAGCCCCATTGCTTGCTTTACCTGATTTTTAGAAATCATTTGAGATAGAATGTGATGCTAGTGGGATAGGCGTAGAAGGTGTCTTGATGCAAGATGGCAAGCCCATAGCTTATTTTAGTGAGAAACTTGGTGGTGCTCAACTGAATTATCCTGTTTATGATAAAGAATTGTATGCTCTAGTTCGTGTGCTTGAAACTTGGCAACATTACCTATGGCCTAAATAATTTATCATTCATTCTGATCATGAGGCTTTAAAATACTTGAAAGGTCAAGCAAAATTGAGCCGTAGGCATGCAAAGTGGGTTGAGTTCATTGAGTCTTTTCCCTATATTGTCAAGTACAAGAAAGGGAAGGAAAATGTTGTTGCTGATGCTTTATCTAGAAAAAGTGTTTTGCTTAATCAATTGCAGGTCAAGGTTCCAGGATTAGAAAATATAAAGGAGCTATATGCCACTGACCTTGTTTTTACAGAACCATACTTGAAGTGTCAAGAAGCGAAAGGATGGGACAAGTACCATTTGCATGATGGGTTCTTGTTCCGAGCTAACAAATTGTGTGTTCCAGATTCGTCCATTCGTTTGCTCTTATTGCAGGAATCACACATGGGAGGATTGATGGGTCACTTTGGTAGAGAAAAGACTTACATGATGTTGAGTGATCACTTCTACTGGCCTAAGATGAGGCATGATGTGGAGAGGATGGTGCAGCGGTGCGTCACATGCCATAAGGCCAAATCAAAACTGAACCCCCACGGTTTGTAAACTCCACTCCCCACTCCAAATGCACCTTGGGAAGACATAAGCATGGATTTTGTTTTAGGCTTACCTAGGACTAACAAGGGGAGGGATTCAGTTTTTGTTGTAGTGGATAGGTTCTCAAAAATGGCACATTTTATTCCCTGTCATAAGAGCGACGATGCGTCGCATGTAGCTGACTTGTTTTTCAGGGAAAGTGTGAGACTACACGGCGTGCCTAGAACCATTGTTTCAGATCGTGATGTGAAATTCATGAGCTATTTTTGGAAGACTTTGTGGGCCAAACTTGGGACAAAGTTGTTGTTCTCAACAACTTGTCACCCACAAACTGATGGACAGACGGAGGTGGTGAACCGCACATTGTCCATGCTGCTACGGACAATGATCAAGAAGAATCTCAAGGAGTGGGAGGACTGCTTGCCCCATGTTGAGTTTGCATACAATAGGGCAGTCCACTCGACAACACAAATAAGCCCATTTGAAATTGTGTTTGGTTTCAAACCAATAACACCACTTGACTTGCTGCCACTTCCACTTCAAGAGCGTGCAAATATGGAGGCCTCCAAGAGGGCTGATTATGTGAAGCAAATCCACAAGAAGACCAAGCAAGAGATCGAGAAGAAGTCAAGATACTATGCTGCAAAGGCAAACAAGAATCGCAAGAAGATGATCTTTGAGCCCGGTGATTATGTTTGGGTCCATCTTCGGGAAGAAAGATTTCCAGAGAAACGCAAGTCCAAGTTGCTGCCTCGAGGTGATGGCCCATTCAAGGTTCTTGATAGAATAAATGACAATGCATACAAGATTGAGCTTCCGGGAGATGAATATGCAGCGAGCAACACCTTCAATGTTGCTGACTTGTCTCCGTACCACGGTCATGAGCAATCAGAGTCGAGGTCGACTTTTTTTGAAGAACGGGAGGATGATGAGGACATCCCTCCATTGTCAGATATTGAGCAAGACCATCAGCTTCACAACTACACTTACGAGAAGCCAATGACCCGGGCCAAAGCCAAACAAATACAACATGATGTGAATCTTTTCCTTAATGATTGTGAACTTGAATTTCAAAAGAATCATGTACTACCTAATGGAAGTACATTACTTGTTCTCAGGTTTGAATCACAAGACAAAGGCACGGGTTGAGCACTTGAAGGCAAAGAGACCCAATGGAGCAAATTCAAGTTGATGTGTTAATGCTCAGATTTTGACTTCCATCGTCGTGGAGAATTCTGTACCATCCTGATTGGAGCAACCCCAAGTATTATAGATGGACAGAAAGCTCTTGAAGTCTACTTTCATATGCAACAAACGGTGCATCCATTGGACTCGTGAGTAGAGAGTTATGATCATTTTAGTGGAGACTGCTACAGACCCTTTGTATCGCGTTGTGTTCCTTTTTGCCAGTTTAGGCTTGTCCGATCTGAACAAAAAGAACAAACTCGCAGCAGACTTAGCATTTTCGTGTCGGGCCTGTTTGGAAAGGCCCAAACCCACTAGGAGGGGTGTTCCTAGTATAAATAGCACTTGTACACCTGCTGGAAACCCTAACCACGAATTGAACTCAGAAAAATAGAGAAGCCGAGTGCTCTTATCCTTAGGTTCGTCAGGTTGCACGGGTCAAGTTATCCCTCGATCGTATGACGAGAAGATCGGGCAAGCCCCCGCATCACTTTGGTTCAAGCGTCAGGTAAGTATTATCCAGTAGTTTGTTTTCTTAATAATGATATATTTCTTATTAATTCATAATCTGTTAATTGACTGCTTTCTTAATAATGATATATTTCTTATTAATTCATAATCTGTTAATTGACTGCAGCCGAAATGGGCAACTAAGACTCTTCGAAAGGCGTACCCCCACTTTGTGACTTGTTTCGACCAGCTGATGCCAGATCGGGTGCGATGGACGCCTTTCAGTCTTGCAGATATTCAGAAGCGTGCCCCTCTCTTACACGTGATGCTCAGTTATGGTTGACTAGACATCACCTCGCGTACGACATTGTCATCGAGCCTTACTTTGTGCACCGTATTCTTCGCCAGCTTAGTTACTTTCAGCACTTCCCGATACCTAGAGACCCTGTCGATCCCTCTCATAGGTAAGTACTCTGACATTTTTATATTTCTCCTTTTATTCTTATATTTCATATCTCATTCCCTTTCTATTTGAAGAATGAGACGGAAAGGTCAAGGGCTTGCCTATGAAGCTATCTGGGCTACAAAGATGGAACCGTGGATCCAGGAGGCGGCAGGTGATGTTCACCAGCCCCTAGGCCCGTACGACCCACAAACGTACACGGGATACCTACAGTGGTTCCACGGGGCGACACGAGTGCGGTATATACACGTTCCAGAGTCTCATCCACAGGAACGTGAGGCTAACATCACTGACATTTTCAGTTCACAGCCTGCAGTCGCGTACCACATGTTGGTAAGTAAAAATTAATACTTGTAATTTACAATATTATTTAACGATATTGTAAAATAATTGTTTTGCTAATATTCTATTTACATGAATGATAGACGGACGCATGCGAGTCAGTGCCTACAGAGTTGGAGGACTTTGCTGCTCTCTGCAACGCTACCCCTCCACGCTTCGACGCGCGTGAGATGGGTGCTTCGCTATCGCGACTTGGACGATGATTGAGAGATGCTCTCAAGTGTGCTTCCCGCTCTACGTTACACGACGTTCAGCCTAGGTCGCAACGTTGGTCACCTCCACAGTCGACTCCTCCTACTGCGCCTGGGTCGGTACGTTACAGCGACCGTCCATCCTCGTCTAGCATGCCTCCGCAGCCTAGCTTCATGCCTACTCCCGGATAGACCGTATCACGTATATTAAATTTCTTAAAAAATTATTAAGCATTTTCATGTCACTAACTTTTGAACATTGTATGATAGATGCCACCCTACAAATCCAGCACCCGCAGTACTCCCTGCACTCCACTTCAGAAAGTTTGGGACTCGACGACTTCGCAGGAGCCACTGATGTACATAGCCTATGCGACATGTACGGGGCACCTCCACCGACACTGCTCACGCAGGAGGAGCCTTCGACGCATGCTACCATTCCGAGGGTGAGGAGGCCACCAGACCATCTCACGTACCCCACGGACCACATTCGAGGCAACAGGCGACAAGGGGAGCCCAACAAGCGCGGTAGGCGTTAGCGATTTCCATATGTTCTTTTAATGCTTGTAGACATGTTTGAAAGTTCATGTGAACAACTATGTCTGTACTGTTGTAGGGACCACTAAACTAGTTAAGTAGTCTTTCGATAAGCTTGAAAAAAATGGCGGTAGCAATCGATTCACTGCACAACAACAATAGCTTGACAAAAAAATGGCAATGGCAGCCAGTTGGTTGCGCATCAACCGACAGGCCTGTCTGGCTGCTAGGCCCGACTGGTTCCAATCGGTAACCAGAGAACCGACTAGGGACAGCGCCAAGAACCTATCGGTCCCCACGACCCGATAGGCGTCTTTGCGCCGACTAGGCCCGCACAGCTGACGTCACAGGGGCCAGGTCACCAGCCACGAGGGATATCGGTGTCTGCGCGATCGGTTGGCTTCCTGTCGGTAATTGGACGATCGACATGCCTCTAGATCTGCAACTTTTTTATTTAGCAACTCAAAACTGCAATTATTAATAAAAGTAATATTATTTAAAAAAAGGAGTGAGTGAGGTGTGGGGTGTGGCTTATATACCACAGCTCCAAAAAGAGCCGTTGGCTCTGTCCGAACGACCCGCAACGGAACTTCCGGTACAGTCAAATTAGGGTTAGATCTGGATTTCTTGCCCGCACCGAAACTTCCGGTAGAGTACCGGAACTTCGGGTACGTAGGTTTAGGGTTTAAAAGAAGGGGCCGGACCAGAGCTTTCGGTATCCTATCGGAACTTCCGGTATGGCATTCCCGAGAGTCCAAAACTCTCTCGGTGCTTACCGGAACATCCGGTACCAGGGACCGAAACTTCCGGTATGGCATTCTAGAGAGTTCAAAACTCTCCGAGTGCCTACCGGAACATCCGGTACCGGGGACCGGAACTTTCGAGTATGGCATTTCGGAGAGTCCAAAACTCACCGAGTGCCTACCGGAACTTCGATACCACACCGGAACGTCCGGTGGGTCCCGAAAGGATAGACTTGGGATGGTTTTTCTTGGATTTTGTGAGCATCTTCATCTTTTACCAAGTGTGTGATTTGCATCCCTCTTTGTAGTACGACATCCCTATGACTGAAAGCAAAGATAAAACTTGAAGCCCAAGCTTTGAGAGTGATCATCTCCATTTTTCACCTTATCATTTTGCTCATTTCTTTTCTTCTTTTTGATCAACCTTTCTATGCTTTCATGTTCTTTGGATGTTCACTACACACATTCTCATGAAAACATTAGTTCGAATTTAATTGTATTGATATCAATCATCCAAAATAAAATGAGGGGCCTAGATGCACTTACAATCTCCCCCTTTTTGGTGATTGATGCCAATACAATCAAATTTCTAAAGAGATAGGTCAAAAAGCTCAACAAGCAATGACTCCCCCTTAATATGTGCATGAAATTGAATTTCAAGATTTGGCCCAGTACACTACCAAATGCACATTTCAAGATAATTGAAAAATGTGGACCGGTAGCATACAAGTTGAAATTGCCGATCAATCTATCGGGTGTGCATGACATCTTTCACGTGTCTCAACTGAAGAAATGTCTTAAGACACCAGTGGATGTTGTCTTGGAAGATTATTCACGCTTGCAACCTGACCTAACCTATTCCGAGCATCCGGTGAAAGTATTGGATGAAAAGGAACGGGTCACTCGGAAGCGAGCAATCAAGTTTTATAAAGTCCAATGGAATAATCATTCCGAAGATGAAGCAACCTGGGAATCAGCAGAATTCTTGCGTACTCATTACCCTGGATTTTTGCATGAACTCTCAGGTATGACACGTTAACCTTCCTCAAGTACGACGTTAATCTCGGGACGAGATTTCCTTAAGGAGGGAGGGTTGTGACACCCCGGTGTCACGAACATACGAACTCAAAATTCTACAATTATCTTGTGACCATGTAGAACCCCAATATAAAATTTTTGGTCACATGCATAGTGATTTGAATTGCAAATTCAAATAAATTAATATTGGGTTGAACTACAAGTCAAAATTTACCTATAACAATTGCCCCTGGCAAAAATATATGTTGTAGAAGAAGTCAAAATAAAAATTTGGGAACAAGTCCCATATCATTTGGATAACCAGAGCTCCCTACAAAAATCCGACAAACTTAAGTTTTACCCTTATTTGGAGATTTATCAAAATTAATCCAGAAGGACTTTTGACCCAAACTCTTCGTGCATGTCTCTTCCAAGTGATGAAGTATACACTAGTATTTTTTTTTGAATTTTAGGGCACGGGAAGTATTTTATTTAAGTCTCTACATTTGCAAGAAAGCCACAGTTTGGAAATTCGAAAATATGCTTAGCATATTCTGCGGGACCCACTCGTCGGCGCCTTCTCCCATCTCTGGTCTCTCCCAACCGGCCGAACAGGGCAGGAGCCCGATGCCACCTGTGCCTGCGTGGCCGTTTTCCTCTCTGTCGAGCCCCACCACGACGCCCTCAACCCGGCTTACCCCCCTACCCGCTCCTCTCTTAGCTCTCACTCGCCCTCTCTCCCAAGCGGCAGCAACAGAGAGCACTACAAGCTCCATTGTCGTCCGCCTTTGGAGCTCATCGACGCTCGGCCACCACGCAGCGCCCCAGCTCTAACCAAGGCCACAAACAGATGTGCACCAACCCGCTGAAGCTTTAGGACCAAACCTCATCCGAAACCGTCAACCGAGCGCGACGAATCGAAGATTTTTCTCCAAAACACCATTACCGGCCACCACCGACCTCGTCGCCAAATTCGCGAAACACGGTGAGTCCCATCGCCCGATTCTTGTCCAAGGATGTGCGTGCAGCTATCTTGCATCCCTCGACCCATTTCCCCTTTGTTTCCCCCTCTGCACGAGGCTAGAAATTATTTTTTTTCCAACCACGTTCGCCGGCCACCGTTACCCGCACGGTGAGAAGCTACCTCTAGCCGTTGTCCTCGATGATGAACCCCATGCCGGTGTTCTCCTTGCTCTGGTGAAGCTCCACGGCCAAGAATCACGTCGATCCGTCCATCCGTTCGAGCTCACGCCGCCGCCGAACGTCGCGCGTCCGTCGTTGCTCGCGGATGAGCTATCTCCGGTGAGCCTCCGTCCGCGTGGGCCTGCCCGAGGGTTCCTCCATCTCGTGTGCTGCGCTTTCCCACTTTTCCCTGCCCCCTTGGCCCATCCCCGGCCATTTCCCCCGCTGTCTCCGGCCATCAGAGCCACCATGGATGCGACCTGCAGTGCCTGAAGACGATGATGGCAATTTCGTAATTATCCAATTGTGCTCCGAAAATTGAATAAATTTAGAAAAATCATAACTTAAGATTTACACCTCCAAATCGAGTGAGACCAATTTTGTTGGATTCCTTACAACAAGTACTATTTATTGGTACTGATAAAACTCATTTTTGCTGCACAGTTTTTCTAGAATAATTATAGGTTTGTAAACCCTATTTAAATGATAACTATTTATCTAGAAATGCAATTGATGCAAACTAAATTATTTTGGATTCCTCTGAACATGCTCTTTATTATGGTGCATCATATCCTTAATGATCCTGCATGTATATCATTGTATGATTAATTCTTGATTTAGCTTAATTAAAGTCCAATAATTAATCTAGACATCAAATAATTATGCTACCTGAGCAAAACTGTCACTAATAGCATGTAGTATCACCCTGTATTACCCCATGTCCCTATTTGCACCCAATAATTTCCTAGGGAATTTTTGATTGTACAAACCGTCCTTTTTATGTTTAAAGTTAAATCTCTCCACATAAAATGATGAAACCTATTATTATTTTTGTTATGTCCTGTATACAACTCTTGTATAATGCATATGTACAGAACCTTTGCAAATGTGACCATGTCATTTAAATGCCTTTAATTATTATGATTAGGTACTTCATTTTTACATGTGATAATGAAAGCATACTTTAAAAATAAATTTATATTTAAGCATATGTCTTCAAGAACCATCTTACGTAACATATCAATTCTGTTTCTGAATATATCATTCATACATCGATGTCAACCATATTGTTTGCATGTCTTTGCATTCATCGATATTGACATCTCGTTAATTTAGGAAACGTTGAAGTGCCGGTTGAGGATCTTCGAGAAAGATATCTCTCTCAATCAAGACCCGGCACCTGAAGACCCTAACTCTGTTGTAGTAGCTCCGGGCAAGCCCCGGTGCATCCTCCCAGTTTTAAAGTTTTATTTTCAGTATCACAATTGCTAGAATGTCTAGAATGTATTGTGCATTAAGTCTAGGTATTTGGCTGAAAATCCACTTGCATTGTCCCCGAGATGAATCCTATGTAGATGTTATAATGGTACAGTTAGCCTACTAGAATATTTGCTATGCTTAATTCTAGGATCAACGGTACACAAGGTCGATTACTCAAATGTAAGTAGAACAAGTTGTTAATCACATGCTTAAGTAAATGGAACCGAACGAGTCTGTTTTGGAAAGAGCGAAGGCAAGGGCCTGGATAGGGCTTGTCTCGCAAGGTGGCAGACCGTTCGTGTAAACAACTAAAAGTTGAGACGTGGACGGGCCAGTAGAGGAAAGGGCAAGCACATGTGCCTTGCGAGGGCATGGTTTTCAAGGTTGTAGCCCCGTCCGTGTCGGTTGAGGACCGTATCGTTGTTGACCCCTTCGGACAAGTTTTGAACTGTACCGAGTACATGCTAGTTTTATTGGGAACTAGTAAGCTTATGTAGCACTGGATGTTGTACTATGGAAGATAACCCTGGTCTTTGGTCGTTGTGCCCGCGCAAGGAGTGGGTAGTAGGCTCACGACGTTACCGACGAGCTGCTGGCCACTTTGGAGATCTGGTACCCTTCCCGCTTGAATGGCACCTTTGTGAAAGGCTGAGATACGTGTTCTTAAATGATGCGTATGTCGTGTGCTTCGGGTTTTTCCAGCTGGTGTAAAAATTGATACGTATCACTGTCCCTCGCAGTAATGAGTACCCGCTTGTTCACCGAGTCACATCGTAGAAATAACTTGTTTTAAATTCTAAATGCTAATGGTACTTGCTCAATTATTGTTGTTGATGAGGTTACTTTGATATATTCATGCTACACTTGTATTTATGTTTCTCTTGCATGATCACTGAATCTATTTATCTAAGATTAAAATTGGCAATAATATTGAAAGTAAGGATCCACTGCTTAGTAGCTGTTTTATATCCTGAAAATCAGTACACTCCTCCGAGCCTTGCATGTCTAGGAGTCGGTTTTGTGAACCATTTGACGGGTCGGTCTTGTTGAGCTTTAGTTGCTCGGGCTTTGTGCCTATGTTGTTTTTCAGGTAATACGGATGATGCATATGAGTTGCCTGTTGGTGTACTGCCCCGGGACTTGCAGATCCCGGAGGGCTGGTCTTCCCACTGGGAAGCCTAGCCTTGCCGCTGCTTGTGTTTGGCTACGTGGTTATCCGTATGGGCTCGGATTAATCACCACCGCATGTATCGTCGAGATGTATATTTGTTAGACGTTAATTATCGCTTCCGCTTCCGCATTTTCAGAACTGAACTTGTTTAATTTCCGCTGCATTAAACTCTGATGTAAAATGATGTTAATTTCTCTATGTCATATTTGAACTCCGTCGGTTGTTGTATTATCTTGTGTCTGCATAAACAGCACATCGGGATCTTCGATCCGTGGGTCGGTCTGTCTCAAGTTGTAAATGTGTTGTCAAATCTTAAATTGAAGTACAAAAACATCAAATTCTGGTAAATTCATGAAATTCTGTTAAATTTAATGAATTTGTTAGAATTTTATATTTTTGTATTTCAATTTATGAATTGACAACATGTCTACAACTAGTTTGACATGTTTAATAGTATAATCGAGAGATTTAATATTCATATTTAACCATAAGTAATTAAAAAGCTAGGGTGGACACATGACACTATGCCCACAAAAGTCATTCTCATGTCTTAATATTACAAGCATCCATTGTTCAAACATAAAAGTTGTCCAACACATAGTCCATCACACGATAATAAGGAAACGATAAAGATAGATAGAAATTTCTTCTCGCCCTTTGGCAACAAATCACCAAAAAAGAGAAAAGAAGCACGGTGAGGCCCACAAGAATCAATCCTCATCATCATCATCGTCTTCTTCTTCTTCCTCGCCATCGCTCTCCTCAGCATCTTGGCTTGCAACTCCCTTGCCCTTCTCCTGAGGTGGAATCTGCATGGTGTAGAGGGGGAGAGGAAGAGGTGGCTGCCGCTGCCGCTGTGTCCTCCTCACTGTCATCCTCAACACTCTCTGTCTCACTGCCCTCGGCATCCTGTGCTGCTACTCCAGTGACCTGCTAATAATGATGTGGACTAGGGTGTCCCGATCTTCCGAAAGGTTCGGATAACTCTTGATTTGGCGAAGATGTGACACCCGTCGATCCGGCTCCTGAACAACACATTCGAACCCCGCAATTGCAGCAACACGTCCTCTATGGTTATCAACCGGCGTTGCACGGTTGACCTCGCCAAGAAGGCTAATCCCTGCCTGCGAATCAAGAACACAAGCAAGAACAAGAAAGAACGCAACGAAATTTGCAGATGTATGATTAATCTCACGAGTTCGGGTCTAAAAAACCGATGAACGGCGAAACTGTCTAAACAGAATAATCTAAGCAAAACCCAACCCCGACATGGGTGGCGGCTGCTGCTAATAAAGACTTGGGGACATGCAAGAACCCCCTGGACGCTCCCCTAATGGGCTCAAACGAGATACACGGCCCAAAGGCCAAAAACGGTGACGCAGCACTAAAACAGGACTCGTTGGTTTACGGTAGTACCTGTTTGGGATCATAAGGACCGGTTCTTGGAGCGGCAACCCAGGACTTTCGCACAAAGCACATGGCTGATAATGGATAGGTAAGATTTAGTACCAAGGTAACTTCCCGGTTTTGCGGGCGTTGAGGAAGGATGAAGGAAGAAGGTGTCTTCCGGATTCGGGCGAGGAAAGGCGAGTACTTGAAGCCACGGTGCAAGAGGGGGCCTGCGGGTGATGCGTCACTTTTACGACGGTGAAACCTTAGCATGGGCGTTTTGCAAGTTGGGAAGTCCTTAGAAAGACCTTGCAGTGATCTCTTGGCCTCACACCTTAGGAAGTGTGCTTGGCGTAATTGTGGTTTTAGTCACTGAATAGTGATGGAATCACCGACCTGTGGGCAAAGTTGTGCAACGTCTGCAGAGTGTAAAAACTGTTATTAATAGCCATGTTCACGGTCACGAACGGCTTGGATCCTCACGAGAACTAGAGGGATGGTTTGGGTGGAGTAACCCTTAGGTAGCTACAAGTGGGGTAACTTGTAGTGAGGTTGGCTACGAGATGGGGTAATCTGTAGTGTGGTTTACTGTAAGTGGGATAGCTTACGAGTGGTAAATAGGTGGCGTAACCTTTTGGTTCTTTTATCACATAGTAAATAGGTTGTTTGATTAACTTGACTAGTATAGGTGCCTCTATTGCAAACCCTGTGTCGGCTTTCCTTTTATACAGCTTGCATGTCATTTATTTCCCACACTTGCTGAGTACTACATGTACTCACTCTTGCTATTTCCTGTTGCTACACACTACTGCTGCTCGGAAGCCGAGAGGAACTACATCGATGAAGACTACTAGTAGGCGTGCGTTTCCCGGGTTGATTGCCTGTGGCGTATGGAGTCTTCCGCTGAGTTTAGTTTAGTCTTTTGAGACATTAATTCAGGTTATGTAATAAAGATACGATTGAGACGATGTAATAAGTTATACTATGACATTGGTTATACTTGTTATTTCACTATTGTCTCTATATGTGTGATAAATTGATCCTGGCACACATATAGCTATGCATTCGGTCTTGGCCTTAAGACTGGGTGTGACAAAGTGGTATCGAGCCGTGTCCACCGTAGGACGCTAGTTTAGTTAGAGTCTTCGTGTCTTAGCTTTGATTTGAAAACTTATTCTCAAAATTATATATATTGCTTATAACTTGTTTATCTATACTCATCTTGCTGCTTCTACTACCTTTTGTTTCTAAAAGCATTTTACTAACCTCCTCTATTCAAAACTTTGTAGATGGCTCGTACTATGATCACCCCGCGCAAGAGAGTGGTTGTTCGGCCCATTCACGTCCCCGAGGGCACTACTTGGATGTACCAGCCTGCCATGGTGGCTCACTCCAATGGACTACACGCCGGCTACTACCCCAATACTCTGTAATATCTGCTTCAAGGGCTCGGCTACCACGACGCCCCTCTCTACATTGGGACCAGGACAGCGCTGCGTGGAAGAGGCTACCGGTGGAGAGTATCGGTGATCCTCTACCGCCAAGCAACGAGACGACAGCATGCGCCGCACCCTTCGTGAGCACCACGCCACTGCCCCAAGATCTACCTTCGATGCTGGGATTCGCGATGTTGCTCGTCAAGCTCTTCTTGTGCTACGCGCCGGGAGGGACCCCACTATGCGCAACTCCAAGTATGCTCACTTCCCCTACAGAAAGAGCTATAGCTTGGACACTAGAGTGATGCCCGCACCTGCAAGAGACACCGGTGATAGACTTCAGGAGCAAGTGCGCCTCACTCGAGCTATGGACTTCATGCTTGATCGAGGCTTTGGATGAGATTGAATATCTGCACCGCTGCAACGAGGAGCAAGAGGAGAGAATCATGTCTCTCCATGAGATGCTGAACTCGATGATGAAGAGGAAGACCACGAGGAGGCGCCACCATCACCCACTGTGCCGCCTAGCTCCCCTGCCCGCGGAGAGCTTCTTCGCTTGGCAGCTGCGCCACCCCCACCACCTCCGGAGGAGTAGTTGTTGAGGAAGGATGAAGGAAGAAGGTGTCTTTTGGATTCGGGCGAGGAAAGGCAGAGTACTTGAAGCCACGGTGCAAGCGGGGGCCTCCGGGTGATGCATCACTTTTACGGTGGTGAAACCTTATCATGGGCGTTTTGCAAGCTGGGAAGTCCTTAGAAAGACCTTGCGGTGATCTCTTGGCCTCACACCTTAGGAAGTGTGCTGGCGTAATGGAGGTTTTAGTCACTGAATAGTGATGGAATCACCGACCCGTGGGTAAAGTTGTGCAACCTCTGCAGAGTGTAAAAACTGTTATTAACAGCCGTGTTCACGGTCACGAACGGCCTGGATCCTCACGAGAACTAGAGGGATGGTTTGGGTGGAGTAACCCTTAGGTAGCTACAAGTGGGGTAACTTGTAGTGAGGTTGGCTGCAGATGGGGTAATCTGGAGTGTGGTTTACTCGTAAGTGGGGTAGCTTACGGTGGTAAACAGGTGGCGTAACCTTTTGGTTCTTTTATCACATAGTAAATAGGTTGTTTGATTAACTTGACTAGTATAGGTGCCTCTATTGCAAACCCTGTGTCGGCTTTCCTTTTATACAGCTTGCATGTCATTTATTTCCCACACTTGCTGAGTACTACATGTACTCACTCTTGCTATTTCCTGTTGCTACACACTACTGCTGCTCGGAAGCCAAGAGGAACTACATCGATGAAGACTACTACTAGGCGTGCGTTTCCCCGGTTGATTGCCTCTAGCGTATGGAGTCTTCCGCTGAGTTTAGTTTAGTCTTTTGAGACATTAATTCAGGTTATGTAATAAAATACGATTGAGACGATGTAATAAGTTATACTATGGCATTGGTTATACTGTTATTTCACTATTGTCTCTATATGAGTGATAAATTGATCTTGGCAGACATATAGCTATGCATTCGGTCTTGGCCTTAAGACTGGTGTAACAAAACCTCATTCATTAAGCGCATGAAAGTACTAGGTGCATTAGTTAACCCAAAAGACATTACTAACCACTCATACAATCCGAATTTAGTTTTTAAAGATGTTTTCCATTCATCTCCAAGTTTCATTCTAATTTGGTGGTAACCACTACGCGAGTCAATTTTAGTGAAAATTAGAGAACCGCATAACTCATCAAGCATGTCGTCTAGCCTAGGAATAGGATGACGATACCGAATAGAAACATTGTTAATGGCTCCACAATCAACACACATGCGCCAACTACCATCTTTCTTAGGAACCAAAAGTACAAGAACAACACAAGGACTAAGGCTTTCACATACATACCCGCGGTCCAAAAGGTCTTGGACTTGTCACTGAATTTCCTTTGTCTCCTCGGGGTTGGTCCTATAAGCAGCACGGTTTGGCAAGGTAGCTCCTGGAATCAAATAAATTTGATATTCTATTCCTCTCAAAGGTGATAATCCGGGAGGAATCTCAGCTGGAAAAATATCCTCAAACTCCTGCAAAAGGTCAGTGATAGCAGAAGGCAAAGAGCTAGCAATATCATCAAAGGAATACAAGGCTTGTTTGGATATCAAAGCATAAAAAATACCATCATTAGAAATTTCAGCAAGGTCTGATTTTGTAGCAAGCATAACACGACCTTTCAAATTAATCCCATCTCTCTTAGAAATAGGTGTAGACTTATCCTTTATAGGTGGGAAAACAGAATTAGCAACTTGCTGATTTTCAGATTTAGAATTATTCAAAGAAACAGCTTAATCTCTATCAGCTTGTACAATTTCAGCAGGGTCAAAGGTACTAAGGTAATTTTCTGTCCTTTATGAATAAAAGTGTATTTATTGCTGCTACCATGGTGTGTGGCATCATTATCATGTTTCCAAGGACGACCCAATAAAAGTTAACAAGCTTGCATAGGAACCACATCACAATCAACATAATCCGAATAAACACCAATAGAAAAAGGAACTCTATAAGTTTGTGTTACTTTAGCTTTTCCCGAGTCATTTAACCATTGAATGTGGTATGGATGAGGATGTGGTCGTGTGGCCAAACCAAGCTTCTCAACCAGATCTGAACTCACCAAGTTGTTGCAGTTTCCTCCATCAATGATCACACGTGCTCGTCGATTCTTGATGACGAAGAAAATCTGGAACAAGTTATGGCCTTGTATCTTTTTCAGAAGTCTGAATTTGTGTTCTAAGTACACGCTGTACAATGGTGTTCATGAAACCCGAAGTGTCCTCTCCACCAAGTACATGGCCCTCGTTGGTGTCGTCGGTGACTTCGTCTTCATCATAATCTTCTATGTCGGAGGTGCTGATGTATCCTCCATCTTCAGTGGCTACATATGCCCGCTGACTTGGGCAATCCTTCTGTACATGGCCGAGTCCATGGCAGCGGTGGCACTGAATGTTGGAACTGCATCCCGTCGAGGCGAACGATGAAGCACTTTGAGCAGGACCCTGCATAGAATTTTTACCTGAATTTGCCGGGCGTGTAGAAGGTGCGTGTGGGGCTGCAGTAACACCACTCGTGGGTGCGGAAGGCCGTTTGCTTGCTGGTGAAGACGGACGGGAAGAAAACCCCAAAGGCTGTGTCGACCGTGGGGTGTAAGACGACCTGCTTGTACTGCTGCTCCTATGTTGCTTCTCCCGTCCCTGCAATTCCTTCTCTGCAAGCATAGCAAACTGGAATAACTGGTTGATGGTATTAAACTCCTTATAATCAACAATGTCCTGTATATTACGTCTCAAACCAGAGTAAAAAAGAACAATTGAGCTCTCATTATCCTCTACTATCATGCAACGTTGCAAACCCTTTTGAAACTCACCATAATAGTCCTGCACAGATTTAGCCCCCTGTTCTAAGCGCTGAAGTTTTTTTTGCGTAAATCGCTATGATAAGAAGGAGGGACAAAACGATCACGCATAGCTTCCTTAAGCTGAGTCCAAGTTACAGGAATGTTATCAGCAGTTAGAGAATTCCACCAAATGATAGCAAAATCTTTAAATTCACTAGTGGCTTGTCTAACTCTATGCTACTCGGGAACTAGGTGCCCACTAAATTTTTGCTCTCATTGTCATCTCCCAATCAAGGTAACCCTTCGCATCATAAGGATCATCAGGGGCTCGATTGTTGTTACCTTGTTGTCGATGGTGGACTCCCATACCTTGGGTGTTTTGTTGTAGACGATGGTGAAGCCTTTGTGCTCGTGTAGCTGCGTCATCAATGTCTACATTGGCATGATTCACCGTGTCATCGTGCCTGTTTCCACTGGCGTTGCTACCGGCCTCATCTTCGTGGATCTTCACACGGTTCTCCACCTCGGTCAGCTTGCCGATCAACGTCGTCGCCACTTCTGCTAGAGTGTTGACCGTGTGTTATCTGGGACAACCGCTTATCGATCCTCTCAATTTGGTTGCCGAGATTGAGTTTGTTGATGTTGTCGGTAACGGCCTCGTTAACAGCTTCTGTCATCTCCTCACGTGCCCTGTCAAGAACAGATCGAAGCTGCCCTTGACTAACACACTCGTGGAAATCTTTAGGGGTGCCAACGTCTGCATCATCTCCTGCCATAGCAAATACCAAAACAGGAACAAACAGTGAAGGTTATCCCTAATAAACACTACTACTATGGTGGACAGTGGTGACTCTCACAAAAACAAATGGAACGTCTTACCAAGTTCTTACAAGGGTCTTACCAAGCAAGGCAAAGGATACCTAGAAGGCGTGTACCATTATTGCAAAGGTCAAAAACATGTGTTGTCCAGAAGTAGTATGTGGAGCTAGGAGGGCCAAATATGTGAGTGGAACACAATTCAAAAACAGATAGTAATGCTGAATAAATGTCGAAAGCTACTTGTCCTTAGTTGCTGGTCTACACGTGTCCTAGAACAGTAGTGCAGGCAAAGCAAGGATGACAGGCACAAGGGAAACAAAGCAAAAGGTAACTAGCAAGGAAGAAACAGCAACTAGACAGAAAAAACAAGCCAAAACCCTGTTTTGTCTTTTAGCACTAGTAGAAATCACAAATTTTTCTTTTTTGATATTATTTTGTGATATGTTTCTTCCACTCGGAGGCAACAAAATAGGAACCACGCAACATTTCAGGTCAAACAGAGAAGGAATGTGACCTACAGATTTTCTCGTAAGATGCAGCGGCGACGGGTTCTAAACGTTTTCCCTGGGATCATTGACTTAACTATTTTTTTATTTTCTTGAGATTTTTCCTGCCCAGCGAAGTGGGACGAGCAGATGCGAAATTTTTTCTACCCAATTTCAAAAAAAATATTTGCCTAATTTCGAGTCCGTATGCGAAACTTATGGCTTTGTGAAGGAAGGGACTCCGAATTAGGGTTTCGGTGGATGGAATTGCAATCGGGTAGGATTTTTTTTTGTTTTTACGACGATTAATGTATGCAACGGAAACAACAGGAGGTCTCGGTCGTGGGGTCTTGAGTTCTAGATGAAAAGGGTGGGAGTGTAGGGTGGGACTATGGTGGATGCAGCGGAGTTGACAAAAATTCCCGAGACAAAGCAAACTTGACGGAATTCGGCTAGGGTTTCAAGGGGCCACAAAGCCGACGACAAGAACACGAACTAAACTAGCAACAAAACAATCACTAGGATACAAACTCAACACTACGGACTCTGAAATTGAAAGATGCAAAGGCTGAACACGGCTTGGACAGGATGAACCCTAAAACTAATTTTTTTTTGGCTTTTTCGTGGATGATAGGATAATAAAGAAACAAACTAAACTAAAGGTAGGGCGAACCTGATGGTGCACCTGAAGCTCTGATTACCACTTGATGTGGACTAGGGTGTCCCGATCTTTCGAAAGGTTCAAATAACTCTTGATTTGGCAAAGATGTGACACACGTCGATCCGGTTCCTGAACAACACGTCCCGAAAGGCTTGGGGATGTGCAAGAACCCCTTGGACGCTTCCCTAATGGGCTCAAACGAGATACACGGCCCAAAGGCCAAAAACGGTGATGCAGCACCAAAACAGATTCTTGACGTCCCATATTTTTGATGATTCCCGCGACACCGGACGAATTTTGACATGAGACCGGATTCACTGGAAAGGTTATGAAATTATCTTTCCATACATATGTAGAACGTCCAAATCCGAAATAGTATGCGATCTGTGCGTCTATTTTAATTCGTACTGTTCCTGGACTCCGAAACAGACTCAAAGTCAACTAGATTTGGGCCTCTACAATGCCTTGCGCCTCTTGCTGGACCTCCATACCTCCAAGCCCTCTTCCATTCATATTATGGTCCTCTCCTTGATTCCTAATCATAATAATCATTAGGTAGCAAACTATTCTCAAAATTATGAAAGGAAAGACTTAGGAACAAGCTCACCTCTAAATTCAATTGTCGGGCGCGAGCTCTAGTGATTTGTCCTTGAATGTTCAGCGGAGGAGTGTCATTTGTATCCAAAGGAGTGATGTCCTTATCAGATAAGGTGCCCAAGGTTCCTCCCACTGTCGTGGCACAATCGAAGCAAACTCTAAGAGACCGAGGGGAGGCTGTTGCTGCTACTCGAGCAATGTGAGCAAGATACCTTTGATGACCTTCATTGATGAGTCTCTGCTCCATCCTCATCTCATAGATGTCCTCACTGTTTGTCTTGCACATGCAAAAGATCTTCTTGAGGATGGAGCTAAGAAATTCGGACTTGCTGCGAGTCCGGTGAGAGGAGGGACCTGGAGCGTCCCTAGCTACCCGAGCTGAAGGTGGAGGAGGTGGAGGAGCTGCCTGTCTCACTGGAGATCCCCGAGGAGTGGGGAGAAGAGGGAACTTCTTGGGAGAAGTCCTGGATGCTCCTTGTCATGGATGAAGTGAATCCCGGTGACATGCTCAATCATCTTCATGATAAAAGGAGAGAAGGGGAGGCTGGGCATGTGAGTGTAGGAATGATTGATGATGGAGGTCTAGAGGTGCTCAAACACACGAAAGGCTCGGCTCCAGGACACATAGCACAAAGGAGTCTTAGCAGTAGCAAGCAAGGAGGATGCATCCCCTACCATAGAATCCAAGGTCCACCTGAACATGTTGTTCAGGACACGGTAGTAGGGTTGCAATCCAAAGTGAGTCCCAATAATCATCCCCTGGGCTGGTCATAGTGGTTGTCATACATGAACTCCAAAGCTGCATCATCGGGTGGGTCAAACATATTGATGTTGTTCTTAATAGCATCCTCATGACCAAAACCAAGAACCTCGACAAAGTGATCATAAGTGATCTGAAATCTGTTTTCCTCAAGCGCCAAGTGCATGATGGAATCCTCCTGAGAGTCCTCATTGAACTCAAGCCAAAGGGTGGCATAGAACCGAACCACCGGTTCAGTATTCCACCCATGCTCAAGTCCCATGATATCCACCAAATCTCTCTTGGCACACTCATATTTGATTTGATTGAACACGGGATCATCCTAGCGATCCATCCATTCCCACTTGATCCATTTCATCTCGGTGGTTTTCCTTTTTGTTTTAGCACTTCCTTGTACCACTCGGCTTGGGTGTGATCCCAGAACCTCACATCATCCACACTCTTTCCTTTTGCTTGATCCAAGGGCACTTGCTCCTGTACTTTTGCACCTCATCCCCGTAAAATGGTACATTGTACCTAGTACTGTCACTCACAGCGGGAGCCCTCAATTCATACTTCACATGTTCCTGCAAAGTTCGAGCCACGGGGAGAAACCAATCATCCCCGCACACATTACCACCCCTGCTCCTCATCCTCATCTTTCTCACTTGAGACGGGTGCGGGAGAGGGTCTCCTTGCCGTCCCTTTGCCCTTGCCCTTGCCGTTGCCTTTTCCTTTTCCAAGTCCATGGACACGGGAGGAGGACCGAGGACCAGCTCCAGTGGCTTGCCTTTTGGCAAGGCGAGGGTTCGAGCACATCAAAGTCCGAGTCCGAATCCGAGTCGGCATACCCTTGAGGTGGGCGCTTGGTGATGACCTCCTTTCTACCACGAGTCATCTGACAAGGATAGGTACATGTGTAAGAAACAACATACACAATGTCGATAAATGGAGGTAGAGTGTAAATGAGGTGCTGACTAGAGGTTCCCGATCGGAACTTCCGGTAGGGTACCGGAACTTCCGACAGGACCCTCAACCGTTAGAAGGTTGACCGTACCGGATCTTCCGGTAGCCTACCCGAACTTTCGATAGAGGTTAACCCTAACCCTAACAGAGTGCGAAAACAAACACCTAGCCAATAGATTTTCTCCCTAGAAGCATGCTAGTGTTCTAGAACTGCTAGAGATTCACCTAAGGAACATTTACCCCTAGGAAATCAAGGATTCTATCCTAGATCCAAAAGTGAGGGTATAGGAAATACCTTCTCATCTCGCTAGGAAGCTTGAAGATGACCGAGAGAAGAGCTTGAGGAAGCCGCGCCGAAAAACAACGCCACCGGAAGTTGAAGGACACCTCCCATTGTTGGAGAAACGAAGTGGATAAGAAAAAGGTGAAAAAGGAGTTGGAAAGTTCAAATGGGAGCCGTCCCTTTCAAGGGGACGGGTTCCCCTTTTATATCTGCCGCCCCACACCGGAACTTCCGGTATCCTACCGGAACTTTCGGTGCGGGCTCAAACCCTAGGTCAACGCCCCGCACTGGAACTTCCGAGTAGCGCACCGGAACTTCCGGTGTGGGCTTGATCGCACAGGTGAGCTCCTAGTTGGAGCTTCTAGTAGGGTACCGGAACTTCCGACTAGAAGGAAAAAGACTTCGTTCGACCTCCAGACGGAGCTTCCAGTGTCCTATCGGAACTTCCGACCGGGAAAATCCCGACTCGTCCCTGGAAAGTCGACGAGATCCGACCACCCATACCGGAACTTCCGGTAGGGGTGAAACAGAGAGAAAGAGATGGATTTTGGAGAGATTTTCAAAGGTAGTTTTGATGGACTAGTGTGACATCTTGACAATATGTGATCAATAATCAATCAACAAACAAGGGTATGATGACGTTTTGACAAGATTTGACCTTTTGGTTAAGAACCAAGAAAAGTTTTTGTAAAAACACTTAAGTATTTTAGAAAGCATGCATTTCCAACTTAAGATCCAAAAACGACAAAAACAACAAACATATGTGCACGCATCTACACCACATTGCTAGAGTTAAGGATATTTAGCTCACTCCTTAGATAGCAAAACCGTCCTTCATCTAGTGGCTTGGTGAAAATACCGGCTAGTTGATCTTCGGTTTTCACATGACTCACTTCAATATCCCCTTTAATAGAATGATCTCTCAAGAAATAGTGGCGGATATCTATATGCTTTGTGCGTGAGTGCTCAACGGGGTTATATGCTAGCTTTATGGCACTCTCATTGTCACATAGGAGAGGAACACGGTTCAACTTGTAACCATAGTCCCTTAGAGTTTGTCGCATCCATAATAGTTGTGCACAACAACTACCGGCTGCAACATACTCCGCTTCGACCGTGGATAGGGCAACGAAATTTTGTTTCTTGGATGACCATGACACTAGGGACCTACCCAAGAATTGGCAAGTCCTAGAGGTACTCTTTCTATCCACTTTTTCCCGGCATAATCCACATCGGAATAGCCTATAAGGTTGAACTTTGAACCCTTGGGGTACCAAAGCCCTAGGTTAGGTGTGTGCACTAAATATCTCAAGATTCTTTTAACGGTCACCATGCGGCACTCCATTGGAGTGGCTTGAAAACGTGCACACATACACACAATAAGCATGATATCGGACCTAGATGCACAAAGGTAAAGCAAGGAGTCGATCATAGAACGATATACCTTTTGATCAACCGGATTGTCCTTCTTGGTGAGATCGAGATGGCCATTTGTAGCCATAGGTGTCTTGGCGAGGCTTTGCCTTGTCCATGTCAAACTTCTTCAATATGTCTTGAGTGTACTTGGCTTGACATAGGAAGGTGCCCTCCTTGAGTTGCTTCACTTGAAATCCTAGAAAGAATGTCAACTCTCCCATCATAGACATCTCGAACCTCTTTGTCATTATCTTGCTAAAATCATCACAAAACATTTGATTAGTTGAACCAAATATTATGTCATCGGACATAAATTTGGCACACAAAGATATCATGGTCAAAACGCTTTGTGAAGAGCGTTGCATCGGCATTTCCCATTTCAAAACCCTTTTTCAAAAGGAAATCCCTAAGGCATTCATACCATGCTCTTGGTGCTTGCTTAAGCCCACTGAGCGCCTTATGGAGTTTGTAAACATGGTTAGGATACTTTGGGTCTTCAAAGCCTGGTGGTTGCTCCGTGACATCCCATGTCACGATTAAGATCAACCAAGTAATTAGCACCCTAATCACATCACTAATGGAGCACTCATGCTAATTACCCAAAGGAAAAGAAGAAAAATAAAAAGAGAAAAGGGAAAACCTAAACTAAACCCTAGCCCTAACCCAACCCATAAGAGAAGTGCAAATATTCTAAAAACACTACCCACATAGTTTTGCACCACTGGATTGCTCATGTAAAAAGATGAATTTACAGCATTTTTACAAAATTTTTGGACGAAGTTTTGAATGCCCAAAAATTCAAATTCAAATCTGAAACATTCCTGTTTATGAATTTTGCATGAATTTTTGGAAACGTTTTTAGAAGTTCAAACTATTAGATGAAAATTAAATCACATCGTACTGAAGCTCTACATATTTTTGGTTCTATTTTTGGAGCAAAGAACTATGAATTTTAACCGAATATCCAAACGGCAGATTCAAATTTCAAAAAGCCAAACCTCGGCACTCGTTGCCCGCCGGACAATGGCGGCCCGACCGCCGGTCCGGCGAGCCGCCAGGCCGCGCACGCGCCCCGCTCCGCCCTGTCCCATCGCCACGCAGGCCCTGCCCAACCCCCAACCACCTTGCGTACCCGCCGGCCAACAGGGAACGCCGCGAATTGAAGTCGCGCCCCCGCCCGCTTCGCCATTCCCCGCCGCCGTCCCTCTCCGATAATTGGCACGGACGCCGGGCCACCCCGCCCCATTCTTTCGCCACAAAGCGCTCGCCCAACTCCCTCCGCATCTCACCGCACCGCCGCCCTGCTCCCTCCTCCCCCGAAGCTCGCGCACGGCCGGAAGTTGGAACCGCCGCCGCGCCATGATCGCCTCGGGCGTCGCCGCGTCGCCCACCGCCTAGAAAGGTTGGGCTTCTTCCCCTTCTTCGCCAAAGCATGCGCGAGGGTCTCCCCAGCTCTCCTTTTGACCCCTGCCCTGCCGTGCCTCGGGTAGCCGGAATTTTGAGGAAAATCGCCGCCGCCGTAGACTTGGTCCGCCACCCCTCCGTCGAGCCGCCTCCCGGTCCACTTCCACGCCGTCCAAGCTCACGCCGCTACTCCCCGTCGTGAGGTGAAGCTCTCCGGCCTTACCCCGCTCCCTCTCTCCCTCTAACTCGAACGCGCGCCGTCGCCGGAGACACCGCGGCCGCCACCGCTCGCCGCGGGCCCGCTCCGACCATCTGCTGGGCCCCGCGACCGCGCCCACGAGGATCGCCGTCTCATGCACGTCACCCCCACCGAGTTTCGAGGCATGCGCAGCCCTAGAGCGCCGCAGCGAGCGAGTTCGCCGGCGCCGGCCACCGCTCGTTGGAGCCCGCGCCGCCCTGTTTTTAAATTTGCCCTAGTGGCAATTCCGTAAATAGATCCAAACTTTATTCAAGTTTGAAAAATTCATATCTCGCATTTGAATTGTCCAAAAATTACAAACTAAAATGTTTTGGAAACTAGAAGATCCGTACTTTCATAAAAGTAACATGAGCTGGCCGGATCTACATATTTTCATATTTTTACAAAAATGACAAAAGTCAACCCCTGAAAAATTAACTAAGCCATAAAAACTATAGATCTAAAAGGGATGCCACTTGGCCAAAATCTTCACCCAGGCACACATGAATTTTTGGCACTGGAAGATCTGCATTTCATCTCATATTTTTCAAGTTATTGCATTTCTTGCATTCTCTGTATTTAATTTTTAGTTAAATCTGTGTAAATTATTTTTGCATGAAACTTGGTAATTAATTTCCTCTTAGTACTGTTCATGTTTAGAAAAGTCCATGTTAATTTTTGAGCATGTTAAATAATTAATTTGGCAAACCCTAGATCTAAATTCCAAAAAGGCTATTTTCAGCACATGTATAAATAGTTTTATGTTTCTAAAAATTATGTTTCTGCATGGTTATGTAATTTTCACTATTCACCATGTTCCCTAGAACTTCATGGCTTGTTTAGTCAAAAGATTTCATGTATTTCATGTATGCGTTAATTTTTGAGATCGAATTCTTATTTAAAGTAAAATCGTCATCGCATGTGATGTTAAACACTTAAGCTAAGTTTCTTCGAGTTGTATTTTAAGAACTTGCTAAATCTTAGTGCTGAACCTACAAGCAGCACAGCACCCATGTCCATGTTTAAATCCTTACTCATGTATTAGTAGGATTATGCTTGTTCATATGATTTGATTCCTTAAAAGAAAACAAGAGGCATGCTTATGATTGCTAGGGTTTGAGCAAACAAAACTTTTGATTAACATATGCAAATGCACCCATACCAAACAGCACACATGCATTGCCATTCTCATCGACCTTGTATTCATGTTACTTATGCATTGCATTTCATCCTCTAGGTGACGACGTCGAATTGAACCCGCCGGAAGAGACAATTGCAACGCTCAACGCTTGTGAGGCTAGTGCTAACTTCGATCACTCTCAAGGCAAGCCCCGGTTCATTCCTATTATTTTGAAATGTCTTTCTTTGTCACTTATTTAAGGATAATGATTGTGCATTTAAAGTTCTAGGAGTTGATTGGAAATCCACATGCATAAATTCCTATATGTGTCCTATGTCATTTATGTGTCATATCCTCGTTAGAATTGCTATGCTATGTTATTGGAGTCAACGATAGATTGGGGATCTCACTCATGGCTTATGGTTAAATGTGAACATGATGAATTTGGTTAAAATTGAGAACACCCCATTGTGGCTCCGCGAACAAGTTTGAGTTGTGTACCACTTGCATACCTTTCTTATGGGGATCGGTAAACCTATGTAGCTTGTAAGTTGTAAAGTGAGCCGGATATCTCACCGACCCGAGAGGTGATGTGTATGGCACGGTGGTTGCACGGGTTGAGGACCGTTGGAGAGTACACGGGTTAAGCCTTGGGCGCGTTGTTGAACGGTCGCAAGGGGACGTGTACTCGGGGTCGGTGGCCCCGTGTTTTACTTTATGACGAACTCGCTGTTGGTATTTCTTACGTCACGAATAAATCCGCAAGCGCACGGAATACCGTTGTAGCACTTCACCCGGGAGTATTCCAAGGTATCGTATTTATATCCGCGAGGAACGGAGTATTTCTGCAACAAGGTTAGTTTACCCAAGGACAACCAAGACAACGTAGCAAAATAGGGTCGAGAGGGTGACTCTTATCTATTTATCCTTTAAAGGTAGACGAACGCAAGCTAGACTTGTTTACTTCGGGCACCGTCTTAGGCTTGGTCTGCCAAGCCACTCCGGTCTACGAAAGCTCTACTATGTACCCGAACGTGGAGGGTTCCTTTGGATGACAGGGCTGTCACTTCCTGCCACCTACCTCTACAAACCGTGGGGCACACAGCAAACAAAGGCGATCTCCAGCCTAGACACCACGTCTATGCTATTGACCGCTACTCTAGCCTCGGCCTAGAACCGAGTTCGAAAGCTAGAGCACTTCTTGCGAAGCGATGATCCCGTAAACAAGTATAACAAGAATTACGTCTAACAAACAGATATGTCACGATAGATAAGTAGATCACCACGTATAAATCACCTAAAAGAGTGTTTACACGCCAAGGTAAAAGGAAAGGAAATACTACTCCACTTTATAAAAGGGAGGAACACTCCTTCCTCTTCCTTGCCCTCTCTCCTATTCTACTAAGATACAAGAGGCCCTTGGCCTAAGGATGAGAGTTTTGTCTTCTATCTTGATGTTGGTGGTGTGTTGAGAGAGGGGGTATAGCCCTTTATTTATAGCCTTGGAAGGTCGGCAACTTGGAGGCGGTTCCGGACGTCGGTGGTATTAATTGCAGGTGGAACCGACCTCCGGACGTCGGTGACGAACCGCCGGAGAAAAGTGGGCCGGGGGGCCCACTGTCGGTTCGGCCGAACCAGTAGGGCGGTTCGGCCGAACCGGCCCGGGCTCCCCGGGCTTGGTTCTTCTCTCGGTGCCTTCCTCTGGCTGTGTACTCGGCCCAATCCACTTGCTTGGTTTGATGTTGAGGCCCTGTTTTGTGGTTTTGGGCTTTTGGACGATATTCTTTAGTCCGGGAAAATCCGTCGATTGCAAAGTCCATGTTTCGTGCATGTTTTCCCTCGTTTTCATATGAATTGCACCTGCATTCATCATTTCACCAAGACTAGTGGAATTTGTTAGAAATAATCCCTATGTCTATTCTTGGTGATGGTGTTTGGTTCGGAAAGATGCAATATGTTGACGGTAAAAATAGACCATAAGGACCGTCAACAAGACCCCCACACTTAGCTCTTTGCTCGTCCTCGAGTAAAGCTTGTGAGCATAAGGCGGGAGCATACTTCTCATGGTATGATGCTAGCATACAAGTTATTCCAGGCCATACCCGCACTCGTGAACTTTTGATGTGTCTACCATGTAATCTTGGGTAGTTGAGGAATGGAACGGTCATGATTCGAGTCATCATAGCCACCTCTCGCTGAGTCACTTGGGTTTTTGAAGGATTTTCAAAAGTAAAAGCATAGCTCATACTCCTCGAATGATAGCTCTCAAATTGCTCAATGTGTATGATTCCTCACCAAGGCATTGGAATTGCCTCTTTTTATCCTACTTCTACAAAAGGCTTTATGTGGAGCTTGGTAGGGAATGAAAGAGAGGCATACTTGCATCACATATTTTTGCCGAACCAAAAGAGTGGATCCATGGAGGATGCAAGTCATACAATCCTGATCAAGATGTGCATGTGTGTATAATGGTAGCGAGGTGGAAAGCATACTCCTTTTTGTATTCCTTCTCTCTCTCTCTTTTTCAGATTTTTGAGGAGGACATGGCTAGTATTTTTTTCTTTCTTTCTCTCTCTTTTTTTTTTTTATTTTTTAACATTATCCCTCTTTTCATTTTCAACATGCTCTACTTTTGTATGAGCAGGGATTATTCTTTCTCTTGCATAGCCATGTCTCCGATGATAACTTGAGAGAGGAAGGTAATAATGTGGAGTATTTATTTTGGTGGATGGATGGGCGTATTGCTTGACTTCCAGTGTAGAAGCTTAGTGTGAGGTGGAGTGTACGTGATCTTTGATCATGAGAGTATAACAAGCTTCTCACTAGGGTCACACAATTTTGATAAAGCTCAATGCAATGACAAGCAGCATATGTGTGTAGGCTTTGCAATGTGATCAACATATGGCTTTGGTGGGAATATAAGATCATTGAGGAGCATGAAGCTATAAATTTTAACATTTTTTTCAAGATAAATACCCAATTACTCTATGCAGGAGGAGCAAGATTCATCTCATCCAACCATATCACATTCGCCAACAACTTAGATAAACATGGGTTCCTATGAGATTGGTGTTCACAAGCAACAAGCATATGATGCGAGGAATAAAGAGTATGCAGGCCAACCGTCTAGAAGCATGTAGTTTGAGGGAACAATAACGTTCATTTTATTCTTGAGTTAAATTTTAGTGATTGGCTCAAAAGGTTGGTTTAACTCATGAATTGGAGAGATAGAGTAGTGGGGTAGAATGCGCAAACCATCGCCTTGGGTGAAGTGGAGGCCAAGTGGACCATAGGATATTTGATCGAACCAAAGGTTCGGCCAAACCTTGCTTTCTTGTCCCGATGGCTCCACCTTCTTTTGTGTCGATTAGTGCGATGTTGTGCATCATGTTGGTGGGGGAGATCTCAAATGTGTGTGTGATGAAGAACTCAAGAGATCTCCCCCACACTTGTTCTTGTATCTGCTTTATTTATTCGAAACAAACAAAAACAAAGCGAAGACAAAGAGGACTCTACCGGGGTTAAAGACCGGGGAGCCTAGATTTATTGAATTAAACTTTAGGTGCCTTATGTGTTTGAAACAAAAGAGAGATGAAGCACCTTACTTATTATTTCTTTTTCAAGTGTTATTCGATTTTTCATTTTATAATTTTTATTTTATTTTGACATTTTCAAGGTGGAAGAAAAAGGATGCAAGTTGCGATACAAGTTACCTTTGTGGGGGAGGGAACCTCCCCCACACTTGTTCTTTTGCTCATGGCGTTTGATTTGGGGTTGAACCCAATGTGATTGTGGAAGGCCTTTGTGCGAGTGTGGCTGTGATGTTGGTGCAATGTTTTGGTGGGGAGATCTCGAGCATGTGCGTGATGAAAACTCGAGAGATCTCCCCCACACTTGTTCTCTCGCACTCGAGAATCCTGCCAAAAACACTACTCCTGCAAGCAATTTCCTCCAACTTGGAGAGGCAAGGTTAGCTCTCGGAGCACATACAAACAAGGTCCCGGGTTAGATGACCGGACCTCATTTGTACAGCCGAGGAAGAAAGGCACAAGCATGTCATGTGGACCATGTTTGAGTGCGATCATGGGCAAGATATTCCTCGTTGATAAAAACAACTTGGGGCTTAGTGATATGAAAACTTGAAACAGTGTAAGCCCCAACTCTAGGAGTGATATGATAAAACAACGAGGTGCACTCAAGAAGTCCTAATTGCTTGGAAAGTTCTTAACCATTCATGCATTGCATAGGAGGGATTTTGATATCGTTAACCATGGCGAGAGGATTCTAAGCTCATTCCTCATACGAGATATGTCTATGATTGCTTTGAGGAACACAAGTCATAGCAAGCCAACCATGCATCAAGCACAAGAAGGAATATGATTCATTGCCAATGAGCATGCTTGTGAAGATCGGGAGTTTGTAGGCTCAAAGTTTGATAAGCAATGCTTATGAAAGCCTAGTAGATAGCAAGGATGTATGCATGAAGGGTGATACTCCCTATGGGAGAACCAAAGGGTAGTACCATTGCCTAACTACTACAAGGATGCATGGAAAATCATGTGGTAAGTAGGTGGGAGCCATACTCACCCACACGAATAAAAACCATATCACCCTTGGGCTTCCAATTATTAGCAAAAAATGTGGTCATACCTTTGTTGTGCGAGAGATATCAAATTGAAGTTGTAGGCTTGTTCCTTCATTTCGCACACCACAACAAGGTTGGTGTCGAAAAGGAGTCTTGACATGTTGTTTTCATCAAGGTCCTCCTCCATGGGATCTTCGTGAGGCTCTTCATGCCAACCTTCTCACATTAGGCATGAGCTCAATGGAGGGGACGAGTATGTGTCACGTCGGGGGTGACTTGTGCTTGAACTTGTCGCCTTTTTCAACGTGTTGATGAGCTGATTATTGTCCTTTCTCCTGGCTGCACATAAGAGCAAGAACACAAAAGCGAACTCGAGCACGGGTTATGTTAGTGAAAACCAAATGGATTTCCCGTCGGTTGCCTTTGCAAGGATTTTTTTTTTTTCGCAACTTAATTTATTAAACAAATAGAAAAGAAGAGAAAGGGAAACCGTTTTCTTAACTTCCGGACGAAAAGCCAAAATGGTTTGTCTCAAAATTGTTTTTCTTTGAGAATAAATTTCTAAAGAAAAAAGAAGAGTTGGAGACGATCGAAGATGGAAGAAGTTTATTTTTGAAGGACTCCAACTATGCAAATAAGAAAACCAAAGAGAAAATCTTTTTCTTAAACTTGAGACAAAATATCGTGGAAAATTGGGGAAATGCGAGAGCAAGAATTTAGCTTTTAAGGGTGCTTGAATGCAGAAGGGATGAAATTGAAGAATTCAAACACCCTTGCATCCAAAAAGAAATAAAGTTTAACTTGGTCAACAGCCCCATAATGGCTATAGGCTTTAAAGTCAAGGGGGTTGTGCCAAAATTCCATCAAAACTTTTGCTCAAAGCATTTTCCAAAAGGTTGGGTCGAGTTAAATTTTACCAAACTTATTCTCTCAGATTTTATTTTTTTTTTCAAGGAGAAAAAAAAGAACAAAATAGGAGTTGGAGAATGATTCCAACAAGGAGGGAGTTTATTTTGGAGAAACTCCAATTATTCAAATGGAAAAACCAAAAGGAGAAAGAGAAGGAAAAATCTTTTTCTTGAACTTGGGGCAAACAATAAAAATTCTCGGAAAATGCAAGAGTAAGAATTTTGGAAGAGAGTGCTTGAGTGGAGTGTAAGTGAAGGCACGAAGCACTCTTGAAAACCAATATAATGAAATGAAGTCCATTTTTGGTTGACAACCCCATGATGGCTATGTGTTAGAAAGCCGGAGGGAGTTGTGCCAAAATTCCTCCAAAATTTTGCTCAAAGCATTTTTCATAAAAAGATTGCCTCAAACTCATTTTCCAATACAAAAAGGGTTGAAGAATCCCAAAATGGTTTGGAACAATTCAAACATGCAGAAAGCAAATATGCAAGGAATGCGGTGTCCGGTGGGAAAACAAACATGCATGTGAAGAACAAATGGTTTGCATTTATATATATATATATATATATATATATATATTTTTTTTCACCAGTAAATCAGAAAAAATCCGAATATGCATGTTGAGGAGAAAATCAAATATGGAGGAAGCAAATATGAGATAACTACCGATTATCCTATCGGCAAGGGCATCATCATTTTAAGTCCGATGAGCAAGACTTTTCTCCATCATCATGATTTGTCAATAAAGTCCCGGAGAAGGACCTGCAAGGTTAGTGCCAACAATATACAAGCACGATATTTGCAATATTTATGATAAACAAAAGTATCTACAACCATCCTAAAGAACATATAGCAAAACAAGGCACCAAGGTGGTTGTGGGCAGCAGAAGTGGTGTTGGCACTAACGAGCATTGACCCTAGAGATTCATGATGTGAGCATGTGTCATGTGGTTGTTCAAAGAAGAAGCTCCCATGCTCATTCAAAGATTCCTCTTTAGATTCTAGAGTCGATGCCTCATGAAATTCCATGGCCCAAGGTTTGTTTTCAAAAAGTTCTTGATCATCATCAAGAACGGTGCGTGAAGGGCCGGAGGGAAAAGGCTCAAATGGTGAAGAGGACCGTTTGGGTTCATAGGCATAAAAGGTTTCGTCAAACTCATCCTCTTCATGGGTGGAAAACTTTGCATCCTCATATAATGAAGGCTCGAGCAATTGGGTTCGGGATACGAACTTCACTTGCTCAAGTGGTTCATGATTGTGATGAGGATTCTCCAAAGGATTTTGAGTGGTGGTGGTGGTGAAAACGGTTTTCCCATGATTTTCCGTCATATCCTCCTTATGAAAAGGGTTTTTAGGAGGATCGGGAGGAGAAGGAGGTGGCGTCTTTACCCATGTGTAATTCGAGGTGTTTCCAAAATTTTCAAAAATTTCTTCCTCGAACTCAAAAGGGAACTCAAGAGGTTCATCTTCCTCTATCATTGCTCTTGTGTTAGATGAGGACTCGAGTGTTGGGTCTACCATTGTAGGCCCCAATTGTTGTGTTTCTTGCACAACGAGTTCCTCATCTTTTGACTCCGGCTCAACTGGTAAATCAGCGGAAAAAGGTGTGTTTTCTGCAATTCGATCCAAAAGCTCGTGTGCTTCCGCTATGGTATTATGAGAAAAAGATCCACCCGCGGCCGTGTCAAGATAAAGTGCGGTATCGTTGCTCAATCCCGAATAAAAGTGTTGTAATAAAACGGGTTCGGGGAGCAACAATTCTGGTCCGGAGTCCGTTAGAGAACAGAACCGAATCCATGCCGCGCTCAAGGTTTCCTTTTCTTCTTGTCGAAAGCTTATTATTTCCGCTCGTAGAGAAGTGATACGAGACACGGGGAAGAATGCTAGACAAAATTTGTCTCGCAATTCTTTCCAATCACCGTTCACTCTCTTAGCGGTGTAAGTGTACCATTGCTTCGCCTTCTCATTGAGAGAGAAGGGAAACAACTTCCACTTCAATGTTTCTTGTGTCATGCCATGGATCAGTCGGCATGAACACAAATGTTCAAACTCTCGCAAGTGTTCATAAGGATTTTCATGTTTAAAACCCGAAAAGGATAAACCTCTAATCATCGAAATGTAATCGGGGAGAACTCATAGCCAGGTGAAGAAATAGGTTGTGATGATGATGGTGGCTCTAAGAGTTCACCCCGTGGAGTGGAGAAAGATTGGATGGTTGGGTGTGACTCCATGATATGTTTTTGTGAAATTTTGAATGTAAGGAAAAATAAAAACAGAACGGTAAGTAAGATAGATTACGAGGGCAAACCTGATTTGTTACAAAGATAACAACCGCTCCCCGGCAACGGCGCCAGAAATGCTTGTTGGTATTTCTTACGTCACGAATAAATCCGCAAGCGCACGGAATACCGTTGTAGCACTTCACCCGGGAGTATTCCAAGGTATCGTATTTATATCCGCGAGGAACGGAGTATTTCTGCAACAAGGTTAGTTTACCCAAGGACAACCAAGACAACGTAGCAAAATAGGGTCGAGAGGGTGACTCTTATCTATTTATCCTTTAAAGGTAGACGAACGCAAGCTAGACTTGTTTACTTCGGGCACCGTCTTAGGCTTGGTCCGCCAAGCCACTCCGGTCTACGAAAGCTCTACTATGTACCCGAACGTGGAGGGTTCCTTTGGATGACAGGGCTGTCACTTCCTGCCACCTACCTCTACAAACCGTGGGGCACACAGCAAACAAAGGCGATCTCCAGCCTAGACACCACGTCTATGCTATTGACCGCTACTCTAGCCTCGGCCTAGAACCGAGTTCGAGAAGCTAGAGCACTTCTTGCGAAGCGATGATCCCGTAAACAAGTATAACAAGAATTACGTCTAACAAACAGATATGTCACGATAGATAAGTAGATCACCACGTATAAATCACCTAAAAGAGTGTTTACACGCCAAGGTAAAAGGAAAGGAAATACTACTCCACTTTATAAAAGGGAGGAACACTCCTTCCTCTTCCTTGCCCTCTCTCCTATTCTACTAAGATACAAGAGGCCCTTGGCCTAAGGATGAGAGTTTTGTCTTCTATCTTGATGTTGGTGGTGTGTTGAGAGAGGGGGTATAGCCCTTTATTTATAGCCTTGGAAGGTCGGCAACTTGGAGGCGGTTCCGGACGTCGGTGGTATTAATTGCAGGTGGAACCGACCTCCGGACGTCGGTGACGAACCGCCGAGAGAAAGTGGGCCGGGGGGCCCACTGTCGGTTCGGCCGAACCAGTAGGGCGGTTCGGCCGAACCGGCTCGGGCTCCCCGGGCTTGGTTCTTCTCTCGGTGCCTTCCTCCGGCTGTGTACTCGGCCCAATCCACTTGCTTGGTTTGATGTTGAGGCCCTGTTTTGTGGTTTTGGGCTTTTGGACGATATTCTTTAGTCCGGGGAAAATCCGTCGATTGCAAAGTCCATGTTTCGTGCATGTTTTCCCCTGTTTTCATATGAATTGCACCTGCATTCATCATTTCACCAAGACTAGTGGAATTTGTTAGAAATAATCCCTATGTCTATTCTTGGTGATGGTGTTTGGTTCGGAAAGATGCAATATGTTGACGGTAAAAATAGACCATAAGGACCGTCAACACTCGCGAACGGTGGCCATACGTGTTCTTAAATGATACGTATGTCGTGCATTCGGGTTCTTTCCTGCAGGATTAATAATTCGATAATTATCGCCGTTTCCTCTCGGTTAATGAGTACCACTTGATTCGAGCAGTTCACAATGTGTAGTGATGGAAAGAGGATGAAGAGCTTGCTGTTCTATATTGATATTAAATTGTATTGCATACTCTTGTATTGATAGTATGCTCACTAAAGTTCCTTTTATACATCAACCCGATTAATTTGGCTAAGTAATAAAATTGCCAACCTAATTAGCATAGGTGCTATTTATGCAAAAATGCCAAGTTAAACCTGTCAAGCACCATGCATCTAGGAGTCGGTCTTAGATGGCCAATTTGACGGGTAAGACTTGCGGAGTATGTTAGATACTCAGGCTTTGCCACTACATGTTGATTTACAGGTTTCCCGCAAGCCGGGTTTTGTGATTGTTGTGGTAAAGTGGTTTGGGATGGAGAAGAGCCCAAAGAGTGGACCATTGAATGGGTCCCTAGCTCTCCGACCCACGATGAGTGAGCCATGGCCTAGGCCGGCATGGTTCATTTAAGTTATCTATGTATCGTCGAGTTGTGTATTTCGCTTCCGCACTTTATTTCGAACAAAGATCATGGTTATGTAAACTTAAATTTGAACCTAATGTATCTTTTATCCGAACTCTAGGTTGTAATCAAGACTTAATTATGTAACGTTGCAAATCATGTATGTTTGTTAATGTGATGCTATGTATGGTTGCTTCGTCAATCATCTCCCAAGGCGATCCGTACCACACTTAACTATCTTTCGGGATACGGGTGTGACACGTGGTATCGGAGCCGACTTGGGATTTGCGTCACGCTAACACTCATTCTAAAAATCTTAAACCCATTTTTGAGTCACGGTGAGGTACGAGTCTAGATAGAAAGGCCAATGTAAGGACTACATAGAGTGGTGGCAAAACTAACCCCGTGTTATGATTGTTTAAATAATTTGCAACTACGGCTTGGCAAAGGTATGTGATTAAGTGTTGTCAATTTTCGCATGATAATAACTGGTGTGACCCGAATACACTCTTATTCGAGAGCTCTCCATGTGAGGCGAGGTGACATGGATTTATTTTTGGCTTGTTTCTTTTGAATTTGATGTAATATTTCTGGAATCACTCTCTTGCAGGTACATAACAACGTTTTAGTTCGTGTAGTATCGTGTGAGAGGTGTGTGTGCCACCGATGCACTTGTCCGATACTCGTATCGGCGGGCGCGGTCTTTTAATTTTGTGAGGACGTACGAAACGACATATTGAGCATCTATCATTCCTTGCATATCATGTCATCGTATCAAGCATATGCATGTGAACTTATCTAAATAAGACCACCATGAGAAATAGAACACATAGCTTCATTCTCACAAAGGATTGAAAACCGGAAAAAAAAACATGGCAGATTTGTTAGGTTTCACAAAAATGAGCATAACTTCCAAATTACTTATCTAAATAAGGCAAATAAGGACTTTCTGGAAAGCTTGTGTTATGCTCTTCGACAACATTCTAGTCTCTGGTCTTGCAAAAAATATGGAACGTAGCTAGAACTGACCATTACAGAGAGCTATTCTAGAATTCCAGAATGTGCTCCGGTTCTGTCCTTGTCGTAGATCGTGCATAACTTTCAAACGACAAGTCGGATTGAGCTGTTCTAGGATGCGTTGGAAAGCCTAAGAAATTGTATAAAACTTGGGTAACAAACAAAAATTTTAATTCTGTCCAGAAACGGGAGTAAAAATTGGGTTTTCGTAACGTGTCAAACCTGTCCAGAAAATGGAACCCGTGTTAGGATTGCGCGAAAAGCTTTGTTGTATTCTTTTGCTAAGTTGGTGCCATTCCATCATTCATTCTCTACTTATTTAGCATGTTTTGTTGTTGGATATTGTGTTTTGACTTGTGTTTCAAAATTCTCCGACAGATGGCCCCCGGCAAGCTCATGTTGGACCGTGAGAACCTCGCGAGGCGGGTGCTCGAGTTAGAGCAGGAGCGTACTGCCCTGCAGGCCACCCTCACCACCCGCGACGCCGAGCTCACCACACGCGACGCCGAGCTCGCTGCCCACGACACCGAGCTTGCTGCCCGCACCGCCGAGCTAGCCGAGCGCACTACCGAGGTGGACACCCTCCGTACGCAGCTCGAGTATAGCGAGACGGAGCGTTGGAGCTTCTTCGAGCAGCTCCACGACGCCAACCTTGCCCTTGAGGGCAATGGAGCTGCCGCTCTGCAGGCCACGCTCGATGAGCGTGATGCCCAGCTCACCGCCGCGAATGAGGAGAACTACATCCTCTCCGGCCAGGTGGATGCCCTTCTTGAAGAGAAGGATGAGTTGGAGGTTACTCTCCCGGAGACTCAGGGCGCTAGGGATGCTTTGGAGGGCGACCTCCAGAACGCCCAAGCGACCATCGCGCATAACAACGCCACCATTGAGCATCTCCAAGCCGCCAACGACGCCCTGCACGCCATCCTTAATGGCGGACCTCCCGAGCCACTTGAGATCATCCCACCCGAGGATGATGTGGAGATGGGTGATGGTGAGGATGCTTCCGACGTCGAGGACGGAGCACCACCCTCTCCCATGAGGGGTGACGACGACTACTACGGCGATGACGACGAGTAGTTGTCACGACCGGTGGTCGTAGCTCTATGTGTGTAGGAATTGTGATCTTGTGAGGCATGTAACCGTGTATGGAAAACGATCCGCGTGTTGTTAATTAAGCTCTCCGAGATTTGTGTTTGTTTATGGGTCACATGTGATGTAACCTAAGACCGTGTTGTATCGGATTCGTGGTTTCCCGTGTATCAAAAATTTCTATCATGTTGCTACTATGTTGGAATCTATGGAATATGTGTGTTGCCAATGCATTATGCTTATTTCATTGTTATTTCTTTCATACATGCAATCTGAAATTTTTGGTCCCTTATGTCCAATGTTATGTTTTCTTGCTATTTTAGCTCTTGGTCTAATGAGCTAACGTGAGAAATTTTTTCATATGTGACAGATGGTGAATACCCGCCGTGGTGAAGCTTCCGGAAGTGGTCATGGTGCGAGGGAAGAGCAACTCCCTAACCCTCCACCTCTCACGCCGTTGGAGCAACTCGTGTCCAACCAAAACGAGATGTTCCGCTTGTTCTTTGCAAGCCAAACCAACCAAGCACAAGGCCAAGGACCGCCACCCCAAGGGCCGAGGAATTCCACATATGCCGACTTTTGGGCCACTCAACCGCCCAAGTTTGGTGAGGCTACTACCGATCCGTTGGAGGCGGATAATTTCCTCCGCATCATTGAGTCGAAGTTTGCTCTCCTCAATTGCACATCGGAGCAAAAGGTTCTCTTTGCGGCTCAACAACTTCGTGGCTCCGCTAGTGCATGGTGGGCAAGTTTCACCGCCGCCCTTCTCGCCGGTACTCAAGTGAATTGGCCGGACTTTTACACCGCGTTTCGCGCGCATCACATCCCCGCCGGTCTCATGAAGCGCAAGTTGCAAGAGTTCCTCAATTTGAAACAAGGAACCGGAACCGTGCAAGAGTATGCACGGAAGTTTAACTATTTGGCTCAATATGCATCCTATCATGCCGACACGGATGACAAGAAGAAGGATTGCTTTCGTTCGGGGCTAAGCCTGAAGTTGCAAGATCGCTTGGCTCAAGTCACTACCGGCACATTCAATGACTTGATGAGTGCCGCAATTGTGCAAGAAGATGCTATCCGTGCTCACCAAGAGGACAAGAAGAGGAAGCGTGCCGTAGGAAATCCATCCGGCTCCGCTCCGCCCAAGTACAAGCTAGCTATCACTTCCCGTCCGGACAGAAGTTTCGGGCCGTATTGCCGCCGACGGGGGATCTCGTCGGTTGTGCCCCAGCCGCACCACCACTCTCACGGTGGAAATCAGCAGCATACGACTTCGTTCCGCCCTCCACAGCAGCAATACCAAGGTGCAAGGCCCGGTCCTCAAGGTCCATGCTTCCATTGTGGACGTCCGGGTCATTTCGCAAAGGATTGCCGTGTTCCGACACGCAACGCGGGCCACAACAACAACAACAACAACAACAACAACAATGGTTCCGGAAGTGGCAACAACAATCCAAACCGCAATGGAAATAATGGAAATGGGAACCGCAATCAATCCTCCACTCCAAATGCTAAGAATGGCCGAGTCAACTATACCACGGCCGAAGAGATTCAAGCGGGAGAACCGGTACTCTTGGGTATGTTTTCGGTCAACAACCACTCCACTTTGGTTCTTTTTGATTCGGGTGCAACTCATGATTTCATTAATCAAGCATGTGCAAAAACATTACAACTCACTCCTACCGTTTTGGATATTCCCTATATCATCACATCACCCGGTGGAAAAATAAAAACAAACCTAGAGTTGAGGCAAGTACCACTAAACCTAGAGAGCAAAGTATACCCTTCCTCTCTCATAATTTTAAGTGGGCAAGGAATAGACATAATTCTAGGTATGAGATGGATGAAGCTCCATAAAGCCGTTTTGCACATCGATTCCCGAGAAGTTCACCTAAACTCACCACTCCATGGTCCGTCTATTCTCCGATTACCCCATCCCACATTCTCCACCTCAAAAATCTACCATCTTGAGGGAAAAAGGATTGAGGATATTCCCGTGGTATGTGAGTTTCCCGATGTGTTCCCGGATGACTTGCCGGGCATGCCACCCGATCGGGATGTCGAGTTTAAAATTGAGCTCCAACCCGGTACGGCACCGATTTCCGTAGGCCGTACAAGATGGCTCCCAATGAGTTAGCAATCTTAAAAGAGCAATTGGGTGAGCTTATGGATAAAGGATATATTCGCCCTAGTTCATCTCCGTGGGGATGTCCCGCTCTCTTTGTGAAGAAGAAAGACAAGACGCTACGTCTATGTGTGGATTATCGCCCTCTCAATGCGGTAACTATCAAGAATAAATACCCACTCCCTCGGATTGATATTCTCTTTGATCAACTAGTTGGTGCTAAGGTTTTCTCTAAGATTGATCTCCGATCCGGTTACCACCAAATCAAGATCCGAGCCGAAGATATTCCAAAAACCGCATTCTCTACGCGGTATGGTCTCTTTGAGTATCTCGTCATGTCTTTTGGGCTTACAAATGCTCCGGCTCATTTCATGTACTTGATGAATTCGGTCTTCATGCCCGAGTTGGATAAGTTTGTCGTGGTCTTTATTGACGACATTCTTATTTATTCGAAGTCCGAAGAAGAGCATGCCGAACACCTTCGCATTGTTCTCCAACGGCTTCGTGATCATCAATTGTATGCCAAGTTTAGCAAGTGTGAATTTTGGTTGAAACAAGTTCCTTTCTTGGGTCATATCATATCCGCGGAAGGTGTCGCCGTTGACCCAAGTAAAGTTGGAGAAGTGCTTACTTGGAAATCCCCAAGATCGGTGAGACAAATCCGAAGCTTTCTTGGTCTTGCCGGTTATTATCGGAAATTCATTCCCAATTTTTCAAGCATAGCCAAGTCTATGACAAAATTGTTGGAGAAGGATGCAAAGTTTAAATGGAGCCGTGAATGTGAGAAAGCCTTCCAAACTCTCAAGAAGCATTTGACATCCGCTCCGGTGTTAGCCCAAGCCGACATCACCAAACCGTTTGACGTGTATTGTGATGCATCCGGCACCGGTCTAGGATGTGTGCTAATGCAAGAAGGTCGTGTCATTGCTTATGCTTCTCGCCCACTTCGCAAGCACGAACAACACTACCCTACCCATGATTTGGAGCTAGCCTCGGTTGTCCTTGCTTTGAAAACTTGGAGGCATTATCTACTTGGAAATCTTGTCAATCTCTACACCGATCATAAGAGTCTCAAGTATATCTTCACCCAACAAGAGTTGAATATGAGGCAACGTAGATGGTTGGAATTAATCAAGGATTATGAGTTGGAAATCCATTATCACCCGGGTAAAGCTAATGTGGTTGCCGACGCTTTGAGTCGCAAGGATCAATGCAATGATGTTACCGGTTGTTCTATGGAAAATTCGGAAATTTCAGATTCTAGTGAACCAAGTCTCCGAGTCATTCCTTATGGTTCATTATATAATCTAGCTCTCATTCCTACCCTTCGTGAGGAAATTATTGAGGCACAAAAGAAGGATGAAGGAATGGAATTCATCCGGCAAAAGATTGAGAAAGATGAAGCTACATGTTTCCGACAAGATGACAATGGTGTATTATGGTTCAACCAACGTCTCGTTGTTCCGAAGAATATGGAATTACGGAAGAAAATAATGGATGAGGCACATTTGTCTAAATATTCCATACACCCCGGTAGCAATAAAATGTATCCCGGCCTAAGAGAAAAGTTTTGGTGGACACGCATGAAGCGTGAAATTGCACGGTATGTGGCCGAGTGCGATACTTGTCAACGAGTGAAAGCCGACCACTTGAGAAAAGCCGGATTGTTAAACCCATTGAAAATTCCCGTTTGGAAGTGGGAGGACATTGCTATGGATTTTATCGTTGGATTGCCTCTCACATCAAAGAAGCATGATTCAATTTGGGTTATTGTGGATAGATTAACCAAATCCGCGCATTTCATCCCCGTTCATACTACCTACAATACCAAGAAGTATGCCGAGCTATACATCTCAAGAGTGTTATGTTTGCATGGAGTACCTAAAACCATTGTTTCCGATCGAGGTCCGTAATTTGTATCTCGCTTTTAGGAACAATTGCATTCTTGTCTTGGTACCACTCTCATTAGAAGCTCCGCATATCACCCTCAAACGGATGGACAAACCGAAAGATTGAATCAATATTTGGAGGATATCTTGAGAGCATGTGCTATGGAAAATAGAGGAAATTGGGATGATTGTCTTCCATTCGCCGAATTCTCGTACAACAATAGCTATCAAGAGAGTTCGGGAATGTCACCATTCGAAGCGTTGTATGGTCATTCTTGTCGTACACCCTTAAATTGGTCGGAAGCGGGAGAAAGAACCAATTTTGGTCCCGATCTTGTCACTCAAGCCGAAGAAAAAGTTCGACAAATCCAAGCCAACATGAAAGCCGCACAATCTCGTCAAGTGAGTTACGCTAATAAGAGGAGACGCCCATTGGAATTTGAGAAAGGAGATCATGTCTATCTTCGTGTCTCTCCGAATAAGGGCGTATCTCGGTTTGGAATTAAAGGAAAGTTAGCACCCCGCTATATCGGACCCTATCCGATTGTGGAAAAGCATAGCGCGGTTGCTTACCGATTGCAATTACCGGAAAGTCTTGCTCGTGTGCACAATGTGTTCCATGTCTCCCAACTCAAGAAATACTTGAAGCCTCCGATAGATGTGGTCATTTCCGACACCGATCAACTAGAAGAAGATCTCTCCTACCCCGAATACCCTGTCCGGATTATTGATCAAAACGACCGAGTAACTCGCAATCGCACCATCACCTTCTATAAAGTGCAATGGAGTAACCACACCGAAGAAGAAGCAACGTGGGAACAAGAGGATTTTCTAGAGAAGAATTTTCCCGAGTTCCTCGCGTCACACAAATCGGTAATTTTCGCACCCCCTCTCCTTAATTCGTAGCGATTCTCGGGACGAGAATTTCTTTAAGGGGGAGGGTAGTGACATCCCATGTCACGATTAAGGTCAACCAAGTAATTAGCACCCTAATCACATCACTAATGGAGCACTCATGCTAATTACCCAAAGGAAAAGAAGAAAAATAAAAAAGAGAAAAGGGAAAACCTAAACTAAACCCTAGCCCTAACCCAACCCATAAGAGAAGTGCAAATATTATAAAAACACTACCCACATATTTTTGCACCACTGGATTGCTCATGTAAAAAGATGAATTTACAGCATTTTTACAAAATTTTTGAACGAAGTTTTGAATGCCCAAAAATTCAAATTCAAATCTGAAACATTCCTATTTATGAATTTTGCATGAATTTTTAGAAACGTTTTTAGAAGTTCAAACTCTTAGATGAAAAATAAAGCACATGGTACTGAAGCTCTACATATTTTTGGTTCTATTTTTGGAGTAACAGAGCTATGAATTTTAACCGAATTTCCAAACGGCAGATTCAAATTTCAAAAATCCAAACCCGGCACTTGTTGCCCACCGGACAATGGCGGCCCGACCGCCGGTCCGGCGAGCCGCCAGAGCCGCGCACGCGCCCCGCTCCGCCCTGTCCCATCGCCACGCAGGCCCTGCCCAACCCCCAACCACCTTGCGTACCCGCCGGCCAACAGGGAACGCCGCGAGTTGAAGCCGCGCCCCACTGCCCGCTTGCCATTCCCGGCCGCCGTCCCTCTCCGATAATTGGCACGGACGCCGGGCCACCCCGCCCCATTCTTTCGCCACAAAGCGCTCGCCCAACTCCCTCCGCATCTCACCGCACCGCCGCCCTGCTCCCTCCTCCCCCGAAGCTTGCGCACGGCCGGAAGTTGGAACCGCCGCCGCGCCATGACCGCCTCGGGCGTCGCCGCGTCGCCCACCGCCTAGAATGGTTGGGCTTCTTCCCCTTCTTCGCCAAAGCATGCGCGAGGGGTCTCCCCAGCTCTCCTTTTGACCCCCTGCCCTGCCGTGCCTCGGGTAGCCGGAATTTTGGAGAAAATCGCCGCCGCCGTCGACTTGGTCCGCCACCCCTCCGTCGAGCCGCCTCCCGGTCCACTTCCACGCCGTCCAAGCTCACGCCGCTGCTCCCCGTCGCGAGGTGAAGCTCTCCGTTCTTACCCCGCTCCCTTTCTCCCTCTAACTCGGACGCGCGCCGTCGCCGGAGACACCGCGGCCGCCACCGCTCGCCGCGGGCCCGCTCCGGCCATCTGCTGGGCCCACGACCGCGCCCACGAGGACCGCTGTCTCACGCACGTCACCCCCACCGAGTTTCGAGGCATGCGCAGCCCTAGAGCGCCGCAGCGAGCGAGTTCGCCGGCGCCGGCCACCGCTCGTCGGAACCCGCGCCGCCCTCTGTTTTTAAATTTGCCCTAGTGGCAATTCCGTAAATAGATCCAAACTTTATTCAAGATTGAAAAATTCATATCTCGCGTTTGAATTGTCCAAAAATTACAAACTAAAATATTTTGGAAACTAGAAGATCTGTACTTTCATAAAAGTAACATGAGCTGGCCGGATCTACATATTTTCATATTTTTACAAAAATGACAAAAGTAAACCCCTGAAAAATTAACTAAGCCATAACTTTAAAAATATAGATCTAAAAGGGATGCCACTTGGCCAAAATCTTCACCCAGGCACACATGAATTTTTGGCACTGGAAGATCTGAATTTCATCTCATATTTTTCAAGTTATTGCATTTCTTGCATTCTCTGTATTTAATTTTTCATTAAATCTGTGTAAATTATTTTTGCATGAAACTTGGTAATTAATTTCCTCTTAGTACTGTTCATGTGTAGAAAAGTCCGTGTTAATTTTTGAGCATGTTAAATAATTAATTTGGCAAACCCTAGATCTAAATTCCAAAAAGGCTATTTTCAGCACATGTATAAATAGTTTTATGTTTCTAAAAATTATGTTTCTGCATGGTTATGTAATTTTCACTGTTCACCATGTTCCCTAGAACTTCATGGCAGGTTTAGTCAAAAGATTTCATGTATTTCACGTATGCGTTAATTTTTGAGATCGAATTCTTATTTAAATTAAATTCGTCATCGCATGTGATGTTAAACACTTAAGCTAAGTTTCTTCGAGTTGTATTTTAAGAACTTGCTAAATCTTAGTGCTGAACCTACAAGCAGCACAGCACCCATGTCCATGTTTAAATCCTTACTCATGTATTAGTAGGATTATGCTTGTTCATATGATTTGATTCCTTAAAAGAAAACAAGAGGCATGCTTATGATTGCTAGGGTTTGAGCAAACAAAACTTTTGATTAACATATGCAAATGCACCCATACCAAACAGCACACATGCATTGCCATTCTCATCGACCTTGTATTCATGTTACTTATGCATTGCATTTCATCCTCTAGGTGACGACGTCGAATTGAACCCGCCGGAAGAGACAATTGCAACGCTCAACGCTTGTGAGGCTAGTGCTAACTTCGATCACTCTCAAGGCAAGCCCCGGTGCATTCCTATTATTTTGAAATGTCTTTCTTTGTCACTTATTTAAGGATCATGATTGTGCATTTAAAGTTCTAGGAGTTGATTGGAAATCCACATGCATAAATTCCTATATGTGTCCTATGTCGTTTATGTGTCATATCCTCGTTAGAATTGTTATGCTATGTTATTGGAGTCAACGATAGATTGGGGATCTCACTCATGGCTTATGATTAAATGTGAACATGATGAATTTGGTTAAAATTGAGAACACCCCATTGTGGCTCCGCGAACAAGTTTGAGTTGTGTACCACTTGCATACCTTTCTTATGGGGATCGGTAAACCTATGTAGCTTGTAAGTTGTAAAGTGAGCCGGATATCTCACCGACCCGGAGGTGATGTGTATGGCACGGTGGTTGCACGGGTTGAGGACCGTTGGAGAGTACACGGGTTAAGCCTTGGGCGCGTTGTTGAACGGTCGCAAGGGGACGTGTACTCGGGGTCGGTGGCCCCGTGTTTTACTTTATGACGAACTCGCGAACGGTGGCCATACGTGTTCTTAAATGATGCGTATGTCGTGCATTTGGGTTCTTTCCTGCAGGATTAATAATTCGATAATTATCGCCGTTTCCTCTCGGTTAATGAGTACCACTTGATTCGAGCAGTTCGCAATGTGTAGTGATGGAAAGAGGATGAAGAGCTTGCTGTTTTATATTGATATTAAATTGTATTGCAAACTCTTGTATTGATAGTATGCTCACTAAAGTTCCTTTTATGCATCAACCCGATTAATTTGGCTAAGTAATAAAATTGCCAACCTAATTAGCATAGGTGCTATTTATGCAAAAATGCCAAGTTAAACCGGTCAAGCCCCATGCATCTAGGAGTCGGTCTTGGATGGCCAATTTGACGGGTAAGACTTGCGGAGTATGTTAGATACTCGGGCTTTGCAACTACATGTTGATTTACGGGTTTCCCGTAAGCCGGGTTTTGTGATTGTTGCGAGTAAAGTGGTTTGGGATGGAGAAGAGCCCAAAGAGTGGACCATTGAATGGGTCCCTAGCTCTCCGACCCACGATGAGTGAGCCATGGCCTAGGCCGGCATGGTTCATTTAAGTTATCTATGTATCGTCGAGTTGTGTATTTCGCTTCCGCACTTTATTTCGAACAAAGATCATGGTTATGTAAACTTAAATTCGAACCTAATGTATCTTTTATTCGAACTCTAGGTTGTAATCAAGACTTAATTATGTAACGTTGCAAATCGTGTATGTTTGTTAATGTGATGCTATGTATGGTTGCTTCGTCAATCATCTCCCAAGGCGATCCGTACCACACTTAACTATCTTTCGGGATAGGGGTGTGACATGCTCCACGTACACTTCTTCCTTGATTGGCCCGTTGAGGAATGCGCTTTTCATATCCATTTGATACAACTTGAAATTGTGGTGAGTGACAAATGCAAGTAGTATTCTTATTGATTGAAGCCTTGCCACAGGGGCAAAGGTTTCATCAAAATCCAATCCTTCTACTTGTGAATATCCTTTTGCCACTAACCGCGCTTTGTTCCTTGTTACCACACCATCTTCATTTTGTTTATTGCGAAACACCCATTTTGTGCCCACAACATTTTTGCCTCTTGGCATTTCTTCCAATGTCCAAACTTCATTTCATGTGAAGTTGTTCAATTCTTCTTGCATGGCCATCACCCAATCCGAATCTTCGAGTGCATCTTCAACTCGGAATGGCTCCAAAGAAGAGATAAAAGAGTAATGTTCACAAAAATTGCACACTCGAGATCTAGTGATTACCCCCTTTTCTATGTCTCCAAGAATTTGTTCCACGATGTGATCACGTTGGACACTTTGGTGCACTCCTAGATGTGGTGGATGTGATCTTGCTTGACCGCCATCTTGTTGAACATCTTGATCATGTGTTGTATGTTCATCATCTTGTGTTTGAGCATGATCTTCATTGACAACTTCTTGATCATGATTTATGTATGGTTGGTCTTGACTTGAGGGAGGAGGCTGATCTTGTTGTTCTTGGGGTCTCACATCACCAATGGCCATTCTCTTGATTTCTTGTCTAGGAGCTTCAATATCTACATTATCAATAACAACTTGCTCTCCTCGAGAGCCGTTAGACTCATCAAACATCACGTCCCATGCAACTTCAACACAACCGATAGTTTTGTTGAAAACACGATAGGCGTGACAATTTGATCCGTACCCAAGCTAGAAATCTTCATCGACTTTAGGTGAGAACTTTGAGGCCTTGGGTTTCTTGTTGAGCATAAAGCACTTGCTCCCAAAAACACGGAAATACGAGATGTTAGGCTTTTTACGGGTTAGTAGCTCGTATGGAGTTTTCCTCAAAAGTCGTTGGAGATACAACCGGTTGGAGGCGTGACATGCGGTGTTGATTGCTTCGGCCCGAAACGATCGGAGGTCTTGTACTCATTAAGCATGGTTGTTGCCATCTCTATGAGAGTGCGGTTCTTCCTTTCGGCCACTCCATTTTGTTGAGGGGTGTACGGTGCCGAAAACTCATGCTTGATGCCTTGCTCATTAAGGTACACTTCAACTTCAGTGTTCTTGAACTCGGTACCGTTGTCGCTTCTTATGGCCTTGATCTTCACTTCAAATTCTTTTTGTGCTCTTTTCAAGAATGACTTGAGTACGTCCTTCACTTGACCTTTATCACACAAAAAGAATACCCACGTGAAGCGAGAATAATCATCAACAATGAAAAGGCCATATTTGTTACCGCCAATGCTAATGTAGGCAATGGGACCGAAGAGATCCATGTGTAGCATCTCCAAAGGTCTTGTGTTCGTCACAATGTTCTTGGATGGATGTGGTGCTCCAACTTGCTTTCCGGCTTGACATGCACTACAAATTTTATTTTCCTCAAAGCAAACATCCGTTAGTCCAAGGATATGACCGCCCTTTTGGAGCTTGTGAAGATTTCTCATACCAACATGGGCTAGTCGTCTATGCCACAACCATCCCATGTCGGACTTTGCAACTAAGCATGCGTCAAGTTTTGCTTTATCCGTGGTAAAATCCACTACATAATGCTTTCCTTCGAGCACACCCTCAAAAGCAGTCGAGCCATCACTTCTCCTTGAGACAACCACACCCTTAATGTGGAACCAACAATTGTAACTCATTCCACAAAGTTGTGAAATAGACAACAAATTGAAGCCAACGTTGTCCACAAGCATAACCTTCGAAAGTGAATGCGGAAAGGTTAAAGGAATTTACCATAACCCAACACGTAGCTTTTTCCATTGTCTCCAAAGGTGATATACACATTTCTTTCTTTTCTTGGCTCAAATGATTCAAACATTTTCTTGTCTCCGGTCATATGATTGGTGCATCACTATCGATCACCCAACATGAACCGCTGGAGGACTATTCCTACAAAATAATTTAAGCTTTGTTTTTAGGTACCCAAATTTACTTGGGTCCTCTTACATTAGTAACAAGTGCCTTGGGCACCCACACACAAGATTTGTGGGCCTTCTTGCGTGGCCCAACATATTTTACATAGACATGGCCATGCTTGTTCCTCATTAGCACATAGGTTGCAACGAAATCATTAAAGAGAGCACAAGAGGGGTTAGGCACGTTAGTACGCAAATCACAAATAAGAGAAGATTTATTAGAATTCTAGACTGGCTTCTCCTTCTTGACTTGCTTCTTTTGGTATTCACCCTCCTTGGTGAACTTGATGAACTCGGTGCCATTCTTGTTGGTCTTTGCATTGTGCCTGTCACCTTGCTTGTAGCCAATGCCATCCTTCACACGTGGCCGCCTTGCATTGGTGTATGCACTTCTTGCATACTCGGCCTTGGCATCATCAATGGCCTTGTCCTTCTTTTGTGCTTGTACCTCAAGCACTTGTACTTGTTTCTTCATGTCGTCAATGGTCTTGACATTTCTTGTGCAAGCTTCAACATCAATCTTGTGACACCTAGCACAACCATTGCTAGATGAGGGGCAAGACAAAGATTGAGAGGAAGTAGTGTTACACTTAATTTCCTCAAATTGCACTTTAAGAGAGTTGTGAGCCTTTTGCAAGTCAAGCACACTTCTCTTCAAGTTACACATTTGTGACTTTAAGTGTGTCACTATCATTTTCAATCACTTTGAGAGACTTCACTAAGTCCTCATTTTTCTTCCTCTCAATTTCTAGGAGTTTCTCAAGTTCAATCACCCTTTGCTTCTCTTGAACAAGCATTTCCTCTTGTCTCTCAAGAATCTCCCCTTGCCTCTCATTAGTCTCCTTTTCCTGTTACGAATTTGAGAACTACTGTGACATCCCATGTCACGATTAGGGCTAAGCAAGTAATTAGAACCCTAATGACATCACTAACGGGGCACTAATGCTAACCACCCCAAAAGGAAATTAAGAAAGATAAAAGAAAAGGGGAGAATCTAGCTAAACCCTAACCCCAAACCCTAGCCCTAAGAAAAATGCAAAAATTATAAAAGCACCACCCACATATTTTTGCACCACTGCATTGCTTATGTAAAAAGGTGAATTTACAGCATTTTTTCAAAATTTTTGAACAAAGTTTTGAATGCCCAAAAAAAATTCCAATTCAAGTCTGAAACGCCTCCGATTATGAATTTTGTATGAATTTTTGGAAGCAGATTTAGAACTTCAAACTATAAGAGGAAAATTAAAGCACATCATGCTGGAGCTCCACCTATTTTTATTTCTATTTTTGGAGCACCAGAACTATGAATTTTGTCCAAATCTTCAAACCACAGAATCAAAATTTGAATTTGACCTCCAATCATCGTTGCCCACCGGCAATGGCGGCCGGACCGCCGGACCGGCCAGCCTCGGGCGCCGCCCGCGCATGGCCCTGCCCCATCCCATCACCACGCCACCCTTCTGCCAACTCCCAACCAGATTGGTACCCGCCGGCCAACAGGGGAGCGCCGGAGTTACTCCCTCCGCCCTGTCCGCCTGCCCTCTCGTAGCCGCCCTCCTTTTCACCGGAATTTGGCACGAAGGCCAAGCCCCCATCGCCTTCAATCGCCTCAAACCATTTCCCCAGCTCCCTCTCCAGCTCACCGCACCGCCAGCTCCTTTCCCTTTCCACCGCAGCTCGTGCGCGAGGAAGAAAACGCCGCCGCCATCCGCCATGGCCGCCCGCAACGCCTCCGCGTCGCGCGCCGCCTAGGAAGGTTGGTTTTCCCTCCCGTCTCGCGTCGGACCGTGCGCAAGGGATGCCTCCACCTCCCCCTAACTCCCCTGCCTTGGCACGCAGCACATCATCGGAATTTGAGAAGAATCCCGCCGCCGTCGTTCCGCTCCGCCGCCCCTCTCCGTCGAGCCGCCTCTAGGGTCCATCTTCACGCCGCCGGAGCCCACGCCGTTGCTCCCCGTGCTCGGGTGGTGCTCCCAGCACCCTGCCCCTCTTCCTCTCCCCCACCGTGCTGCATGCGCCACGCCGCCGAGTGCCCGCACCCGCCGCCGCTCGCCGCGCCGCCACTCCGGTCATCGCTAGGACCCGTGGACCATCCACGTGGTTCGCCACCTCACGAGCAACATCCCCCCCCCCCAAGTGCGGACCATGCGCCGCCCCGTAGCACCGTCGCGAGCAAGCTCGCCGGCGATGGCCACCGCCCGCCGGAGCCCGCGCCGCCGCCCCTTTTAAAATTTCGCCGGTGGCAAACTCGTAATTATACCCGAACTTCGATTGAGTTTGAAAAATTCATATCTACCGTTTGAAATATCAAACAATTACAAACTAAAATGTTTTGGAAACTACAAAACCTGTACTTTCATAAAAGTAACATGAGCTGGCCAGACCTTGGAGTTTTCGTATTTTTACAAAAATGACAAAAGTCAACCCCTAAAAACTTATCTAGGTCGTAACTTTACAACTATAGATCCAAAAGTGATGCCACTTGGCCAAAACCTTCACCTAAGGATAATTGAATTATTGTCACTGGAAGATCTGCATTTCATGGCACATTTTGCAAGTTATTGCATTTCTTGCATTCTCTGTATTTAATTTTTAGTTAAATCTGTATAAATTATTTTTGCATGAAACTTGGTAATTAATTTCCTCTTGGTGCTGTGCATGTGTAGAAAATTCCATGTTAATTTTTGAGCATGTTAAATACTTATTTCTGCTAACCCTAGATTAATTCCATAAAGGGTTTATTTCAGCACGTGTATAAATAGATCTAGGCGTCTAAAAATTGTGTTTTTGCATGTTTATGTAATCTTCACTTTCCACAATGTCACCTAGCATCTCATGGCAGGACTAGTAAGAAGGTTTTATATATTTCACGCATGTGTTAATTTTGGAATCAACTTCATGATTTAAAGGGCGATCGTCATCGCATGCGATGATGAACTCCACTTAAACCTACCTATTTTGGTTCGCATTCTTACGCATGGCTAATCTCTCTTTAATCTGAGCTAGGGTGAACCACAGCACTCATGTCCATGTAATTTAGTCCTTGCTCATGTATTATTAGGGCTACAATTGTTAATGTACTTAACGTCTTTAAAAGAGAACTACTTTATGTTACACTTACTAGGGTTTCACAAAACTAAATGCTGCTAAGCTTATTCATATGCATCCTTACAAAAACAGCATACATGCATTACTCTCATCATTGACCTTGTATTCATGTAACTTATGCATTGCATTTCATTCCTTAGGTGACGACACCGAATTGATCCCGCCGGAAGAAGCTATTGCCACGCTCAACGCCTCGTGAAGCTAGTACTAACTTCGATTACTCGCAAGGCAAGCCCCGGTGCATTCCTATTATTTGAAATTTCTTTCTTTTATCACTATATTAAGGATGATGAATGTGCATTTAAGTTCTAGGAATTGATTGGAAATCCACGTGCATAAAATTCCTATATGTCCTATGGTCATTATGTGTCATATCCTCGTTAGAAATGCTATGCCATGCCTATGGAGTCAACAATAGAATGGAAATCTAACTTATGGCTTATGATTAAATTTGAACATGATGAATTTGGTTAAAATTGAGAACACCCCATTGTCGCTCCGCGAACAAGTTTGAGTTGTGTACCACTTGCATACCTTTCTTATGGGGATTGGTAAACCTATGTAGCTTGTAAGTTGTCAAGTGAGCCGGATAACTCACCGACCCGCAGGTGATTTGTATGGCACGGTGGTTGCAGGGGTTGAGGACCGTTGGAGAGTACACAGGTTAAGCCTTGGGCACGTTGTTGAACGGTCGCAAGGGGACGTGTACTCGGGGTCGGTGGCCCCGTATTTTGCTTTATGATGAACTCGCGAACGGTGGTCATACGTGTTCTTAAATGATGCGTATGTCGTGCATTTGGGTCTTTCCTGCAGGATTAATAATTCGATAATTATCGCCGTTTCCTCTCGGTTAATGAGTACTACTTGATTCGAGCAGTTCGCAATGTGTAGTAGGAGGAGAAGAATGAGATGATTGCTGTTTTTATATTGATATAAATTTGTATTGCAAATTCTTGTATTGCTAGTATGCTCACTAAAGTTTCTTTTTGCAACAACCCTATTAATTTGGCTAGGTCATAAAAGTGCCAACCTAATTAGCATATGTGTCGTTTTATGCAAAAACGCCAAGTTAAACCGGTCAAGCCCCATGCATCTAGGAGTCGGTCTTAGACGGCCAAATTTGACGGGTAAGACTTGCGGAGTACGTTAGATACTCGGGCTTTGCCACTACATGTGTATTTACAGGTTTCCCGCAAGCCGGGTTTTGCGATTGTTGTGGTAAGGTTGTGTGGGATGGAGAAGAGCCCAAGGAGTGGACCATTGAATGGGTCCCTAGCTCTCCGACCCGTGATGAGTGAGCCGTGGCCTAGGCCGGCATGGTTCATTTTAAGTTGTCTCTGTATCGTCGAGTTATGTATTTTCGCTTCCACACTTTATTTCAAACAAAGATCACGGTCATGTAAGACTTAAATTCGAACCTAATGTATCTTTATTTGGAACCCTATGTTGTAATTCGAGACCTAATTATGTGAACTTGCAAATCGTGTATGTTTTTTAATGTGATGCTATGTATGGTTGCTTCGTCAATCATCTCCCAAGGCGATCCGTACCACACTTAACTATCTTTCGGGATAGGGATGTGACACGTGGTATCGAGCCGAGTTGGGATTTGCGTCACGTTAACACTCATTCTAAAAGCCTTAAACCCGTTTTTTTTGTCACGGGGAGGTACCAGTCTAGATAGAAAGGCCAACTAACCCCGTTTTATGATTGTTTAAATATTTTGCAACTACGGCTTTGGCAAAGGTATGAAATTGAGTGTGATCAATTTTGCGTAATATTAAACTAGTGTGACTCGAATACACTCTTATTCGAGAGCTCTCCATGTGAGGCGAGGTGACATGGATTTATTTTTGGCTTGTTTCTTTTGAATTTGATGTAATATTTCTAGAATCCATCTCTTGCAGGTACATAACAACGCTTTAGTTCGTGTAGTATCGTGTGAGAGGTGTGTGTGCCACCGATGCGCTTGTTCGATATTCGTATCGGCAGGCGCGGTCTTTTAATTTTGTGAGGACGTACGAAACGACATATTGAGCATCCATTATACTCGCATGTCATGTCATCATATCAAGCATATGCATGTGAACTTATCTAAATGATCGAATCATAAAAATTTGATCACATAGCTTCATTTCCACCAAAGTTTGAAAACCGGAAACAAAACGGGGCAGATTTGTTAGGTTTCACGAAAACAAGCACAACTCCCAACTCACTTATCCAAATAAGGCAAATGAGGACTTTCTGGAAAGCTTGTGTTATTCCCTTCGACGAAATTTTAGTCTCAGGTCTTGCAAAAATCTGGAACGTAGCTAGAATTGCCCATTCCAGAGAGCTGTTCTGGATTTCCAGAATGTGCTCCGGTTCTGTCCCTGTCGTAGATCGGTCATAACTTTCAAACGGCAAGTTGTTTGAGCTGTTCTAGGATGCGTTGGAAAGCTTAAGAAATTATCTAAAACTTTTGTAACAAACTAAAAATTTAATTCTTCCCAGAAACAGGAGTAATGATCCAGTTTTCGTAACGGGGCAAATCTGTCCAGAAAGCTGAACTGTGTTAGGTCTTGTGCAAAAAAATTTTGTCGTGTTCTTTTGCAAGATTGTGCCATTCATGCCTTCCTTAGTAGAATGTTTTGTTGTTGGATATTGAGTTTTGACTTATGTTTCAAAATTCTCCGACAGATGGCCCCCGGCAAGCTCATGTTGGACCGCGAGAACCTCGCGAGGCGGGTGCACGAGTTGGAGCAGGAGCGTGCTGCCCTGCAGGCCACCCTGACCATCCGCGATGCCGAGCTTGCTACCCGCGACGCTGAGCTTACGACTCGCACCGCCGAGCTTGCTGCCCGCACCACCGAGCTCGCCGAGCGCACTACCGAGGTGGACACCCTCCGTGCGCAGCTCGAGTATAGCGAGACAGAGCGTTGGAGTTTCTTCGAGCAGCTCCATGATGCCAACCTTGCCCTTGAGGGCAATGGAGCCGCCGCTCTGCAGGCCATGCTGAATGAGCGTGAGGCGCAGCTTACCGTCGCGAATGAGGAGAACTACATCCTCTCCGGTCAGGTGGACGCCCTTCTCGAGGAGAAGGACGAGTTGGAGGTTACTCTTTTGGAGACCCAGGGCACTAGGGATGCTTTAGAGGGAGACCTCCGGAACGCCTAGGCGACCATTGCACGTAACAATGCTACCATAGAGCACTTCCAGGCCGCCAACGATGCCCCGCACGCCATCCTTAATGGCGGACCTCCCGAGCCACTTGAGATCATCCCACCCGAGGATGACGTGGAGATGAGTGATGGTGAGGATGCTTCCGACGTCGAGGACGGAGCACCCCCCTCTCCCATGAGGGGCGACGACGACTACTACGGCGATGACGACGAGTAGTTGTCACGACCTGTAGTCGTAGCTCTATGTGTTGTAGGAAATTGCAATCTCGTGAGGCATGTAACCGTGTATGGAAAACGATCCGCGTGTTGTTAATTAAGCTCTCCGAGACTTGTGTTTGTTTATGGGTCACATGTGATGTAACCTAAAACCGTGTTGTATCGGATTTGTGGATTCCCGTGTATCAAAAATTTCCATCATGTTGCTAGCTATGTTGGAATCTATGGAATATGTGTGTTGCCGTCGCATTATGCTTATTTCATCACTATTTCGTTCATACATGCAATCCGAAATTTTTGATCCCGTATGTCCAAAAAGTATAGTTTCTTGCTATTTTAGCTCTTGGTCTAATGAGCTAACGTGAGAAAATTTTTCATATGTGACAGATGGTGAATACCCGTCGTGGCGAAGCTTCCAGCAGTGGTCATGGTGGGAGGGATGAGCAACTCCCTAACCCTCCACCTCTCACGCCGTTGGAGCAACTTGTGTCCAACCAAAACGAGATGTTCCGCTTGTTCTTTGCAAGCCAAACCAATCAAGGACAAGGCCAAGGACCGCCACCCCAAGGACCGAGGAATTCCACCTATGCCGACTTTTGGGCGACTCAACCGCCGAAGTTTGACGAAGCTACTACCGATCCCTTGGAGGCGGATAATTTCCTCCGCATCATTGAGTCGAAGTTTGCTCTCCTCAATTGCACATCGGAGCAAAAGGTTCTCTTTGCGGCTCAACAACTCCGTGGCTCCGCTAGTGCATGGTGGGCAAGCTTCACCGCCGCCCTTCCCGCCGGTACTCAAGTGAATTGGATGGACTTTTGCGCCGCGTTTCGAGCGCATCACATTCCCGCCGGTCTCATGAAGCGCAAGTTGCAAGAGTTCCTCAATTTGAAGCAAGGTACTGGAACCGTGCAAGAGTATGCACGAAAGTTCAACTATTTGGCTCAATATGCATCCTATCATGCCGACAAGGATGACAAGAAAAAGGATTGCTTCCTTTCGGGGCTAAGCCCGAAGTTGCAAGGTCGCTTGGCCCAAGTCACTACCGGCACGTTCAATGACTTGATGAGTGCCGTAATTGTGCAAGAAGATGCTATCCGTGCTCACCAAGAGGACAAGAAGAGGAAGTTTGCCGTAGCAAATCCATCCGGCTCCGCTCCGCCCAAGTACAAGTTGGCCATCACTTCCCCGTCCGGACAAAAGTTTCGGGCCGCATTGCCGCCGACGGGGGATCTCGTCAATTTGTGCCGCAGCCGCATCACCACTCTCACGGTGGAAATCAGCAGCACAACGCTTCTTTCCGTCCTCTGCAGCAGCAATATCAAGGTACTAAGCCCGGTCCGCAAGGTCCGTGCTTTAATTGTGGACGTCCGGGTCATTTTGCGAAGGATTGCCGTGTTCCGACACGTAACCCGGCAACAACAACAACAACAACACCAACAATGGCTCCGGAAGTGGCACAAACAATCAAAACCGCAATGGGAATAATGGAAATGGGAACCGCAATCAATCCTCCACTCCAAATGCTAAGAATGGCCGGGTCAACTATACCACGACCGAAGAGATTCAAGCGGGAGAACCGGTACTTTCGGGTATGTTTTCGGTCAACAACCACCCCACTTTGGTTCTTTTCGATTCCGGTGCAACTCATAATTTCATTAGTCAAGCATGTGCAAAAACCTTACAACTCACTCCTACCGTTTTGGATATTCCCTACATCATCACGTCACCCGGTGGAAAGATAAAAACAAACCTAGAGTTGAGGCAAGTGCCACTAAAGCTAGAGAGAAAAGTATACCCCTCCTCTCTCATTATTTTAGGTGGGCAATGGATAGACATAATTCTAGGTATGAGATGGATGAAACTCCATAAAGCCATTTTGCACATCGATTCCCGAGAAGTTCACCTAAACTCACCACTCCATGGTTCGTCTATTCTCCGATTACCCCATCCAAAATTCTCCACCTCAAAAATCTACCATCTTGAGAGAAAAAGGATTGAGGATATTCCCGTGGTATGTGAGTTTCCCGACGTGTTTCCGGATGACTTACCGGGCTTGCCACCCGATCGGGATGTTGAGTTTAAAATTGAGCTCCAACCCGGTATGGCACCAATTTCCCGTAGGCCGTATAAAATGGCTCCCAATGAGCTAGCAATCTTGAAGGAACAATTGGGCGAGCTTATGGACAAAGGATATATTCGCCCTAGTTCGTCTCCGTGGGGATGTCCCGCTCTCTTCTCGAAGAAGAAAGACAAGACGCTACGTCTATGTGTGGACTACCGCCCTCTCAATGCGGTAACTATCAAGAATAAATACCCACTCCCTCGGATTGACATTCTTTTCGATCAACTAGTTGGTTCTAAGGTCTTCTCCAAAATTGATCTCCGATCCGGTTACCACCAAATCAAGATCCGAGCCGAAGATATCCCTAAAATCGCATTTTCCACGCGGTATGGTCCGTTTGAGTATCTCGTCATGTCTTTTGGGCTTACAAACGCCCCGGCTCATTTCATGTACTTGATGAATTCGGTCTACATGCCCGAGTTGGATATGTTTGTCGTGGTCTTTATTGACGACATTCTTATTTATTCGAAGTCCGAAGAAGAGCATGCCGAACACCTTCGCATTGTTCTCCAACGGCTTCGTGATCATCAATTGTATGCCAAGTTTAGCAAATGTGAATTTTGGTTGAAGCAAGTTCCGTTCTTGGGTCATATCATATCCGCAGAAGGTGTTGCCATTGACCCAAGTAAAGTTGAAGAAGTGCTTACTTGGAAATCCCCAAGGTTGGTGAGACAAATCCGAAGTTTTCTTGGTCTTGCCGGTTATTATTGGAAATTCATTCCCAATTTTTCGAGCATAGCCAAGCCCATGACAAAATTATTGGAGAAGGTTGCTAAGGTTAAATGGAGCCGTGAATGTGAAGAAGCCTTCCAAACTCTCAAGAAGCATTTGACATCCGCTCCGGTGTTAGCCTAAGCCGACATCACCAAGCCGTTTGACGTGTATTGTGATGCGTCCAGCACCGGTCTAGGATGTGTGCTAATGCAAGGTCGTGTCATTGCTTATGCTTCTCGTCAACTTCACAAGCATGAACAACACTACCCCACCCATGATTTGGAACTAGCCTCGGTTGTCCTTGCTTTGAAAACTTGGAGGCATTATCTCCTTGAAAATCTTGTCAATCTCTACACCGATCACAAGAGTCTCAAATATATCTTCACCCAACAAGAGTTGAATATGAGGCAACGTCGATGGTTCGAATTAATCAAGGATTATGAGTTGGAAATTCATTATCATCCGGGTAAGGCTAATGTGGTTGCCGACGCTTTGAGTCGCAAGGATCAATGCAATCACGTTACCGGTTGTTCTATGGAAATTTCGGAAATTTCATATTCTAGTGAACCAAGTCTTCGAGTCATTCCCTATGGTTCATTATACAATCTAGCTCTCATTCCTACCCTTCATGAGGAAATTATTGAGGCAAAAAAGAAGGATGAAGGAATGGAATTTATTCGGCAAAAGATAGAAAAAAATGAAGCTACATGTTTCCGACAAGATGACAATGGTGTATTATGGTTCAACCAACGGCTCGTTGTTTCCAAGAATATGGAATTACGGAAGAAAATAATGGATGAGGCACATTTGTCTAAATATTCCATACAGCCCGGTAGCAACAAAATGTATCGCGGCCTAAGAGAAAAGTTTTGGTGCACACGCATGAAGCGCGAAATTGAGCGGTATGTGGCCGAGCATGATACTTGTCAACGAGTGAAAGCCGACCACTTGAGGAAAGACAGATTATTGAACCCATTGAAGATTCCCATTTGGAAGTGGGAGGACATTGCTATGGATTTTATCGTCGGATTGCCTCTCACGTCAAAGAAGCACGATTCAATTTGGGTTATTGTGGATAGGTTGACCAAGTCCGCGCATTTCATCCCCGTCCATACTACCTACAATTACAATACCAAGAAGTATGCCGAGCTATACATCTCAAGAGTGCTATGTTTGCATGGAGTACCTAAAACCATTGTTTCCGATCGAGGTCCGCAATTTGTATCTCGCTTTTGGGAGCAATTGCATTCTTGTCTTGGTACCACTCTCATTAGAAGTTTCGCATATCACCCTCAAACGGATGGACAAACCGAAAGGTTGAATCAATATTTGCGAGGATATCTTGAGAGCATGTGCTATCGAAAATCGAGGAAATTGGGATGATTGTCTTCCATTCGCCGAGTTCTCGTACAATAATAGCTATCAAGAGAGTTCGGGAATGTCACCATTTGAAGCCTTGTAAGGTCACTCTTGTCGTACACCCTTAAATTGGTCGGAAGCGGGAGAAAGAACAAATTTTGGTCCCGATCTCGTCACTCAAGCCGAAGAAAAGGTCCGACAAATTCAAGCAAACATGAAAGCCGCACAATCTTGCCAAGTGAGTTACGCTAACAAGAGGAGACGCCCATTGGAATTTGAGAAAGGAGATCATGTCTATCTTCGTGTCTCTCCGAACAAGGGGGTGTCTCGGTTTGGAATTAAAGGAAAATTAGCACCCCGCTATATTGGACCCTATCCAATTGTGGAAAAGCATTGCGCGGTTGCTTACCGATTGCAACTCCCGGAAAGTCTTGCTCGTGTGTACAATGTGTTCCATGTCTCTCAACTCAAGAAATATTTGAATCCTCCAATAGATGTGGTCATTTCCGACACCGACCAACTAGAAGAAGATCTCTCCTACCCCGAATACCCCGTCCGGATTATTGATCAAAGCGACCGAGTAACTCGCAATCGCACCATCACTTTCTATAAAGTGCAATGGAGTAACCACACCGAAGAAGAAGCAACTTGGGAACAAGAGGATTTTCTAGAGAAGAATTTTCCTGAGTTCCTCGCGTCACACAAATCGGTAAGTTTCGCACTCCCTCACCTTAACTAGTAGCGATTCTCGGGACGAGAATTTCTTTAAGGGGGAGGGCTGTGACATCCCATGTCACGATTAGGACTAAGCAAGTAATTAGAACCCTAATGACATCACTAATGGGGCACTAATGCTAATCACCCCAAAAGGAAATTAAGAAAGATAAAAGAAAAGGGGAGAATCTAGCTAAACCCTAACCCCAAACCCTAGCCCTAAGGAAAATGCAAAAATCATAAAAGCACTGCCCACATATTTTTGCACCGCTGCATTGCTCATGTAAAAAGGTGAATTTACAGCATTTTTTTCAAAATTTTTGAACAAAGTTTTGAATGCCCAAAAAAATTCAAATTCAAATCTGAAACACCTCTCGTTTATGAATTTTGTATGAATTTTTGGAAGCAGATTTAGAACTTCAAACTATAAGGGGAAAATTAAAGCACATCATGCTGGAGCACCACCTATTTTTGTTTCTATTTCTGGAGCAACAGAACTATGAATTTTGTCCAAATCTTCAAACCACAGAATCAAAATTTGAATTTGACCTCCAGCCATCGTTGCCCATCGGGCAATGGCGGCCGGACCGCCGGACCGGCCAGCTCGGGCGCCGCCCGCGCGTGCCCCTGCCCCATCCCATCTCCACGCCACCCTTCTGCCAACTCCCAACCAGATTGGTACCCGCCGGCCAACGGGGAGCGCCGGAGTTACTCCCCTCCGCCCTGTCCGCTCGCCCTCTCGCCGCCGCCCTCCTTTTCTCTCGGAATTTGGCACGAACGCCAAGCCCCCATCGCCTTCAATCGCCTCAAACCATTTCCCCAGCTCCCTCTCCAGCTCACCACACCGCCAGCTCCTTTCCCTTTCCACCGCAGCTCGCGCGCGAGGAAGAAAACGCCGCCGCCGTCCGCCATGGCCGCTCGCACCGCCTCCGCGTCGCGCGCCGCCTAGGAAGGTTGGTTTTCCTCCCGTCCGCGTCGGACGGTGCGCAAGGGATGCCTCCACCTCCCCCTAACTCCCCCGCCTTGGCACGCAGCACATCTTCGGAATTTGAGAGGAATCCCGCCGCCGTCGTTCCGCTCCGCCGCCCCTCTCCGTCGAGCCGCCTCCACGGTCCGTCTTCACGCCGCCCGAGCCCACGCCGTTGCTCCCCGTGCTCGGCTGGTGCTCCCGGATCCTACCCCTCTTCCTCTCCCCTCTATGCTGCATGCGCCGCATCGCCGGAGTGCCCGCGCCCGCCGCCGCTCGCCGTGCCGCCTCTCCGGTCATCGCCAGGACCCGTGGACCCCACCACGTGGTTCGCCACCTCACGAGCAACATTCCCCCCCCCCCAAGCGCGGACCATGCGCTGCCTCGTAGCGCCGCCGCGAGCAAGCTCGCCGGCGACGGCCACCGCCCGCCGGAGCCCGCGCCGCCGCCCCTTTTAAAATTTCGCCGTGGCAAACTCGTAATTATACCCGAACTTCGATTGAGTTTGAAAACATCATAACTACCGTTTCAAATATCAAACAATTTCAAACTAAAATGTTTTGGAAACTACAAAACCGGTACTTTCATAAAAGTAAGATGAGCTAGCTAGATCTGGGAGTTTTCGTATTTTTACAAAAATGACAAAAGTCAACCCCTGAAAAATTATCTAGGTCATAAATTTAAAACTATAGATCCAAAAGTGATGCCACTTGGCCAAAACCTTCACCTAAGCATACTGGAATTATTGGCACTGGAAGATCTGCATTTCATTGCAGATTTTTCATGTTATTGCATTTCTTGCATTCTCTGTATTTAATTTTTAATTAAATATGTATAAATTATTTTTGCATGAACCTTGGTAATTAATTTCCTCCTGGTTCTGTGCATGTGTATAAAACCCCATGTTAATTTTTGAGCATGTTAAATACTTATTTCTGCTAACCCTAGATTAATTCCATAAAGGGTTAATTTCAGCACATGTATAAATAGATCTAGGCGTCTAAAAATTGTGTTTTTGCATGTTTATGTAATCTTCACTTTCCACAATGTCACCTAGCACCTCATGGCAGGACTAGTAAGAAGGTTTTCTATATTTCACGCATGTGTTAATTTTGGAATCAACTTCATGATTTAAAGGGCGATCGTCATCGCATGAGATGAAGAACTCCACTTAAACCTAGCTATTTTGGTTCGCATTCTTACGCATGGCTGATCTCTCTTTAAGCTGAGCTAGGGTGAACCACAGCACTCATGTCCATGTAATTTAGTCCTTGCTCATGTATTATTAGGGCTACAATTGTTAATGTACTTAACGTCTTTAAAAGAGAACAAGTTTATGTGACACTTACTAGGGTTTCACAAAACTAAATGCTGCTAAGCTTATTCATATGCATCCTTACAAAAACAGCATACATGCATTACTCTCATCATCGACCTTGTATTCATGTGACTTATGCATTGCATTTCATTCCTTAGGTGACGACACCGAATTGATCCCGCCGGAAGAAGCTATTGCCACGCTCAACGCCTATGAAGCTAGTACTAACTTCGATCACTCGCAAGGCAAGCCCCGGTGCATTCCTATTATTTGAAATGTCTTTCTTTTATCACTATATTAAGGATGATAAATGTGCATTTAAGTTCTAGGAATTGATTAGAAATCCACGTGCATAAAATTCCTATATGTCCTATGGTCATTATGTGTCATATCCTCGTTAGAAATGCTATGCCATGCCTATGGAGTCAACAATAGAATGGAAATCTAACTTATGGCTTATGATTAAATTTGAACATGATGAATTTGGTTAAAATTGAGAACACCCCATTGTCGCTCCGCGAACAAGTTTGAGTTGTGTACCACTTGCATACCTTTCTTATGGGGATTGGTAAACCTATGTAGCTTGTAAGTTGTCAAGTGAGCCGGATAACTCACCGACCCGGAGGTGATTTGTATGGCACGGTGGTTGCAGGGGTTGAGGACCGTTGGAGAGTATACGGGTTAAGCCTTGGGCACGTTGTTGAACGGTCGCAAGGGGACGTGTACTCGGGGTCGGTGGCCCCGTATTTTGCTTTATGATGAACTCGCGAACGGTGGTCATACGTGTTCTTAAATGATGCGTATGTCGTGCATTTGGGTCTTTCCTGCAGGATTAATAATTCGATAATTATCGCCGTTTCCTCTCGGTTAATGAGTACTACTTGATTCGAGCAGTTCGCAATGTGTAGTAGGAGGAGAAGAATGAGATGATTGCTGTTTTTATATTGATATAAATTTGTATTGCAAATTCTTGTATTGCTAGTATGCTCACTAAAGTTTCTTTTATGCAACAACCCTATTAATTTGGCTAGGTCATAAAAGTGCCAACCTAATTAGCATATGTGTCGTTTTATGCAAAAACGCCAAGTTAAACCGGTCAAGCCCCATGCATCTAGGAGTCGGTCTTAGACGGCCAAATTTGACGGGTAAGACTTGCGGAGTACGTTAGATACTCGGGCTTTGCCACTACATGTGTATTTACAGGTTTCCCGCAAGCCGAGTTTTGCGATTGTTGTGGTAATGGTTGTGTGGGATGGAGAAGAGCCCAAGGAGTGGACCATTGAATGGGTCCCCAGCTCTCCGAGCCATGATGAGTGAGCCATGGCCTAGGCCGTCATGGTTCATTTTAAGTTGTCTATGTATCGTCGAGTTATGTATTTTCTTTTCCGCACTTTATTTCAAACAAAGATCATGTTCATGTAAGACTTAAATTTGAACCTAATGTATCTTTATTTGGAACCCTATGTTGTAATTCGAGACCTAATTATGTGAACATGCAAATCGTGTATGTTTGTTAATGTGATGCTATGTATGGTTGCTTCGTCAATCATCTCCCAAGGCGATCCGTACCACACTTAACTATCTTTCGGGATAGGGGTGTGACAACTTCCATTGACATTTACCTTGGAGCCTTTGGCTATCATGCGCTTGTGTCCGGTGTCATCTTCATCATCGGTCAAGCTTCCAACAAGGAGGTGTTGGTCGGTGTGAGTCCAATGGCAAGAGATGCAATGCATCCCTTCTCTTCATCGGATTCCGATTCGGAAGAGGAGGATGATCCATCGGAGTTCCATTCTTGCCCTATGTGAGCTTCACCCCGACGATACTTTCTATGCTTCTTGTGCTTCTTGTCACCCTTCTTGTTTTGTTTGTTCTTGTAGTTCTCCGGACACTCCGCCATGAAGTGACCTTTGTCTCCACATATGTAGCACTTGTTTTTGGCTTTTCTTATTTTGCTCTGGTCTTGATCATTCTTCTTGAAGCTTCTTTTCGTCATGAGCTTGTTGAACCTCTTCACAAATTGAGCCATATCATCATCACTATCATCATCGCTCTCCTCAACCACCTTCTTCTTCCTTTCTTGTTCGGCATTTAGAGCCAAATCATTTTTGCTCCCACTAGCTCGTTCCATGTCCCTAAGCAAGGCATTGATCCTATTGCCTTCATCAATTTGCTTTTTTGGGATAACACCTTTCCAATCACATCATCGGTGGTAAAGTATCTAAAGCCATCTTTATCTCTTATGTTGGACACTATGTTAGCATCCCATGATTGGAAGGCTTGCAGCAACCTTCTATTGACATCCAAGTTCGGCACTCTTACTCCAAGCGCTCTCCTCTTGTTCACTATCCTCATCATTCTTTCATGTGCTTCCTTCGGTCCATCTTCCGACTTCATGACAAAGTAGTTGAACTCTTCTCTAAGACCTAGCTTAGACTCCTTTATGCTATCAATGCTCTCATGAACCATTTCAAGCTTCAACCAAATTTGATGAGCATCCTCCAATCCGGCTATCTTGTCATACTCGGTGGGACTAAGTGCGGATACAAGGGCACTTACCGCTGTCACATTGCACCTTACATTGAACAAGTCTTGTGCGGTTGGTTTGCTTCTACATTCCCACAAGAATCCATGTTGAGTGACATCTCTCACATTTTGATGCATGGAACCCAAGTGTAGCAAGCATCTTTGTTTTCCAATGATCAAAATATTGACCATCAAAGTAGGGAGGTCTTACGGATCACGGTCTCGATGTGCTCATCCTTTGGATCACTATAGGTGTAGGGCATTTTGTTGTATTGCTTGGGCAATCCATTGAGCACATCTCCATCCTTAGCAACTTCATTATCCGGAGAGTTGTCATCACCTACACCAACGGTTGATTTTGGTGGAACTTCACCACTAGTGGTTGCATCTTTGTCTTCCTTGTTGTTTGTCATCTTTCATCTTCAAGCGGTGAGGCTTCAACGAAGATATCCGCTCCGATACCAATTGAAAGTCGCCTAGAGGGGAGGGGGATAGGCGATCCAAAAAATTTCTGCGAAATAAGACTAAGTCGAAAACGTCAAATACCGGAACTTCGGTGTAGGGTGAAATCTGCGGAATAAAGCCCTACACAATTCTAGTGATTTGCAAGAAGGAAAGACACACGCCTATGCAATTCTAGGAATTTAAAGGCACAAAGGAAAGCTAACAAACAACCTAACAAAGTAAACAACAACGCGCTTAATTAAAAAGAGAAGACACACGAGACATAGATTTTTCACCGAAGTTCAAGTCCACCTAGGAGTGAGTGGAGTGTGGCTCAAGAATGTTCTTGTTCGAAATGTGCAAGAGAGAGAGAGAGAGTGAGGTGTAGGGTGTGCCTTACATACCACAGCTCCAAAAAGAACCGTTGGCTCTGTTCGAACAACCCGCACCGGAACTTCCGGTACGGTCAAATTAGGGTTAGATCCGGATTTCGTCCCGCATCGGAACTTCCGATCCGTAGGTTTAGGGTTCAAAAGAAGGGGCCGGACCGGAGCTTCCCGTGTCCTATCGGAACTTCCGGCATGACACTCCAAAGAGTTCAAAACTCTCCGAGTGCCTACCGGAACATCCGGTACCGGGGACCGAAACTTCCGGTATGGCATTCCGGAGACTCCAAAACTCTCCGAGTGCCTACGAGAACATCCGGTACCAGGGATCGGAACTTCCAAGTATGGCATTCCGGAGAGTCCAAAACTCTTTGAGTGCCTACCGGAACATCCGGTACTAGGGACCGGAACTTCGGTATGGCATTCCAGGGAGTCCATAACTCTCCGAGTGCCTACCGGAACATCCGGTACCGGAGACCGTAACTTCCGGTATGGCATTCCGGAGAGTCCAAAACTCTTTGAGTGCCTACCGAAACTTCCGATACCACACCGGAACTTCCGGTGGGTCCCGAAAGGATAGACTTGGGATGGTTTTTCTTGGATTTTGTGAGCATCTTCATTTTTTTACCAAGAGTGTGATTTGCATCGCTCCGTGTAGCACGGCATCCCTATGACTCAAAGCAAAGATAAAACTTGAAGCCCAAGCTTTGAGAGCTCCATTTTTCACTTTATCATTTTGATTTCTTCTTTTTGATCAAACTTGCTATGCTTCCATGTTCTTTGGATGTTCACTACACACATTCTCATGAAAACATTAATCCGAATTTAATTGTATTGATATCAATCATCCAAAATAAAAGAGGGGCCTAGATGCACTTACAACTTGTTCATTGAGTCACATCGTAGTTAATAACTTGAATTTAAATGCTAATACTTGTATGATTACGCTGCTGATATATTCTGAATAATATTATGTTTTTATTTAAAATCAGATTGCATGACCACTGTATTTATTTACTTAATAATTAACGTGAAAATAATATTGAAAGTAAGGATCAACTCGCTTAGTCGTTGTTTTATACCTTGAAAATTAGCACACTCCTCTCGAGTCTTTGCATGTCTAGGAGTCGGTTCTGTGAACCATTTGACGAGTTAGCCTTCTTGAGCTTTAGTTGCTTAGGCTTTTTGCATATGTTATTTTTTTCAGGTATTACGGATGATGCATATGAGTTGTTTGTTGGTGTACTTCCCTGGAACTTGTAGATCCCAAATGGTTGGTCTTCCCACTAGGAAGCCTAGCCTTGCCGCCATGTTTGAGTTTGGCTAAGTGCTACTCCCAATGGGCTTACATTAATCACCTTCGCATGGATCGTCGAGATTGTTGACGGTCCTTATGGTCTATTTTTACCGTCAACATATTGCACCTTTCCGAACCAAACACCATCACCAAGAGTAGACATAGGGTTTATTTCTAACAATTTCCACTAGTCTTGGTGAAATTATGAATGCAGGTGCAATTCATATGAAAACGAGGGAAAACATGCACGAAACATGGACTTTGCAATCGACGGATTTTCCCCGGACTAAAGAATATAGTCCAAAAGCCCAAAACCACAAAACAGAGCCTCAACATCAAACCAAGCAAGTGGATTGGGCCATTACACAGCCAGAGGAAGGCACCGAGAGAAGAACCAGGCCCGGGGAGTCCGGGCCGGTTCGGCCGAACCACCCTAGTGGGTTCGGCCGAACCGCCAGTGGACCCCCCGGCCCATCTTTCTCCGGCGGTTTGTCACCGACGTCCGGAGGTCGGTTCCACCTGCAATTAATGCCACCGACGTCCGGAACCGCCTCCAAATTGCCGACCTTCCAAGGCTATAAATAAAGGGCTACACCCCCTCTCTCAACACACCACCAACATCAAGATAGAAGACAAAATTCTCATCCTTAGGCCAAGGGCCTCTTGTATCTTAGTAGAATAGGAGAGAGGGCAAGGAAAAGGAAGGAGTGTTCCTCCCTTTTATAAAGTGGAGTAGTATTTCCTTTCCTTTTACCTTGGCGTGTAAACACTCTTTTAGGTGATTTATACGTGGTGATCTACTTATCTATCGTGACATATCTTTGTTAGACGTAATTCTTGTTATACTTGTTTACGGGATCATCGCTTCGCAAGAAGTGCTCTAGCTTTCCGAACTCAGTTCTAGGCCGAGGCTAGAGTAGCGGTCAATAGCATAGACGTGGTGTCTAGGGCTGGAGATCGCCTTTGTTTGCTGTGTGCCCCACGGTTTGTAGAGGTAGGTGGCAGGAAGTGACAGCCCTGTCATCCAAAGGAACCCTCCACGTTCGGGTACATAGTAGAGCTTTCGTAGACCGGAGTGGCTTGGCGAGACCAAGCCTAAGACGGTGCCCGAAGTAAACAAGTCTAGCTTGCGTTCGTCTACCTTTAAAGGATAAATAGATAAGAGTCACCCTCTCGACCCTATTTTGCTACGTTGTCTTGGTTGTCCTTGGGTAAACTAACCTTGTTGCAGAAATACTCCGTTCCCTGCGGATATAAATACGATACCTTGGAATACTCCCGGGTGAAGTGCTACAACGGTATTCCGTGCGCTTGCGGATTTATTCGTGACGTAAGAAATACCAACAAGCATTTCGGCGCCGTTGCCGGGGAACGGTTGTTATCTTTGTAACGAATCAGGTTTGCCCTCGTAATCTATCTTACTTACCGTTCTGTTTTTATTTTTCCTTACATTCAAAATTTCACAAAAACATATCATGGAGTCACACCCAACCATCCAATCCTTCTCCACTCCACGGGGTGAATTCTTAGAGCCACCATCATCATCACAACCTATTTCTTCACCTGGCTATGAGTTCTCCCCGATTACATTTCGATGATTAGAGGTTTATCCTTTTCGGGTTTTAAACATGAAAATCCTTATGAACACTTGCGAGAGTTTGAACATTTGTGTTCATGCCGATTGATCCATGGCATGACACAAGAAACATTGAAGTGGAAGTTGTTTCCCTTCTCTCTCAATGAGAAGGCGAAGCAATGGTACACTTACACCGCTAAGAGAGTGAACGGTGATTGGAAAGAATTGCGAGACAAATTTTGTCTAGCATTCTTCCCCGTATCTCGTATCACTTCTCTACGAGCGGAAATAATAGGCTTTCGACAAGAAGAAAAGGAAACCTTAAGTGCGTCATGGATTCGGTTCTGTTCTCTAACGGACTCCGGACCAGAATTATTGCTCCCCGAACCCGTTTTATTACAACACTTTTATTCGGGATTGAGCAACGATACCGCACTTTATCTTGACACGGCCGCGGGTGGGTCTTTTTCTCATAAGACCATAGCGGAAGCACACGAACTTTTGGATCGAATTGTGGAAAACACACCTTTTTCCGCTGACTTACTCGTTGAGCCGAAGTCAAAAGATGAAGAACTCGTTATGCAAGAAACACAACAATTGGTGCCTACAAAGGTAGACCCAACACTCGAGTCCTCATCTAACACAAGAGCAATGATAGAGGAAGATGAACCTCTTGAGTTCCCTTTTGAGTTTGAGGAAGAAATTTTTGAAAATTTTGGAAACACCTCGAATTACACATGGGTAAAGACGCCACCTCCTTCTCCTCCCGATCCTCCTAAAAACCCTTTTCATAAGGAGGATATGACGGAGAATCATGGGAAAACCGTTTTCACCACCACCACCACTCAAAATCCTTTGGAGAATCCTCATCACAATCATGAACCACTTGAGCAAGTGAAGTTCATATCCCGAACCCGATCGCTCGAGCCTTCATTATATGAGGATGCAAAGTTTTCCACCCATGAAGAGGATGAGTTTGACGAAACCTTTTATGCCTATGAACCCAAACGGTCCTCTTCACCATTTGAGCCTTTTCCCTACGGCCCTTCACGCACCGTTCTTGATGATGATCAAGAACTTTTTGAAAACAAACCGTGGGCCATGGAATTTCATGAGGCATCGACTCTAGAATCTAAAGAGGAATCTTTGAATGAGCATGGGAGCTTCTTCTTTGAACAACCACATGACACATGCTCACATCATGAATCTCTAGGGTCAATGCCTGTTAGTGCCAACACCACTTCTGCTGCCCACAACCACCTTGGTGCCTTGTTTTACTATATGTTCTTTAGGATGGTTGTAGATACTTTTGTTTATCATAAATATTGCAAATATCGTGCTTGTATATTGTTGGCACTAACCTTGCAGGTCCTTCTCCGGGACTTTATTGACAAATCATGATGATGGAGAAAAGTCTTGCTCATCGGACTTAAAATGATGATGCCCTTGCCGATAGGATAATCGGTAGTTATCTCATATTTGCTTCCTCCATATTTGATTTTCTCCTCAACATGCATATTCGGATTTTTTCTGATTTACTGGTGAAAAAAAAAATATATATATATATATATATATATATATAAATGCAAACCATTTGTTCTTCACATGCATGTTTGTTTTCCCACCGGACACCGCATTCCTTGCATATTTGCTTTCTGCATGTTTGAATTGTTCCAAACCATTTTGGGATTCTTCAACCCTTTTTGTATTGGAAAATGAGTTTGAGGCAATCTTTTTATGAAAAATGCTTTGAGCAAAATTTTGGAGGAATTTTGGCACAACTCCCTACGGCTTTCTAACACATAGCCATCATGGGGTTGTCAACCAAAAATGGACTTCATTTCATTATATTGGTTTTCAAGAGTGCTTCGTGCCTTCACTTACACTCCACTCAAGCACTCTCTTCCAAAATTCTTACTCTTGCATTTTCCGAGAATTTTTATTGTTTGCCCCAAGTTCAAGAAAAAGATTTTTCCTTCTCTTTCTCCTTTTGGTTTTTCCATTTGAATAATTGGAGTTTCTCCAAAATAAACTCCCTCCTTGTTGGAATCATTCTCCAACTCCTATTTTGTTCTTTTTTTTCTCCTTGAAAAAAAAAAAATAAAATCTGAGAGAATAAGTTTGGTAAAATTTAACTCGACCCAACCTTTTGGAAAATGCTTTGAGCAAAAGTTTTGATGGAATTTTGGCACAACCCCCTTGACTTTAAAGCCTATAGCCATTATGGGGCTGTTGACCAAGTTAAACTTTATTTCTTTTTGGATGCAAGGGTGTTTGAATTCTTCAATTTCATCCCTTCTGCATTCAAGCACCCTTAAAAGCTAAATTCTTGCTCTCGCATTTCCCCAATTTTCCACGATATTTTGTCTCAAGTTTAAGAAAAAGATTTTCTCTTTGGTTTTCTTATTTGCATAGTTGGAGTCCTTCAAAAATAAACTTCTTCCATCTTCGATCGTCTCCAACTCTTCTTTTTTTCTTTAGAAATTTATTCTCAAAGAAAAACAATTTTGAGACAAACCATTTTGGCTTTTCGTCCGGAAGTTAAGAAAACGGTTTCCCTTTCTCTTCTTTTCTATTTGTTTAATAAATTAAGTTGCGAAAAAAAAAAAATCCTTGCAAAGGCAACCGACGGGAAATCCATTTGGTTTTCACTAACATAACCCGTGCTCGAGTTCGCTTTTGTGTTCTTGCTCTTATGTGCAGCCGGGAGAAAGGACAATAATCAGCTCATCAACACGTTGAAAAAGGCGACAAGTTCAAGCACAAGTCACCCCCGACGTGACACATACTCGTCCCCCTCCATTGAGCTCATGCCTAATGTGAGAAGGTTGGCATGAAGAGCCTCACGAAGATCCCATGGAGGAGGACCTTGATGAAAACAACATGTCAAGACTCCTTTTCGACACCAACCTTGTTGTGGTGTGCGAAATGAAGGAACAAGCCTACAACTTCAATTTGATATCTCTGCACAACAAAGGTATGACCACATTTTTTGCTAATAATTGGAAGCCCAAGGGTGATATGGTTTTTATTCGTGTGGGTGAGTATGGCTCCCACCTACTTACCACATGATTTTCCATGCATCCTTGTAGTAGTTAGGCAATGGTACTACCCTTTGGTTCTCCCATAGGGAGTATCACCCTTCATGCATACATCCTTGCTATCTACTAGGCTTTCATAAGCATTGCTTATCAAACTTTGAGCCTACAAACTCCTGATCTTCACAAGCATGCTCATTGGCAATGAATCATATTCCTTCTTGTGCTTGATGCATGGTTGGCTTGCTATGACTTGTGTTCCTCAAAGCAATCATAGACATATCCGTATGAGGAATGAGCTTAGAATCCTCTCGCCATGGTTAACGATATCAAAATCCCTCCTATGCAATGCATGAATGGTTAAGAACTTTCCAAGCAATTAGGACTTCTTGAGTGCACCTCGTTGTTTTATCATATCACTCCTAGAGTTGGGGCTTACACTTGTTTCAAGTTTTCATATCACTAAGCCCCAAGTTGTTTTTATCAACGAGGAATATCTTGCCCATGATCGCACTCAAACATGGTCCACATGACATGCTTGTGCCTTTCTTCCTCGGCTGTACAAATGAGGTCCGGTCATCTAACCCGGGACCTTGTTTGTATGTGCTCCGAGAGCTAACCTTGCCTCTCCAAGTTGGAGGAAATTGCTTGCGGGAGTAGTGTTTTTGGCAGGATTCTCGGGTGCGAGAGAACAAGTGTGGGGGAGATCTCTCGAGTTTTCATCACGCACATGCTCGAGATCTCCCCACCAAAACATTGCACCAACATCACAGCCACACTGCACAAAGGCCTTCCACAATCACATTGGGTTCAACCCCAAATCAAACGCCATGAGCAAAAGAACAAGTGTGGGGGGAGGTTCCCTCCCCCACAAAGGTAACTTGTATCGCAACTTGCATCCTTTTTCTTCCACCTTGAAAATGTCAAAATAAAATAAAAATTATAAAATGAAAAATCGAATAACACTTGAAAAAGAAATAATAAGTAAGGTGCTTCATCTCTCTTTTGTTTCAAACACATAAGGCACCTAAAGTTTAATTCAATAAATCTAGGCTCCCCGGTCTTTAACCCCGGTAGAGTCCTCTTTGTCTTCGCTTTGTTTTTGTTTGTTTCGAATAAATAAAGCGAGATACAAGAACAAGTGTGGGGGAGATCTCTTGAGTTCTTCATCACACACACATTTGAGATCTCCCCCACCAACATGATGCACAACATCGCACTAATCGACACAAAAGAAGGTGGAGCCATCGGGACAAGAAAGCAAGGTTTGGCCGAACCTTTGGTTCGATCAAATATCCTATGGTCCACTTGGCCTCCACTTCACCCAAGGCGATGGTTTGCGCATTCTACCCCACTACTCTATCTCTCCAATTCATGAGTTAAACCAACCTTTTGAGCCAATCACTAAAATTTAACTCAAGAATAAAATGAACGTTATTGTTCCCTCAAACTACATGCTTCTAGACGGTTGGCCTGCATACTCTTTATTCCTCGCATCATATGCTGTTGCTTGTGAACACCAATCTCATAGGAACCCATGTTTATCTAAGTTGTTGGCGAATGTGATATGGTTGGATGAGATGAATCTTGCTCCTCCTGCATAGAGTAATTGGGTATTTATCTTGAAAAAAATTTAAAATTTATAGCTTCATGCTCCTCAATGATCTTATATTCCCACCAAAGCCATATGTTGATCACATTGCAAAGCCTACACACATATGCTGCTTGTCATTGCATTGAGCTTTATCAAAATTGTGTGACCCTAGTGAGAAGCTTGTTATACTCTCATGATCAAAGATCACGTACACTCCACCTCACACTAAGCTTCTACACTGGAAGTCAAGCAATACGCCCATCCATCCACCAAAATAAATACTCCACATTATTACCTTCCTCTCTCAAGTTATCATCGGAGACATGGCTATGCAAGAGAAAGAATAATCCCTGCTCATACAAAAGTAGAGCATGTTGAAAATGAAAAGAGGGATAATGTTAAAAAAAAAAAAAAAAAGAGAGAGAAAGAAAGAAAAAAATACTAGCCATGTCCTCCTCAAAAATCTGAAAAAGAGAGAGAGAGAAGGAATACAAAAAGGAGTATGCTTTCCACCTCGCTACCATTATACACACATGCACATCTTGATCGGGATTGTATGACTTGCATCCTCCATGGATCCACTCTTTTGGTTCGGCAAAAATATGTGATGCAAATATGCCTCTCTTTCATTCCCTACCAAGCTCCACATAAAGCCTTTTGTAGAAGTAGGATAAAAAGAGGCAATTCCAATGCCTTGGTGAGGAATCATACACATTGAGCAATTTGAGAGCTATCATTCGAGGAGTATGAGCTATGCTTTTACTTTTGAAAATCCTTCAAAAACCCAAGTGACTCAGCGAGAGGTGGCTATGATGACTCGAATCATGACCGTTCCATTCCTCAACTACCCAAGATTACATGGTAGACACATCAAAAGTTCACGAGTGCGGGTATGGCCTGGAATAACTTGTATGCTAGCATCATACCATGAGAAGTATGCTCCCGCCTTATGCTCACAAGCTTTACTCGAGGACGAGCAAAGAGCTAAGTGTGGGGGTCTTGTTGACGGTCCTTATGGTCTATTTTTACCGTCAACATATTGCACCTTTCCGAACCAAACACCATCACCAAGAGTAGACATAGGGTTTATTTCTAACAATTTCCACTAGTCTTGGTGAAATTATGAATGCAGGTGCAATTCATATGAAAACGAGGGAAAACATGCACGAAACATGGACTTTGCAATCGACGGATTTTCCCGGACTAAAGAATATAGTCCAAAAGCCCAAAACCACAAAACAGAGCCTCAACATCAAACCAAGCAAGTGGATTGGGCCATTACACAGCCAGAGGAAGGCACCGAGAGAAGAACCAGGCCCGGGGAGTCCGGGCCGGTTCGGCCGAACCACCCTAGTGGGTTCGGCCGAACCGCAGTGGACCCCCTGGCCCATCTTTCTCCGGCGGTTTGTCACCGACGTCCGGAGGTCGGTTCCACCTGCAATTAATGCCACCGACGTCCGGAACCGCCTCCAAATTGCCGACCTTCCAAGGCTATAAATAAAGGGCTACACCCCCTCTCTCAACACACCACCAACATCAAGATAGAAGACAAAATTCTCATCCTTAGGCCAAGGGCCTCTTGTATCTTAGTAGAATAGGAGAGAGGGCAAGGAAAAGGAAGGAGTGTTCCTCCCTTTTATAAAGTGGAGTAGTATTTCCTTTCCTTTTACCTTGGCGTGTAAACACTCTTTTAGGTGATTTATACGTGGTGATCTACTTATCTATCGTGACATATCTTTGTTAGACGTAATTCTTGTTATACTTGTTTACGGGATCATCGCTTCGCAAGAAGTGCTCTAGCTTTCGAACTCGGTTCTAGGCCGAGGCTAGAGTAGCGGTCAATAGCATAGACGTGGTGTCTAGGCTGGAGATCGCCTTTGTTTGCTTGTGTGCCCCACGGTTTGTAGAGGTAGGTGGCAGGAAGTGACAGCCCTGTCATCCAAAGGAACCCTCCACGTTCGGGTACATAGTAGAGCTTTCGTAGACCGGAGTGGCTTGGCAGACCAAGCCTAAGACGGTGCCCGAAGTAAACAAGTCTAGCTTGCGTTCGTCTACCTTTAAAGGATAAATAGATAAGAGTCACCCTCTCGACCCTATTTTGCTACGTTGTCTTGGTTGTCCTTGGGTAAACTAACCTTGTTGCAGAAATACTCCGTTCCTCGCGGATATAAATACGATACCTTGGAATACTCCCGGGTGAAGTGCTACAACGGTATTCCGTGCGCTTGCGGATTTATTCGTGACGTAAGAAATACCAACAGAGATGTACAATTTTAACATTAACTTTTGCCTCCACAAAATTTTAGAACTGAACCTGTTTACTTTCTGTTGCACTAAACTCGATGTAAATTAATAAAAAAATTCAGTTATGTAAAATATGGTCTTGTCCAGTTGTATTATCTTGTGTCTGCTTAAACAACACCTCGAGGATCATGATCCGTGGGTCGGTCTCGTTAGAGCTGGTATCGGAGCCAATTCAAGATAATACAACAATTATGACATATTTTTGAAAAGTACGATATAAATACGGTGAGGATACGTTAGTATATGCCCAAATATGTATATAAGGATGTTAGAGTTGGTGGCAAAGCAAACTCGTGTTAATGTTTGTTTAAATAATTGCATCTATGACATTTTCGAATGGAGGTACCAGCGTGAGTCGACGCACGGATATCGGTGTCTTTGCCTGCAGCACGTATACAAGACACTTTGGCTTGTGGCTTACCACGAGGCGATTCATTTTCCATAGATCGTTACTAGTAGAACTGTGCTTATTTTCGTAGTTTCTTTATGAATTTTATAGAATTTTTCTGAAATGAATTTGCTGTAGGTACATAACTATCTTAGATTAAGTGTCGCTAGTTTAGATTAACTTACGTAGTTGAGTACGGGTCGCCACCAAAAGTCCAAACACCGTTGAGATGGTGAAAATATTTCTTTTTCGTTCGGTGAGGAACGAATAGGTTAAATAATCAACTTGCATCATGGCATGGCATATAAATAACTGAAATAAATTTTGCCCTATCTCCTTTTCAACCTTTTGGTTTCTTTGTGTAAATTTTAAAATACTCAAGATCTTAAAATTTTGACCTAAGGAAAAATCTGGAGCTCCAACTTCCGAATCGGCAATGAATCTGTCCCGATCTTTTAAAGATCATAACTTCTATTCAATGTGTCATAAAACTTTGGGATCATACTCTTTGGAAAGTTTTTCAAATTCTCTCGCATGTTTCATATTCAAAATTTTTCCATTTGACCATTTGAAATTCTCCAAACACTATAGCAAAAACTCACTATAGCCACGGTTGGGGGGCTCTACAGCCACGGTCAGCCCCAACCGTGGCTATGTTTTCGAGACTACAGAAAACCATCCGTAGCCTCGGAAAACAGAACAACCATGGCTATAGTACGCAACTATAGCCACGGTTCACTATGTCAACCGTGGCTATAGTGGCGTACTATAGCCACGGTTAACATAGCCAACCGTGGCTATAGTAGGACACTATAGCCACGGTTCGAAATAAACCGTGGCTATAGTGGACACCACTATAGCTACGGTTGGCATAGTGAACCGTGGCTATTTACTTTTTTAACAATAAAAAAAATAAATACGCATTAGAAATAATAAATTACAATTACATAACATTAACCATAATTACATCACATTAACATTAAAGTATTACATCACATTAATATTTACAAATATTTACAAATATTAACAAAATCCATCAAAAGTTTAATAATGTGAACATCACAATGTTTTTTCAAACTAAGTCTACACTATACGAATCTTCAACAACATCGGGCTCGTACGGTCGTTTCGAGCCGCACCACTCGAAAAGTGCCCGATGCTCCTTCGTCACTTCACTTTGCTCGTCAAAGAACCGACCACGAGGATCGATGACCTCCCTAAGCAAGAAACGGCACATCCTAGCGACAATGTAGTACATGTCATTTGTACTTAGATGCTTTCGCGCCGTCGAGAATCCATTCTTGGATATTTCATTCAATATCTTTCTGTCCGTTATCATTGCCTTTTCTAGACTTTTTGTTTGCTGTCAATAAATACATAAAAGTTGGTACATGATAGACAAAAATAGAAAGAATGTAAATTAAACAGATGCAATCTTAGCGTACCTCCTCGGTGGTCTCATGGGTGATGACATTCAAGTAGGATGCAGCGGAGCTCGAATACGCACATGCGTAGTATCCACAAGTGCACACTACCTTTTACTTGCTTAATGCACTCGTTAAATAGAGTGAAGTAAAAAACATCACTCTATTTTAATGATAGCAGCATAAAAAAATTAGATGTGTGTGACGTGTGTCTTACCGGAAATTTATGACGAAAGTATATTTGTTTCCGAATTCTATAACGTGCCACCTTCGGGTTCTTTACGTAGTTCAAATAAGCACTACAGTATTGAGAAAAGGGTATTATTGCATGAAATTATCGCTATTTAATTGTACGTCTATACTTACCAATTTATAACGCTCACGATATCTTCGTAGCGATTGGAGTCGTAGTCAAGGCTATCCAAGACTAATAGATATCCAATTTCTGGCATGATCAGGAAACAAATCCAATGACCACCGCAACAAAAGATCGTATTCGTTAGTATGTCATCTATCTTTACGATCGACGAGAGGAAGGTAGTGGTCGAACTTACTCGAAGTGGTAAGGCGCGTAAATGGCATGACAATCCTGCCATTCCCTGAAGCACCTGTAAATATAACCTCGCAACTCGACCCCTAACTTTTGTCCTCATGGTGTCCTTCGGTTCTTGTAACTCTTGTGGTGTCTTATCCTTATATATCTTGTCTTTCTCATTTATCCGGGGTTGATCGCACTTTGATTGATCAAGCTCGGATTGAGATACCCAACCTTCCAATCGCGTCTGTCGTATCTCTTCTTTTGAAATGTTGAATTCAAGCTACATTAAAAGCAAAAGGGAGTGTGTAACATGTACTGCAAAAAGTATGAGACAAGAAAAAGATGGATGGAGGCACTTACATGCGTCACAAGGTTACGAAGGTCGTGTCCATCTCGCCGAGGCGAAACATAGTGTGGATATCATTGAAATATAGTCCAAGGACCGAATCACCGGTGTCGTTGAACACGTCCCTCGGAAGCTTACAGGTGATCATATCCACTCCTTCTTTTGCTGCCGCTACGTACCGATCATGCAGCTTCCGCATATCCCACGGTAGGTTTGACAACATGTTTTTAGATACGAGGGGTTTGCCAAAGATGAAATTTGGGAAGTCCTCATTCTCGTCACGACCCTCAAATATGTCATCATCGTAATGTACCAATTGACGAGGTTCCGTGATTGGCTGCACGGGTCCCTTCCTCATTCGCTCTAAGTATTTCGTGACATGTTCAGGTTGCGGCTTTGACGGATCCACCCTCGCGAGCGTAATCATCCTAGGAATTACAGGAGTAAACTCCTTCCGAAGAGGCTCGATAAACTAAGGCTCTTCATCCAAGGCTAGGGTTTCAGCTTCCGGCTCGACGGAGGAGATACATTGCCCTTCCGGCTCGACAAGAGGCACTATTTGTTGCCGAGGGTCCTCATAGCCGTGTACTCGTGGCGGTTTCTTGCCGCGGGCTGTCCGCGAGTATAGGACTCATAACCGCTTCATGTCCTTGTTCAACTTGTTCCTTAGCGGTTATCTCCTCACATCCTTGGTTGACCTCCTCAACGGTAACACGGACGTACCCGGGTGGAATATCCATGTTGTGGAGTGTTCGTCCTAGAAGTGCTCTACCAGTTGCAACCTTCATGGTCTTTCCCTTGTAACCAAACGGCACATGCAGCTCACAAGGACATTCTTGCGTTATCACTTCCCCTTCTAACGGGGAGGTAAAGCTAGGCGAAGTGGTTGGGACAAGTAGGAGTCGTATCGGGGATACTTCCACTTCGCAGTCAGCTTGGTACATCTCCATCTGTCTCCTCCACTCTTCCTTGTCCCTCTCCTCCTTATCTTTCTTGTGAAATTTATGTTTTTTGTACAACGAGGCGGAAGAGCTAGAGGAGAAACCCTCTTTCTAAGTTGCCTTGGAGGACACCGCTCGCACCCGCCCGCCATGCTCTTTGGTCCCCACAGCAAGAGAGTGTTGGTCTCCGTGATATTCGGATTGAATAACACCAGATCGCGTCTCGCGACTTGATGTCACCCGTCAATTGCTGGATAACTTGCACCGATTCCGCGTCCATCGGAATAATATCCCCATTTTCATCCATTTTAGAGTGCGCACGGACCCAATTTTTGGCACGCGGCTCGAGGCCCTCTAGTGGATCAGGCTTCCCTTCAAGCACGGAGCTTTTCTTCCATCGCCTTCCACTCCGGAATCTTTTTCTTGTAGCCGCCGGGCCCAAGTGTGGCTTGTACTTATTTTTTCTGTTCAGCTCTAACATCTTTGCCCTAAGGTCCTTGGCAGGCCCAGCTGTCTTCTCGCTGAACAAATTCTTCCCAGCCTTGTGGACTTATTTGACCATAATCGTCAAAGGGTGTTATGCCACGTTTCACGTAACGGCAGTTTAGTCGGGACCTCCATTCTCGAAAGATATGTGACATTACGGTCAGCGTTGCCTTCTTGGCTTTCTCGAGGTCCGCTGGTGGGAAGAGAATGTGTGATCTAATGGCATTCCACATTTCCTCTTTACGCTCTTGAGGAACCAGCTTCCATTCGGTCGAGGTTATTTTGCATTTCTCCCCGACAACAACACCACAACGATTCCGCCATTTTGCATGGACACCCATTGGTTCAACAGGCTCCCGATCGGCGGGGTCCAGTGTTGTCACCTCATATGTGCCCTCAGCCTTGTTCACGGACCGTTTACCCCCACGCTTGCGCTTTCGAGGGACTCATGGGCCGGTATGTTTTCCGTTTGCTCCTCATGAGGTGTGTCTTCGCAAGCCATGGAATGTGTCGCTTGTGCGGCCAAGGCACGACGAACACTTCGTCGAGGAACCTACCATATAAAGAATCATTGAAGCTCGGTAATATGCTAATACGGGAAACTTGAAATATTTAAAGAAAGAATGACATTTCACGTGATACCTCTTCCGAGGGCACGTAATCCGGGTCCTCATTAATACCCCTAGGTTCACGACGCTAGGGGGGGGTGAGGATCCTCCGGTTCTTCCCATTGTCCACTTGATGAGGAGCTTTCACGGTTCATATTCACAACATCCTCCTGTGTATACTTGGATCGGGGGATGTCCGCCATTATAGGATTTGATACCTATAGCGTAACAATGAAAAGATTTAGTAGCAAACAATTAGAGGAAAGAGTTAAAATAGAGAAAAGATGACAGAAAAGGATTATTTAGCATTGGCATCAGAACATGGATAGCATCGGGATCAAATAGAAGAAGAGGAAGACGAGATAGAAGGACATACAATGTAGAACACTTTCATAAGAAAGGTAGGTGCACACTATGCAATGCATACCACAATTTATACGACCTCGAGGTAAATAGGTCAGGATACTTGGGTATCCTCCGGAAAATCAAATATAATGTGCCATACACATCACAAAGATGATCCGGAGAATATCCAAGCATCCGACCATGTCTACCTAAGGTCGTACGAGTTGCGGTATGTCTTGTATTTTATTGTACCAACCTTCCTAATGAAAGACACCCTACATTCTATATTCTTCTACCCCATCTTCCCGTTCTCCTAAATATGCATATGCTTATCAAGAGTCATCGTCATCTGCCAAAAAGTTAGAATTTTTTTGAAGACTTAGTTGAAAATATATTTTTCCAAGAAAATAACTACATTCCATGGCATCGGAACGGGGAAGAAGAGGATGCAGCTGAGGAGGATGAACATACAATGTAGAACACTTTCATAAGAAAGGCAGATGCACACTATGCAATGCATACCACAATTTATACGACCTCGGGATAGATAGGTCAGGATACTTGGGTATCCTCCGGAAAATCAAATATAATGTGCCATACACATCACAAAGATGATCCGGAGAATACCCAAGCATCCGACCATGTCTACCCCAGGTCGTACGAGTTGCGGTATGTCTTGCATTTTATTGTACCAACCTTCCTAATGAAAGACACCCTACATTCTATATTGATCCCCCCAGCTACCTCCTCTTCTATCAACAATCATCATCTGCCAAAAAGATTGGAATTTTTGCTCTCGGTGCGGGTTGCCGAATCAACGGCCATCCAACGCTATCGTTAAGGTCATCGACTCGTATGTCAACATGTGCGGTCCATGCTGCCACACTCATCTCACTTTGCCCGCTTTCATCATCGAGCATGGCTAGACCATAAAAAGAGAGGAAAGAGAGGAAGAGATTAAAGAAAGGTAAAAAAATAGAACAAATAGGATGAAATAGTTTTTATTTAAAAACAATGGTCTAGCCATGAAAGAGAGGAGAAAAGAGAGGAAGAGAGGAGAAAAGAGAGGAAATAGAGGAAGAAAGGAGAAAGAGAGTGAGAGAGAGAGAGGAAAGGAGAGTAAGAGAGGAAAGAGATGAGAAATCAGCACTTATAATAAATACTTTGCCTTATAATCCATGTGCTGATTTAGCTAGAGAGTGAGAGAGAGAGGAAAGAAAGGAAATAGAGGAGAAAAAGAGAAAAGAGAGGAGAGGAAAGCGAGGACAAAATAGTTTTTATTTGAAAAAAATGGTCTAGCCATGAAAGAGAGGAGAAAAGAGAGTAAGAGAGGAGAAAAGAGAGGAAATAGAGGAAGAAAGGAGAAAGAGAGTGAGAGAGAGAGGAAAAGAGAGTAAGAGAGGAAAGAGATGAGAAATCAGCACTTATAATAAATACTTTACCTTATAATCCATGTGCTGATTTAGCTAGAGAGTACCATAGAGCACAAAGGCTTTTATAGGTGCTTTTATAACAGCATTGGTACTTATTCAACCATAGAGCACTCAAATCAGCAAGCCTAGCATGAATAGGTGCAATTTAGGGCAAAGCTTTACTCTGCAATGATAGCAAAAAAATACTCTGCAAGCATCTACATTTAACAAGCCACAACTTTGGTTTTCATTTCCAAATTTAATATCGTCATTTACTATGTCTAAATGGCTCCACAATCTAACTGACAGAATCTGTCAAACAGCATCACAACACTAACTTTGGAAAATTATATCTCCCAAACTAGTGAGCCAAAACAAGAGTTCAAGTATTCTATGGAAAGAGGGTATATAGGGCTACAATATACTCCATATAACCCTGGACAAATTCGGCCTCTAAATAATTTTAGAAGGGCACTCAAAACAGTTTGTTGCAACGCCGAACTGAAACCTGACGGAAACTGACGAAAGAGAAACAACAACATTTTGTTCTGTTTTTTCTCCATTTGAAGCTGTCCTGTTACTAATTTTGCGATACTACTTCACACTGTTCGATCTGTGACTTGGCACCAAAGTTCTATCAGTGAGATGGCACATCTCCAGTAAATATAGTTCAATTCAGAACGAAGATAATGTGCTGGATCAGTACCAAGACATCCAGTACCATGCTACCAAATAATCAAACTCAGGCAAACTTTGAAAGTGAAACTCCACCGTCTAATAATTCAGTTCAGAACACAGATAGCTTAACTAGTTTGGCTCATTCACAAATTAATGTTTACTCAGGGGGTGGTAAGACAAATCTTTCACATTTCCACAGTTGGGAGCCCCCTATTCAGAGTTGAAACAACAAAGGCGACTCGAGATGGACATGCTGCTGAGAAATTATACTAGTGGTGGTGGTTTAGTAGCCACTGTATATGACTATAAAACAAAGCAGTATAGCTCTAGGATTGAACACAAAGAGCTCATCTAAATCAGATTAGACACCATTTGTTGAGCAGGGGCAACAGAGTCAGTCATACATCTGAATGTTCAGATATCTGAATGTTTACTTCAGTTATTGCGGAAGAAACTCATTGTTGTCATTGGCTCTTGGTGTTTTGTCCTGTTCTGTTATGATCTAAACAATGCTATTGGAATACTAGATTAACAATGGCTAACAAACAATCCTGAACCTATGTTCTGTCTGTCCAGAATAATCTTGTAGGTCTGGTTGAGTGCAAGTAGACAACCTCAGGATGCAATTGCATTAAAATAGAGTACAATCACCACTAAATCTACCACCTAGCATCTCAAATGTAGCATAACAATCAACCACGGAGGGAAAGAGGGGCATCTTAAATTATACCTTGTTTATTTTTGATTTCAAATAAAAATTGAATCTAAACATTATTTATTCAATATTTTAACTCAGTATATATATATACAAATTTTGAAATTTAAATCTAAATGTATTAATAAATTTTAAAATTAAAATCTAAAGAGTAAATGTTTTTTAAATTTTAAATTATACCTTGCTATTTTTAGGATTTCAAGTAAAAATTGAACCTAAATATTATTTATTCAATATTTTAAATCAGTATATATACAAACTTTAAAATTTAAAACTAAATTTATAAATAAATTTTAAAAAATTTGGCCCACGGGCCCGACCACATTGACCAACGCATTAGAACACAATCGAGGCCCAAGGCCCACGGGGCGGAGATCAAGGCCCAAGCACAAACAGATGGCCCAAATGGCGGAGCAGAGCCCGTAATATCGGTAACGTCGAAGCCTTGTGCGGAGTGGAGCTTATAAGCCGGTACGGGCGACATTGGGCGGGCGAGGTGGAACTAAACCCCGCCCGCCGCGCACCAGCCAGCTATAGCCACGGTTGACTTCTTCAACCGTGGCTATTGTTACGGTTTACAATAGCCACGGTTGAAGAAGTCAACCGTGGCTATAGCCGAGGTTGTCAATTTTAATACTTGTTAAATTGTGAAATTATTAATTGTTGATAATTTAATTTATGTGGCTGAAAATTATTAATAGGTAGACTTATTAAATATTTCTTAGCAACTTTTAGATAATTGTTAAATGGGGTTATTTAAAAGAATATTAACAGGTAGACTTAGATAATTATTAACAGGTAGACTTTGATAATTGATTTAAGTGGCAGAAAAATAATTAACAATTTATTAAATCCATTAACGTTGCTGAAAATAAATAGAATATTATTAAATTAATTAAAGTAGTTGAAAAATTATTTAAAACTTATTAAATTGTGAAATTATTTAATTGTTGATAATTTAATTTATGTGGCTGAAAATTATTAACAGGTAGACTTATTAAATATTTATTAGCAACTTTTAGATAATTGTTAAATGGGGTTATTTAAAAGAATATTAACAGGTAGACTTAGATAATTATTAACAGGTAGACTTAGATAATTGATTTAAGTGGCAGAAAAATAATTAACAATTTATTAAATCCATTAACGTTGCTGAAAATAAATAGAATATTATTAAATTAATTAAAATAGTTGAAAAATTATTTAAAACTTGTTAAATTATGAAATTATTTAATTGTTGATAATTTAATTTATGTGGCTGAAAATTCACTAAAATATTATTAAATTAATTACAGATTCTTGAAACATATATATCCGAGTACATCATATGTACATCGCAATCGAATAATAAAGGTACATTATCCTTGAACGATTTTTCCTTCGTAATCTGTGCGTAGGTATGGCATTCCTTGATACGATAGTTTTGCTTCAATGACTTTAAATTTTTTCGGATCCACGAATAATGGAACTTCATCATACTCGATTGTATGCATCTTGATCGTCGACCCCATCCACTCCAAGTATTCTTTGTTTACCGGGAATAACAATGTGCTTCTTCTCATCCTTTGGATCGAGTATATAGAACACTTGTTCTGCTACCTTAGCAAGTATCCACGGGTCATCTTTATAACCTACATTCTTCGGATCGACGACGGTTAACCCGTATTCATCGACCTCCACCCCACCCGGGTGTTTGACCCGTTTGCATTTGAAGACAGGAACTTGTAAATCTGGTCCATAGTTCAGCTCCCAAATTTCCTCTATGTACCCATAATATGAGGTGTAATTGTTATCGTCATCAAGGGCTTCAACTCGAACTCCGCTTGTTTTAACACCTACTTTTCGTGTCCTTCTTTGAAGTGTGAAAAGTAAAACCATTAATCGTACGCCTGATAAGTCACCACGAGTCTTTGAAGGTCGGGCAGCTAAAATTCTCAACATTTTCTCATCCATCGAGTCTCCACGTGGAAGGTCTTGACTCTCGAACCATGATGTGAAAGTTTTCTTGTGCTCTGTACTAACCATGCACCGCTTTTGCCCTGAACATTGTTTAGTTCAAGCTCCTCAATGTGTTTTGCGAAATACGGGGCAACAATACGTGATTGTTGCGAGTACGGTAAAATGGGCTTTGTCAACTCGTTTATATTCGCGGTCGGTGAATGATTTTCGTCCTCGTATACCTTTTCCACTTAACCTTCCCTCATGACGAGACACGGGTACACCAATAGATCGACCGTCTTTAATATAATCTGCACAACACTCAATAATCTCCTCGGTGGTGTAGCCCTCAATCATTGAACCCTTTGGATGACAACGAGTACGTACATAGCGTTTCATAACATACATGAACCTCTCGTAGGGGAACATATGATGCATGTAGACGGGACCCAAAGCGGATATCTGGTCAACAATATGAAGCATGAAGTGTTCCATAGTATCAAAATAGGATGGCGGAAAGCACATTTCGAGCATGCACATTGTTTCCTTTATGTGGGTTCGTAGGTTATCCAACTCGTGTTTATTGATCACCTTCTTTGAGACCGCGTTCCGGAAGTAGCACGGACGAGTGATAGTCAACTTCAACCATTCGGATTTCACAGCTACGATAGCGATAGCCGAGAAACACCGAAAGTAGTGTGTGACAGTCATGAGTGTTGTAACCACTTATCTTTAAGTCTTTCATGTCTACGAGATTTTGGACATTCGATGAGAAACAGGTCGGTGCTTTAATCCCGTGTAGACACTTCAAGAACGCTATTTTCTCCTCACGCGTTAGGGTGTAGCAGGCTGGCGGGAGGTAGTACTTTCCGTTCGCTCTTTCTTGCGGATGGAGCTACGGCCTAATATTCATCTCTACAAGGTCTCTACGTGCGTTCGGTCCATCCTTTGTCTTACCGGGTAGGTCAAGTATAAGGCCGGTAGTGCTTGTCAAATACACCTTTCCCAATGTGCATCCGAGTCAAATGCATGAGTCACTTCCAATTCTTCCCGATACCGAGATATCCGTAGAATATAGAAAGCTTCTTATACGGCGTTGCAGCTTTTGACTTTGCAACTCCCTTCACGGCCTTTCCAAATGTAGCTTTAATGTTTTTTGTCTTATCAAAGACATCCCTAGAGGTCCAACGTCGAGGTTCTTCGCCGGTCTCAATCGTACCATCAAATTGTTTGGCCATCCGTCGATACGGGTGGCTCCGATGTAAGAATCGACGATTTCGAGTGTACACTTGTCTTCTTGGATGATGGAAGATACACGTGTGATGTATCGTCAACACAAACAAAGCATGCCTCCTTTCCTTTCACCTGGCCCGAAAGCGCCCTTAACGCCGGGGAATCGATTACGGTCACGAAAATGATCGCTTTCAACGTGAAGTAGTCTCTTCGGTGCTCATCCCACATACGCACACCTTCCAACCATAGTTTCCGCATGTCTTCAAACGGTGGTTCCGGGAAGACATCTATATCGTTCCCAGGTTCTTTCGGTCCGGATATAAGAATGGACAATAATATGTACTTCCTCTTGTGGCACAACCATGGGGGAGGTTGAACATTGTTAGCAGCACGAGGCCAAACGCTGCGAACGTTCCTCGTCATACCAAAAGGGTTCATTCCATCCGTACTCAATGCAAACCGTATATTTCTTGGCTCGTGCGAGAAGTCGTCACGGTGGTTACGATCGAAGTTTTTCCACTGGGTTCCATCGATGGATGACTCGGCTTATTAGGGTCCCTCTTACGTGTATGCCATGTCATCGGTTCAGCATCTCTTGGGTTGGCAAATATCCGTCTTATGCGATCGACCACCGGTAGGTACCACATGACCAAGGCTGGAACCTTACTATCATCGTCGCTACCATTGACGATATCTGCTTTTCTTCCTCTTCTTGTCATTCTTTCCCCTCTTATTAGTTGTGTCTACATCATACTCCTCATTCGTCTTGTAACGACTTCGTTTGCACCTTGGGCATCTCACGAGGTCCTTGAACTCCTCCCCCGGTATAATATACAATGATTTGGACATGCGTGGATTTTTTGCACACCCGGCGACATTGGAGATATCAGTCTCTTAGCATAGTACGTGTTTTTTGGTAACAAGTTTGGCTTTGGCGAGTGTATCCGAAAGAAGATCCAACAATTCATTGAAGCGGCATCGACCACCCATGGATGGCCTTCGGTTTCATGAGTTCGAGAAGCTGTACGTAACACGGTATTCTCTTTAGAACATCCCTTAGACTCCTCAAACAATAAATCCTTTGATGCCTTCTCTATCGTTGCAAAGTTATCAAGCCCTCTTGTTGTCCCTGCATTGAGTAAAACTTGCGGCTCAACATGACATAACAATTCCTCAACATCAAAATCAGTACATTGTTCTTCTTCGACATGAAAATCAAAAGTCTCGTCAACTTGGACAAAGCTGTTCTTCTTCAACTTCAATCGGCTGCAACTCAACTTCGACCGCCTCGTCTTCTCCATGCTTTGTCCACCTCGTATAATTCTCCGGGAAACCCCTCCTCACTAAGTGAGATTTGATTACAAGTGTATCGGTCCACAATTTTTGATTCTTGCGGTCCACGCATGGACAATATATTTCTTGTCTTCCTAGACGCTTAGCATGCTCGACAGACCCTCTTGAGAAATACATCGACTTGACCTCGGAAATATGCACTTAATCTTGACTCTTCGTACATCCATGTTTTGTCCATCTAAACAAGCATTACGCGAATATTAATTATAATAAAATAATTACTAAATCAAATAATTACCAGTATGAATATTAAGTATTTATAGAAAATATAAGGAAACTAATATATTGCATAACATAATGTGCTAGAATTAATAATTATTAAATAATTACTAAATAATCTATTTACCATTATGAATATTATATATTTATAGAAAATATAAGGGAACTAATATATTGCATAAGACAATGTGCTATCATATATAAAAACCCACTATACAAATTATTATTAATTGACTCGAATCTTTTAATAATTAAAGCTGTGCTCTAGGGGTCTCTCTCAAGAGAGCATAAAGTAGATCTTAAATTGATTGACATGAAAAAGGCTTGTAAGACATGATTTTTTTGTATGCAACACAAGCACATGATATATGAGTTTATTATACACAACTCAAACCAACAACAAACCTACAAACATGAAGGAATTTGACAAATCGAAATCAAAACCTAGGTCAAATGGTAATCCAAAATTCTCCATGATTACAACACTATAGCAACAAATAATACATGGGATGAGTTTTCCTTACCACGGAGAACAAATTTCTACAAAAAAAACGAGATCAAAACCTTCCCCCTCGATTTTCATTTTTTTGCTCAATTTTTGAGCCGCCACACTTGGACTCGAGCTCTGTTACTGTCCGAACGCGGCTTTTATACTCGTGCAAAATAATAGCCACGGTCCACTTCTTCAACCGTGGCTATAGATGAAACTATAGCCACGGTTGGTGACGTGGACCGTGGCTATTGGTGCAGGCCACTATAGCCACGGTTCACAAAGCCAACCGTGGCTATAGTGGCCTCTATAGCCACGGTCCAAGGGCACGGTAGCCCGCACCCAACTATAGCCACGGTCGATTTTGCTTGCCGTGGCTATAGGGTTTTGGGCTACGTGGCTACGGTGAGTTATTGTTATAGTGAAATATGTTGATTCTGCAAGGATGTGTGACATTAAGGTTGAGTCAAAAATTCAAATCTCTTTATCCTTTTGATTTTGGAGGCATACATATACTATTTTGAAAGTGTTGGAAGTCCTCGTGATTTTACAACGCTTGTCAAAGCTCAACATTGTTGGGAAATGCCTTGCAATCTAAACTCTTTGGAATCTGTTCCGGTAGTCCAAATTTTGACTCCTGTTGGTAAATATTTTATATCTTACATTATGGACATGCATCATTTTTCCATGAGTAGCCGTTGAAAAGCTATTTTTACCGGATACAACTTTGGTTTGATGAGGTTGCCATGATTTTGCATGGAAATTGCCCAACTCTGTCAATGAATCATGTCTCGCTTTTCTTTCGAGTCATGTAGCTGATAGTTTCATTACCTCACTATACAAAATTCAAAACTCCAGCTTTACACATCCTCCGGAGGCAAATAAATACTTGTTAGAAAGGTTAGAAAGTCTACCTTCGTTTGCAACTCAATTGCAAGAATGAATCTTTCTGTACTACTCCCAGAAATTAAAAGACCGAGGACTGCTCCAATAGTTTTCCTCGGATCATTCATCACCACGAATAATTCATATCTTCTATTTTATTCGTGTGATGGATGTGTATGGTCACATTCTGGAAATCTTATGAAGTCCTCAATAACATGGTGCTAAGCATAATTCATGAGTTGACTGAGTTTTTGAGAAAAAATCTATTCAGTTTGGATTCGAGCTAGAACCTTGAACTTTGTGTCTAAAATATTCTTAACTCGTCATGGTACTTTCAATTAGTGCTTGATACGACAACATTTTTACCTATCATTTTAGGGTGAATATTGATTATTTGAGCCACTTGGCACCTAACTTTAACCCCATTTTGGAGTATGTTGTTGTTTGAGTGCTTAATTGCAGAAATAAAAAAAAAAAGACGCGTAAAAGCTCAATTTAGGAAGGTCGATGCATTGTACCAAAATTTTGGAGTTCATGACATTTTCAAGTAATAAAATCTAGACTTCAAATTTTTAGATATCGTCGAGAGCTTTCCGAAACATATATAGATGACCCTATTCGGACCATAGAGCTAGGATATATGGGACCACAAGATGTGCTGCGCAGACAAGTCGCTCGTGCCGATCAGCACCGACTTGCACCAATCGACACGAGACTCGAAACGGCCCAAAAATACCTAGGAAGGCTGATTTCACCCCTATAAACAGACGACCCTATTCTACACGCAAGACGGTTTAGTTTTTGTCACTTTTGGCGGTGGAATTAGGGTTGGACAATAGAGAGCTTTGTCAGGAACAAATTTCGCAATGTTCCGGCAGAAAGTCGTCGTGGTTTGATCGACACGCCCCTCGCGTCGATCAGCACAACCGAGTCTGATGTCCGTTTCGCCCCAATTTATACCAAGAAGTAGGATAGGCAAATCTAAATCTAAGGTGTTTCCCATGGTGAAACCTACTCATATCATGGGATGATTCTCTGTTCTTTCCTCGGTTGATGGGAATCTTACCATTTGCACTCGTGATGGTTAATTGAATACATTTGATGCTCTATTTTGGTCTATTTCAACACTTGCTTATTGCTTGTCTCATCGCATAAGCATCATGGATCAATGCAAGCCACTAGTGATCATCAAAGGAGATTGAACAATGCAATGCGAGCTGTGGTGAAGAGAGAAGTGTTGTGTTTAATAGATTATGGTGTAATCTATCACGTTGTTGATAGTGAGTGGGTTAGTCTTGTTCATTGTGTCCCAAAGAAGTGAGGCCTTACATTGGTGAAGAATGAGAAGAATGAGTCCTCGGAGATGAGTGATGGTTGGCATATGTGCCTTGATTACAAGAAATTGAACAAGGATACAAGAAAGGATCACTTCCCTCTGCCATTTATGGATGAGATGTTGGAAAGGTTAGCAAAGCACAAGTATTTTTTGTTTTCTTGGTGGATATTCTGGATTCTTTCAAATTCCTATACACCCTGCAGATCAGCATAAAACGATATTCACATGTCTTATGATACGTATACTCCACGTTGTTGGCATCTCTTAAGGTCACGCGGAAAGAAACACGTGACCGCGGGAGAGCCAAGGGTTTAAGTCACTTGCACTATTTAACCAAATAATCCACATCCAAGTACAAGTACTAGATATGTATTATAAGGTGGGTCATGAATATCCGCAAGCGGACGGATAACCCGTTGTAGCATTTCACCCGAGAGTATTCAAGGGTATCGTATTTATATTTTCCCAAAGGAAGACATGGTTGATAAGAGTACTTATGTTCATGGTGTTACAAAAGAATGATGAAGTATTCACATTCCAATGCAGGGGTTAGGAGCAATAAGTTGAGGATAGTGTGACACACACCAAGGCGATGCATTCTCTTATAAAAGGGATAGAGGCGATCCTAGATAAAGCTAAACTAGACTAGCAGACCACTACTCCTAATGATACAACATTCATATGAGTGCGCAGCTTCTACCTAACATCCAAGATCATGCAAGCGCAAGCAAGCGTCTAATGCCTAGGCATCATCGGGAGATCCGTCTTACGCGAGGTCCGCCTCGCGACTCCGGCTTTTAGACTCCTATGCCATGCCCGAACGTGGAGGATTACTTTGGATGACAAGGCTGTCACTTCTTGTCACCTACCTCTACAAACCGTGGGACACGAAGCACATTCAACGGTGGGTAGATAACCCCAAGCACCGTGCCGGCGTCACTAACCACAACTCTAGATCCCTCGAGGCACCGACATGGTGGTAAATCTAGAGCACCCTTGCGGGACGATGAACCCGAAGCCTATTCATAAGAACACTAGCCTAACTAGCATACGCTAGACGAAAGGATCAAAGCTAGCACTAAGTCATGTAAGATGTTCGCCGCTCAAGAATGAGCGACGAACGGCAATTAATCAAGTAAGATCAGGAGTAATCGGTGATCAAGTATGAACGAACGAAGAACATTCGATATGAGTTCATCTTCTATTAATGAAGAACGAAGAACGAACGACGAACTCATATGAACGAACGATGAACGATCAAACAAGATCATGACTACTCTATAAAGCTCATGACAAGGATATGAACGAAAGTATTCCATATATAAAAGATCAAGTCTCATAAAGAGAGGATACAAGAGCTATACCCAATTTTCCACAAGACTTTGGGAGCAATGAGGCAGCCCACTACTAAGCCTAGCACTACCTAGAAAGCCTCTAAACTTCTAGTGTGAGGAGAGAATGATCCTTGTGTTGTTGTGTGTGTTAAGGAGGGGGGTACCCCTCCTTATATAGGCTTGAAAGGTCGGCTCCCGGAGGCGGTTTCGTAGGTCGGTGGCATTTAATGCGCGTGGAACCGACCTCCGTAGGCGGTGGGCAAACCGCCAGAGAAAGTGGGCCAGGGGGCCACCATGACGGTTCGGCCGAACCGCCTTGTTGGTTCGGCCGAACCGCCACCGGCCCCTCCCGGGCTGGGCTTTGGCGGTTGGCTCCCCCACCGGATGTTGGTCTTTGATCCAGGTGCGTGAGGCCTTATTTGTGTTGGATTTCGTGGTCGTTGGCCTTTTATCTTGGAGTTGATTCCCGCGGCGAAGTGGAAGTTTTGTAAAAGTGTTGATTTGTCGCCTCGGGCCTGGAATTCATCATTTTCCACCCGCACACTAAAAATCTAGAGGTACACGTGGAACTAGGTTATTTCTAAGTAAAATGCATGCAAGACATGCCTAGTCCTTCTCATTTATTTGACTAATTGACTGGTCGAAATTGGTCCGTAACGACCGTCAACAAGCCCCCCAAGCTTACCCCTTGCTCGTCCCGAGCAAGTAGTAGAACTTTAGGTTGTTGATCAGGAGTTGCTACAATGCCTACTTCTCAAAGGTACCAAGTGTATAACAAAGATACTCATCCTTGAGTTGAATAAGTTGGCAATGGTGACTCACCCTTCCCCTTAGTCCTCATGGGGCTTTGTGCTTTTCACTTTACCTTGGGCGGTTGAGAGAGAGAACGGTGTATAGAGCATTTATTTTCTCTTCCCTTGTCTTGCTTTTTATTCTCCTGGACGTTTTCAAAAAATATTTTTTTTTTTTTTTCAAGTAAAACCACGTTCCACAAGTGATGCTCTCGAATCGCTCTAATGGTGTTTATATTCCTCACCAAGGCATGTGTATTGCCTCATCCTACATCTAATAGGCTTTTGTGGAGCTCAAGGTAGGGTATGAAATGAGGCATACTTGCATTCATATTTTTGCGAAACCAAAAGAGTGGATCCATGGAGATAGCAAGTCATACAATCGTAGATCAAGATGTGCAAGTGTGAAGATGATGGTGGTGGTGTATTTGACTACTCCTCTTTTTGTTTCACCTCTTTTTATTTTGGATTTTGGGCATGGCTATCTTTTCTTCTTTCTTTTTCTATGCTCGAAATGAGAGCAGCATCTTTTTCTTGCTCATCTTTTGTGAGCCTTATTTTCTTTTTCTTTTGCATAGCCATGCCTTCTTTTGATATTTTAAGAGAGGTGATAAAATGTGAGGAGTGTCTTTATTTTGGGTGGATGGCATGACATGTTGCTAACTTCCGGTGTAGAAGTGTAGCATATGAGGTGGAGTGTGTACGTGATCTTGATCATGAGAGTATGAAAAGCATCTCACTAGGGTCACACAATTTTGATAAAGCTCAATGAAGTAACAAGTAGCAAATGAGTAAGGTTTTCAAGGGAAATTTGCATATGGCTTTGGTAGGAATTTATCATCACTTGGGAACTTATAGATTTTGCAATTTTTGGGAACAGAATTCCGGAGATTTTAAGCTCAACTTAGGACAAGATCATAGCAGCTCTTTTTACCATATCATCATCTCACAACAACTTAGGTGCAGCTCAAGCATGTGCAGCCCACAAGTTTCAGGTTCTAAGCAAGTTTTGCTAGCCACCAAACTCAAAACTAGGAGAGTTCTAAATTATAGACTAGGCACATGAGAGAAATAAAACAGAGCAACTATTCATCATCTCAACATAGAAAGACTAGCAACATACTTGCAGCGTATAAAAGGGAACTAAGCTACTTCTTTTTGTTCTTTTTAGTTTTATCATTTTTATTTTGTTTTTCATATGAGAGGCAAGAACAAGCAAAAACAAGAGACAATAAAGGATACAAGTTGCGATACATGATACCTTAGCGGGGGTGCTGCCCCCCAAGCTTGTTCTTGCTCATGGGTTTGGTGGAATGAACCCCATGTGACGGAAGTAAGCCAAAAGATCGGCTCGTTGTTGCTCCGTCATGTTGGTGAGGGCGGTGAGCTGGGTGTCGGTGCGCTCTTGCCATTGATGAGTTTGCAAGATGTGTTGGTTGAGCGCATACTCGGTGTCTTCCGCCGTGGTTTGGAGTCTTCCCATTTGTGAGGAGAGGTTGTTCATCTCCTGCACAAAGTTGTAGCCTTGGGCTGATCCGGAGTCGGTGGAGTGTTCCTCCCATTGTTGTTGTGGAGAAAACAGCCCCGGGCCATATCCCGGAGTTTGCCACGCCGATCCCCGGCCATGTGAGGTGGCGGGGCTGGGTACCCACCGGGAGAAAACCCGGGTGGCTGTACCCCGGCTCGCCATGAGTCGTGGGGTGCGGTGTGGGCATCTCGGAGGTAGATGGTTGTTCTGATCTGTGCGCCCCTGCGAGAAGATACACTCCTCGCGAGACCGCTGCGCTTCTTGGAGCTCAATGGTTAGATTTTTGAGAGTATACAAACGAAGGTCCGGGTTAGGTAACCGAAACTCGTTTGCATATCCCACAAAATAATATATGAGGGAATCGTTCGGACCATTCTTAAGAGAGTGACCTTGAATAAGATAATCTTTATTTATAAGAGAGCGAGGTGTAGCAAGGTATTCAACATTAGCATCATGTAAAGCTCCCACCCGCATGGCAATTCGTGTCACTAGAGAGGTACATTCAATTGGTCCTATCGTCCCAAGATTTTCTATCCATTGGCAAATCATGGCTTTCACGGGAGCAATCTTAATCTTATCGACCGCAGCAAAAAGAATTTTTAGCTCATCCTCGCGCACACTCCGAATATCACTCCTTGGAAAAAGAGTGATAGCAATCCACATGTGCATAAAACGCAAGGTAGGATGATGGATGTGATTAGTTCTAGGTCGCACGCAACTAGGAAGACCCGTAATCCTTTCCCAAAAAGCATGCTTTGAAAACCGAGGAAGGGCACCATCCAAGTCGGTATTGCAGCGAGTATTAAAGCCAAGAAGAGTGCTAAGTTCTTTCCAAGTCAAACGGTAGGATTCACGGAAAACCGAAAAGAAATTCCTTCATCTACCGTTTGTAGGGTGCATAAAAACTGAAGTGTAAGCAAGCGGGAACCCGGCTCATTTACACTAGCAAAATCTGTCCACCCTAAGGCTTTAAATACTTGAGCAAATTCAGCATCCATACCTATTTTGTGCAGCAGCTCCGTGTCAAATGCTCGCGTAGGAGCAAAGAGACGGTGTTGGAGAAGCGTGTAGGTGCGCGTCTCGTGCTCGCCCACTAAGTCGAGGTCGGTGTCGGTGAGGAGACGATGCTCGATGTTGCCCTCTTGCCCTTCTTCCTCGACTTGTGGTGGTGAACTTGGCGGTGACTCGACTACGGGGCGTGCGCGGGTGCTTCGACGTAAAGAGCTTGAACTTGAGCGTGAGCTCAAGGACCTCTTGATTGACCCGAACAGCTTCTTGGCACCGGTCATGGCTGCACACAAAGAGAGCAAGAATGCAAGAACAAAAATTCCGAACGGGTCATGTGAGGGAAAAATCAAATTAGCGACACCGTCGGTTGTTCATGTGAGCAAGAAATCGCAACTCGAGAAAACCAAACAAAAACAAATCAAACCAAAAACTAGACAAGCACACCAAGAGCAAAAGATTTATGCAGAACTTTTAGGCAATGAGCAAGTGAGGACAATGGAAAACTTGAGAGTAATGAGAATGAAGTGAGTGAGGAGTGGAAATGATAGTGTGAGAGGGGGAGAGAGCTCCGGCCAGGCCACCTCTACTTATAGCTCACGAAGTAGCCGTTTTTGAGCGTTAGGAGGGGCATATGACCGTTGGGAAAAGGACAGACCGAGCAACGGTCATGGCAGTTCGGCCGAACCAAGGAGGTGGGTTCGGCCGACCTGCTGTGGGTCCCTTTTGCTCCCCCTTTTGGCCCATAGCTCCCAACGGCCAAATGATCATTGACCATGGTTGCTACGTCCGTATATTCCTCGAAATTTTTGCTCAAGAAATCCAAAGAAAGTTGCCTCAAATTCAGCTTTATTCGAAAAATCAAATCTCGAGAAAAAGTGTTGGAGAAAATTCCAACATGCAAAAATTGTTTTTGGATTTTGTATAAGGATACAAGGGTTGTCCAAAAGTTTCAAACAAAGTAGGAAAATTTGGACGTAAAAGGATTTTGGTTTTCAAATTTTCTATGCATGGCGAGTGAGAAAAAAATCAAATATGCTGGCGGAAAATCCAAATAAATGAAATGAAAATTATCTTGTGATAAAATAGAATATGCAGGGAGATGCATGTGGTGGAAAACAAAAATCAAAAGAAATCGAAAGATAATACCGATTTATCCCGTCGACCAGGGCTTTGCCATTTTAAGTCCGGCGAGCGAGGACTTCTCCATTTCTTTTCATCCTTGTGGTGCAGTGCCCTTTCCCCGGAGAAGAGGATGAAGATGGCTGCACCTTCTTCACTTGCCACACTTGTTTGGTCTTTGTTGATGTAGGTGGCTTTGTGTCTTGAAGGACCGGCTTCTTGGCCCATAATCCCGGCCTTGCCGTTGCAGTGCTTCTTGGGTTGGTACCATGACGGATTCTCAATTTTGTCAAGTTGCTTCCAAAAGGCGACGAGACTATCCGTCTTTCTTGGCGTCACTTCAACTTCACGGATGTTTGAGGGATTTGGCCCATACTTGATCTTGATCATTGAGCATTGTTCTTTTCTTGGTTGGAACTCAAACTTTTCCTCCTTCCCATTGATGTGGAATCGGATTTCTCCATTCCCAACATCAATTTGGGCGTTTGCGGTGCCGAGGAAGGGACGTCCCAAAATGAGGGGCGTGTTCTTGTCGATATCCATCTCAAGCACCACAAAGTCCACCGGTATGAAGTTGCCTCGAATTTTTACCGGCACGTCTTCGGCTATTCCCGCGGGGTAGCGGACCGAAGAGTCTCGCCAATTGCAACCTCATTGGTGTAGGAGTCAAGGTTGTGTAGCTCAAACGATCAAAGACTTCTTTGGGCATCACGCCGACGCTTGCCCCAAGATCACATAAGGCCTGGTCGAAGTGGTGTGCCCCAATGGAACATGATATTGTGGGGCAGCCAGTGGTCCTTCTTCTTTTCTCGAAGCCGATTGAGTATAGCTGCGCTACACTCCTCTCGTGAGCTTGACCATTTCCTTCGTTGGGTAGTGGCCTCTTGTTGTTGAGGATGTCTTTAAGGTAGCGTGCATATGTGGGCACCTGCACCATGTCCAACAATGGCACGTTGACATGAATCCTTCGGATGGTCTCGACGAATCGAGCAAATTGTTCATCCTCCTTTGGCTTCCTCGTTTCGTGAGGGAATGGCAAAAAGCTTGTGTCTTGAAATTCAATTCCATTCTTCCCTTCACTTGGCTTCGGTTCTTCTTCTTTTTCTTTGGTAATAGAAGGGCTTTCCTCCTCCAGGTCGTTCCTGTTCTTCTTTGCCGCATGGTTAGGATATGGCGGATCCCGAGTGGATTTTCCTCCCTCGTGGTAACCGCATTAACATTTTCCAAAGAAGACTCGGGTTGCCCCGGATCTTCCCGAATTAGAACCAGGAATAAGAGCAGCTAGCTGAGCAACTTGGGTTTCAATCATTTTATTAAAGCTCACCTGATTTTTGAAAGCAGAGGAGAAACCTTCTATTTGTGCGCTTATGTTTTCTAAGACTTTATCATTGGCAGCAAGCTTTTTGTTGATAGATTCGTTAATTTTAGCTTGGCCATAAACCAAATCTTTCAAGGAAGGTTGATTATTGTTAAAGCCGTAAAAATTGTTACCTCCTTGATATGATGGTCGGTTTTGGTTGTACCCTTGTCCTCCGTTTGGACGATACCCGTTGTTGTTGTTCATGTAGAACACCTCTTCATGGGTATGGGGGCAATCCTTCCCCATATGGCCGGTGTTCCCGCACTCCTCACACGTCATGTGTGAGTCCAATGCATGAACACCACCATTTGCGTTGTGTTCGTCCAAGCGTTTTATGAGGAGGTCAACCTTGGCGGACAAGCATGTCCACCTCCTTGACAGGGTGTACGCCTCTTGCGCGTGTTTGGAGTCGATCATCGCTCCACCCTTGATTGGAGACCATCTTCTCTATGAGTTCTTTTGCTTGGGCAATAGTTTTGGAGAAGAAGGCTCCTCCAGCAGCGGCATCCATATGTCCACGGGTTGTTGGTGTCAACCCGTTGTAGAAGTGTTGAAGAATGAGCCATTCCTCCATCCCATGGTGAGGGCAGGCCGAATGTATTCTTGAAGCCTTTCCCATGCCTCGGGCATGGATTCGTTTGTCGCTTGCTCGGAAACTTGCAATTCTTCCACGAAGGGCATTGGTTTTGCCCATCGGGAAAAACTTGGCGAGGAACGCCGTGGAACATTTGTTCCAAGTGTCAATGCTTGCACGATTGGCATAAAACCACCGTTTCGCCTTCCCAAGGAGGGATAGGGGAAACAGCGGAGTTTGATAGCATCTTGGTTGGCTCCGGCCGTGGCTGATGTGTTGCATATTTCCAGGAACTGTTGGAGATGAGAGTTGGCGTCCTCGGAGGCCTTTCCACAAAAGGGAATGGCTTGCACCATAGTGATGAGGCTGGACTTGATGTCAAGTCCTGCAGCACCAGCGTCGACGTTGGGCCCAATGGGCACATTGGCGACGGAGGGCGCAGAGTAGTCACGAAGGGTCCTTTCAGCCATGAGTGTTGAGGTTGATGGTGCGGAAGATGCGGGCTCGCTTGTCGTGGGTTCTTGAGGAGAGACAACGACGCGAGGTCGAGTCTTTCTCGCAAGAGCCTCGGGATTATCAACGAAGTTTTCCGGCAAGTCGAATCCACGCATGCACTATCCTCGTTTTCACCTTTGAGAGAAAACAGATCAAGGTTAGCCTGCAAGGGCAATGATTAAATCATCATCAAGTGTAATCATGAACATTCATTGTATTCTTATTAACCAATGTCTTCCCCGGCAACGGCGCCGGAAATGCTTGTTGGCATCTCTTAAGGTCACGCGGAAAGAAACACGTGACCGCGGGAGAGCCAAGGGTTTAAGTCACTTGCACTATTTAACCAAATAATCCACATCCAAGTACAAGTACTAGATATGTATTATAAGGTGGGTCATGAATATCCGCAAGCGGACGGATAACCCGTTGTAGCATTTCACCCGAGAGTATTCAAGGGTATCGTATTTATATTTTCCCAAAGGAAGACATGGTTGATAAGAGTACTTATGTTCATGGTGTTACAAAAGAATGATGAAGTATTCACATTCCAATGCAGGGGTTAGGAGCAATAAGTTGAGGATAGTGTGACACACACCAAGGCGATGCATTCTCTTATAAAAGGGATAGAGGCGATCCTAGATAAAGCTAAACTAGACTAGCAGACCACTACTCCTAATGATACAACATTCATATGAGTGCGCAGCTTCTACCTAACATCCAAGATCATGCAAGCGCAAGCAAGCGTCTAATGCCTAGGCATCATCGGGAGATCCGTCTTACGCGAGGTCCGCCTCGCGACTCCGGCTTTTTAGACTCCTATGCCATGCCCGAACGTGGAGGATTACTTTGGATGACAAGGCTGTCACTTCTTGTCACCTACCTCTACAAACCGTGGGACACGAAGCACATTCAACGGTGGGTAGATAACCCCAAGCACCGTGCCGGCGTCACTAACCACAACTCTAGATCCCTCGAGGCACCGACATGGTGGTAAATCTAGAGCACCCTTGCGGGACGATGAACCCGAAGCCTATTCATAAGAACACTAGCCTAACTAGCATACGCTAGACGAAAGGATCAAAGCTAGCACTAAGTCATGCAAGGCGTTCGTCGCTCAAGAATGAGCGACGAACGGCAATTAATCAAGTAAGATCAGGAGTAATCGGTGATCAAGTATGAACGAACGAAGAACATTCGATATGAGTTCATCTTCTATTAATGAAGAACGAAGAACGAACGACGAACTCATATGAACGAACGATGAACGATCAAACAAGATCATGACTACTCTATAAAGCTCATGACAAGGATATGAACGAAAGTATTCCATATATAAAAGATCAAGTCTCATAAAGAGAGGATACAAGAGCTATACCCAATTTTCCACAAGACTTTGGGAGCAATGAGGCAGCCCACTACTAAGCCTAGCACTACCTAGAAAGCCTCTAAACTTCTAGTGTGAGGAGAGAATGATCCTTGTGTTGTTGTGTGTGTTAAGGAGGGGGGTACCCCTCCTTATATAGGCTTGAAAGGTCGGCTCCCGGAGGCGGTTTCGTAGGTCGGTGGCATTTAATGCGCGTGGAACCGACCTCCGTAGGCGGTGGGCAAACCGCCGGAGAAAAGTGGGCCGGGGGGCCACCATGACGGTTCGGCCGAACCGCCTTGTTGGTTCGGCCGAACCGCCACCGGCCCCTCCCGGGTCGGGCTTTGGCGGTTGGCTCCCCCACCGGATGTTGGTCTTTGATCCAGGTGCGTGAGGCCTTATTTGTGTTGGATTTCGTGGTCGTTGGCCTTTTATCTTGGAGTTGATTCCCGCGGCGAAGTGGAAGTTTTGTAAAAGTGTTGATTTGTCGCCTCTGGGCCCGGAATTCATCATTTTCCACCCGCACACTAAAAATCTAGAGGTACACGTGGAACTAGGTTATTTCTAAGTAAAATGCATGCAAGACATGCCTAGTCCTTCTCATTTATTTGACTAATTGACGGTCGAAATTGGTCCGTAACGACCGTCAACACACGTCAACGAACCAAAGCCCCAAGACGAGTGGCGGGTGACGTAAATTCGTCGATAAAAAGTAAGGATAGCAATGCGCCGAGAGTTGTTGTATTGATTGGTTATTTTTCTACATTGTGCCCAGGTCTTTATTTATATCCTCTAGGCTAGTCTCCATACGATCACATGTCGGTCGTGCCAACTTAGTCCTATTTGACTCTAAATTATACTTCCTAAATGATAAAAGACTTTCTAAGGTAACTACAGATTCTTCCATTGCACGCACGACCGCACGTCCCCGCCTCGCTCTTTTCTTGCGCCATGTAAGCCACGTGCCGGCCGTTCCATCAATATGGGTGCCTCTTCGCCTTCCTTGTTACTAGCTCACGACCGACTCCTAGCCACCGACACACGAGTCCAACAACTTCAAATTTCAGTGTCGAGAGCTACAAATTTTGTATCTACTTGTAACGGGGTCCACAACGTAAACCGTCCACCATAACAATAACGCATCGTAACCACGCAGCCCAAAACCCTATAGCCACGACAAGCAAAATCGACCGTGGCTATCATTGGGTGCGGGCTACTGTGCCCTTAGACCGTGGCTATAGAACTACTATAGACACGGTTGGCTTTGTGAACCGTGGCTATAGTGGCCTCCACCAATAGCCACGGTCCACGTCATCAACCGTGGCTATAGTTTCTTATATAGCCACGGTTGAAGAAGTGGACCGTGGCTATTATTTTGCACAGCAAAAACGCCGCGTTCGGACCGAACGAAGCTCACTCCAAGTGTGGCGGCTCGAAAATTGAGGAAAAATGAAAACCGAGGGGGAAGGTTTTGATCTCGTTTTTTTTTTTTTTTTTTTGCAGAAATTTGTTCTCCATGGTAAGTAAAACTCATCTCAAGTATTATTTGTTGCTATAAAGTTGTAATCATGGAGAATTTTGGATTATCATTTGACCTAGGTTTTGATTTTGATTTGTCAAATTCCTCCTTGTTTGTAGGTTTGTTGTTGGTTTGAGTTGTGTATAGTAAGCTCATATATCATGTGTTTGTGTTGCATACAAAAAAAAAAATCATGTCTTACATGCCTTTTTCGTGTCAATCAATTTAAGATCTACTTTATGCTCTCTTGAGAGAGACCCCTAGAGCACAATTCAATTATTAAAAAATTCGAGTCAATTAATAATAATTTGTATAGTGGGTTTTTATATATGCTAGCACATTGTCTTATGCAATATATTAGTTCCCTTATATTTTCTATAAATATATAATATTCATAATGGTAAATAGATTATTTAGTAATTAATTAATAATTATTAATTATAGCACATTGTGTAATGCAATATATTAGTTTCGTTATATTTTCTATAAATACATAATATTCATAATGGTAATTATTTTATTTAGTAATTAATTTATTATTATATATATTCACGTAATGCTTGTTTAGATGGACAAAACATGGATGTACGAAGAGTCAAGATTAAGTGCATATTTCCAAGGTCAAGTCAATGTATTTTTCAAGAGGACTCGCCGAGCATGCTAAATGTCTAGGAAGACAAGAAATATATTGTCCATGCCTGGACTGCAAGAATAAAAAATTGTGGACAGATATACTTGTAATGAAATCTCACTTAGTGAGGAGGGGTTTTCCGGAGAATTATACGAGGTGGACAAAGCATGGAGAAGACGAGCGGGTCGAACTTGAGTTGCAGCCGATTGAAGTTGAAGAAGAACAGTTTGTCCAAGTTGATGAGACTTTTGATTTTCATGTCAAAGATGAACAATGTACTGATTTTGATGTTGAGGAATTGCTATGTCATGTTGAGCCGTAAGTTTTGCTCAATGCAGGGACAACAAGAGGGCTTGATAACTTTACAACGATAGAGAAGGCATCAAAGGATTTATTGTATGAGGAGTCTAAGGGATGTTCTAAAGAGAATACCGTGTTGCGTATAGTTCTCGAGCTCATGAAATTGAAGGCCATCCATGGGTGGTCGGATACCGCTTCACCGAATTGTTGGATCTTCTTTCGGATACACTCGCCGAAGCCAAACTTGTTACCAAAAAACACGTACTATGCTAAGAGACCGATATCCCCAATGTCGCTGGGTGTCCAAAAAATCCACGCATGCCAAAATCATTGTATATTATACCGGGGGTAAGTTGAAGGACCTCGTGAGATGCCCAAGGTGCAAACGAAGTCGTTACAAGACGAATGAGGAGTATGTTGTAGACACAACTAATAAGAGGGGGAAGAATGACAGGAAGAGGAAGAAAAGCAATGATCGTCAACGGGTAGCGACGATGATAGTAAGGTTCCGACCTTGGTCATGTGGTACCTACCGGTGGTCGATCGCATAAGACGAGTATTTGTCAACCCAAGAGATGCTGAACTAATGACATGGCATATACGTAAAAGGGACTCTAATAAGCTGAGTCATCCATCGGATGGAACCCAGTGGAAAAACTTCGATCGTAACCACCGTGACGACTTCTCGCACGAGCCAAGAAATATACGGTTTGCATTGAGTACGGATGGGATAAACCCTTTTGGTATGACGAGGAACGTTCGCAGTGTTTGGCCTCGTGCTGCTAACAATGTTCACCCTCCCGCCATGGTTGTGCCACAATATTATTGTCGATTCTTATATCCGGACCAAAAGAACCTAGGAATGACATAGATGTCTTCCTGTAACCATTGTTTGAAGACATGAAAAAACTATGGTTGAAAGGTGTGCGTATGTGGGATGAGCACCGAAGAGACTACTTCACGTTGAAAGCGATCATTTTCGTGACCAGTAATCGATTCCCCGGCGTTAAGGGCGCTTTTGAGCCGGGGGAAAGGAAAGGAGGCATGCTTTGTATGTGCCGATGATACATCACGAGTGTATCTTCCATCATCCAAGAAGACAAGTGTACACTCAAAATCCTCGATTCTTACATCGGAGCCACCCGTATCGACGGATGGCCAAACAATTTGATGGTACAATTGAGACCGGCGAAGAACCTCGACGTTGGACCTCTAGGGATGTCTTTGATATGACAAAAAACATTAAAGCTACATTTGGAAAGGCCGTGAAGGGAGTTGCAAAGTCAAAAGCTGCAACGCCGTATAAGAAGCTTTCTATATTCTACGGATATCTCGAGTACTCGGGAAGAATTAGAAGTGACTCATGCATTTGACTCGGATGCACATTGGGAAAGGTGTATTTGACAGCATTACCAGCCTTATACTTGACCTACCCGGTATGACAAAGGCTGGATCGAACGCTCGTAGAGACTTTGTAGAGATGAATATTAGGCCGTAGCTCCAAGCAAGAAAGAGAGAACGAAAAGTACTACGTCCCGCCGACTGTTACACCCTAACGCGTGAGGAGAAAATAGCATTCTCGAAGTGTCTACATGGGATTAAAGCACCGACCGGTTTCTCATCGAATGTCCAAAATCTCGTGGACATGAAAGACTTAAAGATAAGTGGTTACAAAACTCACGACTATCACACACTACCTTCGGTGTTTCTTGCTATCGCCATCGAGCTGTGAAATCTGAATGGTTGAAGTTGACTATAACTCGTTTGTGCTACTTCGGAACGCAGTCTCAAAGAAGGTGATCAATAAACACGAGTTGGATAACCTACGAACCCACATAAAGGAAACAATGTGCATGCTCGAGATGTGCTTCCCGCCATCCTATTTTGATACTATGAAACACTTCATGCTTCATATTGTTGACCGAGATATCTGCTTTGGGCCCCGTCTACATGCATCATATGTTCCCCTACGAGAGGTTCATGTATGTTATGAAATGCTATGTACGTACTCGTTGTCATCCGGAGGGTTCAATGATTGAGGGCTACACCACCGAGGAGATTATTGAGTGTTGTGCAGATTATATTAAAGACGGTAGATCTATTGGTGTACCCGTGTCTCTTCATGAGGGAAGGTTAAGTGGAAAAGGTATACGAGGACAAAAATCATTCACCGACCGCGAATATAAACGAGTTAACAAAGCCCATTTTACTCGTACTCGCAACAATCACGTATCGTTGCCCCGTATTTCGCAAAACACATTGAGGAACTTGAACCGAACAATGCTCCCGGCAAAAGCGGTGCATGGTTAGTACAAGAGCACAAGAAAACTTTCAATCATGGTTCGAGAGTAAAGACCTTCCACGTGGGGACTCGATGGATGCGAAAATGTTGAGAATTTTAGCTGCCCGACCTTCAAAGACTTTGGTGACTTATCGAGCGTACGCCATTAATGGTTTTATTTTTCACACTTCAATGAAGAACACGAAAAGTAAGTGTCAAAACAACGGAGTTCGAGTTGATGCCCTTGATGACGATAACAATTACACCTCATATTATGAGTATATAGAGGAAATTCGGGAGTTGAACTATGGACCGGATTTGCAAGTTTTTGTCTTCAAATGAAAATGGGTCAAACACCCAAGTGGGGTCGAGGTCGATGAATACGAGTTAACCCTCGTCGATCCGAAGAATGTAGGTTACAAAGATGACCCATGGTTACTTGACAAGGTAGCAAAACAAGTGTTCTATATACTCGATCCAAAGGATGAGAAGAAGCACATTGTTATTCCCGGTAAACAAAGAATACTTGGAGTGGATGAGGTTGATCATCAAGATGCATACAATCGAGTATGATGAAGTTCCATTATTCGTGATCCGAATGCCTTACCTATGCACATATTGCGAAGGAAAAATCGTTCAAGGATAATGTACCTTTATTATTCCATTGCGATGTACCTATTATGTACTCGAGATATGTTTCTACAACTTTAATTAATTTAATAATATTTTAATGATTTTCGGAGGCGTTAATGGATTTAAAAACTTGTTAATTTATTTTCTGCCACTTAAATAGTTAACAACTTTTTAATAATTTTCTAGCAACTACAATGAATTTAATAATATTTTAATGAATTTTCAGCAACATAAATTAATTTAATAACATGTTCATTTTTTCTGCCACTTAAATCAATTTAACAAGTTTTAAATAATTTTTCATCAACTTTAATTAATTTATAATATTCTATTGGTTTACAACAACGTTAATGGATTTAATAACTTGTTAATTATTTTTCTGCCACTTAAATCAATTAACATCTTTTTAATAATTTTCCAAGCAACTTTAAATAGTTTAACCACATTTGATAATTATTTAAAAGTTGTTAAGTTATTTAATAATTTCATCTCGTTAATAATTTTTGAGCCATACAAATCAAATTAACAATAATTAAATAATTTAATAATTCCAGCTATAGCCACGATTGGCTTCTTGAACCCTGGCTATTGTTAACCTTCATAAAGCCACGGTTGAAGAAGCTAACCGTGGCTATTGCTTGGTTGGCGCGTGGCGGCAGGGGTTTAGTACCACCTCGCCCGCCTAACGTCGCTCGGACCAGCTTATAAGCTGGACTCCGCTGCACATGTCAAAGTTACTAATTGTGGGTCCGCGATGGCACTGTGGGCTGCCTGGAGTTGGGCCGGTCGAATGTGGGCCTAATTCGAGGGCCTGTGTTGTAGGATCTCTCTCGAGGGGCATGGGCCCATGGGCCAAATTTCTTACCTTTCTAGACAAATAATTCATACTCGCATATTTTCGTTATAAAATTTCATTAATAATAAAACATGTATATATATTTAGATTTAGATTAACTCTTTAGATTTAAATTCTAAAACTTCTTTAGATATTTACTTTGAAATTTTAAAACTTGTATATATATTTAGTTAAAATATTGAATAAATAATGTTTAGGTTCAATTTTATTTGAAATTCTAATAAATAACAAGGTATAGTTTAAATTTTTTAACAATAAGAAGCGACATATAACTTTTGTTAAGTGTCAATTAGTAATTTAATTATTTTTGAACAATGTAAATTAACTAAACAATACTTTTTAAAATGACAATAATGATTTGGGCCTGATCGTGACATCCCGTGTCACGATTAAGCTTAAATAAGTAATTAGTACCCTAATCACAGCACTAATGAACCACTAAGCGCTAATGCTAATTGATGAGGACATCACTCCTTTGGATACAAACGACACTCCTCCGCTGAACATTCAAGGACCAATCACTAGAGCTCGTGCCCGACAATTAAATTTAGAGGTGAGCTCGTTCCTAAGTCTTTCCTTTTATAATTTTGAGAATAGTTTGCTACCTAATGATTTTATTATGATTAGGAATCAAGGAGAGGACCATAATATGAATGGACTAGGGCTTGGAGGCGTGGAGGTCCAGCAAGAGGCGCAAGGCATTGTGGAGGCCCAAACGAAGTCGACTTTGAATCTGTTTAGGAGTCCAGGAACAGTCTGAATTAAAATAGACGCCCAGATCGCATACGAAGTCAGATTTGGACGTTCTACATATGGATGGAAAGATAATTTCATAATCTCTCCAGTGGAACCGGTCCCACGTCAAATTTCATCCGGAGTCGCTGGGAATCATCGAAACATTGGAACGTCCAGAATCTATTTTTTGGTGTTGCGTCACCGTTTTTGGCCTTTGGGCCGTGTATCTCGTGTGAGCCCATTAGGGGAGCGTCCAGGGGGTTCTTGCACGTCCCCAAGTCTTTATTAGCGGCAGCCGCCACCCATGTTAGGGTTGAGTTTTGCTTAGATTATTCTGCTTAGACAGTTTCGCCGTTCATCGGTTTGTGAGACCCCAACTTGTGAGTTTAATCATACATCTGCAAATTTGGTTGCGTTCTTTCTTGTTCTTGCTTGTGTTCTTGATTCGTAGGCAGGGATTAGCCTTCGGGCGAGGTCAACCGTGCAACGCCGGTTGATAACCATAGAGGACGTGGTGCTGCGATTGCGGGGTTCGAACGTGTTGTTCGAGAGCCGGATCGACGTGTGTCACATCTTCGCCAAATCAAGAGTTATCTGAACCTTTCGGAAGATCGGGACCCTAGTCCACATCACTAATTACTCAAAGGAAAAATAAGAAAAATAAAAAGAGAAAAGGAAAACTTAGATTAAACCCTAACCCTAACCTAGCCCTAAGGGAAATGCAAAAATTATAAAGACACCACCCCTAGATTTTTGCACCACTGCATTGCTCATGTAAAAAGATGAATTTATAGCATTTTTACAAAAATTTTGAATAAAGTTTTGAATGCCCAAAAATTCGAATTCAAATCTGAAACGCTCCTGTTTATGAATTTTGTATAAATTTTTGGAGACACTTTTAGAACTTCAAATTAAAAGATGAAAATTAAAGCCTATCGTGTTGAAGATCTACATGAGTTTACTTTTAATTTTGGAGCACCATCTTGAGGGAAAAAGGATTGAGAATATTCCCGTGGTGTGTGAGTTTCCCGATGTGTTCCGGGTGACTTACCGGGCATGCCACCCGATCGGGATGTCGAGTTTAAAATTGAGCTCCAACCCGGTACGGCACCGATTTCCCGTAGGCCGTACAAAATGGCTCCCAATGAGCTAGCAATCTTAAAAGAGCAATTGGGTGAGCTTATGGATAAAGGATATATTCGCCCTAGTTCATCTCCGTGGGGATGTCCCGCTCTCTTTGTGAAGAAGAAAGACAAGACGCTACGTCTATGTGTGGATTATCGCCCTCTCAATGCGGTAACTATCAAGAACAAATACCCACTCCTCGGATTGACATTCTCTTTGATCAATTAGTTGGTGCTAAGGTCTTCTCTAAGATTGATCTCCGATTCGGTTACCACCAAATCAAGATCCGGGCCGAAGATATTCCAAAAACCGCATTTTCTACGCGGTATGGTCTCTTTGAGTATCTCGTCATGTCTTTTGGGCTTACAAATGCCCCGGCTCATTTCATGTACTTGATGAATTCGGTTTTTATGCCCGAGTTGGATAAGTTTGTCGTGGTCTTCATTGACGACATTCTTATTTATTCGAAGTCCGAAGAAGAGCATGCCGAACACCTTCGCATTGTTCTCCAACGGCTTCGCGACCATCAATTATATGCCAAATTTAGTAAATGTGAATTTTGGTTGAAGCAAGTCCCGTTCTTGGGTCATATCATATCCGCGGAAGGTGTCGTCGTTGACCCAAGTAAAGTTGGAGAAGTTCTTACTTGGAAATCCCCAAGATCGGTGAGGCAAATCCGAAGCTTTCTTGGTCTTGCCGGTTATTATCGGAAATTCATTCCCAATTTTTCAAGCATAGTCAAGCCTATGACAAAATTGTTGGAGAAAGATGCTAAGTTTAAATGGAGCCGTGAATATGAGGAAGCCTTCCAAACTCTCAAGAAGCATTTGACATCCGCTCCGGTGTTAGCCCAAGCCGACATCACCAAGCCGTTTGACGTGTATTGTGATGCGTCCGGCACCGGTCTAGGATGTGTGCTAATGCAAGAAGGTCGTGTCATTGCTTATGCTTCTCGACAACTTCGCAAGCATGAACAACACTACCCTACCCACGATTTGGAGCTAGCCTCGGTTGTCCTTGCTTTAAAAACTTGGAGGCATTATTTACTTGGAAATCTTGTCAATCTCTACACCGATCATAAGAGTCTCAAGTATATCTTCACCCAACAAGAGTTGAATATGAGGCAACGTAGATGGTTGGAATTAATCAAGGATTATGAGTTGGAAATTCATTATCATCCGGGTAAAGCTAATGTGGTTGCCGACGCTTTGAGTCGCAAGGATCAATGCAATCATATTACCGGTTGTTCTATGGAAAATTCGGAAATTTCAGATTCTAGTGAACCAAGTCTTCGAGTCATTCCCTATGGTTCATTATATAATCTAGCTCTTATTCCTACACTTCGTGAGGAAATTATGGAGGCACAAAAGAAGGACGAAGGAATGGAATTTATTCGGCAAAAGATTGAGAAAGACGAAGCTACATGTTTCCGACAAGATGGCAATGGTGTACTATGGTTCAACCAACGTCTCGTTGTTCCGAAGAATATGGAATTACGGAAGAAGATAATGGATGAGGCACATTTGTCTAAATATTCCATACACCCCGGTAGCAACAAAATGTATCGCGGCCTAAGAGAGAAGTTTTGGTGGACACGCATGAAGCGTGAAATTGCACGGTATGTGGCCGAGTGCGATACTTGTCAACGAGTGAAATCCGACCACTTAAGAAAAGCCGGATTATTGAACCCATTGAAGATTCCCGTTTGGAAGTGGGAGGACATTGCTATGGATTTTACCGTTGGATTGCCTCTCACATCAAAGAAGCATGATTCAATTTGAGTCATTGTGGATAGATTGACCAAGTCCGCGCATTTCATCCCTCGTCCATACTACCTATAATACCAAGAAGTATGCCGAGCTATACATCTCAAGAGTGTAATGTTTGCATAGAGTACCTAAAACCATTGTTTCCGATCGAGGTCCGCAATTTGTATCTCGCTTTTGGGAGCAATTGCATTCTTGTCTTGGTACCACTCTCATTAGAAGCTCCGCATATCACCCTCAAACGGATGGACAAACCGAAAGATTGAATCAATATTTGGAGGATATCTTGAGAGCATGTGCTATGGAAAATAGAGGGAATTGGGATGATTGCCTCCCATTCGCCGAATTCTCGTACAACAATAGTTATCAAGAGAGTTCGGGAATGTCACCATTTGAAGCGTTGTATGGTCATTCTTGTCGTACACCCTTAAATTGGTCGGAAGTGGGAGAAAGAACCAATTTTGGTCCCGATCTTGTCACTCAAGCCGAAGAAAAGGTCCGGCAAATTCAAGCCAACATGAAAGCCGCACAATCTCGCCAAGTGAGTTACGCTAACAAGAGGAGACGCCCATTGGAGTTTGAGAAAGGAGATCATGTCTATCTTCGTGTCTCTCCGAATAAGGGCGTGTCTCGGTTTGGAATTAAAGGAAAGTTAGCACCCCGCTATATTGGACCCTACCCAATTGTGGAAAAGCATAGCGCGGTTGCTTACCGATTGCAACTACCGGAAAGTCTTGCTCGTGTGCACAATGTGTTCCATGTCTCTCAACTCAAGAAGTGCTTAAAGCCTCCGATAGATGTGGTTATTTCCGACACCGATCAACTAGAAGAGGACCTCTCCTACCCCGAATTCGCCGTCCGGATTATCGATCAAAACGATCGAGTAACTCGCAATCGCACCATCACCTTCTATAAAGTGCAATGGAGTAACCACACCGAAGAAGAAGCAACTTGGGAACAAGAAGACTTTCTAGAGAAAATTTTTCCCGAGTTCCTCGCATCACACAAATCGGTAAATTTCGTACTCCCTCTCCTTAATTCGTAGCGATTCTCGGGACGAGAATTTCTTTAAGGGGGAGGGCTGTGACATCCCGTGTCACGATTAAGGTTAAGTAAGTAATTAGTAACTAATCACAGCACTAATGAACCACTAAGCGCAAATGCTAATTACTCAAAGAAAAAATAAGAAAAATAAAAAGAGAAAAGGAAAACTTAGATTAAACCCTAACCCTAACCTAGCCCTAAGGGAAATGCAAAAATTATAAAGACACCACCCCTAGATTTTTGTACCACTGCATTGCTCATGTAAAAAGATGAATTTACAGCATTTTTATAAAATTTTTGAATGCCCAAAAATTTGAATTCAAATCTGAAATGCTCCTGTTTATGAATTTTGTATGAATTTTTGGAGACACTTTTAGAACTTCAAATTAAAAGATGAAAATTAAAGCCTATCGTGATGAAGCTCTACATGAGTTTACTTTTAATTGTGGAGCAACAGAAGTATGAATTTCGCTCAAAGTTTCAAACCACAGATTTCAATTTTGAATTCGGAGCTCGAGCTACGGGGACCGCCGGACAATGGCGGCTGTGCCCGCCGGTCCGCTGCCCCCGCGCCCGCTCCAGCACGTGTCTCCGCCCTGTCCCGTCGCCACGCAAGCCCGGCCCACCTCCCAACCGTCCCTGTACCCGCCGGCCAACAGGAACGGCCGGGCGTAATGGCGCCCGCCCACGCCGCCGCCCGCTCTACCGTCGCCCCTAGAAAACGGCACCAAGGCCCTCAATTCTTCGCCACCAATTATTGCCAGCTCGTTCTCCTCCTCCTCCGCACCGCCGCCCTACTCTCTCCCTCACCGCAGCTCGCGCAAGAGAAGAAATCGGCGCCGCCGCCCGCCATGGCCGCGCCGTGCCTCTCCGCGTCACACGCCGCCTAGGTGGGCCAATCCTCCTCCCTTTCTTCGTCGGCGGGTGCGCAAGGTCGTGCTCGACCCCCTGCTGATGCGCTGCCCCCTCCCTGCTCCAGGTCTCCGGGAATTTCCGCGAGTTCCCGCCGCCGTCGTCGCCGCCTCGCCACCCCCCCCTCCCCCCACGAGAACCACCTTCCGGCCCGCCTCGCCACCGCACGACCCCACGCCGCCCTCCTCCGTGCGCAGGTGAAGCTTCCGGACCAACTCCCTCCTCCTCTCTCCCCTCGCGCGGAATGCACGTCGCCGTCGAGTCCCGGCGGGCGCCGCCGCTCGCCGCGGCCCACCTCCGGTCGTCGCGAGTCCCCGTGGACCACACCGACGTGTTCCACGCACCGCCCCTTCACTCCCACCAAAAGGCAGAGCACGAGCTGCCCCGTAGCGCCGCCGCGGGCGAGCTCGCCGGCGCCGGCCACCGCACGCCGGAGCCCGCGCCGCCTCTCGTTTAAAATTTGACCGGTGGCAAATCCGTAAATAGATCCGAACTTTATTCAAGTTTGAAAAATTCATATCTCGCGTTTGAAATGTCCAAAAATTACAAACTAAAATGTTTTGGAAACTAGGAGACCTGTACTTTCATAAATGTAACATGATCTGGCCAGATTTGCAAGTTTTCATATTTTTACAAAAATGACAAAAGTCAACCCCTGAAAACTTAACTAAGCCATAACTTTAAAACTATAAATCTAAAAGAGATACCACTTGGCCAAAACCTTCACCCAGGCATAAATGAAGTTTTGGCACTGGAAGATCTGCATTTCATCTCATATTTTTCAAGTTATTGCATTTCTTGCATTCTCTGTATTTAATTTTTAATTAAATCTGTATAAATTATTTTTGCATGAAACTTGGTAATTAATTTCCTCTTAGTACTGTTCATGTGTAGAAAAGCCCATGTTAATTTTTGAGCATGTTAAATAATTATTCTTGGAAACCCTAGATCTAAATCCATAAAAGGTTATTTTCGGCACATGTGTAATTGGCTTTATATTTCTAAAAATTATGTTTCTGCATGTTTATGTAATTGCCACTATTCATCATGTTCCCTAGCACTTCGTGGCAGGATTAGTCAAAAGATTTCATGTACTTCACACAAGTGTTAATTTTGAGATCGAGTTCTTGTTTTAAAATACAATCGTCATCGCATGTGATAATAAGCACTTAAGCACTAAATTTCCTCGAGTTGCATGTAAACTTGCTAATCCTTAATTTCAGAACCTACATGAAACACGACACTCGTGTCCATGTCTTAAGTTGGTGCTCATGTGTTATTAAGGTTACGCTTGTTCATGTAATTACTAGCCTTAAAAGAGAACAAGTGTTATGTTCATGCTTATTAGGGTTTAATTAAACAAAGCTTTTGGTTAATTCGTTCATGTGCATCTTTACAAAAACAGCACACATGCATTGCCATCCTCATCGACCTTATATTCATGTTACTTATGCATTGCATTTCATCTTCTAGGTGACGACGCTGAATTGAACCCGCCGGAAGAGACGGTTGCAACGCTCAACGCTTGTGAGGCTAGTGCTAACTTCGATCACTCTCAAGGCAAGCCCTGGTGCATTCCTATTATTTTGAAATGCTTTTCTTTTATCACTACCTTAAGGATGATGATTGTGCATTTAAGTTCTAGGAATTGATTTGGAAATCCACGTGCATAAATTCCTATATGTCCTATGTAGAGTACGGGTCATATCCTCGTTAGAAGTGCTATGCTATGCTTATGGAGTCCACTATAGAATGGGAACCTCACCTATGGCTTATGATTAAACTTGAAGATGATGAATGGGTAAAATTGAGAACACCCCATTGTGGCTCCGCGAACAAGTTTGAGTTGTGTACCACTTGCATACCTTTCTTATGGGGATTGGTAAACCTATGTAGCTTGTAAGTTGTAAAGTGAGCTGGATATCTCACCGACCCAAAGGTGATGTGTATGGCACGGTGGTTGCACGGGTTGAGGACCGTTAGAGAGTACATGGCTTAAGCCTTGGGCGCGTTGTTGAACGGTCGCAAGGGGACGTATACTCGGGGTCGGTGGCCCCGTATTTTACTTTATGATGAACTCGCGAACGGTGGCCATACGTGTTCTTAAATGATGCGTATGTCGTGCATTTGGGTTCTTTCCTGCAGGATTAATAATTCGATAATTATCGCCGTTTCCTCGCGGTTAATGAGTACCACTTGTTTCGAGCAGTTTACAATGTGTAGTAAAGAGGAGATGGTGAAGAGCTTGCTGTTTTATATTGATATTAAATTGTATTGCAAACTCTTGTATTGTTAGCATGCTCACTAAAGTTCCTTTTATGTGATAACCCTATTAATTTTTCTAAGTCATAAAATTGCCAACCTAATTAGCATAGGTGCTATTTTTGCAAAAGGGACAAGTTAAACCGGTCAAGCCCCATGCATCTAGGAGTCGGTCTTAGATGACCAAATTGACGGGTAAGACTTGCAGAGTATGTTAGATACTCGGGCTTTGGCACTACATGTTGATTTACGGGTTTCCGCAAGCCGGGTTTTGCGATTGTTGTGGTAAGGTTGTTTGGGATGGAGAAGAGCCCAAAGAGTGGACTATTAAGTGGGTCCCTAGCTCTCCGACCCATGAGGAGTGAGCCATGGCCTAGGCCGGCATAGTTCATCTAAGTTATCTATGTATCGTCGAGTCGTATTTTCGCTTCCGCACTTTATTTCGAACAAAGATCATGGTTATGTAAGACTTTTATTCGAACCTAATGTATCTTTTATTTGAACTCTATGTTGTAATCAAGACTTAATTGTGTAACCTTGCAAATCGTGTATGTTTGTTAATGTGATGCTATGTATGGTTGCTTCGTCAATCATCTCCCAAGGCGATCCGTACCACACTTAACTATCTTTCGGGATAGGGGTGTGACACCGACTCTTAATATGAGACCCATTAGTAGCTCATCCACTAGTTCATTTAGGTTGTGTGTTTTTTAATTTCTATTTAAATTTTGAAACTTGTATATAGAATTCAAATATTGTCCAAATTTAGTGACTCTTGTTTCTAAATTTGTGTAAGATTCCAATCTATCCATTTCCACTTTGTTTTGTAAGAATCTCAAAACTATTTTATTGAATTTTCTTTAAATTTACTTAGGGTACGTTTTGACATTTATTAATCATTTTTAGTCCATAAACCGTATCGATTTTGACCTCAAAATTCGGTCGGTATGCATGCCATTAATAAACACACACGTGGATTTTCTGATTTAATTTTTTAAAACATATAAATGTGTTTGGGACCAAACAACATGAGTTTCGATATAAAACTCAACTCACTCGAGACACATAGTCCCATTTGAACTACTTTTTTTGTAAAAATCTTTTAAAAAATTATCAAAATATAAGTGAGTTTAAATGCTCGGGAAACAGTGCCATGCCAAAATATAGGTCAAACGGGCTTATAGTTTGTAAATGATAAATGTGCAAAATAATAGAAAAAACATGGTGATATTTGATTTTTTTTATTTGGACAATTTTTGTTATTTTTGAATTGAAAATTGGCACACACATCTGTCATACAAATTAAAATCTACTGTAATTTTGTTGAAAAATTTTCAAATATTTGGATCATGTAAAACTCAAGAAAAACAATTTTGTAGATGAAATATTATTTTAAAAAGTGGTGGAGTAGAAAAAACAAAAAATACATATGCGTTTGGAAACAACTAAAAAAATGACATGCCAAAAATTAGATGCAAATGCATTATAGTTTTTAGAATAAAAATTGAAGAAGTAAAAGAAAAATTACACAAGAAAAAAGAAACTCACTCAATGACAAGTGGGGCCGGAGGAAACAATAGCCACGGTTGGTTTCGGAACGAATCGTGGCTATTGTATGTGTCTCCGACATGTCGGCCCCTTGTATCGATGGGAGCAGCAATAGCCACGGTTGGCGTTGAAGTCAGCTGTGGCTATTGTTATTTGTCCCACCGACATGTCGGACCCGCTGCTCCATCACCAACCGTGGCTACTGCGGCCTTATATGGGGGTCGGCCATGGACGGCCATAACTTAACCCTTGGCGCGCCGCAATCGACGCCGCCAAGCCGGCTGATTGCGCCGCCCTCCTCCGCCTCCTTGCTGCGCCGCCCTCATCCTCGGCTCCTCCGCTAGGCCACCCGACTGCGCTGCGACCTCCTCCTCTCCGCTCCCCGATGACTGCCCGAGGTCGTCCTCTTCTCTGCCACGCCGGCTCGAGCTCCTCCCCGGATCGGGCTCGTCCGCCGCCGGAGCTCCTCCTCCGCCGCCGAGCTCCACCACGCTTGCACCCGGAGCAAGGTCGTGAGCTCCTCCTCTGTGCTCCCCGACGACGCCTGCCCGAGCTTCTCCTCTCTGCTCCTCTGCCGCGTCGGATCGAGCTCCTTCCGGGCCCGGGCTCCTCGGCGCCTGCGCCGGAGCAAGGCTGCGAGCTCCTCCTCGTCAACGGTGTCTCCTCGTCGGCTCTCCCTGGTACGTCCGCTCTCCTTCCCCTTCTATCCTCTACCGTTCCCCCCCCCGACGGCGAGCCCTCCATGGCCCTCCCGGGTATGCCCGTCTCTCCTCTCCCCTTCCCCCTCCCCACGACGAGCCCTCCATGGCCCTCCCGTTGCTCGCTTACTATTGGAGCAACTTATCTGTTCTCTCGATGGTTACTGATTGCTATGAATTGCTAGTAGATGATTTTGTTATTTGGATATAGATTTGTATCTTGAATGTGGAATTTCTGTGGCTAGATTTCTGTGGGAATTGGCTATGAATTGCCAGCAATGCTATCCGACAATACCGATGGCCCTATATCTAGGGTTAGCTCGCCATGGTGTAGTGCTTGGCAAAATCCATGGTGGAACAGGTAGCTCACCGTGGTGTAGTGCTTGGCAAAAGCATGTTGTTTACTGCACTTAGTTTATCCTCTCGGTGTTGCACTTGCCTATTGTACTACATTTCGATGTTGCACCTTGTGTTTAATCAAGCACAAGTGCCATCTGAACTCCCCATTGCTAAAATGTTGTATTGCACATAGATATTTATCGATGACTTTGGCTTGCCTGTTGGCTTTGCTGAAATTCTACACATAGATAAATATTGATGGCTTTGGCTTTGGCTGCTCGCTTTAATGAAATGTTGCACATAGATATTCATCGATGGCTTTGTCATCTGAACTCAGCATTACTGAAATGTTGTACTGCACATAGATATTTATCGATGGCTTTGGCTTGCCTGTTGGCCTTACTGAAATTCTACACATAGAAAAATATTTATGGCTTTGGCTTTGGCTGCTGGCTTTACTGCAATCCTAGATCGATATTTATCGATGGCTTTAGCTTGGCTGCTGGCTCTACTGAAATGCTGCACATAGATATTTATCGATGGCTTTGGCTCTGGCTGCTGGTTTTAATGAAATGCTGCACATAGATATTTATCGATGGCTTTGGCTTTGGCTGCTGGCTTTAATGAAATGTTGCACATAGATATTTATCTATGGCTTTGGCTTTGGCTGCTGGCTTTAATGAAATGTTGCACATAGATATTTATCGACGGCTTTGGCATCTAAACTCCCCATTACTGAAATGTTCTTAGGATCGATATTTATCTATGTGCAGCATTGTTGAGATGGACACTTAGGCTTTACTAAAATCCTGGATCGATATTTGTCTGTGTGCTGAAATGCTCGTCTATTGGGTTGCTTAGGATCGATATTTATCTATGTGCAGCATTGCTGAGATGGACACTTAGGCTTTACTGAAATCTTGGATCGATATTCATCTATGTGCCGAAATGCTCGCTTATTGGGTTGCTTAGGATCGATATTTATCTATGTCCAGCATTGTTGAGATGGACACTTAGGCTTTACTGAAATCCTGGATCGATATTTATCTATGTGCTGAAATACTCGTTTATTGGGTTGCTTAGGATCAATATTTATCTATGTGCAGCATTGCTGAAATGGACACTTAGGCTTTACTGAAATCCTGGATCGATATTTATCTATGTGTTGAAATGCTCGTTTATTGGGTTGCTTAGGATGGATATTTATCTATGTGCAGCATTGCTGTGATGGACACTTAGGCTTTACTAAAATCCTGGATCGATATTTATCTATGTGCTGAAATGCTCGTTTATTGGGTTGCTTAGGATCGATATTTCAGTAAAGCATATGTGTCTTCCTCTTTTTCCTCTCCACCTATGTCACCTATTTCAATAAAGCCTAAGTGAAGCCGTAGCCACCATTTCATATGCCCTCTCTTTCCTCTAGACAATGAGAATATATATAACTGCCTACGCTCCTCTATATTTTATATGCCCTCTCTTTCCTCTATTACCTCTCTTCCTCACTTTTCTCCTCTCTTTTCTCTTTTTTCTCCTCTATTTCCTCTCTTTCCTCTTATCTTTCCTCTCCTTGGTCTAGCCATGCTCGATGATGAAAGCGGGCAAATTGAGATGAGTGTGGCAGCATGGACCGCACCCTCGGATGTTGGAAACATGTTGACATACGAGTCGATGACCTTAACGATAGCGTTGGATGGCCATTGATTCGACAACCTACACTCGGAGCAATTTTTTCCTCTTTTTTCTTTAAATTGCCTCGTCCATCTTCCGGTCTAAAGGCCCTTTAAGCACATGAGGCTTGGAAGCTGCCTGAGCTCTTTAACATGGCATTGATATTATTTGGTACATGGAGCTGTTTGTACCAAGTATAAAATCCATGCCGTGTTAGAGGATTTAGGCGCTTCTAAGTCTTGTGTGCTTTTGTGCCTTCGACACGTGAAGATAAAGATAGGCATGCTCGATGATGAAAGCGAGCAAAGGGAGATACGAGTCGATGACCTTAACGATAGCATTGGATGGCCGTTGATTAGGCAACCTGCACCGAGAGCAAAAAATCCTAACTTTTTGGCAGATGATGATTGTTGATAGAAGAGGAGGTAGCTGGGGGGCATCAATATAGAATGTAGGGTGTCTTTCATTAGGAAGGTTGGTCAAACAATATGCAAGACATACCACAACTCGTACGACCTTAGGTACACATGGTCGGATGCTTGGGTATTCTCCGGGTCATCTTTGTGATGTGTATGGCACATTATATTTGATTTTCCGGGGATACCCACACTACAAGAAAATTAGGCTTTTGCCACGAGCCACGTTACAACAACAAAATTTGGGTTGCGATAAATAGGTCCTATTGCAACAATTTGTATTTATGGTTGCGATACATGCACAATATTACCACGAAATAGCTTTTGTTGCAGAAATCTTAAATTTCATTGCAAAACATGTTTATCAATAGCAACAAAATGATAATTATTGCGAGACAGGGGCACTATTAGAACAAAAGAATAATCGTTCTATGAATCCAAGTATTTTTGTGGCAATACACCAACATTACCGCAACAATTGATTTGTCGTGGTAATAGATATTTTCATTTACAACAAAAATAATTTGTTGCATTAGATCATGAAATTTTGTTGCAAAAGAAAGAAAGTTATTGCCACAATCAAGACGTTGTTGCAACACACACTTGTCTATTGCTACGATTTTTAGCTTTTGCAACAATTTTTCACAAATATTTCCATGCCATTACACATGATAAAGAAATAATATTTCCATCATAGTCATATATTGTGATACTAGTGTAGTGGTAGAGTTCAATCCCACAAGTATAAAGGTCTTGAGTTCGATTCACTCTGCAGCAAAATCTAAGCTCGAGAATGTATATGCACATTTTTTCTTCTTTTGTGGACCCACTATATGTCATTGCAACAAGTATTTATTGCAACAGAGTATGTCGTTGCATATACTATTGATTACAACGTTTTATTTCATGGCTATTGTGATGTACTCGCAACAAAACAAAAAAAAATGGTTGCTAAAGCCTATTGCCACGCTACTACTTGCCGGTCTCCCACGAAATGAGTTTTGTGGCTATTGCGATGTATTGCAACTAATATGGCCCTATTGCCACTAAATATCACCCGTGGCAACACCCCTTTTTTCTTGTAGTGCCAAGTATCCTGACCTATTTACCTTGAGGTCGTATAAATTGTGGTATGCATTGCATAGTGTGCACCTACCTTTCTTACGAAAGTGTTCTACATTGTATGTCCTTCTATCTCGTCTTCCTCTTCTACTATTTGATTCTGATGCTATCCATGTTCCGATGCCATGCTAAATAATCCTTTTATGTCATCTTTCCTCTCTCTTTCCTCTATTTATTTGCTACTAAATCTTTTCATCCTTACCCTAAAGGTATCAAATTCTATAATGGCGGACAAGATATCATTACAAGATAATCCGGAAGACAGCCCCCGATCTAGTACACACAAGAGGATGTTGTGGATATGAACCATGAAAGCTCCGCATCAAGTGGAGAATGGGAAGAACCGGAGGATCCTCATCCCCCGACCTCGTGAACTTGGGGGTATTAATGAGGACCCAGATTACGTGCCCTCGGAAGAGGTATCACATCAAATGTGATTCTTTTTATTAAATTTTTCAAGTCTCCCTTATCAACAAATTACTAAACTTCAATGATTCTTTACATGCTAGGTTCCTCGACGAAGTGTTCATCATGCCTTGGCCGCACAAGCGACACATTCCATGGCTTACGAAGACACACCTCATTGTAACGTCCCGCCACTCCGGGCCGGGTCCGCTTACCACCGGCAGCTTAATAGGCCTTCAAGATTTTCCCACGGACCAACACTAGTCTTTTCCGAGCACTTTGTCCTCACTCATGCACACCCGGAATCACTTCCCGGTCGGTCACCCATCCCTAAATTGCTCCGGGCTAAGCACGCTTAACCTTAGAGTTCTTTAGAGATAAGCTTCCGGAAAAGAAGTTGCAACTTGTTGACATGAGTATCCGGGCCGGGATGTTACACACTCACCCCCTTAGAAGACCGACATCCTCGTCGGTCAACCCCGAGCCAGGAACTTCCTCTCTTGGCCATGTCCATGTGTCCATCTGCCAGCGCATGTGCCATGCTCGTGTGACCACTCCGGGCCCACACCATGCCTGCACACGTGCAACACACACGCCTATGAAACCGCGAGAGTCGGCTCGATACCATCCGTAACGTCCCGCCACTCCGGCCGGGCCCGCTTACCCCGGCAGCTTAATAGGCCTTCAAAATTTCCCCACGAGCCAACACTAGTCTTTTCCGAGCACTTTATCCTCGGACATGCACACCGGGAATCACTTCCCGAACGGTCACCCATCCCTAAATTGCTCCAGGCTAAGCACGCTTAACCTTAGAGTTCTTTAGAGATAAGCTTCCGGAAAAGAAGTTGCAACTTTTTGACATGAGTATTCTATCAATCCTATTAAGCCCTGGGCTAGGATGTTACACTCATGAGGCGTTAACGGAAAACATAACGGCCCATAAGTCCCCCAAAAGCGCAAGCGTGGGGGTAAACGGTCCACGAACAAGGCTAAGGGCACATATGAGGTGGCAGGATCTGGACCCCGCCGACTGGGAGCTCGTTGAACCAATGGGTGTCCATGCAAAATGGCGGAACCGTTGTGGTGTTGTGGTCGGGGAGTGTAACAACTCTCGGAAATAAATGCATTTCATATCATTCATGAGCATGTCATCATATTGCATTTATAAAGTTATTAAATATTGTGTTAAGAAAATGCACATAAAATATCAACTTAACTAAAGATTAAAGGAAATGCTTAAAAAGAATTTAAATAAGAGCAAATAATGTGTTTAACATTTTCTATTGCTTAAACATCATAAATAAAGATTTATAAAAGTTCCCTGAAATTATTTTGCTTGGTAAAAATAATTACAAGAAATAAACAAAGCTTCTTTTGTTAAGTTATCTATGAATTTTTAATCCAAAAATAATTTGGAATCTTAACCTGGACTTAATAGGAAAAATGCCTAAAATAGTTTCATTTACACCCCTGAATTTTTGGGGAATTTTCTGAACACGGGAAGGTCACTTTTTAATTATTTGAACGTCGAGGGGGTTTTTGTAAAAATACCGGGCGTGGTCTACAGGCCAGCCTCTCTTCTTTCTCTCCTCTCTCTTCCGCGCTCTGCGTCGCCCGCGGCAGGAACCGCCTCCGGCCAGGTCGCCACGCCACCCCCGCCACGCGAGAGCTTGGCAACACGCATCGGCTTGCCCATTGCCGCCTCTAGCGAGGATAAAAGCCCCCGCCCGGCCTTACCTTCTCCCTCCTCTCTCATTTTCTCCCCAACCCTACCGCCATTGCCACTCCTCTGTCATCACCGGCGCCAGCCCGCTCCGGTGACCCTCCGTCCAAGCCACCACTCCCGGAACACTACCACAAAATGGCACCGTAGCGGCGCAGGTCCAAACCGAATAGCGGCGCAGAGCCAAATTCCCGCCGCTACAAGTACATGGCACATTTTTAACGGCGGTCCGTCCCACCACCCTCCGCTATATGGCCCATTAGCTGCCGAGCAGCCCATCAGCCCACCATTCCTTCCACAGGATATAAAATGAAGGCCAAACCTAGGACTCCCCGACCCTCATCCAATCCTCGGCCGCCACCCTCCACTCCTCCACCTCCCAAACTCGGCCGCCACCCCCTCCAATCCCGATCACCCGCCACCCTAGCTCCCCTCCCAATATCGGCCGCAGCCCTCCCCTCCACCTCCCATCCCTCGCCGGCCGCCCTCCCCTCCCCGTGGCCGACGGCGGCCGGATCCGGCAAGGGCGAGCCGCGGCGGCCACCTCCTTCTCCAACCGGGCGCGGCCGACGGCGGTCGGATCCGGCCCGGGGAGGTCAGCAGCGGCCGGATCCGGCAAGGGCGAGCCGCGGTGGCCACCTCCATCTCCGGCCGGGCGCGGCCGATGGCGGCCGGATCCGGCCCGGGGAGGTCAACGGCGGCGGATCCGGCAAGGGCGAGCCGCGGCGGCCACCTCCTTCTCCGGCCGGGCGAGGCCGACGGCGACCGGATCCGACCCGGGGAGGTCAACGGCGGCCGGATCCGGCAAGGGCGAGCCGCGGCGGCCACACCTCCCTCTCCTTCGGCCGTGGGAGGTCAACGGCGGCCGGATTCGGCCGTGGCGAGCTGCGATGGCCACCCCTCCCTCCTTCGGCGCTCGGGCGGACTCCTCCCTCCTTCGGCCGGGTCAAAGCCGACGGCGGCCGGATCCGGCCGGAGCGAGGTCGACGGCGTCCGGATCCTTTTTTTTATTTTGATCCTGTTATTTGTACCGGCGGGTGATATTATTACCCGCCGTTACGATATACATCCGTAACGGCGGCCTATTAGGTGCACGCCGCTATAGTCAAATGTTTTTAATCTGCGGAGCGTAGCGGCGGGTGGGCATACCCGCCGCTACGGTGCCTTTCAGCCCGCCGCTACGGTGCTCTTCCGTAGTAGTGGAAGCTCCGCAAAGGTCCTGCGAAGCTCCTCGAACCGTCCAATTAGCTTGAGCTGCCTTGCTCCGTCGTGGCGAGCTCATCTTCATCCACGAGACCTCACCGACGTTCATCGGCCGAAGCCCCAAATTCTCGTGCTCCGGTGAGCTATCAAGCCTTTCTTTCATTTCCAGGAGTGCGCAACTTGGTACTCCGGTTCCAGGCCGCTCAACACCCCCGTTCTCTGCAGGTCGTTGTGTATTTCGCCATCTTCTTCACATCCGGTCGCCGCCGTCCGCCACACGCACGGTGAGCCACCCTCTCCGGCAATGCTCATGTTGCTAAGACCCTTCGACGAGCTTGCTTTATGTTCCGTAGATGCTTTCCGTAGTTTTTTTCCCAATTTTTGGGGGCTCGAGCGAGCTTCGCACCACACCGGAGCACCGCCGCGTCCGGTCTTCGCCACCGGCGTGCTTCGAGGCGAGCTCATGCTGTTTTGTCACCACGGTTGAGTTCGCCATGTTGAGTAGATCGCGTATGTAGTCTCGCGGCGAGGTTTAGGGCACCCGCGGTCAACTCCGGTGGCCACGCCGCCGTCCCCGGTCGCCGCCGTGGCGGTGCCACACCGCGGGCCACACGCGCGGGATCGCGTGTGGCCACGTGGGGATCCGGTGTGGCCACTCCGTGGCCCAAGTGTGGCCCGGAATAGGTTTTTAATTTTCGAAAATTCACAGAAAATTCAATAAAAATCGGAAAAATGTGAAACCAATTTTGTTAGACTCAAAAAAATAAGATCTATCTATTTATGAAATAAAATATCTATTTTTAGCATTTTTATTTCATAGATAATAATTAATCACATTCTTTGACTAATAGAAGCTATTATTTTATGCTAATTAAATGTTTAATGTAAGAAAATAAATTAATTAAATGAAGGAGATACTACAGACGAAAGTAATTAGGAAAATTATTTTTCCAAAAATTGAACTTAAACATTATCATGTGATTCCAATTTATTATCCTATGTATTATCACATGTCATTTAAGTAATGATTAATTATTGATTAATAAACAAGATTAGTTATTAATTAATGAACCTAAGTAATTAGTAACTAATGAACCTAATTAATTATTAATTAAGGAACATGATTAATTATTAAGTAATAACCATGATTAAGCATTAATTAATGAGCGTAATCAATTGTTAATTATTGATTAATGAACATGCTTAATTATAAATTGTTAATTAACAAATATGATGAATTATTAATTGTTATTTATTGTTTTAATTACTGAACATACTTAATCATTAATTATTAGTTGATGAACGTAATTAATAAAACCTTTGCATGATCATATAATATTCATTCATGCATGCATGATTGTGATTCGCGACATATTGTTGGTCGACCTAGGTTCCGAGGTGATCGAGGTTCCACCCGAGGTCGAGGTAGGCGAAGGAATCTCGAAGTCGACCCACATGCCGAGGAAGCTAACCTCGACTCGCATCCAGGCAAGCCCCGGTGCATCCAACCTATTTTTTTTTAATATTTTATTTTATCACATAGTTCAGTTATGTTTGTGCATTAAGTGCTAGGGAATGATTGATACCTAGTTGCATTATGATAGGTTTCCGTTTGTTTATACTATACTGGTACAGGTAGCTCAATGGAAGCTAGGCTTAATTCATAGTCGCAACGGTAGATGTTTTAGGAATCTTAAAGCATGGAGGCTTTAAGGGTTGGTGTGTTGACCTATGAGGAAGTGAGAAGAGTATTAATGAAGTGAGATCGGACGGGCCCCGTAGGAGACAGGGCAAGCACATGTGCCTTGCGAGGGCATGGTTTGCGAGGTGGTAGCCCCGTCCGTGTCGGTCAAGGACCGTACCGTTGTCGGCTTAGTTGAACAAGTTTGAACCTACCGTACTACATGCTGGTATCATGGGCCCAGCAAGCTGATGTACCCAACAAGCCGATGTACCCCACCGGACGACTCCGAGGAGATCTCTAGCATGGACTACGAGCCACCACCGACCCCACCGAGAGGAGGACGCCGCGTCGGATGCTAACAGCCACGCGCCGTCGGCTTAGTTGTGTTGTGGTCTTACCGATGTAGGAGGGTAGTCACATTTTGCTGACATAGGTCGGATGTAGAATAGGGTACTAGCGGATGTTGGTCATGTGGTAGTGTAGGAAAAGTTAGAGCTGAGTTGTACAAACAATAAATAATGAAAAGAAGTGGTAGTAATATATCTATGCAGTTCCTAGTATAAAAGAGTTTGCTGAAATATTGGATTAGTGTCTCGCTTGTGTCCGATATGTTTACTTCTCCACGAGAGATGGATAGCACGAGTACCGTCGTTAGTGACGTAAGCGGACGAAGGGAGGATGTTCGTATAACAAGGTTGGAGAGGCAATTGCAGGAAAAGGAGGAGTTGTTAGCAATTAGAGAGGCACGAGTTGCTGAACAAGGAGCAGCAGATTCAATTCAAGGATCAACAAGCGGCAACCGCAAATGCCCTGATCAATCGGTTAGAGCAAGATCTACTTCAGGCACACAATGCACTACCGAATGAAGCAATTGGACAGCAACCTCCCGAGGATGAACCGAAGTGCAGGAGAACCCCGTAGCGGATGAATCTGAAGAAGAAGAAGAGGATCCTGAGGAGATAATGGACGTGGATTCGGTCATAGACTTCACGGAGATTCCACGACCGGACGATGTAGAATCCGAGACCGGAAGTTCCGTGAGCCACGAAGTGACGTTCGGGATGTGCAAAGAGGAATACGATAGCAACTAGTACCGAGTGAGGAAAAACTAGTATGTAAAATAGGTGTTAGTTAAATAACAAGCGTGATGTAACCATGCACGAGTGTCGCAATAAGGATCGTTGTAACTTGGATGTACGAGTATGTGCTTGTGGATTTGGTGTTTGCTATAATAAAGAATGTTATTGCATCAAAGTATTCTGGAAATATCTCGTCTATGTATTCCTGTTCCTTCCATAAATATATTGGAATTGAGATGTCTAACGTGAAATTTTCTTGGATAGAATGGTTGGAACTAGGAGACGTGATGAGTCGGAAAGTTCTCAACGCGGGCGGGAACACCACCACCACCCCCGACCTTGGCACGAGCAATTGCAGCTGTGCTTGGATTCTCGTGCGGAGCAGCGAGAATTGTCGGAGCAGCTGGTCCGTAATACTCGCTGTTGACGGTCGTTACGGACCAATTTCGACCGTCAATTAGTCAAATAAATGAGAAGGACTAGGCATGTCTTGCATGCATTTTACTTAGAAATAACCTAGTTCCACGTGTACCTCTAGATTTTTAGTGTGCAGGTGGAAAATGATGAATTCCGGGCCCCGAGGCGACAAATCAACACTTTTACAAAACTTCCACTTCGCCGCGGGAATCAACTCCAAGATAAAAGGCCAACGACCACGAAATCCAACACAAATAAGGCCTCACGCACCTGGATCAAAGACCAACATCCAGTGGGGGAGCCAACCGCCAAAGCCCAGCCCAGGAGGGGCCGGTGGCAGTTCGGCCGAACCAACAAGGCGGTTCGGCCGAACCGTCATGGTGGCCCCCCGGCCCACTTTTCTCCGGCGGTTTGCCCACCGCCTCCGGAGGTCGGTTCCACGCGCATTAAATGCCACCGACCTACGAAACCGCCTCCAGGAGCCGACCTTTCAAGCCTATATAAGGAGGGGTACCCCCCTCCTTAAGACACACAACAACACAAGGATCATTCTCTCCTCACACTAGAAGTTTAGAGGCTTTCTAGGTAGTGCTAGGCTTAGTAGTGGGCTGCCTCATTGCTCCCAAAGTCTTGTGGAAAATTGGGTATAGCTCTTGTATCCTCTCTTTATGAGACTTGATCTTTTATATATGGAATACTTTCGTTCATATCCTTGTCATGAGCTTTATAGAGTAGTCATGATCTTGTTTGATCGTTCATCGTTCGTTCATATGAGTTCGTCGTTCGTTCTTCGTTCTTCATTAATAGAAGATGAACTCATATCGAATGTTCTTCGTTCGTTCATACTTGATCACCGATTACTCCTGATCTTACTTGATTAATTGCCGTTCGTCGCTCATTCTTGAGCGACGAACGCCTTTGCATGACTTAGTGCTAGCTTTGATCCTTTCGTCTAGCGTATGCTAGTTAGGCTAGTGTTCTTATGAATAGGCTTCGGGTTCATCGTCCCGCAAGGGTGCTCTAGATTTACCACCATGTCGGTGCCTCGAGGGATCTAGAGTTGTGGTTAGTGACGCCGGCATGGTGCTGGGGTTATCTACCCACCGTTGAATGTGCTTCGTGTCCCACGGTTTGTAGAGGTAGGTGACAAGAAGTGACAGCCTTGTCATCCAAAGTAATCCTCCACGTTCGGGCATGGCATAGGAGTCTAAAAAGCCGGAGTCGCGAGGCAGACCTCGCGTAAGACGGATCTCCCGATGATGCCTAGGCATTAGACGCTTGCTTGCGCTTGCATGATCTTGGATGTTAGGTAGAAGCTGCGCACTCATATGAATGTTGTATCATTAGGAGTAGTGGTCTGCTAGTCTAGTTTAGCTTTATCTAGGATCGCCTCTATCCCTTTTATAAGAGAATGCATCGCCTTGGTGTGTGTCACACTATCCTCAACTTATTGCTCCTAACCCCTGCATTGGAATGTGAATACTTCATCATTCTTTTGTAACACCATGAACATAAGTACTCTTATCAACCATGTCTTCCTTTGGGAAAATATAAATACGATACCCTTGAATACTCTCGGGTGAAATGCTACAACGGGTTATCCGTCCGCTTGCGGATATTCATGACCCACCTTATAATACATATCTAGTACTTGTACTGGATGTGGATTATTTGGTTAAATAGTGCAAGTGACTTAAACCCTTGGCTCTCCCGCGGTCACGTGTTTCTTTCCGCGTGACCTTAAGAGATGCCAACAAGCATTTCTGGCGCCGTTGCCGGGGAAGACATTGGTTAATAAGAATACAATGAATGTTCATGATTACACTTGATGATGATTTAATCATTGCCCTTGCAGGCTAACCTTGATCTGTTTTCTCTCAAAGGTGAAAACAGGATAGTGCATGCGTGGATTCGACTTGCCGGAAAACTTCGTTGATAATCCCGAGGCTCTTGCGAGAAAGACTCGACCTCGCGTCGTTGTCTCTCCTCAAGAACCCACGACAAGCGAGCCCGCATCTTCCGCACCATCAACCTCAACACTCATGGCTGAAAGGACCCTTCGTGACTACTCTGCGCCCTCCGTCGCCAATGTGCCCATTGGGCCCAACGTCGACGCTGGTGCTGCAGGACTTGACATCAAGTCCAGCCTCATCACTATGGTGCAAGCCATTCCCTTTTGTGGAAAGGCCTCCGAGGACGCCAACTCTCATCTCCAACAGTTCCTGGAAATATGCAACACATCAGCCACGGCCGGAGCCAACCAAGATGCTATCAAACTCCGCCTGTTTCCCCTATCCCTCCTTGGGAAGGCGAAACAGTGGTTTTATGCCAATCGTGCAAGCATTGACACTTGGAACAAATGTTCCACGGCGTTCCTCGCCAAGTTTTTCCCGATGGGCAAAACCAATGCCCTTCGTGGAAGAATTGCAAGTTTCCAGCAAGCGACAAACGAATCCATGCCCGAGGCATGGGAAAGGCTTCAAGAATACATTCTGGCCTGCCCTCACCATGGGATGGAGGAATGGCTCATTCTTCAACACTTCTACAACGGGTTGACACCAACAACCCGTGGACATATGGATGCCGCTGCTGGAGGAGCCTTCTTCTCCAAAACTATTGCCCAAGCAAAAGAACTCATAGAGAAGATGGTCTCCAATCAAGGGTGGAGCGATGATCGACTCCAAACACGCGCAAGAGGCGTACACCCTGTCAAGGAGGTGGACATGCTGTCCGCCAAGGTTGACCTCCTCATAAAACGCTTGGACGAACACAACGCAAATGGTGGTGTTCATGCATTGGACTCACACATGACGTGTGAGGAGTGCGGGAACACTGGCCATATGGGGAAGGATTGCCCCCATACCCATGAAGAGGTGTTCTACATGAACAACAACAACGGGTATCGTCCAAACGGAGGACAAGGGTACAACCAAAACCGACCATCATATCAAGGAGGTAACAATTTTTCTGGCTTTAACAATAATCAACCTTCCTTGAAAGATTTGGTTTATGGCCAAGCTAAAATTAACGAATCTATCAACAAAAAGCTTGCTGCCAATGATAAAGTCTTAGAAAACATAACTGCACAAATAGAAGGTTTCTCCTCTGCTTTCAAAAATCAGCTGAGCTTTAATAAAATGATTGAAACCCAAGTTGCTCAGCTAGCTGCTCTTATTCCTGGTTCTAATTCTGGGAAGATCCCGGGGCAACCCGAGTCTTCTTTGGAAAATGTTAATGCGGTTACCACGAGGGGAGGAAAATCCACTCGGGATCCGCCATATCCTAACCATGCAGCAAAGAAGAACAGGAACGACCTGGAGGAGGAAAGCCCTTCTATTACCAAAGAAAAAGAAGAAGAACCGAAGCCAAGTGAAGGGAAGAATGGAATTGAATTTCAAGACACAAGCTTTTTGCCATTCCCTCACGAAACAGGAAGCCAAAGGAGGATGAACAATTTGCTCGATTCGTCGAGACCATCCGAAGGATTCATGTCAACGTGCCATTGTTGGACATGGTGCAGGTGCCCACATATGCACGCTACCTTAAAGACATCCTCAACAACAAGAGGCCACTACCCAACGAGGAAATGGTCAAGCTCACAGAGGAGTGTAGCGCAGCTATACTCAATCGGCTTCGAGAAAAGAAGAAGGACCCTGGCTGCCCCACAATATCATGTTCCATTGGGGCACACCACTTCGACCAGGCCTTATGTGATCTTGGGGCAAGCGTCAGCGTGATGCCCAAAGAAGTCTTTGATCGTTTGAGCTACACAACCTTGACTCCTACACCAATGAGGTTGCAATTGGCAGACTCTTCGGTCCGCTACCCCGCGGGAATAGCCGAAGACGTGCCAGTAAAAATTCGAGGCAACTTCATACCGGTGGACTTTGTGGTGCTTGAGATGGATATCGACAAGAACACGCCCCTCATTTTGGGACGTCCCTTCCTCAGCACCGCAAACGCCCAAATTGATGTTGGGAATGGAGAAATCCGATTCCACATCAATGGGAAGGAGGAAAAGTTTGAGTTCCAACCAAGAAAAGAACAATGCTCAATGATCAAGATCAAGTATGGGCCAAATCCCTCAAACATCCGTGAAGTTGAAGTGACGCCAAGAAAGACGGATAGTCTCGTCGCCTTTTGGAAGCAACTTGACAAAATTGAGAATCCGTCATGGTACCAACCCAAGAAGCCTGCAACAGCAAGGCCGGGATTATGGGCCAAGAAGCCAGTCCTTCAAGACACAAAGCCACCTACATCAACAAAGACCAAACAAGTGTGGCAAGTGAAGAAGGTGCAGCCATCTTCATCCTCTTCTCCAGGGAAAGGGCCTGCACCACAAGGATGAAAAGAAATGGAGAAGTCCTCGCTCGCCAGACTTAAAATGGCAAAGCCCTGGTCGACAGGATAAATCGGTATTATCTTTCGATTTCTTTTGATTTTTGTTTTCCACCACATGCATCTCCCTGCATATTCTATTTTATCACAAGATAATTTTCATTTCATTTATTTGGATTTTCCGCCAGCATATTTGATTTTTTTTCTCACTCGCCATGCATAGAAAATTTGAAAACCAAAATCCTTTTACGTCCAAATTTTCCTACTTTGTTTGAAACTTTTGGACAACCCTTGTATCCTTATACAAAATCCAAAAACAATTTTTGCATGTTGGAATTTTCTCCAACACTTTTTCTCGAGATTTGATTTTTCGAATAAAGCTGAATTTGAGGCAACTTTCTTTGGATTTCTTGAGCAAAAATTTCTGAGGAATATCTGGACGTAGCAACCATGGTCAATGATCATTTGGCCGTTGGGAGCTATGGGCCAAAAGGGGAGCAAAAGGGACCCACAGCAGGTCGGCCGAACCCACCTCCTTGGTTCGGCCGAACTGCCATGACCGTTGCTCGGTCTGTCCTTTTTCCCAACGGTCATATGCCCCTCCTAACGCTCAAAAACGGCTACTTCGTGAGCTATAAGTAGAGGTGGCCTGGCCAGAGCTCTCTCCCCTCTCACACTATCATTTCCACTCCTCACTCACTTCATTCTCATTACTCTCAAGTTTTCCATTGTCCTCACTTGCTCATTGCCTAAAAGTTCTGCATAAATCTTTTGCTCTTGGTGTGCTGTCTAGTTTTTGGTTTGATTTGTTTTTGTTTGGTTTTCTCGAGTTGCGATTTCTTGCTCACATGAACAACCGACGGTGTCGCTAATTTGATTTTTTCCCTCACATGACCCGTTCGGAATTTTTGTTCTTGCATTCTTGCTCTCTTTGTGTGCAGCCATGACCGGTGCCAAGAAGCTGTTCGGGTCAATCAAGAGGTCCTTGAGCTCACGCTCAAGTTCAAGCTCTTTACGTCGAAGCACCCGCGCACGCCCCGTAGTCGAGTCACCGCCAAGTTCACCACCACAAGTCGAGGAAGAAGGGCAAGAGGGCAACATCGAGCATCGTCTCCTCACCGACACCGACCTCGACTTAGTGGGCGAGCACGAGACGCGCACCTACACGCTTCTCCAACACCGTCTCTTTGCTCCTACGCGAGCATTTGACACGGAGCTGCTGCACAAAATAGGTATGGATGCTGAATTTGCTCAAGTATTTAAAGCCTTAGGGTGGACAGATTTTGCTAGTGTAAATGAGCCGGGTTCCCGCTTGCTTACACTTCAGTTTTTATGCACCCTACAAACGGTAGATGAAGGAATTTCTTTTCGGTTTTTCCGTGAATCCTACCGTTTGACTTGGAAAGAACTTAGCACTCTTCTTGGCTTTAATACTCGCTGCAATACCGACTTGGATGGTGCCCTTCCTCAGTTTTCAAAGCATGCTTTTTGGGAAAGGATTACGGGTCTTCCTAGTTGCGTGCGACCTAGAACTAATCACATCCATCATCCTACCTTGCGTTTTATGCACATGTGGATTGCTATCACTCTTTTTCCAAGGAGTGATATTCGAATTGTGCGCGAGGATGAGCTAAAAATTCTTTTTGCTGCGGTCGATAAGATTAAGATTGCTCCCGTGAAAGCCATGATTTGCCAATGGATAGAAAATCTTGGGACGATAGGACCAATTGAATGTACCTCTCTAGTGACACGAATTGCCATGCGGGTGGGAGCTTTACATGATGCTAATGTTGAATACCTTGCTACACCTCGCTCTCTTATAAATAAAGATTATCTTATTCAAGGTCACTCTCTTAAGAATGGTCCGAACGATTCCCTCATATATTATTTTGTGGGATATGCAAACGAGTTTCGGTTACCTAACCCGGACCTTCGTTTGTATACTCTCAAAAATCTAACCATTGAGCTCCAAGAAGCGCAGCGGTCTCGCAGGAGTGTATCTTCTCGCAGGGGGCGCACAGATCAGAACAACCATCTACCTCCGAGATGCCCACACCGCACCCCACGACTCATGGCGAGCCGGGGTACAGCCACCCCGGGTTTTCTCCCGGTGGGTACCCAGCCCCGCCACCTCACATGGCCGGGGGATCGGCGTGGCAAACTCCGGGATATGGCCCGGGGCTGTTTTCTCCACAACAACAATGGGAGGAACACTCCACCGACTCCGGATCAGCCCAAGGCTACAACTTTGTGCAGGAGATGAACAACCTCTCCTCACAAATGGGAAGACTCCAAACCACGGCGGAAGACACCGAGTATGCGCTCAACCAACACATCTTGCAAACTCATCAATGGCAAGAGCGCACCGACACCCAGCTCACCGCCCTCACCAACATGACGGAGCAACAACGAGCCGATCTTTTGGCTTACTTCCGTCACATGGGGTTCATTCCACCAAACCCATGAGCAAGAACAAGCTTGGGGGGGCAGCACCCCCGCTAAGGTATCATGTATCGCAACTTGTATCCTTTATTGTCTCTTGTTTTTGCTTGTTCTTGCCTCTCATATGAAAAACAAAATAAAAATGATAAAACTAAAAAGAACAAAAAGAAGTAGCTTAGTTCCCTTTTATACGCTGCAAGTATGTTGCTAGTCTTTCTATGTTGAGATGATGAATAGTTGCTCTGTTTTATTTCTCTCATGTGCCTAGTCTATAATTTAGAACTCTCCTAGTTTTGAGTTTGGTGGCTAGCAAAACTTGCTTAGAACCTGAAACTTGTGGGCTGCACATGCTTGAGCTGCACCTAAGTTGTTGTGAGATGATGATATGGTAAAAAGAGCTGCTATGATCTTGTCCTAAGTTGAGCTTAAAATCTCCGGAATTCTGTTCCCAAAAATTGCAAAATCTATAAGTTCCCAAGTGATGATAAATTCCTACCAAAGCCATATGCAAATTTCCCTTGAAAACCTTACTCATTTGCTACTTGTTACTTCATTGAGCTTTATCAAAATTGTGTGACCCTAGTGAGATGCTTTTCATACTCTCATGATCAAGATCACGTACACACTCCACCTCATATGCTACACTTCTACACCGGAAGTTAGCAACATGTCATGCCATCCACCCAAAATAAAGACACTCCTCACATTTTATCACCTCTCTTAAAATATCAAAAGAAGGCATGGCTATGCAAAAGAAAAAGAAAATAAGGCTCACAAAAGATGAGCAAGAAAAAGATGCTGCTCTCATTTCGAGCATAGAAAAAGAAAGAAGAAAAGATAGCCATGCCCAAAATCCAAAATAAAAAGAGGTGAAACAAAAAGAGGAGTAGTCAAATACACCACCACCATCATCTTCACACTTGCACATCTTGATCTACGATTGTATGACTTGCTATCTCCATGGATCCACTCTTTTGGTTTCGCAAAAATATGAATGCAAGTATGCCTCATTTCATACCCTACCTTGAGCTCCACAAAAGCCTATTAGATGTAGGATGAGGCAATACACATGCCTTGGTGAGGAATATAAACACCATTAGAGCGATTCGAGAGCATCACTTGTGGAACGTGGTTTTACTTGAAAAAAAAAAAAAATATTTTTTGAAAACGTCCGGAGAATAAAAAGCAAGACAAGGGAAGAGAAAATAAATGCTCTATACACCGTTCTCTCTCTCAACCGCCCAAGGTAAAGTGAAAAGCACAAAGCCCCATGAGGACTAAGGGGAAGGGTGAGTCACCATTGCCAACTTATTCAACTCAAGGATGAGTATCTTTGTTATACACTTGGTACCTTTGAGAAGTAGGCATTGTAGCAACTCCTGATCAACAACCTAAAGTTCTACTACTTGCTCGGGACGAGCAAGGGGTAAGCTTAGGGGGCTTGTTGACGGTCGTTACGGACCAATTTCGACCGTCAATTAGTCAAATAAATGAGAAGGACTAGGCATGTCTTGCATGCATTTTACTTAGAAATAACCTAGTTCCACGTGTACCTCTAGATTTTTAGTGTGCAGGTGGAAAATGATGAATTCCAGGCCCCGAGGCGACAAATCAACACTTTTACAAAACTTCCACTTCGCCGCGGGAATCAACTCCAAGATAAAAGGCCAACGACCACGAAATCCAACACAAATAAGGCCTCACGCACCTGGATCAAAGACCAACATCCGGTGGGGGAGCCAACCGCCAAAGCCCAGCCCGGGAGGGGCCGGTGGCAGTTCGGCCGAACCAACAAGGCGGTTCGGCCGAACCGTCATGGTGGCCCCCTGGCCCACTTTCTCTGGCGGTTTGCCCACCGCCTCTGGAGGTCGGTTCCACGCGCATTAAATGCCACCGACCTACGAAACCGCCTCCAGGAGCCGACCTTTCAAGCCTATATAAGGAGGGGTACCCCCCTCCTTAACACACACAACAACACAAGGATCATTCTCTCCTCACACTAGAAGTTTAGAGGCTTTCTAGGTAGTGCTAGGCTTAGTAGTGGGCTGCCTCATTGCTCCCAAAGTCTTGTGGAAAATTGGGTATAGCTCTTGTATCCTCTCTTTATGAGACTTGATCTTTTATATATGGAATACTTTCGTTCATATCCTTGTCATGAGCTTTATAGAGTAGTCATGATCTTGTTTGATCGTTCATCGTTCGTTCATATGAGTTCGTCGTTCGTTCTTCGTTCTTCATTAATAGAAGATGAACTCATATCGAATGTTCTTCGTTCGTTCATACTTGATCACCGATTACTCCTGATCTTACTTGATTAATTGCCGTTCGTCGCTCATTCTTGAGCGACGAGCATCTTTACATGACTTAGTGCTAGCTTTGATCCTTTCGTCTAGCGTATGCTAGTTAGGCTAGTGTTCTTATGAATAGGCTTCGGGTTCATCGTCCCGCAAGGGTGCTCTAGATTTACCACCATGTCGGTGCCTCGAGGGATCTAGAGTTGTGGTTAGTGACGCCGGCATGGTGCTGGGGTTATCTACCCACCGTTGAATGTGCTTCGTGTCCCACGGTTTGTAGAGGTAGGTGACAAGAAGTGACAGCCTTGTCATCCAAAGTAATCCTCCACGTTCGGGCATGGCATAGGAGTCTAAAAAGCCGGAGTCGCGAGGCGGACCTCGCGTAAGACGGATCTCCCGATGATGCCTAGGCATTAGACGCTTGCTTGCGCTTGCATGATCTTGGATGTTAGGTAGAAGCTGCGCACTCATATGAATGTTGTATCATTAGGAGTAGTGGTCTGCTAGTCTAGTTTAGCTTTATCTAGGATCGCCTCTATCCCTTTTATAAGAGAATGCATCGCCTTGGTGTGTGTCACACTATCCTCAACTTATTGCTCCTAACCCCTGCATTGGAATGTGAATACTTCATCATTCTTTTGTAACACCATGAACATAAGTACTCTTATCAACCATGTCTTCCTTTGGGAAAATATAAATACGATACCCTTGAATACTCTCGGGTGAAATGCTACAACGGGTTATCCGTCCGCTTGCGGATATTCATGACCCACCTTATAATACATATCTAGTACTTGTACTGGATGTGGATTATTTGGTTAAATAGTGCAAGTGACTTAAACCCTTGGCTCTCCCGCGGTCACGTGTTTCTTTCCGCGTGACCTTAAGAGATGCCAACAACTGCTCCCCAGGAACGTCACCAAGGCCGGAATGCACCAGAAGAGAGGGTGACCTTTTCGGACTTCTTATCGGTTCGCCCCAGGTTTTCTCGGATGCGGGTGAACCACGGGAGGCTGACCATTGGCTCCGCACAATTGAATCGAAGCTGGAGCTGTTTCCATGCATAGATCACCCGAAGACACTCTTCGCTTCCCAAGCAATCGCAAGGGTTTGCTCGGAGCATGGTGGGCAAACTACAAAGCAATGTTTCCTCCCGGACATCAAGTTTCTTGGGCCGAGTTTACCAAAGCTTTCGAGAGAGCATCACATTCCGGAAGGATTAATGAACCAGAAAAGGAAGGAGTTTCTATCTTTGAAGCAAGGCGACATGACTGTACATAACTCTAAGATATTCAACCGTCTTGCTCAATATGCTCCTGAACATGTGGACACCGATGCCAAGAAGAAGAACCTGTTCAAGGAAGGGCTGAGTACCAAGCTGCAGTCGCGCTCGGTATCGAACAAGACCGATAGCTTCGGTGACTTCGTCGATGATGCTATCTCATTGGAAGATTCTACCCGCCTTCATCAAGCGGAGAAGAACAGGAAGAGGCCGCCCGCTGGACAAGGAAGTGGTGGACCGTCAAAGTATAGGCTGGTCTACACTGCACCATCGAGTCGGCGCTACCAGCACACGCCTTCTCGTCCAAATTACTATCGGCAGCCTCAACCACCACAACAATCTTAGCAGCAGCGGTCGAATTAATATCGTCCGTCTTATCAGCAACAGAATGTTCGGAATCCCAGCACCGGTGAATCAAGCACCCCAGCGAGAATGGACCGCCATGTTTCAATTGTGGTCGTCCAGGACTTTATTACCGCAGCTTGTCCGAATCCACGAAGGCACCATATGCACCACGACCTCAAGGACAACCGCAGAATCAACCAAGGGCACCAGCCAAGAATACACCAGTGCAGACTGGCCGTGCAAACTTTACCACGATCGAGGAGCTACCCGAAGGAGGACAAATCTTAGCGGGTATGTTTTCTATCGCTGATCATCCTGCTATGGTTTTATTTGATTCGGGAGCCACACATAATTTCATCAGCAAGTCTTATGTTGCTAAGTATCGCATCATGCCATCCAAGTTGCTATGTGCTCATATCATTTCAACACCGGGGATAAAATTCTTACAAATGAAGAAGCTGCCAATATGCCATTAAGATTGGGTAGCAAGGTTTATTCCACTTCATTAATCATACTTGGATGGGCAAGGGTTAGATGCGATTATTGGCATGCAATGGATGAATTTCCATAAGAAGAAGGAAAGACATTGAGGCTATGTGTGGAATATAGACCTCTGAATTCGGTTACCATCAAGAACAAGTACCCTCTTCCGAGGATTGATATCTAGTTTGATCAATTGATGGGAGCCAAAGTCTTCTCTAAGATAGATCTTCGCTCAGGGTGTCATCAAATTAAGATAAGAGCTGAAGATATACCAAAGACCGCATTCTCCACAAGATATGGACTTTATGAATACCTGGTGATGTCTTTTAGATTAACCAATGCACCAGCCCACTTCATGTACCTCATGAATTCTGTATTCATGCCGGAGCTGGACAAGTTTGTCGTGGTATTCATTGACGACATCTTGATCTACTCCAAGTCGAAGAGGAACATGCCAATCACTTAAGGGTTGTGTTGCAACATCTAAGAGATCATCGGTTATATGCTAAGTTTAGCAAATGTGAGTTTTGGTTAAAGGAAGCGCCGTTCCTAGGTCATGTGATATCAGCCGAAGGAGTGGCCGTTGATCCGAGCAAAGTTCAAGAAGTGTTGGATTGGAAGCCACCTAATTTCACAAATCGGGAGTTTCTTAGGATTGGCTGGTTACTACAGGAGATTTATTCCAAACTTCTCGAAGATTGCCAAGCCAATGACTAAATTATTGGAAAAGGATAAGAAGTATGAATGGAGCAAGGAATGTGAAGAAGCTTTTCAGACATTAAAGAAGTTGTCGACAACAGCCCCGAGTGCTTGCTCAGCCGGATCCGACAAAGTCTTTTGATGTGTACTCGTGATGCATCGAGAACAGGACTCGGATGTGTTCTAATGCAGGAAGGTCGAGTGATCGCCTATGCATCTCGACAACTTAGGCGTCATGAGGAACACTATCCTACACATGATCCGGAACTAGCAGCAGTAGTTCTTGCATTGAAGAGCTGGAGGCATTATCTCTTGGGTAATTTGGTACATTTATACACCGATCATAAGAGTCTCAAGTACATCTTCACCCAAGCATATTTGAATATGCGACAATGAAGATGGCTGGAATTAATCAAGGATTATGAGCTCGAGATTCACTACCATCCCGGCAAAGCAAACGTCGTAGCGGATGCGTTGAGTCGCAAAGTGCATTACAATAATCTCACGGCTCAACTTTTGATTCAATCACCTCGACAAGAAAGTAGTGAGCCGAATCTTCGGATTATTCCGCATGGAGCTTTGACCAATTTAGCTCTTATCCCTACCATTCGTGAAGAAGTGGTAGCAGCTCAACGAAAAAGTGTTGGTATGGAACATATAAGAAGACGACTCAAGAAAGGCGAAGTTAAATGCTTCGGAGAAGATGATGAAGGAGTTATTTGGTTTAAGAATCGATTGGTAGTACCGAAGGATCTATCACTTCGCAAGAAGATCATGGATGAAGCACATACATCTAAGTATTCTATTCATCCTGGAACCAATAAGATGTATCAAGATCTGAAGCAGAGATTTTGGTGGACACGCATGAAGCGAGAAATAGCCAAGTATGTTAATGAGTGTGACGTATGTCGACAAGTCAAAGCCGAGCACTTGAAGCAAGCAGGACCATTACAACCCTTGAGTATTCCCGAGTGGAAGTGGGAAGATATCAGCATGGATTTCATCGTTAGGTTGCCACTAAGCCCACGAAACACGACTCCATCCGGGTTATCGTGGACAGATTGACTAAATCAGCTCACTTCATACAGGTACATACCCAAGTACACCGCCAAGAAGTATGCAGAGTTGTACATCACTCGCATTTTCTGTCCGCATGGAGTACCGAAGACCATTATATCGGATAGAGGAACGCAATTTGTCTCCAGATTTTGGGAGCAACTACATGAATCATTGGGAACAAGACTGATACGAAGCTCAGCGTATCATCCTCAAACAGATGGACAAACAGAAAGAATCAATCAATATCTCGAGGATATGCTTCGAGCATGTGTCTTAACATATGGTAAAGACTGGGAGAAATGTTTACCGCTGGCAGAGCTCTCATACAACAACAGCTATCAAGAGAGTGCCGGAATGTCACCGTTCCAAGCTCTGTATGGACGTAGCTGCCGCACACCTCCGAATTGGTTTGAAAGCGGAGAAAGAGTAATCTTCGGACCTGACCTAGTCAAAGATGCAGAGGAACAAGTACGTCTCATTCAAGAGAGCTAAGTCTCGACGGATCAGCTATGCTGATAAAAGACGTCGAGAGTTGGTATTCAAGGTTGGAGATCAAGTTTATCTTCGAGTATCTTCTACCAAAGGTGTTCAAAGGATTGGAATCAAGGGCAAGTTAGCACCCCGATACATCGGACCGTTTCCAATCCTAGAACGATGTGGAGCTGTGGCATATCGTTTGGAGTTGCCAGCACACTTGTCGGGTATACATAATATATTCCACGTATCTCAATCGAAGAATTGTTTGAAACCACCGGTGGATATACCGACAGACTGAAGTGGAACGATGCTAACTGCAGACTTGACGTATGATGAACGTCCGGTCAAAGTTCTCGACACCAAGGATCGAGTAACTCGACATAGGACCATCAAGTTCTATAAGATTCAATGGAGTAATCACTCGAAGCTGAAGCTACTTGGGAGCAAGAAGAGTTTCTCCGATCTAACTATCCCGAATTCTTTAGCACTATCGTCTAGTCGCTTCGATCGTGAATCTCGGGACGAGATTCCTGTAAGGGGGAGGGCTGTAACAACTCTCAGAAATAAATGCATTTCATGTCATTCATGAGCATGTCATCGTATTGCATTTATGAAGTTATTAAATATTGTGTTAAGAAAATGCACAAAAAATATCAAATTAACTAAAGATTAAAGGAAATGCTTAAAAAGAATTTAAATAAGAGTAAATAATGTGTTTAACATTTTCTATTACTTAAACATCATAAACAAAGATTTATAAAAGTTCCCTGAAATTATTTTACTTGGTAAAAATAATTACAATAAATAAACAAAGCTTCTTTTGTTAAGTTATCTATGAATTTTTAATCCGAAAATAATTTGGAATCTTAACCTGGACTTAATAGGAAAAATGCCTAAAATACTTTCATTTACACCCCTGAATTTTTGGGGAATTTTCTGAACACGGGAAGGTCACTTTTTAATTATTCGAAAGTCGAGGGGGTTTTGTAAAAATACTAGGCCTGGCCTACAGGCCAGCCTATCTTCTTTCTCTCCTCTCTCTCCCGCGCTCAGCAGCGCCCGCGGCAGGAACCGCCTCCGGCCAGGTCGCCATGCCACCCCGCCACGCAGGAGCTTGGCAACACGCAGCAGCTTGCCCATTGCCGCCTCGGCGAGGATAAAAGCCCCTGCTCGGCCTTACCTTCTACCTCCTCTCTCATTTTCTCCCCAACCCTACCGCCATTGCCACTCCTCTGTCATCACCGGCGCCAGCCCGCTCCGGTGACCCTCCGTCCAAGCCACCACTCACGGAAGCTCCGCAAAGGTCCTGAGACGCTCCTCGAACCGTCCAATTAGCTTGAGCTGCCTTGCTCCGTTGTGGCGAGCTCATCTTCTTCCACGAGACCTCACCGACGTTCATCAGCCGCAGTGTAACAGCCCGAGTTTCCTCGGGAACGCAGCCCATGCCACTCTGGTAACAACTTGTTCAAGAATCAACAGCAACCAAGGACGCCGCCTTCTCGATGATGTACTTCATGCTGTGTAGCCTCTCGGTGAGCTTCCCTGATCGTCAAGCCGTGTTCTTTGTTCCCCGCCGCGTACTCTTTCTTTCGCCTTTGATCGAGACGTTGTTACCCTCTTGCAGACCGAGAATCGAGGAAGCCATCATCCGTCCTGGTGACCGCGGAGCTGGTGCAAGCGCCTCGTGAACTGAAGCCAAATCAGGGCCGAGTTTTTGTCGCTCTTCCGCTTCTGGTGAGCTTCACTCCAATGAATCACCCGTTCGTTGTCTTTCATCGCTTGCTACATGTGTTGGTCAAGTTTGAGCAGTAGATCTCGCGCAGAACACCGGGAACACTATGGATGCCATCGGTGGAGTCTCCGGGTTGCGAGCTGAAGATGCATGAGCCGGTTCATCACTTCTTGACTTCTGAAGGCAGTTTCTGGTGTGCCCGTGAGCATCGCAAGCAGGCAGTTCATCTTCCTCGACCAAGTCGTGACCTTTGCCTTGCTTTGCCGCGTGGTGAGCGACTCTCCCGATGCTCGTGTCTCTCTTCCTAGAACTTGTAGCCTTAGAGCCTACCAGCTGCTCAACATGGTTCCTGCAGTGGCAGTTCGCGAGCAGAAGTCGTTTGAGTGCCAAGATCATCATCCTTTACCATTTTCCAGTGAGCTTCACCCAACTTTATCATTTGTTCCTTATTCTCCATCGATCTCTGCTCTGTTGTGCTTAAATTTGGGGTGTGCATCTGGAGTAGTAGACCGGGAACGCGACTCTTGCCACTGGAGGTGTATCCGTGTTCAAGAACTGAAGCTGTGCAACAATCAGACATCGTCTTCCTCCTCGCGTTCGACCACTTCGACAACTTCCTTGCCTTGCGGCAAGAGGTGAGCACTCTTGACCTCCCGACTTCCCCTGTCCTAGTTTCTACCTCGGGTAGGCCTTCTCGTATTGATGCCGCCGCGCGTCGTTCGCCGAGTCGCCATGGCTTCCGGCAAAGAGCTCGTATCCCTGTGCCGTAGACTGCTGGAGCTTTGCCTCGGCACACTGCTTAAGTGTCTGGACGCTCTTCAGTCTTGGTTGAGGTCAGGTTTTTTATCTGCGTTTGGCAGGATCTAGAGCTCTACCGTCTAGTCGTTGGGCCATGGTCGCCAGCAAGGATCGTCGAGTCCGTCTGTAGTGTAGAGTGTGCTAAGTTCTAGTGTGCGTCTGCTAGTTTTTGGAATCCCAAGTTTGTTGGCATGATTAGTTTGTGAGATTAAAGAATTTGGAGGAGGCTCTCGTAATTAAGGACTGCACGTTTGGATTGTGAGGTCTGATGGATTTTCTTTGTAGAAGGTTTGTCCATTTTTATTACTTGGTTACCGACCCGGCTTTCTAATTACAGATTGTGGGTCAGATTAAGTGTCAAAGCGCAGAACTGTGCAGTCTTCTTTCAGTCATAGTCTACCAGCTGCTGCTGCAAATTTTGTGTCTTGCACCAGGCTTGGCGTAGAGTTGCCCTGCGTTGGTTCCACTGTTTGGAGCTTCTATCTCGTAGTGGAACCAACAACATTATGCTATTGTTTAACTGCCGCCCATGCCACTCGAATTTCCTCTGCCGTGATCACTCAACCTGAGTCAACCCAAACCAAGAACAGAAAAATAAATTAATCCTTTTACCTTTGATAATTCCTAAATATTTCTCTGGACCTCAGGAAATTACGCGGTCAGTTGCGTTGGATTCGTCTCGTCGAGCTGTACGCGTTAGTGTTATTAGTGTCCTTGTCATAGCATCGATTAATCTATTCGTGGCTTCCAATATTCCTCGTAATGCGTGCTACTTTCTCGTTTTGCGTGACACATACCCGTTCTGCCTCGATTTTGGATGACAGTGGGATCAAATGGTCGAAGCTCGTGGAGTACTTGTTGAAGCCTTACGAGGACACCGATCTATTCTTGGACCGTATTTAAGGCAAGCCGCAATCCTTGACCACTCTTGTACCTATTTAGCAATTTGCATTAAATTGATCCATGCATGTGAACTGTTACTTGCACTTGTAGTTTACCTATGCCATACTATGCCATCCTTACCACTGATTGCCATAGGTTGTTCTACTGTTACTCGCATGCTTAGTATTTGCTTAGTTGCTTAATTGAACCCCACATGATGAGTATACATGTTTTTGTGTAAAATAAATTGTAGGTGTTTCTTAGGTGTCGAGTTTCGTACTAGATACCCTGTAGGACTTTTGCGGGGAGAGTGTAGGTGGTTAGGTGCTGGGAGACTTTTGAGGAGTCTCTATTTGGAGAGTACTGTTGCGGGTACAGTTGTGTAGGGGCCTTGGGTTATGGGGTCCCTATTGTGGTGACACTGTTGTTGAGATTGTTGTTTTGAGGAGAGGGATGGTGACTCGCCCCGGGAGCTTAAGGACCGGTTCTTGTGCTTGCTTGCTCTTTGGTTTACTAGCATACCACGTGACTTGTATGGGCGGGCTGGATCATGACACTTAGCAGAGGACTGGGTGGCCCGCCGTGGTGTAGAGATTAGTGGTAGTGGGTTTTTGGAGCGTTTGTCTCGACCCACGAGCAGAGGATATCCCACCTGGCCCGTGGTACGCCTTGTCACACCCTTCAGGACCTTCTTTTCCTATGTTGTGGTTAGAGGATCCCGGACACGAGGGACGGACGCCTACCGATCGATGCTTTGTCGAATGATCTTGTGAGTGTTGCTCGTGCATAGGCTTCTGCAGTAGTTCTATGTTATGGTACCTCTTCACGTGGGTATAGATGCTTACTCTCTGCAAAGATATATAAATTTATACATATAGTCTAGCCCGGAGATATGGGCACTGTCACACCCCTATCCCGAAAGATAGTTAAGTGTGGTACGGATCGCCTTGGGAGATGATTGACGAAGCAACCATGCATAGCATCACATTAACAAGCATACACGATTTGCAAGGTTACATAATTAAGTCTTGATTACAACATAGAGTTCGAATAAAAGATACATTAGGTTCGAGATTAAGTCTTACATAACCATGATCTTTGTTCGAATTTAAAGTGCGGAAGCGAAATACATAACTCGACGATACATAGATAACTTAAAAGAACCATGCCGGCCTAGGCCATGGCTCACTCATCATGGGTCGGAGAGCTAGGGACCCATTCAATGGTCCACTCTTTGGGCTCTTCTCCGTCCCAAACCACCTTACCACAACAATCACAAAAACCGACTTGCGGGAAACCTGTAAATCAACATGTAGTGGCAAAGCCTGAGTATCTAACATACTCCGCAAGTCTTACCCGTCAAATTGGCCATCTAAGACCGACTCCTAGATGCATGGGGCTTGACCGGTTTAACTTGGCATTTTTGCATAAGTAGCACCTATGCTAATTAGGTTGGCAATTTTTATTACTTAGCCAAATTAATAGGGTTGTTGCATAAAAGAAACTTTAGTGAGCATGCTAACAATACAAGAGTTTGCAATACAATTTAATATCAATATAAAACAGCAAGCTATTCAATCTCTTTCCATTACTACACATTGCGAACTGCTCGAATCAAGTGGTACTCATTAACCGAGAGGAAACGGCGATAATTATCGAATTATTAATCCTGCAGGAAAGAACCCAAATGCACGACATACGCATCATTTAAGAACACGTATGGCCACCGTTCGCGAGCTCATCATAAAGTAAAACACGGGGCCACCGACCCCGAGTACACGTCCCCTTGCGACCGTTCAACAACGCGCCCAAGGCTTAACCCATGTACTCTCCAACGGTCCTCAACCCGTGCAACCACCGTGCCAAACACATCACCTGCGGGTCGGTGAGATATCCGGCTCACTTTACAACTCACAAGCTACATAGGTTTACCAATCCCCATAAGAAAGGTATGCAAGTGGTACACAACTCAAACTTGTTCGCGGAGCCACAATGGGGTGTTCTCAATTTTAACCACATTCATCATGTTCAAGTTTAATCATAAACCATAGGTGAGATTCCCCATTCTACCGTTGACTTCATAAACATAGCATAGCAATTCTAACGAGGATATGACACATAAGCGACATAGGACATATAGGACTTTATGCATGTGGATTTCCAATCAACACCTAAGAACTTAAATGCACATTCATCATCCTTAATATAGTGATAAAAGAAAGACATTTCAAATAATAGGAATGCACCGGGGCTTGCCTTGAGAGTGATCGAAGTTAGTACTAGCTTCACAAGCGTTGAGGGTAGCGACGGCTTCTTCCGGCGGAATCAATTCGACGTCGTCACCTAGAGGATGAAATGCAATGCATAAGTAACATGCATACAAGGGTGATGAATATGGTAATGCATGTGTGCTGTCTTGTAAGGGTACATATGAACACATTAATCAAAAGTTGGTTCGCTCGAACTCTAGCAATCATAACATGCCTCGTGTTCTCTTTTACGAGACCCAATTTACATGAACAAGAATAACCATACTCAAATAACAAGTAATGACTTGATGCATAGACATGAGTGCTGTGGTTAGTGTAGGTGTAGTACTAGCATTTTAGCAAGCTTTTATAGTGCAATACGAAGAAAGCTAGGCCTATGTATTTTGACATCACATGCGATGACGATTCCCTTTTAGAATAAGAATTGGATTTCAAAATTCATACATAGGTGAAATACATGAACCCTTTTGACTAAACCTGCCATGAGGTGCTACAGGACATAATGAACAGTAGAAATTACCTAAACATGCATGAACATAAACTTTAGTGACCTAAAACCAATTATGCTTGTGCTGAAATTGACCCTTTAAGATTTGGATCTAGGGTTTGCAAAAATCATTACTTAACCTGCTCAAAAATTAACATGGGATTTTCTACATGTGTACAGTACCAAAATGAAGTTAATGGCCAAGTTTCATGCAAAAATAATTTATACAGATTTAATTAAAAATTAAATACAGAGAATGCAAGAAATGTAATAACTTGAAAAAATATGAAATGAAATGCAGATCTTCCAGTGCCAAAAATTCATGTGTGTGAGGGTGAAGACTTTGGCCAAGTGGCTTTTAATTTGGATTTATATTTTTAAAGTTATGGCTTAGTTGGGTTTTCAGGGGTTGACTTTTGTCATTTTTGTAAAAATGTGAAAATGACCAGATCTGAGGAGTTCATGTTACTTTTATGAAAGTACAGGTCTTCTAGTTTCCAAAACATTTTAGTTTGTAATTTTTGGACGATTCAAACGCTAGATATGGATTTTTCAAATTTGAATGAGGTTCGGACGTATTTACTGAAACTGCCATCGAGTACATTTAAACGAGAGGGCGGCGCGGGCTCCGGCCGCGGTGGTCGGCGCCGGCGAGGCTCGCCGCGGTGGCGCTAGGGTGGAGCTCATGCTCCGAGCTTTGGGAAGAATGAAGCACATGCGATGGGGAGCACGACGGTGGGGCCCACGGGGGCCCGCGGTGGCCGGAGAGGTGGTGCGGCGAGCGGCGGCGCTCGGGAGGCTGCGAGCGGCGGCGCGCGTGCGGCACGAGAGGGAGAGAAGAGGTGGGGCTTGGCTGTAACACCCCTAAATTTCAAAATTTGGGTTGTGCATAAATTTACTAAATTTTAAAACTTTTCAATCTGTGTTTGAATATTTTTCTAAAATGATTTATAAATATATCATTTTACGTGAGAGCGTGTTATCATTTTATGTAAGCAAAAGAGCTACTTTCTAAATTAAATAAATCTTGATTTATGAAAATAGTTATTTTACAAAAACCATGTGGTTTATTAAAATTATTTTATTTATTAATAATTAACTTTGTTTAACGTATTTTACTTTCTAACAAGGAGTTTTAGTCCAAATTATTTTCAACATATAAAATGATTTTTGTTATTTTGATGAATTTGGTTTTATAACCAATTATAATTCTTTGCTTCTAACTACATCAAAGGTAATTTAGGTTATATATTTTATTGATTGTTGCATTCATGTTGAATAGTTACATTAGGTCTTCTTTGGGTGAAAACATATTTAATATTCAAATAGAAATCATTTTGATTTTCGCATGGTAGCTAGAATTAGAAAATAGAGTAGGAAAAAGGAAAAAAAAAACCTCCGGCCAATTTCCTTGCTCTGGCCCTTTTTCCTTTGTTTTTCTTTATCTCTTCTGCCATTTTCTTTTTCTTTCTCTAGCGGAGCCCACCAGCAGCTACAGGCCCATGCATGCACCCTCAGCACATCGCATCACGCCTGCCCAAGCCCAGCTCGCCTCACGCAGCGCTGCCCTGCCATCGCACAAAGCCCGCGTGTCCGCCGCCACCGAGTCGGGAACCAGTCCACCTTGTGCCGCCCCTCGATGTGCGCGCTTGGGAGTCCTTGAGCCGTGGCTATAAAACGAAACCGCACCCCACGCCGTGACCCCTCCTCGTGATATTGTGGCTTGCTATTCGACTCCGTGCCCTAGCGCCGCCAGCCATCAACGCCCTAATCCCAAGCTTGACGTTTGATGATAGTATGGCGCCCTGGCCACTGCAGACTCGTCAGCGAGAATTGCAACGCCGCGCCGCCGCCTTTGATGACCATTCGCCGAGCTTGCCGGGGACGAGCCACTCCAAACGTCCTGACTCCACGAAGGCGTCCAAGATGTTGAGCTGCATCTAGCAGTGCTCCTGGGCGAAAGCGAGACGCATGGATTGCAAGCCCCGATGACGCCGTCGAGCAATTGGCCACTTCCTCACGGTCTGTCTTCACCGATCTATTCTCGAAGCTTCGTAGCGCCATTGGTGAGCTGGTGACCCTCATCTAAGTCCTCTTTATCAAATCCCGACAAGAATTAGTGCCTAAATCGAACCAAACTCCGGCGAGCCGCCGCTGTGATCTCGCTGGCGTTGACTCAAATCCGGCTGCCTGTTATTTTTACGGAAAGGCCCTTCGTGTTTCCAAAATTTAATTAAGAGCCCTGCCTATTAACCAAAATAAACCTGTACTTCCCTGCTTTTATATAACAAAATAAAATAAGTGATTTTCAGAATAAAATTTATTGTTTTATGTTTAATTTAGATATTGTTTTTTTTATATAAAAATATAGTTAATATTTCGAAAAAGGGTTATTTTGCAATTAGAACCCTAACCTCACTAGTTTTCAAAGAATAATGTAAGGTATATGGTTTTGGGATCTACTTTCAGGTGTATTCTGTGAAATAAACTATTTATTACATCTATACTTATTTACAATGCAATAATCTTTTATTTCTTTCGATTTCACAAATATAATTATTTATTTACGACAAAAGATTATTTTACATTTTAAACCCTAGATCTTCAATGCTCATAACTTTTCGCTCGTAACTCCGATTAAGACGAATCTTGCGCTCACACGATCGTAGCGACGTGTACTATTTATTAGTACTGTTTTTATAGTCATTAGGTATTGTTTGATGTACTGTTCCTCAGTTTGCTTGTATGCTTGTTTCTTGCATGTTTGTATCGGTGTCACGTTAAATAGAAGAACGTACTTTTCGAAGACTTCAAGAGCAAGACTTGAAGACATGAGCAGCAGCAAAGGGAAACAGGCAAGTGTCCTTGATGCACATTGCGCCTACTTCTTACTATCTGAATTTACTTTTATGCATTGCATTCAATTTGAATCCTATTGTGTCATACCCTGTTCCATACTTTTACCTTGTCGCCTTGGTTTTGGGTGTAGTGTTATAGTCCGGGTATGTCATTGCTTAGATTGCTATTAATGGGGTTCAACTTGAACTAAATACTAATCTTGACTAATTGTCCACTTGAACATAATGATCAATGAATCGGTAATGCTTTTTAGCAACATGGAACTTAGGTGATCCCGACAGGAGGATTGTCGATGATGGTGCCGGTGCACACTGTTGGGTGTGGTGGTACCTGTTTGGGATCATAAGGACCGGTTCTTGGAGCGGCAACCCAGGACTTCCGCACAAAGCACGGGGCTGATAATGGGTAGGTAAGGTTTAGTACCGAGGTAGCTTCCCGGTTCGCAAGCGTCGAGGAAGGATGAAGGAAGAAGGTGTCTTCGGATTCGGGCGAGGAAAGGCGGAGTACTTGAAGCCACGGTGCAAGAGGGGGCCCCTGGGTGATGCGTCACTTTGATGGAGGCGAAACCTTAGCATGGACGTTTTGCAAGCTGGGAAGTCCTTAGAAAAGACCTTGCGGTGATCTCTTGGCCTCACACCTAAGGAAGTGTGCTGGTATAATGGAGGTTTTAGTCACCGACGGGTGATGGAATCACCGACTTGTGGGTAAAGTTGTGCCACCTCTCGCAGAGTGTAAAACTGTTATAACAGCCGTGTTCACGGTCACGAACGGCCCGGATCCTCACGAGAACTAGAGGGATGGTTTGGGTGGAGTAACCCTTTGGTAGCTACAAGCGGGGTAACTTGTAGTGAGGTGAGCTACGAGGCGGGGTAACCTCGTAGTGTGGTTGGCTACAGGCGGGGTAACCTGTAGTTTGTTTTGCTACGAGCGGGGTAACCTCGTAGTGTGGTTTGCTGCAAGCGGGATAGCTTGCAGTGGTTGACAGTGGGGTAGCCTCGTTGGTTCATATTCACTTAGTAAATAGGTTGCTTAAAATAACTTGACTAGTGTAGGTGCTTTCGATGCAAACCATGTGTTAGCCTTCCTTTCATTCAGCTTACATGTCATGTATTCCCACACTTGCTGAGTACGACATGTACTCACTCTTGCTATTTCCTTTTTGCTACCAACTACTGCTGCTCGGAAGATGGAGAAGACCACCGATGAGAAAAGTCTAGGCGTGCGAAACCCCTGGTCGATTGCCTGTGGTGTTATGGAGTCTTCCGCTAGCGTATATCTTATTCAGTCCTTTGGGACAATATCGATGTAAGTATTCGATCTAATAAAGACATTGTTCTTTTATCACATTAATTGTCCTGTGTGCGTGAAAACTTGTTCCCGGGCACGCATACGGATGCATTCGGTTTTGGTCGTTAAAACCGGGTGTGACAAAGTGGTATCGAGCCGTGTCGACCGTAGGACGCTAGCCTAGGTAGAATGGTCGTGACATAGGTTCTATTTTCAAAACTATTAATTGAGATAGTTTATTCTCACCCCTTCCCTATGTTCTCTTGACTTTATTACTACTCTCAAATGTGAAAGAAATATTTCCTCTATTCTTCTCCCTTTTCAAATTGTTTCTACTATCCAAATAGAAGATGAAGAACAACAAGAGTGTTTGTGAGGAAATAGAAGATGAAGAACAACAAGAGTGTTTATGAGGATGGCAGCAGTTTGATCCACTACATCGGAAGGGAAGGTTTCTCCACTAACTCAAGGATTATCGTGAAGTCCCCCTCGTAGTGATTAGAATTCCTCCCATTAAGCATGATCCGTTAGATAGAGCGATGTGCTTTGTTTGATTTGATTTGTGGTGTGTCATGTTTGTGTTGGATCTTTGATTGTGTGCAGGTGTGCTTGCAAAGTCTTAAGCTTTGTTATCACATCATTAACTATACATAGTGTTAGTTCTAGTTTAGTAGGGACACATATCCTATCTCTCTTCCTACTTATCCTTTCCGTGAAAAAAAAACCCACCATGTTGTATTCGATGGTAAAGTGAAGTACCGGAGCTGTTGGACCTACGTTTTGGTATAGCTGCATGAGAATACACCATCAACCAAGTTGAGCGGATCCATGGAGATAGACTTACCTTGACCTACCTCTTGCTAGCCACACCGAATCTCGGACGAGATTCCTGTTAAGGGGGTAGTCTTGTAACACCCCTAAATTTCAAAATTTGGGTTGTGCATAAATTTACTAAATTTTAAAACTTTTCAATCTGTGTTTGAATATTTTTCTAAAATGATTTATAAATATATCATTTTACGTGAGAGCGTGTTATCATTTTATGTAAGCAAAAGAGCTACTTTCTAAATTAAATAAATCTTGATTTATGAAAATAGTTATTTTACAAAAACCATGTGGTTTATTAAAATTATTTTATTTATTAATAATTAACTTTGTTTAACGTATTTTACTTTCTAACAAGGAGTTTTAGTCCAAATTATTTTCAACATATAAAATGATTTTTGTTATTTTGATGAATTTGGTTTTATAACCAATTATAATTCTTTGCTTCTAACTACATCAAAGGTAATTTAGGTTATATATTTTATTGATTGTTGCATTCATGTTGAATAGTTACATTAGGTCTTCTTTGGGTGAAAACATATTTAATATTCAAATAGAAATCATTTTGGTTTTCGCATGGTAGCTAGAATTAGAAAATAGAGTAGGAAAAAGGAAAAAAAAAACCTCCGGCCAATTTCCTTGCTCTGGCCCTTTTTCCTTTGTTTTTCTTTATCTCTTCTGCCATTTTCTTTTTCTTTCTCTAGCGGAGCCCACCAGCAGCTACAGGCCCATGCATGCACCCTCAGCACATCGCATCACGCCTGCCCAAGCCCAGCTCGCCTCACGCAGCGCTGCCCTGCCATCGCACAAAGCCCGCGTGTCCGCCGCCACCGAGTCGGGAACCAGTCCACCTTGTGCCGCCCCTCGATGTGCGCGCTTGGGAGTCCTTGAGCCGTGGCTATAAAACGAAACCGCACCCCACGCCGTGACCCCTCCTCGTGATATTGTGGCTTGCTATTCGACTCCGTGCCCTAGCGCCGCCAGCCATCAACGCCCTAATCCCAAGCTTGACGTTTGATGATAGTATGGCGCCCTGGCCACTGCAGACTCGTCAGCGAGAATTGCAACGCCGCGCCGCCGCCTTTGATGACCATTCGCCGAGCTTGCCGGGGACGAGCCACTCCAAACGTCCTGACTCCACGAAGGCGTCCAAGATGTTGAGCTGCATCTAGCAGTGCTCCTGGGCGAAAGCGAGACGCATGGATTGCAAGCCCCGATGACGCCGTCGAGCAATTGGCCACTTCCTCACGGTCTGTCTTCACCGATCTATTCTCGAAGCTTCGTAGCGCCATTGGTGAGCTGGTGACCCTCATCTAAGTCCTCTTTATCAAATCCCGACAAGAATTAGTGCCTAAATCGAACCAAACTCCGGCGAGCCGCCGCTGTGATCTCGCTGGCGTTGACTCAAATCCGGCTGCCTGTTATTTTTACGGAAAGGCCCTTCGTGTTTCCAAAATTTAATTAAGAGCCCTGCCTATTAACCAAAATAAACCTGTACTTCCCTGCTTTTATATAACAAAATAAAATAAGTGATTTTCAGAATAAAATTTATTGTTTTATGTTTAATTTAGATATTGTTTTTTTTATATAAAAATATAGTTAATATTTCGAAAAAGGGTTATTTTGCAATTAGAACCCTAACCTCACTAGTTTTCAAAGAATAATGTAAGGTATATGGTTTTGGGATCTACTTTCAGGTGTATTCTGTGAAATAAACTATTTATTACATCTATACTTATTTACAATGCAATAATCTTTTATTTCTTTCGATTTCACAAATATAATTATTTATTTACGACAAAAGATTATTTTACATTTTAAACCCTAGATCTTCAATGCTCATAACTTTTCGCTCGTAACTCCGATTAAGACGAATCTTGCGCTCACACGATCGTAGCGACGTGTACTATTTATTAGTACTGTTTTTATAGTCATTAGGTATTGTTTGATGTACTGTTCCTCAGTTTGCTTGTATGCTTGTTTCTTGCATGTTTGTATCGGTGTCACGTTAAATAGAAGAACGTACTTTTCGAAGACTTCAAGAGCAAGACTTGAAGACATGAGCAGCAGCAAAGGGAAACAGGCAAGTGTCCTTGATGCACATTGCGCCTACTTCTTACTATCTGAATTTACTTTTATGCATTGCATTCAATTTGAATCCTATTGTGTCATACCCTGTTCCATACTTTTACCTTGTCGCCTTGGTTTTGGGTGTAGTGTTATAGTCTGGGTATGTCATTGCTTAGATTGCTATTAATGGGGTTCAACTTGAACTAAATACTAATCTTGACTAATTGTCCACTTGAACATAATGATCAATGAATCGGTAATGCTTTTTAGCAACATGGAACTTAGGTGATCCCGACAGGAGGATTGTCGATGATGGTGCCGGTGCACACTGTTGGGTGTGGTGGTACCTGTTTGGGATCATAAGGACCGGTTCTTGGAGCGGCAACCCAGGACTTCCGCACAAAGCACGGGGCTGATAATGGGTAGGTAAGGTTTAGTACCGAGGTAGCTTCCCGGTTCCGCAAGCGTCGAGGAAGGATGAAGGAAGAAGGTGTCTTCTGGATTCGGGCGAGGAAAGGCGGAGTACTTGAAGCCACGGTGCAAGAGGGGGCCCCTGGGTGATGCGTCACTTTGATGGAGGCGAAACCTTAGCATGGACGTTTTGCAAGCTGGGAAGTCCTTAGAAAAGACCTTGCGGTGATCTCTTGGCCTCACACCTAAGGAAGTGTGCTGGTATAATGGAGGTTTTAGTCACCGACGGGTGATGGAATCACCGACTTGTGGGTAAAGTTGTGCCACCTCTGCAGAGTGTAAAACTGTTATAACAGCCGTGTTCACGGTCACGAACGGCCCGGATCCTCACGAGAACTAGAGGGATGGTTTGGGTGGAGTAACCCTTTGGTAGCTACAAGCGGGGTAACTTGTAGTGTGGTGAGCTACGAGGCGGGGTAACCTCGTAGTGTGGTTGGCTACAGGCGGGGTAACCTGTAGTTTGTTTTGCTACGAGCGGGGTAACCTGTAGTGTGGTTTGCTGCAAGCAGGATAGCTTGCAGTGGTTGACAGTGGGGTAGCCTCGTTGGTTCATATTCACTTAGTAAATAGGTTGCTTAAAATAACTTGACTAGTGTAGGTGCTTTCGATGCAAACCATGTGTTAGCCTTCCTTTCATTCAGCTTACATGTCATGTATTCCCACACTTGCTGAGTACGACATGTACTCACTCTTGCTATTTCCTTTTTGCTACCAACTACTGCTGCTCGGAAGATGGAGAAGACCACCGATGAGAAAAGTCTAGGCGTGCGAAACCCCTGGTCGATTGCCTCGTGGTGTTATGGAGTCTTCCGCTAGCGTATATCTTATTCAGTCCTTTGGGACAATATCGATGTAAGTATTCGATCTAATAAAGACATTGTTCTTTTATCACATTAATTGTCCTGTGTGCGTGAAAACTTGTTCCCGGGCACGCATACGGATGCATTCGGTTTTGGTCGTTAAAACCGGGTGTGACAAAGTGGTATCGAGCCGTGTCGACCGTAGGACGCTAGCCTAGGTAGAATGGTCGTGACATAGGTTCTATTTTCAAAACTATTAATTGAGATAGTTTATTCTCACCCCTTCCCTATGTTCTCTTGACTTTATTACTACTCTCAAATGTGAAAGAAATATTTCCTCTATTCTTCTCCCTTTTCAAATTGTTTCTACTATCCAAATAGAAGATGAAGAACAACAAGAGTGTTTGTGAGGAAATAGAAGATGAAGAACAACAAGAGTGTTTATGAGGATGGCAGCAGTTTGATCCACTACATCGGAAGGGAAGGTTTCTCCACTAACTCAAGGATTATCGTGAAGTCCCCCTCGTAGTGATTAGAATTCCTCCCATTAAGCATGATCCGTTAGATAGAGCGATGTGCTTTGTTTGATTTGATTTGTGGTGTGTCATGTTTGTGTTGGATCTTTGATTGTGTGCAGGTGTGCTTGCAAAGTCTTAAGCTTTGTTATCACATCATTAACTATACATAGTGTTAGTTCTAGTTTAGTAGGGACACATATCCTATCTCTCTTCCTACTTATCCTTTCCGTGAAAAAAAAACCCACCATGTTGTATTCGATGGTAAAGTGAAGTACCGGAGCTGTTGGACCTACGTTTTGGTATAGCTGCATGAGAATACACCATCAACCAAGTTGAGCGGATCCATGGAGATAGACTTACCTTGACCTACCTCTTGCTAGCCACACCGAATCTCGGGACGAGATTCCTGTTAAGGGGGTAGTCTTGTAACACCCCTAAATTTCAAAATTTGGGTTGTGCATAAATTTACTAAATTTTAAAACTTTTCAATCTGTGTTTGAATATTTTTCTAAAATGATTTATAAATATATCATTTTACGTGAGAGCGTGTTATCATTTTATGTAAGCAAAAGAGCTACTTTCTAAATTAAATAAATCTTGATTTATGAAAATAGTTATTTTACAAAAACCATGTGGTTTATTAAAATTATTTTATTTATTAATAATTAACTTTGTTTAACGTATTTTACTTTCTAACAAGGAGTTTTAGTCCAAATTATTTTCAACATATAAAATGATTTTTGTTATTTTGATGAATTTGGTTTTATAACCAATTATAATTCTTTGCTTCTAACTACATCAAAGGTAATTTAGGTTATATATTTTATTGATTGTTGCATTCATGTTGAATAGTTACATTAGGTCTTCTTTGGGTGAAAACATATTTAATATTCAAATAGAAATCATTTTGGTTTTCGCATGGTAGCTAGAATTAGAAAATAGAGTAGGAAAAAGGAAAAAAAAAACCTCCGGCCAATTTCCTTGCTCTGGCCCTTTTTCCTTTGTTTTTCTTTATCTCTTCTGCCATTTTCTTTTTCTTTCTCTAGCGGAGCCCACCAGCAGCTACAGGCCCATGCATGCACCCTCAGCACATCGCATCACGCCTGCCCAAGCCCAGCTCGCCTCACGCAGCGCTGCCCTGCCATCGCACAAAGCCCGCGTGTCCGCCGCCACCGAGTCGGGAACCAGTCCACCTTGTGCCGCCCCTCGATGTGCGCGCTTGGGAGTCCTTGAGCCGTGGCTATAAAACGAAACCGCACCCCACGCCGTGACCCCTCCTCGTGATATTGTGGCTTGCTATTCGACTCCGTGCCCTAGCGCCGCCAGCCATCAACGCCCTAATCCCAAGCTTGACGTTTGATGATAGTATGGCGCCCTGGCCACTGCAGACTCGTCAGCGAGAATTGCAACGCCGCGCCGCCGCCTTTGATGACCATTCGCCGAGCTTGCCGGGGACGAGCCACTCCAAACGTCCTGACTCCACGAAGGCGTCCAAGATGTTGAGCTGCATCTAGCAGTGCTCCTGGGCGAAAGCGAGACGCATGGATTGCAAGCCCCGATGACGCCGTCGAGCAATTGGCCACTTCCTCACGGTCTGTCTTCACCGATCTATTCTCGAAGCTTCGTAGCGCCATTGGTGAGCTGGTGACCCTCATCTAAGTCCTCTTTATCAAATCCCGACAAGAATTAGTGCCTAAATCGAACCAAACTCCGGCGAGCCGCCGCTGTGATCTCGCTGGCGTTGACTCAAATCCGGCTGCCTGTTATTTTTACGGAAAGGCCCTTCGTGTTTCCAAAATTTAATTAAGAGCCCTGCCTATTAACCAAAATAAACCTGTACTTCCCTGCTTTTATATAACAAAATAAAATAAGTGATTTTCAGAATAAAATTTATTGTTTTATGTTTAATTTAGATATTGTTTTTTTTATATAAAAATATAGTTAATATTTCGAAAAAGGGTTATTTTGCAATTAGAACCCTAACCTCACTAGTTTTCAAAGAATAATGTAAGGTATATGGTTTTGGGATCTACTTTCAGGTGTATTCTGTGAAATAAACTATTTATTACATCTATACTTATTTACAATGCAATAATCTTTTATTTCTTTCGATTTCACAAATATAATTATTTATTTACGACAAAAGATTATTTTACATTTTAAACCCTAGATCTTCAATGCTCATAACTTTTCGCTCAGTAACTCTGATTAAGACGAATCTTGCGCTCACACGATCGTAGCGACGTGTACTATTTATTAGTACTGTTTTTATAGTCATTAGGTATTGTTTGATGTACTGTTCCTCAGTTTGCTTGTATGCTTGTTTCTTGCATGTTTGTATCGGTGTCACGTTAAATAGAAGAACGTACTTTTCGAAGACTTCAAGAGCAAGACTTGAAGACATGAGCAGCAGCAAAGGGAAACAGGCAAGTGTCCTTGATGCACATTGCGCCTACTTCTTACTATCTGAATTTACTTTTATGCATTGCATTCAATTTGAATCCTATTGTGTCATACCCTGTTCCATACTTTTACCTTGTCGCCTTGGTTTTGGGTGTAGTGTTATAGTCCGGGTATGTCATTGCTTAGATTGCTATTAATGGGGTTCAACTTGAACTAAATACTAATCTTGACTAATTGTCCACTTGAACATAATGATCAATGAATCGGTAATGCTTTTTAGCAACATGGAACTTAGGTGATCCCGACAGGAGGATTGTCGATGATGGTGCCGGTGCACACCTGTTGGGTGTGGTGGTACCTGTTTGGGATCATAAGGACCGGTTCTTGGAGCGGCAACCCAGGACTTCCGCACAAAGCACGGGGCTGATAATGGGTAGGTAAGGTTTAGTACCGAGGTAGCTTCCCGGTTCGCAAGCGTCGAGGAAGGATGAAGGAAGAAGGTGTCTTCCGGATTCGGGCGAGGAAAGGCGGAGTACTTGAAGCCACGGTGCAAGAGGGGGCCCCTGGGTGATGCGTCACTTTGATGGAGGCGAAACCTTAGCATGGACGTTTTGCAAGCTGGGAAGTCCTTAGAAAAGACCTTGCGGTGATCTCTTGGCCTCACACCTAAGGAAGTGTGCTGGTATAATGGAGGTTTTAGTCACCGACGGGTGATGGAATCACCGACTTGTGGGTAAAGTTGTGCCACCTCTGCAGAGTGTAAAACTGTTATAACAGCCGTGTTCACGGTCACGAACGGCCCGGATCCTCACGAGAACTAGAGGGATGGTTTGGGTGGAGTAACCCTTTGGTAGCTACAAGCGGGGTAACTTGTAGTGAGGTGAGCTACGGGCGGGGTAACCTCGTAGTGTGGTTGGCTACGAGGCGGGGTAACCTGTAGTTTGTTTTGCTACGAGCGGGGTAACTCTGTAGTGTGGTTTGCTGCAAGCGGGATAGCTTGCGGTGGTTGACAGTGGGGTAGCCTCGTTGGTTCATATTCACTTAGTAAATAGGTTGCTTAAAATAACTTGACTAGTGTAGGTGCTTTCGATGCAAACCATGTGTTAGCCTTCCTTTCATTCAGCTTACATGTCATGTATTCCCACACTTGCTGAGTACGACATGTACTCACTCTTGCTATTTCCTTTTTGCTACCAACTACTGCTGCTCGGAAGATGGAGAAGACCACCGATGAGAAAAGTCTAGGCGTGCGAAACCCCGGTCGATTGCTCGTGGTGTTATGGAGTCTTCCGCTAGCGTATATCTTATTCAGTCCTTTGGGACAATATCGATGTAAGTATTCGATCTAATAAAGACATTGTTCTTTTATCACATTAATTGTCCTGTGTGCGTGAAAACTTGTTCCCGGGCACGCATACGGATGCATTCGGTTTTGGTCGTTAAAACCGGGTGTGACATTGGCCGAGGAGCATCACCCGAGCACGGGGACGGCGGCGTGGGGTCGCGCGGTGAAGAGGATGGCCGGAGGGGGTGCTCGACGGAGAGGTGGTGAGGTGGCGGCGGCGGCGACGGGATTCGCCTCGGATTCCCAACGACCTAGTTCGCGTGCGGCGCGGAGGCGGCCATGGCGGTCGTGGAGTCCGGCGGCGGCGAATTCTCCACGCGTGCGAGCCGTGGCGGCCGAGGGAGAGAGCTGGCGGTGCGGGGAGGAGCCAAGGGAGCTGGGGCAATGATTTGAGGCGGAAGGGGGCGATGGGGACTTGGCATCCGCGCCATTTTCTATGGACGGCCGGACGGGGAGGCGGCGGCAGGGGCGGAGAGCCATTACTCCCGGCGTTCTACTGTTGGCCGGCGGGTACCGAAACGGTTGGGAGCTGGCAGGGGTGGCGTGGCGACGGGACAGGGCGGGCACGCGCGCGGCGGCGGCCAGGCTGGCCGGACCGGCGGTCCTCCGGTCGCCATTGCCCAATGGGCACTCGTAGCTCGAAGCTCAAATTTAGATTTCAAACTGTGGTTCGGTAATTTGGATAAAATTCACATTTCCAGTGCTCCAAAAATAAAACCAGAAATATGGGGAGGTTCAGGATGAATCACTTTAATTTTCATCTTTTAGTTTGAAGTTACAAACTTGCTTCCAAAATTTCATACAAAATTCACAAGTAGCAGTGTTTCAGATTTGAATTTGAATTTTTGGGCTTTCAAAACTTTGTTCAAAAATTTGGTAAAAATATTGTAAATTCATCTTTTTACATGAGCAATCCAGTGGTGCAAAAATATGTGGGTAGTGTTTTATAATTTTTGCATTTTGGTTAGGGCTAGGGTTTAGGAGTAGGTTTTTCCTTTTTGCTTTTTATTTTTCTTCTTTTCCTTTGGGTAATTAGGGTTAGTGCTTCATTAGTGGGGTGATTAGGGTACTAACTACGAGATTAGCCTTAATCGTGACATGGGATGTCACAGCCCTCCCCCTTAAAGAAATTCTCGTCCCGAGAATCGCTACGAATTAAGGAGAGGGAGTGCGAAAAAGTTACCGATTTGTGTGACGCGAGGAACTCGGGAAAATTCTTCTCTAGAAAATCCTCTTGTTCCCAAGTTGCTTCTTCTTCGGTGTGGTTACTCCATTGCACTTTGTAGAAGGTGATGGTGCGATTGCGAGTTACTCGGTCGCTTTGATCGATAATCCGGACGGGGTATTCGGGGTAGGAGAGATCTTCTTCTAGTTGATCGGTGTCGGAAATGACCACATCTATCGGAGGCTTCAAACATTTCTTGAGTTGAGATACGTGGAACACATTGTGCACTCGAGCAAGACTTTCCGGTAGTTGCAATCGGTAAGCAACCGCGCTATGCTTTTCCACAATCGGATAGGGTCCGATGTAGCGGGGTGCTAACTTTCCTTTAATTCCAAACCGAGATACGCCCTTATTCGGAGAGACACGAAGATAAACGTGATCTCCCTTCTCAAATTCCAATGGGCGTCTCCTCTTGTTAGCGTAACTCACTTGACGAGATTGTGCGGCTTTCATGTTGGCTTGAATTTGTCGGACCTTCTCTTCGGCTTGAGTGACAAGATCGGGACCGAAAGTGGTTCTCTCTCCCGCTTCCGACCAATTTAAGGGTGTACGACAAGAGTGACCATACAACGCTTCAAACGGTGACATTCCCGAACTCTCTTGATAGCTATTGTTGTACGAGAATTCGGCGAATGGAAGACAATCATCCCAATTTCCTCTATTTTCCATAGCACATGCTCTCAATATATCCTCCAAATATTGATTCAATCTTTCGGTTTGTCCATCCGTTTGCGGGTGATATGCGGAGCTTCTAATGAGGGTGGTACCAAGACAAGAATGCAATTGCTCCCAAAAGCGAGATACAAATTGCGGACCTCGATCGGAAACAATAGTTTTAGGTACTCCATGCAAACACAACACCCTTGAGATGTATAGCTCGGCATACTTCTTGGTATTGTAGGTAGTATGGACGGGGATGAAATGTGCGGACTTAGTTAACCTATCCACAATAACCCAAATTGAATCATGCTTCTTTGATGTGAGAGGCAATCCAACTATAAAATCCATAGCAATGTCCTCCCACTTCCAAACGGGAATCTTCAATGGGTTCAATAATCCGGCCTTTCTCAAATGATCGGCCTTCACTCGTTGACAAGTATCACACTCGGCCACATACCGTGCAACTTCACGCTTCATGCGTGTCCACCAAAACTTTTCTCTTAGGCCGCGATACATTTTGTTGCTACGGGGTGTATGGAATATTTAGACAAATGTGCCTCATCCATTATTTTCTTCCGTAACTCCATATCCTTCGGAACAACGAGACGTTGGTTGAACCATAATACACCATTGTCATCTTGTCGGAAACATGTAGCTTCATCTTTCTCAATCTTTTGCCGAATAAATTCCATACCTTCGTCCTTCTTTTGCGCCTCAATAATTTCCTCACGAAGGGTAGGAATGAGAGCTAGATTATATAGCGAACCATAGGGAATGACTCGAAGACTTGGTTCACTAGAATCTGAAATTTCCGAGTTTTCCTTAGAACAACCGGTAATATGATTGCATTGATCCTTGCGGCTCAAAGCGTCGGCAACCACATTAGCTTTACCCGGATGATAATGGATTTCCAATTCATAATCCTTGATTAATTCCAACCATCTACGTTGCCTCATATTCAACTCTTGTTGGGTGAAGATATATTTGAGACTCTTATGATCGGTGTACAGATTGACAAGATTTCCAAGTAGATAATGCCTCCAAGTTTTCAAAGCAAGGACAACCGAGGCTAGCTCCAAATCGTGAGTGGGGTAATGTTGTTCATGCTTGCGAAGTTGACGAGAAGCATAAGCAATGACACGACCCTCTTGCATCAATACACATCCTAGACCGGTGCGGACGCATCACAATACACGTCAAACGGCTTGGTGATGTCGGCTTGTGCTAACACCGAGGCGGATGTCAAATGCTTCTTGAGAGTTTGGAAGGCTTCTTCACATTCACGGCTCCATTTAAACTTAGCATCTTTCTCCAACAATTTTGTCATAGGCTTGGCTATGCTCGAAAAATTGGGAATGAATTTCCGATAGTAGCCGGCAAGACCTAGAAAACTCCGGATTTGTCTCACCGACCTTGGGGATTTCCAAACAAGCACGTCTTCCACTTTACTTGGGTCAACGGCTACACCTTCCGCGGAAATAATGTGACCCAAGAAAGGCACTTGCTTCAACCAAAATTCACACTTGCTAAACTTGGCATACAATTGATGATCACGAAGCCGTTGGAGAACAATGCGAAGGTGTTCGGCATGCTCTTCTTCGGACTTCGAATAAATAAGAATGTCGTCAATGAAGACCACGACAAACTTATCCAACTCGGGCATAAATACCGAATTCATCAAGTACATAAAATGAGCCGGGGCATTTGTGAGCCCAAAAGACATGACGAGATACTCAAAGAGACCATACCGCGTAGAGAATGCGGTTTTTGGAATATCTTCGGCTCGGATCTTGATTTGATGGTAACCGGATCGGAGGTCAATCTTAGAGAAAACCTTAGCACCAACTAATTGATCAAAGAGAATATCAATCCGAGGAAGCGGGTATTTATTCTTAATAGTTACCGCATTGAGAGGGCGATAATCCACACATAGACGTAGCGTCTTGTCTTTCTTCTTCACAAAGAGAGCGGGACATCCCCACGGAGAAGAACTAGGGCGAATATATCCTTTATCCATAAGCTCACTCAATTGCTCTTTTAAGATTGCTCGCTCATTGGGAGCCATCTTGTACGGCCTACGGGAAATTGGTGCCGTACCGGGTTGGAGCTCAATCTTAAACTCAACATCCCGATCGGGTGGCATGCCCGGTAAGTCATCCGGAAAAACATCGGGAAACTCACATACCACGGGAATATCCTCAATCCGTTTTCCCTCAAGATGGTAGATTGTTGAAGTGGAGAATTTTGGATGGGGCAATCGGAGAATAGATGAACCATGGAGTGGGGAGTTTAGGTGAACTTCACGAGAATCGATGTGTAAAACGGCTCTATGGAGTTTCATCCACCTCATACCTAGAATTATATCTATTCCTTGCCCACACAAAACTATGAGAGATGAGGGGTATATTTTTCTTTCTAGGTGTAGTGGGACTTGCCTCAACTCTAGGTTTGTTTTTATTTTTCCACCGGGTGATGTGATGATATAGGGAATATCCAAAACGGTAGGAGTGAGTTGTAGGGTTTTTGCACATGCTTGACTAATGAAATCATGAGTTGCACCCGAATCAAAAAGAACCAAAGTGGAGTGGTTGTTGACCGAAAACATACCCGAAAGTACCGGTTCTCCCGCTTGAATCTCTTCGGCCGTGGTATAGTTGACTCGGCCATTCTTAGCATTCGGAGTGGAGGATTGATTGCGGTTCCCATTTCCATTATTCCCATTGCGGTTTTGGTTGTTGTTGCCGCTTCCGGAACCATTGTTGTTGTTGTTGTTGCCCGGGTTGCGTGTCTGAATACGGCAATCCTTTGCGAAATGACCCGGACGTCCACAATTGAAGCACGGACCTTGCGGACCGGGCCTAGCACCTTGGTATTGCTGCTGTGGAGGGCGGAACGAGGTGGTATGCTGCTGATTTCCACCGTGGGAGTGGTGGTGTTGCTGCGGCACAAGCCGACGTGGGCCCCCGTCGGCGGCAATGCGGCCCGAAACTTCTGTCCGGTCGGGAAGTGATAGCTAGCTTGTACTTGGGCGGAGCGGAGCCGGATGGATTTCCTACGGCACGCTTCCTCTTCTTGTCCTCTTGGTGAGCACGGATAGCATCTTCTTGCACAATTGCGGCACTCATCAAGTCATTGAACGTGCCGGTAGTGACTTGAGCCAAGCGATCTTGTAACTTCGGGCTTAGCCCCGAACGAAAGCAATCCTTCTTCTTGTCATCCGTGTCGGCATGATAGGATGCATACTGAGCCAAGTAGTTGAACTTCCGTGCATACTCTTGCACGGTTCCGGCACCTTGCTTCAAACTAAGGAACTCTTGCAACTTGCGCTTCATGAGACCGGCGGGAATGTGATGCGCGCGAAATGCGGTGCAAAAGTCCGGCCGGTTCACTTGAGTACCGGCGGGAAGTGCGGCGGTGAAACTGGCCCACCATGCACTAGCGGAGCCACGAAGTTGTTGAGCTGCAAAGAGAACCTTTTGCTCCGACGTGCAATTGAGGAGAGCAAACTTTGACTCAATGATGCGGAGGAAATTATCCGCCTCCAACGGATCGGCAGTAGCTTCACCAAACTTGGGCGGTTGAGTGGCCCAAAAGTCGGCATAGGTGGAATTCCTCGGCCCTTGGGGTGGCGGTCCTTGGCCTTGTCCTTGGTTGGTTTGACTTGCAAAGAACAAGCGGAACATCTCGTTTTGGTTGGACACGAGTTGTTCCAACGGCGTGAGAGGTGGAGGGTTAGGGAGTTGCTCTTCCCTCGCACCATGCCCACTTCCGGAAGCTTCACCACGGCGGGTATTCACCATCTGTCATGCATGAAAAAATTTTCTCACGTTAGCTCATTAGACCAAGAGCTAAAATAGCAAGAAAACATGACATTGGGCATAAGGGACCAAAAATTTCAGATTGCATGTACGAAGAAAATATTGATGAAATAAGCATAATGCATTGGCAACACACATATTCCATAGATTCTAACATAGTAGCAACATGATAGAAATTTTTGATACACGGGAATCCACGAACCCGATACAACACGGTCTTAGGTTACATCACATGTGACCCACAAACAAACACAAATCTCGGAGAGCTTAATTAACAACACGCGGATCGTTTTCCAACACGGTTACATGCCTCACGAGATTGCAAATCCTACACACATAGAGCTACGACCACCGGTCGTGACAACTACTCGTCGTCATCGCCGTAGTAGTCGGCGTCATCCCTCATGGGAGAGGGTGGTGCTCCGTCCTCGACGTCGGAAACATCCTCGCCATCACTCATCTCCACATCCTCCTCGGGTGGGATGATCTCAAGTGGCTCGGGAGGTCCGCCATTAAGGATGGCGTGCAGGGCGTTGTTGGCGGCTTGGAGATGCTCAATGGTAGCGTTGTTATGCGCTATGGTCGCCTGGGCGTTTTGGAGGTCTCCCTCCAAAGCATCCCTAGCACCCCGAGTCTCCGGGAGGATAACATCCAACTCATCCTTCTCCTCGAGAAGGGCATCCACCTGGCCGGAGAGGACGTAGTTCTCCTCATTCGCGGCGGCGAGCTGGGCATCACGCTCATCAAGCGTGGCCTGCAGAGCGGCGGCTCCATTGCCCTCAAGGGCAAGATGGGCGTCGTGGAGCTGCTCGAAGAAGTTCCAACGCTCCGTCTCGCTATACTCGAGCTGCGTACGGAGGGTATCCACCTCGGTAGTGCGCTCGGCTAGCTCGGCGGTGCGGGCAGCAAGCTCGGCGTCGCGAGCGGTGAGCTCGGCGTCGCGGGTGGTAAGCTCGGCGTCGCGGGTGGCGAGGGTGGCCTGCAGGGCAGCACGCTCCTGCTCCAACTCGAGCACCCGCCTCGCGAGGTTCTCACGGTCCAACATGAGCTTGCCGGGGGCCATCTGTCGGAGAATTTTGAAACACAAGTCAAAACTCAAAACCCAACAACAAAACATGCTAAATAAGTAAAGCATGAATGATGGAATGGCACCAACTTAGCAAAAGAATACAACAAAACCTTTTTTGCACAATCCTAACACGGTTCCATTTTTCTGGACAGATTTGACACGCTACCGAAACGCGATAATTACTCCTGTTTCTGGGCTCAATCAAACTTTTATTTTGTTACAGAAGTTTTAGAAAATTTCTTAATCTTTCCAACGCATCCTAGAACAGCTCAATCCGACTTGTCGTTTGAAAGTTATGCACGATCTACGACAGGGACAGAACCGGAGCACATTCTGAAAAATTCCAGAACAGCTCTCTGTAATGGGCAATTCTAGCTATGTTCCAGATTTTTACAAGACCTAAGACTAGGAGATTGTTGTAGTGCATAATACAAGCTTTCCAGAAAGTCCTTATTTGCCTTATTTGGATAAGTAACTTGGAAGTTATGCTCATTTTGGTGAAAGTCAAGAAATCTGCCATGTTTTTGCCTAGTTTTAGTGTTTCGGTTTCTACTTTTTGTGAGAGTTAAGCTAGGTGACCAAATTTTTTTGGATTGTTTCATTTAAATAAGTTCACCTGCACATGTTTGACATGATGACATGATATGCAAGGATGATGGATGCTCAATATGTCGTTCCGTACGTCCTCACAAAATTAAAAGACCGCGCCCGCCGATACGAATATCGGACAAGCGCATCGGTGGCACACACACCTCTCACACGATACTACACGAACTAAAGCGTTGTTATGTACCTGCAAGAGATGGATTCCAGAAACATTACATCAAATTCAAAAGAAACAAGCCAAAAATAAATCCATGTCACCTCGCCTCACATGGAGAGCTCTCGAATAAGAGTGTATTCGAGTCACACCAATAATATCGTGCGAAAATTGACAACACCCAATCACATACCTTTGCTCAAGCCGTAGTTGCAAAATATTTAACAATCATAACACGGGGTTAGTTTTGCCACCATTCTATATGGTCCTTACATTGGCCTTTCTATCTAGACTCGTGCCTCACCGTGACTCAAAAACGAGTTTTTAAGATTTTTAGAATGAGTGTTAGCGTGACGCAAATCCCAAGTCGGCTCGATACCACGTGTCACACCCCTATCCCGAAAGATAGTTAAGTGTGGTACGGATCGCCTTGGGAGATGATTGACGAAGCAACCATGCATAGCATCACATTAACAAGCATACACGATTTGCAAGGTTACATAATTAAGTCTTGATTACAACATAGAGTTCGAATAAAAGATACATTAGGTTCGAGATTAAGTCTTACATAACCATGATCTTTGTTCGAATTTAAAGTGCGGAAGCGAAATACATAACTCGACGATACATAGATAACTTAAAAGAACCATGCCGGCCTAGGCCATGGCTCACTCATCATGGGTCGGAGAGCTAGGGACCCATTCAATGGTCCACTCTTTGGGCTCTTCTCCGTCCCAAACCACCTTACCACAACAATCACAAAAACCGGCTTGCGGGAAACCTGTAAATCAACATGTAGTGGCAAAGCCTGAGTATCTAACATACTCCGCAAGTCTTACCCGTCAAATTGGCCATCTAAGACCGACTCCTAGATGCATGGGGCTTGACCGGTTTAACTTGGCATTTTTGCATAAGTAGCACCTATGCTAATTAGGTTGGCAATTTTTATTACTTAGCCAAATTAATAGGGTTGTTGCATAAAAGAAACTTTAGTGAGCATGCTAACAATACAAGAGTTTGCAATACAATTTAATATCAATATAAAACAGCAAGCTATTCAATCTCTTTCCATTACTACACATTGCGAACTGCTCGAATCAAGTGGTACTCATTAACCGAGAGGAAACGGCGATAATTATCGAATTATTAATCCTGCAGGAAAGAACCCAAATGCACGACATACGCATCATTTAAGAACACGTATGGCCACCGTTCGCGAGCTCATCATAAAGTAAAACACGGGGCCACCGACCCCGAGTACACGTCCCCTTGCGACCGTTCAACAACGCGCCCAAGGCTTAACCCATGTACTCTCCAACGGTCCTCAACCCGTGCAACCACCGTGCCAAACACATCACCTCCGGGTCGGTGAGATATCCGGCTCACTTTACAACTCACAAGCTACATAGGTTTACCAATCCCCATAAGAAAGGTATGCAAGTGGTACACAACTCAAACTTGTTCGCGGAGCCACAATGGGGTGTTCTCAATTTTAACCACATTCATCATGTTCAAGTTTAATCATAAACCATAGGTGAGATTCCCCATTCTACCGTTGACTTCATAAACATAGCATAGCAATTCTAACGAGGATATGACACATAAGCGACATAGGACATATAGGACTTTATGCATGTGGATTTCCAATCAACACCTAAGAACTTAAATGCACATTCATCATCCTTAATATAGTGATAAAAGAAAGACATTTCAAATAATAGGAATGCACCGGGGCTTGCCTTGAGAGTGATCGAAGTTAGTACTAGCTTCACAAGCGTTGAGGGTAGCGACGGCTTCTTCCGGCGGAATCAATTCGACGTCGTCACCTAGAGGATGAAATGCAATGCATAAGTAACATGCATACAAGGGTGATGAATATGGTAATGCATGTGTGCTGTCTTGTAAGGGTACATATGAACACATTAATCAAAAGTTGGTTCGCTCGAACTCTAGCAATCATAACATGCCTCGTGTTCTCTTTTACGAGACCCAATTTACATGAACAAGAATAACCATACTCAAATAACAAGTAATGACTTGATGCATAGACATGAGTGCTGTGGTTAGTGTAGGTGTAGTACTAGCATTTTAGCAAGCTTTTATAGTGCAATACGAAGAAAGCTAGGCCTATGTATTTTGACATCACATGCGATGACGATTCCCTTTTAGAATAAGAATTGGATTTCAAAATTCATACATAGGTGAAATACATGAACCCTTTTGACTAAACCTGCCATGAGGTGCTACAGGACATAATGAACAGTAGAAATTACCTAAACATGCATGAACATAAACTTTAGTGACCTAAAACCAATTATGCTTGTGCTGAAATTGACCCTTTAAGATTTGGATCTAGGGTTTGCAAAAATCATTACTTAACCTGCTCAAAAATTAACATGGGATTTTCTACATGTGTACAGTACCAAAATGAAGTTAATGGCCAAGTTTCATGCAAAAATAATTTATACAGATTTAATTAAAAATTAAATACAGAGAATGCAAGAAATGTAATAACTTGAAAAAATATGAAATGAAATGCAGATCTTCCAGTGCCAAAAATTCATGTGTGTGAGGGTGAAGACTTTGGCCAAGTGGCTTTTAATTTGGATTTATATTTTTAAAGTTATGGCTTAGTTGGGTTTTCGGGGGTTGACTTTTGTCATTTTTGTAAAAATGTGAAAATGACCAGATCTGAGGAGTTCATGTTACTTTTATGAAAGTACAGGTCTTCTAGTTTCCAAAACATTTTAGTTTGTAATTTTTGGACGATTCAAACGCTAGATATGGATTTTTCAAATTTGAATGAGGTTCGGACGTATTTACTGAAACTGCCATCGAGTACATTTAAACGAGAGGGGCGGCGCGGGCTCCGGCCGCGGTGGTCGGCGCCGGCGAGGCTCGCCGCGGTGGCGCTAGGGTGGAGCTCATGCTCCGAGCTTTGGGAAGAATGAAGCACATGCGATGGGGAGCACGACGGTGGGGCCCACGGGGGCCCGCGGTGGCCGGAGAGGTGGTGCGGCGAGCGGCGGCGCTCGGGAGGCTGCGGCGGCGGCGCGCGTGCGGCACGAGAGGGAGAGAAGAGGTGGGGCTTGGCCGAGGAGCATCACCCGAGCACGGGGGACGGCGGCGTGGGGTCGCGCGGTGAAGAGGATGGCCGGAGGGGGTGCTCGACGGAGAGGTGGTGAGGTGGCGGCGGCGGCGACGGATTCGCCTCGGATTCCCAACGACCTAGTTCGCGTGCGGCGCGGAGGCGGCCATGGCGGTCGTGGAGTCCGGCGGCGGCGAATTCTCCTCGCGTGCGAGCCGTGGCGGCCGAGGGAGAGAGGCGGCGGTGCGGGGAGGAGCCAAGGGAGGCGGGGCAATGATTTGAGGCGGAAGGGGGCGATGGGGACTTGGCATCCGCGCCATTTTCTATGGACGGCCGGACGGGGAGGCGGCGGCGGGGCGGAGAGCCATTACTCCCGGCGTTCTACTGTTGGCCGGCGGGTACCGAAACGGTTGGGAGCTGGCAGGGGTGGCGTGGCGACGGGACGAGGCGGGCACGCGCGCGGCGGCGGCCGAGCTGGCCGGACCGGCGGTCCTCCGGTCGCCATTGCCCAATGGGCACTCGTAGCTCGAAGCTCAAATTTAGATTTCAAACTGTGGTTCGGTAATTTGGATAAAATTCACATTTCCAGTGCTCCAAAAATAAAACCAGAAATATGGGGAGGTTCAGGATGAATCACTTTAATTTTCATCTTTTAGTTTGAAGTTACAAACTTGCTTCCAAAATTTCATACAAAATTCACAAGTAGCAGTGTTTCAGATTTGAATTTGAATTTTTGGGCTTTCAAAACTTTGTTCAAAAATTTGGTAAAAATATTGTAAATTCATCTTTTTACATGAGCAATCCAGTGGTGCAAAAATATGTGGGTAGTGTTTTATAATTTTTGCATTTTGGTTAGGGCTAGGGTTTAGGAGTAGGTTTTTCCTTTTTGCTTTTTATTTTTCTTCTTTTCCTTTGGGTAATTAGGGTTAGTGCTTCATTAGTGGGGTGATTAGGGTACTAACTACGAGATTAGCCTTAATCGTGACATGGGATGTCACAGCCCTCCCCCTTAAAGAAATTCTCGTCCCGAGAATCGCTACGAATTAAGGAGAGGGAGTGCGAAAAAGTTACCGATTTGTGTGACGCGAGGAACTCGGGAAAATTCTTCTCTAGAAAATCCTCTTGTTCCCAAGTTGCTTCTTCTTCGGTGTGGTTACTCCATTGCACTTTGTAGAAGGTGATGGTGCGATTGCGAGTTACTCGGTCGCTTTGATCGATAATCCGGACGGGGTATTCGGGGTAGGAGAGATCTTCTTCTAGTTGATCGGTGTCGGAAATGACCACATCTATCGGAGGCTTCAAACATTTCTTGAGTTGAGATACGTGGAACACATTGTGCACTCGAGCAAGACTTTCCGGTAGTTGCAATCGGTAAGCAACCGCGCTATGCTTTTCCACAATCGGATAGGGTCCGATGTAGCGGGGTGCTAACTTTCCTTTAATTCCAAACCGAGATACGCCCTTATTCGGAGAGACACGAAGATAAACGTGATCTCCCTTCTCAAATTCCAATGGGCGTCTCCTCTTGTTAGCGTAACTCACTTGACGAGATTGTGCGGCTTTCATGTTGGCTTGAATTTGTCGGACCTTCTCTTCGGCTTGAGTGACAAGATCGGGACCGAAAGTGGTTCTCTCTCCCGCTTCCGACCAATTTAAGGGTGTACGACAAGAGTGACCATACAACGCTTCAAACGGTGACATTCCCGAACTCTCTTGATAGCTATTGTTGTACGAGAATTCGGCGAATGGAAGACAATCATCCCAATTTCCTCTATTTTCCATAGCACATGCTCTCAATATATCCTCCAAATATTGATTCAATCTTTCGGTTTGTCCATCCGTTTGCGGGTGATATGCGGAGCTTCTAATGAGGGTGGTACCAAGACAAGAATGCAATTGCTCCCAAAAGCGAGATACAAATTGCGGACCTCGATCGGAAACAATAGTTTTAGGTACTCCATGCAAACACAACACCCTTGAGATGTATAGCTCGGCATACTTCTTGGTATTGTAGGTAGTATGGACGGGGATGAAATGTGCGGACTTAGTTAACCTATCCACAATAACCCAAATTGAATCATGCTTCTTTGATGTGAGAGGCAATCCAACTATAAAATCCATAGCAATGTCCTCCCACTTCCAAACGGGAATCTTCAATGGGTTCAATAATCCGGCCTTTCTCAAATGATCGGCCTTCACTCGTTGACAAGTATCACACTCGGCCACATACCGTGCAACTTCACGCTTCATGCGTGTCCACCAAAACTTTTCTCTTAGGCCGCGATACATTTTGTTGCTACCGGGTGTATGGAATATTTAGACAAATGTGCCTCATCCATTATTTTCTTCCGTAACTCCATATCCTTCGGAACAACGAGACGTTGGTTGAACCATAATACACCATTGTCATCTTGTCGGAAACATGTAGCTTCATCTTTCTCAATCTTTTGCCGAATAAATTCCATACCTTCGTCCTTCTTTTGCGCCTCAATAATTTCCTCACGAAGGGTAGGAATGAGAGCTAGATTATATAGCGAACCATAGGGAATGACTCGAAGACTTGGTTCACTAGAATCTGAAATTTCCGAGTTTTCCTTAGAACAACCGGTAATATGATTGCATTGATCCTTGCGGCTCAAAGCGTCGGCAACCACATTAGCTTTACCCGGATGATAATGGATTTCCAATTCATAATCCTTGATTAATTCCAACCATCTACGTTGCCTCATATTCAACTCTTGTTGGGTGAAGATATATTTGAGACTCTTATGATCGGTGTACGGATTGACAAGATTTCCAAGTAGATAATGCCTCCAAGTTTTCAAAGCAAGGACAACCGAGGCTAGCTCCAAATCGTGAGTGGGGTAATGTTGTTCATGCTTGCGAAGTTGACGAGAAGCATAAGCAATGACACGACCCTCTTGCATCAATACACATCCTAGACCGGTGCGGACGCATCACAATACACGTCAAACGGCTTGGTGATGTCGGCTTGTGCTAACACCGGGGCGGATGTCAAATGCTTCTTGAGAGTTTGGAAGGCTTCTTCACATTCACGGCTCCATTTAAACTTAGCATCTTTCTCCAACAATTTTGTCATAGGCTTGGCTATGCTCGAAAAATTGGGAATGAATTTCCGATAGTAGCCAGGCAAGACCTAGAAAACTCCGGATTTGTCTCACCGACCTTGGGGATTTCCAAACAAGCACGTCTTCCACTTTACTTGGGTCAACGGCTACACCTTCCGCGGAAATAATGTGACCCAAGAAAGGCACTTGCTTCAACCAAAATTCACACTTGCAGGATTGTGTTGTTTCCTGCAAGGCCACTTATAAAATTTGACTAATAATAAAACTTGATTCACATAGACTTCGGGAATAATTGCTCTAGGTGCTTAGCCACTTGCCTATCCTTGAAATATCCAAGCATGCATACATTGTTGCTAGGTAGTTGCGGCTTGCTTGAGTACTATATGTACTCACGGCTTTACCACTTTGTTTTTCGATCGACTAGTAGATCAAGCTTCAACGTCAAGACTTCGTCAACCCAACTAGATTAAGGTTGAAGATGATTAAGGAGGGTTTCGTCTACACTAAAGTTGCCTGTGGATTTGGATTCACTACGAAGACTTCCGCTACGCTCAAGTTGAAGATTTGTTTTTGTCGTCATCAACGCTTGGTGTTTCGCTTCGCTAGTAGTCTTGTGTTGTTTCCTTGGCATGCGTGCCAAGTCCATGTACTCGGTTGTTGTAGATGTTATTCTTCTTAGAATAATATCTTATCTTGATTCTTGTCTTATTTTGTAATCGTTTATGGTTTTATGATATTCAAGCTGTATCGGCTGTACGAGTCATCCTCCGGGAGTGACTATGAGTTACAAAGGCACGGTTTTCACCCTCCGGTGAAAATCGGGCCGTCACACGCGCCCCAAATTCTCGTGCTCCGGTGAGCTATCAAGCCTTTCTTTCATTTCCGGGAGTGCGCAACTTGGTACTCCGGTTTCGAGCCGCTCAACACCCCTGTTCTCTGCAGGTCGTTGTGTATTTCGCCATCTTCTTCACATCCGGTCGCCACCGTCCGCCACACGCACGGTGAGCCACCCTCTCCGGCCATGCTCATGTTGCTAAGACCCTTTAACGAGCTTGCTTATGTTCCGTAGATGCTTTCCGTAGTTTTTTCCCAATTTTTGGGTACTCGAGCGAGCTTCGCACCACACCGGAGCGCCGCCGCGTCTCGGTCTTCGCCGCCGGCGTGGTTCGAGGCGAGCTCATGCTGTTTTGTCACCACGGTTGAGTTCGCCATGTTGAGTAGATCGCGTATGTAGTCTCGCGGCGAGGTTTAGGGCACCGGCGGTCAACTCCGGTCGCCGGGCCGCCGTCCTCGGTCGCCGCCAGTGGCGGTGCCACACGCGCGGATCGCGTGTGGCCACGTGGGGATCCGGTGTGGCCACTCTGTGGCCCAAGGTGTGGCCCGAGAATAGGTTTTTAATTTTCGAAAATTCAATAAAAATCGGAAAAATGTGAAACCAATTTTGTTAGACTCGGAAAAATAAGATCTATCTATTTATAAAATAAAATATCTATTTTGAGCATTTTTATTTCATAGATAATAATTAAACACATTCTTTCATTAATAGAAGCTATTATTTTATGCTAATTAAATGTTTAATTTAAGAAAATAATTTAATTAAATGAAGGAGATACTACGAGACGAAAGTAATTAGGAAAATTATTTTTCCAAAAATTAAACTTAAACATTATCATGTGATTCCAATTTATTATCCTATGTATTATCACATGTCATTTAAGTAATGATTAATTATTGATTAATAAATAGGATTAGTTATTAATTAATGAACCTAAGTAATTAGTAACTAATGAACCTAATTAATTATTAATTAAGGAACATGATTAATTATTAAGTAATAACCATGATTAAGCATTAATTAATGAGCGTAATCAATTGTTAATTATTGATTAATGAACATGCTTAATTATAAATTGTTAATTAACAAATATGATGAATTATTAATTGTTAATTATTGTTTTAATTACTAAACATACTTAATCATTAACTATTAGTTGATGAACGTAATTAATAAAACCTTTGCATGATCATATCATATTCATTCATGCATGCATGATTGTGATTCGCGACGTATTGTTGGTCGACCTAGGTTACGAGGTGATCGAGGTTCCACCCGAGGTCGAGGTAGGCGAAGGAATCTCGAAGTCGACCCACACGCCGAGAAAGCTAACCCCGACTCGCATCCAGGCAAGCCCGGTGCATCCTACCTATTTTTTAATATTTTATTTTATAACATAGTTCAGTTATGTTTGTGCATTAAGTGCTAGGGAATGATTGATACCTAGTTGCATTATGATAGGTTTCCGTTTGTTTATACTATCTTGGTACAGGTAGCTCAATGGAAGCTAGGCTTAATTCATAGTCGCAACGGTAGATGTTTTAGGAATCTTAAAGCATGGAGGCTTTAAGGGTTGGTGTGTTGACCTAAGAGGAAGTGAGAAGAGTATTAATGAAGTGAGACCGGACGGGCCCCGTAGGAGACAGGGCAAGCACATGTGCCTTGTGAGGGCATGGTTTGCGAGGTGGTAGCCCCGTCTATGTCGGTCAAGGACCGTACCGTTGTCGGCTTAGTTGAACAAGTTTGAATGTACCGTACTACATGCTGGTATCATGGGCCCGACAAGCTGATGTACCCTACGCCCCGGAGATGTAGCGTAGCCAACTCTCTTTTACCGACTGTTAGTGAGAGGTTAGTCTCATGGGAGGAAGATGGGTTTGCCACGAAGGAAGTCGTGGAGTCGCCATACTCCCGGAGGAGTTAGAAATGGCTAGTCTTACGTCGGTGCTAGCGGGAAAAGTTGTCGTATACGACCAATGGGGTGCGTATACGTCGTGTAGTCGGGTTTTGCCAGCTGGTATAAATCGATTCGAATCGCTGTCCCTCGCAGTAATGAGTACCGCTTGTTTAGCTCGTCACATCATAGTTAATCAACATGGAAGTTGAGGATGAGAGATGAATGGATTAATGATCTATTTTATCTTGTCTTGCAAACTTGATTGCAATAGTGATAGTCTGCAAATACCAAGATTAATGAACTTAATGTTGAGCTAAAATATTGAAAGTAAGGATCCACCCTTTAGTGCTGTTTTCGCAAAGGAGTAAACCCCACAGCCGGAAAGCCTTTGCATACTAGGTGTCGGCCTTAGCGTGCCATTTTGACGGGTCAGTCTTGCTGAGTATTAGAATACTCGGGGTTTGTTCGTTATCTTTTAGAGAATGAGTCGTACTATCACGACTTGTATGGTAGCTTCCGGAAGAGGAGCAGTGTCCCGAGGGAGGTTCCCTCCAATGGGAACGTATCCCCACGCCGTGAAGAGGAAGGACCGTGATGTACGACGGGCTCGAGTACATCACGTTGATCGTTGATAGGTTTTTGTTGTATAAAAGTACAAGTTTCCGCTGCAATACTCGTAGGATGTTAAACTTCAATAATGTTTATGTTTCCGCTGCACGAATGTTTGTATTTCGAAAACCTGGTTGTATTATACCATGATGTATATATTACGGCTTGTATGAGATGATGTTCTGTTGTAACTCGCTTCGTCGAGTGTCCCTCTGTACCGATTCCCGGGTATCCCGGAGGGATGTCACAGCTGGTATCGGAGCGGTTCGAAGGCAAGAGTACATCATTACAAGCTTGTTTTCAAAAACTTAACACGTTAGTACGTTTAGAACACGGGAGAGTACGGAGTCCTATAAGGATGTAGAATAGTTAGATTTTTACTAACTGTTCGACGTTCGGGTTTTGGGAAGCGCTAACTATTCATTATAGTCTTATATACTATAGTACGTATAGTTAGTCCGCCGAGCATGCATCATATCATATTGTGTGCTAAATGAAATATTGGGGTATACTTAGCTAGTTTCGTAGTACTTGTATAGGTTGTACTTTCGTTTTTCTTACGTGGGAAGATGTGTTTAACGAGTTTAAACATGTTCCCTGTAGATGCCGATGACTCGTGGTAGGAAGCGTGTTCGGGAGGAGGAGTTTAAACATGTTCCCTGCAGATGCCGAATGGAAGGTGGTTCCACAAAATCGCAAAGAGGAAATGTGGAATGTCGTTAGATCACACATCCTCTTCCCCACCAGCGGACCTCGAGAAAGCCAAGAAGGCAACGCTGACCGCAATGTCACATATCTTTCGAGAATGGAGGTCCCGACTAAACCGCCATTATGTAAAACGTGGCATAACACCCTTTGACGACTATATTCCAATAAGTCCACAGGATTGGAAACTATTTGTTCAGCAGAAGACAGCTGGACCTGCCAAGGACCTTAGTGCAAAGATGTTAGAGCTGAATAGAAAAAATAAGTACAAGCAATACTTGGGCCCGGCGACTATAAGAAAAAGATTTCGGAGTGGAAGGCGATGGAAGAAAAGCTCCGTGCGGAAGGGAAGCCTGATCTATTAGAGGACCTCGAGCCACGTGCCGAAATTTGGTTCGTGCGCACTCTAAGATGGACGAAAATGGGAAGATTATTCCCATGGACGCGGAATCGGCGCAAGTTATCCAGCAATTGACGGGTGACATCAAGTTGCAAACGCAGTCCGGTGTTATTCAATCCGAATATCACAGAGACCAACTCTCTCTTGCTGTGGGGACCAAAGAGCATGGCGGACGGGTGCGAGCGGTGTCCTCCAAGGCAACTTGGAAAGAGGGTTTCTCCTCTAACTCTTCCGTCTCGTTGTACAAAAACATAAATTTAACAAGAAAGATAAGGAGGAGAGGGACAAGGAAGAGTGGAGGCGACAGATCGAGATGTACCAAGCTGACATGAGAAGTGGCGATATCCCAGTACCACTTCGCCTAGCTTTACCTCCCCGTTAGAAGGGGAAGTGATAATGCAGGAATGTCGTTGTGAGTGTGCCGTTTGGTTACAAGGGAAAGACCATGAAGGTTGGAACGGGTAGAGCACTTCCAGGACGAACAATCCACAACATGGATATTCCACCGGGTACGTCCGTGTCACCGTCGAGGAGATCAACCAAGGATGTGAGCACGAGATTGAGTGCCCCATACCGGCGCGGGGATTATAACTCTACAGGATGTTATCGGTTCCTTCATCATGTGGAAACGGCGTGAGGTTGTGCTCTCGGAACCACGAGTTTCCCCTCCCCCTTGTCCGGACACGGATCGGTTCATGAGAGTCAACAATTCACGGGGGATGAAGGCTGGAGTAGGAGAAAATCCTTTGTCGGGTGCTGCTTCAGCCGCTAAGGAACGAGATGACCAAGGACGGGAAGCGGTTCCGAGTCCTATACTTGCAGACAACCCGCAGCAAGAAACTGCCATAGTAGACGGCTATGAGGAGCCTCGGCAGCCAATAGTCCCCCTTGTCGAGCCGGAAGGTGAAACCCTAGCCTTGGATGAGAGCCTCGGTTTATCGAGCCTCTTCGGAAGGAGTTTACTCCTCTAATCCCTAGGATGATTACGCCTGCGGAGGTGGATCCGTCAAAGCCACAACTCTGAACATGTCATGAAATACTTGGAGCGAATGAGGAAGGGACCCGTGTAACCAATCACGGAACCTCGTCAATTGGTACGAGTACGATGATGACATATTTTAGGGTCGTGACGAGAATGAGGACTTTCCAAATTTGATCTTTGGCAAACCCCTCGTATCTAAAAACATGTTGTCAAACCGACCGTGGGAGATGCGGAAGTTGCATGACTGGTACGTAGCGACAACGAAAGAAGGCGTGAATGTGATCACCTGTAAGCTTCCGAAGGACGTGTTCAATGATACCGATGACTCGACCCATGGACTATATTTCATTGATAACCACACTATGTTGCGCCTCGGCGAGATGGGCACGACCTTCGTAACCTTGTGGTGCATGTAAGTGCCTCCATCCATCTTTTTCTTATTTCCTACTTTTTGCGAGTGCATGTTACACACTTGCCTTTTGCTTTTAATATAGCTTGAATTCAACATTTCAAAAGAAGAGATACTACGGACCCGATTGGAAGGTTGGGTACCTCAATCCGAGCTTGATCAATCAAAGTGCGATCAACCCCGGATAAATGAGAAAGACAAGATATATAAGGACAAGACACCATAAGAGTTACAAGAACTGAAGGACACCATAAGGACAAAAGGTAGGGGTCGAGTTGCAGGTTATATTTACAGGTGCTTCAGGGAATGACAGGATTGTCACGCCATTTACACGCCTTACCACTTTGAGTAAGTTCGACCACTACCTTCCTCTCGTCGATCGTAAAGATAGATGACATACTAACTAATACGAGCTTTTGTTGCGGTGGTCATTGGATTTGTTTCCTGATCATGCCAAAAATTGGATATCTATTAGTCTTGGATAGCCTTGACTATGACTCCAACCGCTATGAAGATATCGTGAGCATTATAAATTGATAAGTACAAACGTACAATTAAATAACGGTAATTTTATGGAATAATACCCTTTTCTCAATACTTGTAGTGCTTATTTGAACTACGTAAAGAACCCAAAGGTGATGCGTTATAGAATTCGGAAACAAATATACTTTCGTCACAAATTTCCAGTAAGACACGCGTACATCTATTTTTTTATCCTCCTATCACTGAAATTGAAAGTGATGTTTTTTACTTCACTCTATTTAACGAGTACATTAAACAAGTAAAAGGTTGTGTGCACTGTGGATACTACACATGTGCGTATTCGAGCTCCGCTGCATCCTACTTGAATACCATCACCCATGAGACCACCGAGGAGGTACGCTGAGATTACATCTGTTTAATTTGCATTTTTTTATTTTTTTGTCTATCATCTACCAACTTTTATGAATTTATTGACGAGAGAACAAAAAGTCTAGAAAAGGCATTGATAACGGACGAGAAAGATATTGAATGAAAGCATCTAAGTACAAACGACCTGTACTACATTGTCGCTAGGATGTGCCGTTTCTTGCTCGGGGAGGTCATCGGTCCTCGTGGTCGGTTCTTTGACGAGCAAAGTGAAGTGACAAAGGAGCATCGGGCACTTTTCGAGTGGCGCGGTTCGAAACGACCGTACGAGCCCGATGTTGTTGAAGATTCGTATAGTGTAGACTTAGTTTTAAAAACATTCTCATGTGTACGTTGTTAAACCTTTCATGGATTTTGTGAATATTTTTGTGATCATTTGTAAATATTAATGTGATGTAATACTTTAATGTTAATGTGATGTAATTATGGTTAATGTCATGTAATTGTAATTTATTATTTCTAATGCGTATTTATTTTTTTATTGTTAGAAAAGTAAATAGCCACGGTTAACATAGTGAACCATGGCTATAGTGAACCGTGGCTATAGTAAACTATGGTTGTCCTGTTTTCCGATGCTACGGATCATTTTCCGTAATCTCAGGAACATAGTCACGGTTGGGGCTAACCGCTGGCTGTAGAGCCCCTCAACCGTGGTTATAGTTAGTTATTGCTATAGTGGTCACTAAAGATGATCAAACCTCTATGGCGGCGGTTAATTTCTTCTCCACAACTATGGTTGTTTTGGGGACACAGCTATAGTGCAGAATTGATGTAGTGTAACGATGGATTAAAACATGATCTTACTATTGTGCGGCAAGCAGCCAAGAAAGTGTTAAGGTAAATATTGATAGCAAAGGATCTGTTCTTTTGGTACCACCTCACTCAGACCTAATATATGTGTAATAAACGGTCCAGACATTGGATTATCGATTTTTACCGTTCACATCGTGAAGTACATAAAATTTATTAAACATTACGCAACAAGAATGCAAAAAACACCCCTTGCAAAAAAAAAGAATGCAAAAACTAGGATGAGAAAAGATTCCGTTTATACAGATGTGCATGCATGTATCTTCAATATGGAGTAGCTGCGAGGTCAATCCGGTCTGGGTAATTTAGCTTAATTGCCCAATACTTCTCGCCAGTTTTCCTTGCTCGTGTAGTTTTATCAAGCGAGGGCTCTCGATGACCATGTTGCCCTTCTGCAAGACTGGTAGAGGAAGACCAATAACCGTGGGCCCTAAAAGGTGCTTTAGCTCTCTTTGGTGATCGGGTCTCTTGAGTGTATCCTTCACCACAAATTTGACACCCAGCGACTGGAGTGCCAGACGGATGGCCTTGCAGTCATCACAGACCTTCCTAATGCTTCCAAATGTAGTAACGTATAGGACGACTTCATCATCACTTCCGAACGAATACGCCCCCTACACGACAAAAAAAATTTATTGGAAAAATAAATTATTTTCTACATTGCAATTCTTGCATGGGAGTGTATTTCAGTTTCTGTTATTATTTAGTATACCTCACTTTGAAGTTACATATTATTGTAATATTAGAACATAGTTTTAAACAGATAACCAGAAATTTATAAATTTTAGGAGGTCCTCCACTTCATGCTAGAAAGATTAAGGTGGAAACAATCTATGCCACTTGAGCTAGCGATCACGATAAATTACTGTTGATATAATACAAAAGAAAAAGTTTCGATCTGGAACTTACCTTTTCCGCTTGCCGTTCCACTGCATTATCATCGTGATCGCAGCTTCCCCCGCCAAGTATCTTCTGTGCACAACAACAAACATTAACTAAACACTAAACGCCATAGACAATAAATAGGTTTTGTTTCTTATTTATGCCAAACTTCCGAGCAGCGAGATGGTAAAGTTTCAACCCTATCTAGTACTACAGAAAAGTATATCTTATGCTGCCATATATTATGGTGCTACCATACTCTCAACGCTGATACCACCACAATGGATACTGCAACAAATTTATGAATGTGTAATGCATGTCATGATATATCATGTTGCAAAAGCTAAGGTGTAATCCACAGTTGTGGCAAGATAAACAGGAGAGAAAAATCAGAATAGTAGCATATTGCGAGTTTTAGATGAACAGATTTCAATTTTTTGTTTCTCCTTGCACAAATGTCTCAATTATTGCAATAATATGGATAATCATATAAAACATTAAACTATACATGTCTATAGACGATCTAGTTAGACAAATTTACACTACTGTGAACAGATCTCGTGCTTGTGCACCTTATCGTGCAACCATGCCCCCAACGCCATTGGTGAGGTAAAGGATACACAAGAAACCACACAAAAATATGAACATGTTTGTCCCAAACCCGTAAACTATTATGAATAGCTCATTTCTCTTTTTTGTTTCTCTTTGCACAACTGTCCATTGCATCTTAGCTTTTGCAAGATGATATATAATGACCATGACTTAGTCAATTTTTTGTTGCAATTGTTTATGTATCCATTGCGACGCTATCGGCATTGGGAACATGGTAGCATCATAACCTGTACTAGCACAAGATATTCCCCTACTTTATAACTGTTTAAATAAAATGGAGGTGTTGATATGCCCACTGAAAGTATTCATATGTCCAACATAAGGCAATAGTTTAAAAAGTTATGTTTTAAAATTATGAGAATGCTTTATCGGTTCAATAAGAAGACTGCTACCATGTAAAAGAAGACTTGCAAATGAATAACAAAATATGCATAAAAGTTATCTTACCATCCGTGATGATCTTAAGTCTTGGAATTTGTATGGATTTACGGTATCTTCTAATTTATTCAGGTCATGCACAATTTTCTTTATATCTGGCCTTTCCTTTCGTTTATTCTCCAAGCATTTTATGGCTATTTCCAAGCATGTCTTTACTTCCAGGCAATATATTTCTGGTAATTTATGACTCCACCTTTCAACTACCTACAAATTTTGAACAGAATGAGGAGTTCTGTAGTCATATTTCTGTGCCTTGTAAGTTAGAAATCAGTCTAATGTTTCCTTACAATGTCAATATGTTGTTTGGATAGAACCTCATCAGTGTCATCGTACATCTTAGACCCTGCAACAATTTCAAAAATTATGACCCCTAGACTGTATATGTCAAACTTTTCTGAGATTATTTGTTTCGTCTTGTACTCCATTGGTGTATATCTCCTACAAGGCATATAAACAATTGGTGAAATTCCAGCTGACCATAAAAACTCAAGAAAACAACATGCCATCAATAAAACTGGAGTATTGCTAGATTCAACCCAATTTGTCCAACCAGCAAATGGGCCCAAAAATATTGATGCGTGTCTTGGTTAGACACTAGTTGGACGAACCAGTTGTATCTATAACATTTCTCATATACTCAATTATTCAAACACTAATTTCATCAAGCAGGGCTAATGAACTTACAATGTTCCAAGAGGGGTCATTGTCATTCGGGACATTTTGTCCACGACGAGCCTCGATAAACCAAAATCTCCGATTTTAGGAACCATGTCCTTATTTAGAAGTATATTCTCTGGCTTGAGATCCAGGTGCCACATATTTCCCGATGGGTGATTGTGAAGGTATTGCAATCCTTCGCATGTCCCTTTAATAATTTTGTAGCAAATCTCCCAGGAAAGTTGGTCACCTTCCGCTACAGATTTAGCACGCAAACAGGTATGATGAATAGAAAAGAATAGACATTATATATATATATATAAATATATAAATATATATATATATGATGAATAGAAAAGAATAGATATTATATATATATATATATATTTCAAAGAAACAAATTAAAATCAACCGTTCATACCTGAAATATATTTGCCAAGGTTTCCTTTATGTGCATAGTCGAAACAAAAAGCTGTACGTACCATATCGTCCGGCCTGTCTGTGAAATTGTTATGCTTCTTAAAATTTTCGTAGCAGAAACTATCTAGTTCAATAATATTTGTATGTCTGAGTGTCAGTAGATTTTGGAGCTCTCTTCGCGCCTGCACTTCTAGGCTTCCTCCATCTGGCCTTTCTTTAAGCACCTTAACAGCTACCTCTTTGCCGCCTTTGCAAATACCCTAGCCAATGCATCTGGATCTAGTTAATACTAAAGAAACAAGCAGTGGCTACTCATCTATCATTCTAGTTGTCAACAATTCATAAAAATATTGTATCACCTCCAATAAAGATAGTTGTTATTGTAGAAAATCTTATGCAGCTTAAGAAATAATAACACTTTATGACGTCAGCCTTGATTAATATAGCTAGAAACGGGTTGGCCATTGGCCCAGCAATTATATTTAATGTAGGTAAGGAGGAATAATATGCCCGCAGGCCGACGTCTCGCGCGTCCAGCTCGACAGAACAGCCGACCTGCGGTGACGTGTGCCTACCACTACAGAATCAGAGCCTGTAGTATCGGGCAAAAACAACTTGTAATATCGTACATCTCGTCCGATACACTGTAGCGGTAGAAACACCCGCTATTGCTATGATGAAAAAAATAGGACAGGTTGGGCTCGGCCCAGCCCGCCTAGCCCGCCCGGTGTCGACCTCGACCTACCGGCGCTTCTCGGGACCGCCTCCTCACCGGCCGTCGCTTCCCGGGCCCGCCTCTTCGCTGCATCCGACGCCGGGAGGAGCAAGTCCTAGCAGGGAGCAGAGCCGGCCGCCTCCTCGCCGGATCTGGTTCCGGGAGGGGCGGCCCGGTGTAACGGGGAGTGGATCCGGCGTCGAGATGGGCATGGTGGCGCGACGGAAGCCGGGTCCGGTCGCCTCCTCGCCGCATCCGGTGCCGGGAGGGGCGGCGCACGATGGGGAGTCGGAGAGGTGGGGAAGAGGCGATGCGGTCGTGGAGTAGCGGGGAGATGAGGCGCCGTGGCTCCGGCTACCTCCTCGCTCTCCTCGACGGATCCAGCCTCGAGAGGGGCGGTCGGAGAGGGAGACGAGGCTGGGTGGCCCGCCGGTGACGCAGCCGAAGAGGTGGGGAAGGCGCGACGCGGCCGTGGAGGTGCTGGGACTCGGCCGGCCGACGAGGAGCATCGAGGTGGGAGCGAGAGAGAGAGAGAGAGAGAGAGAGAGAGAGAGAGAGAGAGAGAGAGAGGAGGGTGGGAGCTGCTGGGGGAGAGACTTACAAAATTTTCTAACCCTAGCCGGCATATATATAGATATATATATAAACGAGTTCATATGTGCTTTGAGTTGGGTTGTGGTGGACAACAATATCGGGCCTAAGATGATGTCACTATGCCCGTTATTACTGGCTATTTTCAATATTGGGCGTCGCTGATGTCATCATCGCCCGCTATTACGATAGAGCACTGCAATAGCGTCACCCACGATGACGTCAGCGACCACGTACTGTAATAACGGGATTTCTAGTCGCCGTTATTACTGAAAAATACGAGATGCTATTGTAAGCTTCTTTTGTAGTAGTGTACGAATCTGTAATGTACTGTGAAGTCTAACTAGGTGTCAGCGACCTATCTCGTAAGGCCCGCAAGAAAGAAGCCTGGGCGCTTTGCAGCAGCTTGCACAACAAGCCCAACATCCGATACACTGGCCCATACAGGGTTTGTCCAAAAGCTGGCTTGAAGCTGAAGAATGAGTAGTACCCGGAAAGGAGGAATTAGAGAGAAGGGATGATAAGAACTCTGGAAGGGAAGGAAGAGGGAACGATCGAGTTGTGGCTGAGGATAGAACCAGGCGTCTGCAGGCACATCGTCGGCAGCGTGGCGGCGAAAGGCGACAGTAGACCTTGTATCTATTACCTACACTATAACAAAGAGTCGCTATAGTCACGGTTCAAAAGTCGCTGTAGTCGCGGGTGAGACCAACCACGGCTAAGTTTCCGTAGCTAAAGGTATCTCACTATAGCCATGAGTATATGAGGATTCAACGTCAACCGTGGCTATAGTCAAAATTAGAAAAAAAAAAAGCCCGAACAGGCCGAGCAGGCCCGCCCGCCCACCCGGTCGTCCGGATCCGCACGGCCGCCCGCCGCCCCGGATCCGCGGTGGGCCGCCGCATCGGTCGCGCGCCGCCCGGGATCCGCGGTCGCCTACCGCATCGGTCGCACGCCGCCTCGGGATCCACGCGCCACCCGCCGCATCGGTCGAGCACCGCTCGGGATCCGCGGCCGCCCGCCGCATCCGGCCACGCGCCGCACCGGATCCGTGCGCTGTCCCGCCGCATCTAGCCACCCGCTGCTCCGGATCCGTGGCCGCCCGCCGCATCCGGCCACGCGCAGCTCCGGATCCGCGCGCCACCCCGTCACATCCAGCCGCCCGCTACCCCGGATCCGTGGCCGCCCGCCGCATCCGGCCACGCGCCGCCCGCCACATCGTCCGTGCGCCGCCTTTGGATGTGTGGGGTGAGTGGAGGGGTGGAGAGGGGAGGTCGGGAGAGAAGGCGCCGGCCCGGGAGAGAGGGTGCCGTGGGATGGCCGCCGGATGGAGGAGGAGAGGCGGCTGAGTAGTGAGGAGGATGAGAGGCGGGTGAGGAGGAGGAGTGAGGAGAGGGGCTTAGGGTTTTCATTTTTTATAGGTGTGATGTTCTAATGGGCTGGTGGGCTGTGGATGTGAAGTCGGACTGTGGATACGAGATAGAGGCCTATCTATAGCCACGGTCCACATAGCCACGGTCCGTTTTTCAGCTGTGTCTACTGTTATTTTACTCCCGTGGCTATAGTTAATTTTTGTTATAGTGCTATTCTATCCGAATACTCTATGGAACTTGGTAGTTCACACCAGGGCCTGAAACCATCGGAGAGGAGGAAAAGGTAGCCTGCTACCCAAACAGTTTGTATTGCCGGCTTTTTGCTAGCGATTAACCAGTCGCTCGATTTTCTCTCTCTCGCGTTCTCTCTCTCTCCATGTCAGATGAGGCTAAGGCGTCCTACCATTTTGCGTGCTGAGCTGACCTCATAATATTTGCTCTAAGGACTTTGGTACCCGTACTAACGTACGAAATAATTAGGAAGCAACTTTGTCCACCAGCCCAAAAGCTCTTGTTCGTAGGCTAGTGACTGGCGCAGACCGAGGAAATGTTACTGCCGGACTTGCTCGCACTACTTTGAGGAGGATAGGAATCTTTGTTGCCATGTACCAACGGCCCTATCTCGTTTAGGCTACTCTTAACGGGGCTTTCATTTTCAATAAATGAGATGTGAAGTATGTAATTTTGATGATGTGGCAAAGAATTCCACTACAACACCTACTGTAGCGGCGGACGGAAAAAACACGTAACGGCGCTAATAAAAGTGAGCCGCAGTTAAAAACCCTATACTGCATTGGGAATATAAATAACCGGTCTTCCCACTCCACCACCCTTCCCAGCCGCCGCCCCCACCCACCCTCTCTCTATCTCTCTCTCTCTCTCTCTCTCTCTCTCTCTCTCTCTCTCAGCGCAGCACCTCCGCCGGCCGCTCCCGGCCTCGGCGCGGCGAATGGGCGGCGGATCCGCCGCCGCCTCCCCTCCTCCGACCCCGGCGCGGTGCATGGGCGGCGGATCCGCCGCCGCCTCCCCATCCTCCGACCCCGACGCGGCGAATGGGCGGCGGATCGCCGCCGCCTCCCCCTCCTCCGACCCCGGCGCGGTGCGCCTCCCCTCCTCCGACACCGGCGCGGCGCATGGGCGGCGGATCCGCCGCCGCCTCCCTCCTCCGGCGCACGGCGCGGTGCATGGGGCGGCATGGAGCGGGCCCACGTGGGCCTGTTCTTTTTTATTTCACGGTTTAGCTGTAGCGGCGGGTGGTTTCAATTCTGTGGAACCCGCCGCTATAGCTTTTTATTTTTAGCTGTGATTGGGTAGCGGCAGGCCACTATACCCGCCGTTATAGCGGGTTTCGGCCCGCCGCTATAGTGTTTATTTGTGGTAGTGTTCATTAGGCGAGAGGAGAGGGGTTTCATCTAGATGAAACCATATCTACACACTATTTCCAAAACATTTCTCTCTTACATGTTGTACCTAGGAAACAACAAAATGAAACTATGCATTGTATGAGCAATTTCAATCATACTTGATGCTTATGTGACACTTTGGAAACAACAAAATGAAATACTCCATTGAAAATAGCCTTACAGCCCGTCAGCTACATCATGCGTCTATTTCAGAGCTTATTGCCATGACCACCGGAGCGAGTTGCACATTATAGTTCTGTTTTGTTGCCCGCTTATTGAGGGCCCACCTAGCTCCCACCATGCAGGATTCCTGTGATTGGCAGCCTGATGCACAGCCCACTCAGCAAGGCCCGCACCATGCAAAATCCCCTAGTGGGTCAAACTGAGGAGGAACATAGAAAATAGCGTAGCAAGCGAGTCTGGCCCAATTCATGCGGGCCCAGCACCAGTGCTTGGCCCAACAAATGCACCCGGCGCCCCTGGTCATAAAAGCCCCTCCTTGACGCGTTAGGGTTACCACACTCATGCGATGCTGCAGCGGTGGATGAGGTCATCGACCACTACGACACTGAGCCTCTGTTTGGATTGAAGGAAAAACAAAGAAATTTGGAGGATCGGAATTGTAAAGAAAATTTTCTTATTTGACTTTTTAGCTCATAGGAAAAATAAAGGATACTTTTCATATGAATGGAAACAAAGGAAGAGATTAGACATTTTTTTCTTTCCTTTGTTTTCCTGTAAAGAGAAAACAAGCTATAGATTCCTTTGTTTTTCCTATGGGACTACCAAAGACCTTTTTTATCCCAATTCCTTCCATAGGATTTCAAAAGCATACCATCTCAATTCCTACATTTATCTTATTTCTATGTTTTTCTTATCCTACATTCCTAAGGAGGCTCGAATCTAAAAAAAGAAGGCACTCGTAGCGGTGGGTCAATGTGATCCATTGTTATGGTCCCAATAAAAAAATAAACGTGGACCGTGCCACCACCGGCCCCTATCCATGCGGTCACTGCCGGATCAAGTCATTGCCCGCGCGTCGGAGCTATCGCCGCGACCCGCGGAATAGGGGTCCTCGAGCTCTTGGAGGGAGAGGCCTCCAAAGATGGGTCCCCGACGTGCCTCTTTTCTTGTGTGTGTGCGCGCGCGCGTTACTTTCATACTTGGGGTCTGTAAAGAAGTATGTACACATACTTGATTTTTAAAAGTGGTATGTGGACATACTCATATTTTAATCCGAGGATACATCAAGTATATGGACATATTTCTTTCTATAAAAATGGACGAGGAGAACATACACAGTTTGTATGGATCCTTCTGTTTGCTAGATGGAGCGAGCTGTGGATTGATGATGTGGCACCCTAGTATTAGAGACGGTTCAAGTTATTGTCCACTGCTAAAAATTAAATTTCACTGGTGGCTCATATTATCGACCGCTAAAAATAAATATACACTGTCCGCCCCAACAAAATTATTTTTAGCGGTGGTTGACAACATTGACCACCAGTAAAAGTGAGATCCTATTTTTAGAGATGACCTGTAATAAAAATGTCGCTACTTGTTTTTCGATCACCGCTATAGTGCATTTTTGGTGGAGTCGGACCACTATTGTTAGTACGTGGCTTATTTCCCGCTGTCGGCTTCTGCACACGCCAACGGATCACGGAGCCATTAGATCTAACGGAATCCTACCAGTTGTTTCCATCATCTAGTCCTCGTCCGCTCTCCCGGCTTACATAAACTTGTCTTGCTTCATGTTGTTATTGACCTTTTGCTGGTAGATCTATAATTTTGAGTTAAATTTCTTTCATTTCTCTAATGGTTTGGCTTATCGAGTATAGAAGGTTGTTTCGGCTTGTATTTGCCATCAGTAGCTTACGTTTAGACATGTATGAACTGAGCTTTAGATACATGGTCAATGATGGCAGATGCCTAGGGGTGGCGCATGCTGTGCATGACCCAGCTCAGGCATCTAGAGTTGATAGTTTTGTCTATATGATTGATTGCAAGCAATGAGCACAATACATTGAACATCACTTCATGCCATGTTCATCGTTTTTGTAGCAATGAATCTTGTCGCTAGGCATCGTCGTTTCCAAGTTAGAGCTGCGTTTGTAGTTATTGTTGGGCTAAATTCCCGCCGCTTGAAGAAATATTCAGTCCAAAGCCTAGAACTTTCCACTGTGTGTGAATCGTTGATTGCCACCTTGATGAACGGCGAAGAATACAAGGAGAAGCAAAACCCTAGCCCTCATATACCTTGTTCAGGTTGTGGAGGAGGCAAGAGGGTGAGAGAGAGCAGCAAACAACAAGAGAACACAAAGTGAAGCAAGAGAGGAAGAAGAGAGGACTTGTCCAGATTCGTGCATCCTATGCAGTCATCGTCTTGCAGCTGATCGGAGGGTCAAACATGGTTTGACTGGTCCCAAACATGGTAAGCTCGTTCTACACTTACAGTACTATGTTTCGGTCAGTTGGTTTGAGGATTGGATTAGTGGAGCATCGAATTTAAGGGGAGTTTGTTAGTTCTTTAAGCAGCAGATTCATCAGTGAGCAGTTTTGGTAGATGAATTGTTTGGGCAGTGAAATGATGTTGGATTGAGCTGAATTTTAGTTTGTAGAAGTGGACTCATTGAACTGTTTACCTACCAAAATTTGTGGTCATTGGATCTGTGGTTTCTCGATATAAACTAAACTCCGAAGAGAGATAATGCAATCATCTCTGTAATAGCTAAAAGTGCTAGCTCTTGTTGTATTTCACATGGGTGTGTTGCTATTGCCGTTGTATCAATGTTGTAGCTACCTTGTTGGTGTTGTCGCTGCTGTGGTGTGCCTCTAGAGGTTCTAGAGAAGACTTCTTGTGTCCATTATCATTTTATAGTGGAGAAGGTTGGAGTGGGCTAGTTGCCCCATGGTTTTTACTCCTCTCATTTAGAGGAGGTTTTCCACATAAATCATTGTGTCAATTGTGCATTGTGATTGTTGATTCCACTCCGGGTCTGTTGGTGAATGTTTTCCTCAATGTTCAGCACAAGATGAGGCATTATTGGTGGTGATTACTGTCGGTTTTCCCAACAAAGTGGTATCAGAGCCGTGATAGAATTTCCGGTTGAATTCCAGACTGTTTTCAACTTGCTTTGAGTTGGTCAAGCTGCTGATTTCCTTGTGTTGAAGATGGAAGCAAATATCAGTATAATAATTTCATTGAATGGTTCAAATTACCAAGATTGGAAGGGGGAAATGGAGGATCTACTCTATGTGAAAGAATATTGAAAACCAGTGTTTGCCACTGAAAAGCCGGGTGATAAATCCGATGATGAGTGGAAGGTTCTTCGTCGCCAAGCGTGTGGGTTTATTCTACAATGGGTCGATGATAATGTGTTGAACCATATCGGTTATGAGACACATGCACGCGCCTTATGGCAGAAATTGGAGGAGTTGCTTGCTCGAAAGGAAGGTACGAACAAGATGTTCTTGATCAAACAGTTGATGTGTTTGATGTACCGAGAGAGCACTCTTGTGGCTGATCATGTGAATGCCTTCCAAGGCATTATTAATCAACTATCATCGACGGGCATTACATTCGACGATGAGGTGACAGCATTGCTGCTACTTGGTTCATTGTTGGATACTTGGAAGACTCTAAAAGTCACTTTACGCATTTCAACTCCAAATGGTGTTGTCACTTGGGATCTTGTCAAGACCAGACTGATAAATGAGGAGACAAGGAAAATTGCAGAAGAGGAGGGTTCTTCCTCATAGGATGAGCTGTTGGTCACAAACTCAAAGGGGCGAAATAGGAGTAAAGGTCCGAGGCATGGTGAATCCAAAGGTAGAAGCAAATCTTAGGGAAGATCTTCAGATGTTGAGTGCTATTATTGCCATAAGACATGACACATAAGATGGAAATGCCTTGTTTGGAAGAGGCAGAACAAAGAAAAAAAGAAAGAAGAAGAAATCTCAGAAACAAGACAGTGATAACAATAGTGACAATGATGATGTTGATCATGTTGCTTCTGTTATTGAGGATGTGGTTATTCTCACGGAGGGCAGAGGTGCAATTGATTAGTGTGTTTCCACTGTTGAAGGGGAAATCACTAATGTTTCTGATGATGGTGTCCACCTCGTGGATGGTGTCAAGATTATTTGGATACTGGACAACGGTGCCGTGATACATGCTACATCTCACATAGAATTCTTCACAAGCTATACTCCTGGTGATATTGGAGTTGTGAAGATGGGAGACATTGGTAGAGCTGCTATCATTGGCATGGGAGATGTGCATTTGGAGACCGCACATGGTACCAAGTTGTTTCTCAAGTCTATGAGGCATGTTGAAACACTTCAGCTTAACATAATTTCAGTTGGATTGCTTGATAAAGAAGGGTACTTGAGCATATTTGGAGATGATCAGTATAGGCTCACCAAGGGCAGCATGGTAGTTGCAAGAGGTAAAAGAATTTCATTATTGTTCCATGTTCATGCTAACCTCTCTAGTGTTTGTGTTGATACATTAGAGTAGGATGATACTTGTGTTCTATGGCACCAGAGGATTGGGCACATGAGTGAGAAGGGTATGGTTGTACTATCGGAGAAGAATCTCCTGTCAGAGATTAAAAGTGTGCACTTAGAGAAGTGTGCAGATTGTCAAGTAAGAAAATATAGCAAGGTTTCCTTCACAAGCTAGCGTTCCCTCAAGACATAGTTCTTGGAGTTGGTTCACTCGAGTTTGTGCAAAATGCCGGTAAGATCAAATGGTGGTGCTAAGTACTTTGTCACATTTATTGATGATTTCTCCAGCAAGGTTTGGGTTTATCCCTTGAAGTCCAAAAGTCAAGTGCTAAGTGTGTTAAAGCAATTTCAAGCCTTGGTTGAGAAGCAGATTAAAAAGAAAATGAAGTGAATCTGCAATGATTATGGGGGAGAGTATTGACTTTGTTCAATGCTTATTATAATGATCAAGGGATTGAGCATCGAGTCATTCCCGAGGAGACACCACATGACTCCGTTGCTAAGAGGATGAACGTGACATTGGTGCAGAGGATTAAGTATATGTTGTCACATGCAAAGCTTCCAATGAGCTATTGGGGTGAGGCTTTGATGACTGCAATTTATCTTGTTAACCTCTCACCATGTTATGCTTCACAGGAGATGGTCCAGAGAGTTTCTGGAGTGGCAAGGAACTCTCATATGACCATCTGAAGGTGTTCGAGTGCAAGGAATAGCTTCAACGAATGCACAACAATACAAATTTCCTGGCTATGGTGTGGATAATGATAACTACAAGTTATTTGATCCTATAGCAAGAAAAGTTGTGAGAATAAAGAATGTGGTGTTTGCGGAAGATGAGACAAGTGAGGACATTGTAAAGGCAAATGTTCATCAGCAACGAAAGAGCACGACCCCGATCCTACAGCTGAAAATTTGCAGCAAGTTGTAGAAGATGCATTTGATAATGTGCATGATGCGGGTGATAAGATGCTGAATTTTGTAGGTCATGACCAGCAGCCACCTGTACAAGAGGAGCCACCAACAAAAATTCCATATCTTGTTCAGATCGGAGTCCTTCCACTAGGTACTTGTCAGATATGTTTGTGGTGCATTCTGATTATGTGAAACATGCAGGATCTGTAGATGCGGTGGAAGTGAAAAATATGTGGAGCAAAAATCACACGCAAGATGAGTTGGTGAAGTTGCCAAATGGCAAGAAGAATAAGACTTTGAAGTGGGTCAAGAAGGTCCAGCAAGAGGAGCTTGATATGTGCCACCATAGTGATGGTGGTGCTGCTGCGATGTGAGTTTCTTCATGATGTCGGGAGGGGGACTTTGTTGGGATAAATTCCCTCCACATGAAGAAATATTAGCGCATGTGAATCGATGATTGCCACCTTGATGAACAGTGGAGAATGCTTGGAGAAGCAAAATTCTAGGCCTCATATGCCTTGTTCAGGTTGTGGATGAGGCAAGAAGGTGATATAGAGCGGGAAACAACAAGAGAACATGGGGTGAAGCAAGAGAGGTAGAAGAGAGGACTTGCTGTCCAGATTCGTACATCTTTTGCAGTCATCGTCTTGCAGCTGATTGGAGACTCAAACATGGTTGGATTGGCCCCAAACTGGGTGAGCTCTTTCTAGACATTAGCGTACTCTTTTTCGGTTAGTTGATTGAGGATTGGATTAGTGGAGCATTGAATTGTGGGGGAGTTTGTCAATTCTATTAGCAGCAGATTCAGCAGTGAGCAGTTTTGGTAGATGAATTGTTTGGGAAGGCAAACGGTGTCGGATTGAGCTGAATTTTGGTTAGTAGATAGAGGACTCATGGAACTGTTTGTGTACCAAAATTCATGGTCATTGGATCTGTAGTTTGCTCGGTATGAACTAAACTCTGAAGGGACAAAATGCAGTCATCTTTGTAATAGCTGAAAGTGCTAGCTCTTATTGTATTTCACTTGGGTGCATTGCTATTGCTATTGTATCAAGGTTGTAGCTACCTTATTGCTGTTGTTGCTGCTGTGGTGAGCCTCTAGAGGTTCTAGAGAAGACTCTTGTATCCATTATCGTTTTATAGTGGAGAAGGTTGGAGTGGGCTGGCTGGTCCGTAGTTTTTGCTCCTCTCGTTTAGACGAGGTTTTCCATGTAAATCATTATGTCAATTGTGCGTTGTGATTGTTGATTCCTCTACAGGTCTATTGGTGAATGTTTTCCTCAATCTTCAACACAAGATGAGGGATTATTGGTGGTGATTAGTGCCGGTTTTCCCAATAGATACAATGACTGCTGAACTGTTTCGTGTTTTGACAAGGAAGCATTTGCACGGTGAGAAGCCTGCAACAATTGCTAATGACCCCATGTTTTAGAGGGGACAAGCCACATAGAAAGGATTTCTAGATGTGAACTGTGTTGAACAACTAGGTATGAAAAGAGCCCCATTCTTTCAGTTGTGTGATCTGGTTAGATCAAGGGCCTCACTTCGTGAAACCATGCCTAGTTCCATTGAGGAACATGTTTCCATGTTCCTTAATGTCATGGCCAATAATCAAAGGTTCAGGTATGTTAAGATGACAGCTGGGAGATAAATTGAAACAACCAGTAAGTGCCTTCAAGATGTTTTGCATAGTGTTGTGAGTTGCGGAATGCAACGATTGTGCCTCCTTCCATGACTTCTGTAGAGGCGTTTCCCAATTTGCCTCGATATTATACACTAGAGGCCGTTTTTGTGGCACTTAAGAATATGCCTCAAACATAGAGATACAATTTAATAAAATTTAGAAAATTAATGTCTCAAATGGATTGTAGAGGCATTCTTTGAGACACTTTTTAAAGTATCCCTACATAAGTAATATAGAGACACTTTAACGACATATTAAAATGCCTATACATCGTAGAGACACTAGTAGAGACATTTTCTTGTATTGTAGAGGCATTATTTTCTAGATAATGAACGTGTTATAAGAATAATACTATATAAATAGACACAAAGTGATTACTGGATGAGTTGGCTATCAAGGCTTAATGTTGTATTGGTTTTCCAATAGGTCTTGAGTTCGAGATTTCACAACCATGTATTTATTTCATATTATTTACCATTACATAATGCCTCTATATTTGTGGAGGTGATATGTAATGCCTCTATCAAACTGTTACTATACTTAATAGAGACGATTTGCATAGTGACTATTTTCATAAAGTCAATGCATGGCCATGCACTTGTGAGGCATTTATTGAAAATGTCTCTACTATATTAAAAATATGCCTCTACAAGCCAAACGACTTATAATGCCACTACCATTCCTTCAAGAATTCTAAACAGTAGGAGATGGTATCCTTATTTTAAGATTAGTGTTGAATTAAACATCATTACAATACAATGGGTAATGATGTATGAACAGTACTAAGAATTTCCTAATGAAATCTAGGAATCTGTGTGGGCAATTGATGTGATTCAAATTAACGCAAAATGTAGTTGCTGCAGTGGACTTTCACTTAAGGTTTACATATATGCTTGTTAGGCGGGAGGGATCAGCACATGATGCTCTTATAGTTGGTGAGGCCTTGGAAAGGCGTGATGGTTAAGGGTTCCACCTGATGTTAACAGTTATCAAACCTGCACTATTTAATTTAACTGATAAATGACATAGTCTAATGCATGGAATTTGAAATCTTAGGGAAGTTATTTCACTAGAAGAAACTATTTATTCTGTGACGGATCATAGGTGACAGTTTACAAATCCATCACAAATTTGCAGTAGTGGATATTAAGCCCATAATATAGTGACAACTTATTGAATTTGTCATAAGCCGGCCCATAATACAGTGATGGTTTAAATGACACTCAAACAAATGCACCAAAAAATACTGAAAATTAGGTGCCAAAAATGTGAATCGAACACAAGACCTCAACAAACAACCACACCACTACACCACACTAGTGTTGTTGCAAGGTTTGAACAATTCTCATATAAGTAGTCAACATGATGGATTTCGAAACCATCACGTGATTTAATCCGCCACGGCTCAATCCATGACGCATTTCGAAACCATCACAGATGGCATTTTGCAACGGGTTTTTAGGCTTTTGTGACGGAAAGTGACTGTCACGGAATAAATAGTTCCTTCTATTATCTCGGTAGATGTGGTGGTTGGAGCTCACCGAACCCAAATGAGTTGTTCAACCTAAGGTACTTATCACTTAGGGTCACAGTAGAAATGGCTTTTGCTGCACTAAAGAATAGGATGAAAATCCTACACAACAGACTTTTCACCCTTACAAGACTCAAGTAAAGCTAATTGTACTTGTCTGTTGTATCCTTCAAAACTGGATACTTAGGCATGGTCCTTATGCACGTCTTCCAGCTGGAAGGCTAACCCTGTTAATGAAGAAGTTTGATAATGATGTGCAAATGTGCAATAATACTTTGGCTGCAAAGAAGGACATTTGGGCTGGGAAGATGTGGGGGGAATAGGGGCAATCACCGACGATGTTTCTTGCATGCTTGTTTGTGTATCATGACGGCACGTATTTGTCATCTATGATGTTGATGTTGTTGTACTGTAGTTAGTTGCCATGTGGTTTGTGTAAAAACGAAGATACAATTCTGGGATCATGTATCTAATGCCATGATGATGTATCTGGTTTTGTTTCCTGTTTAAATTTGTTGTTTTGTGTTTCAGTTACTAGTTTCCCGCTGTTTATATACATGGTTTGATATTTGAATATTTCCATTGGTTATTGGCTAACAAACGAAGGCATGGCTGAGTTTTGTTAGGGTATGAAAGGTGAGGAAGGTGAGTGGATCACTTTGGATCAGGACTACTACATGATCAGTTGATCACTGTAGATGAAGATCATTATGCCAGACGCATCAAGTCATATGTGTTCATTATTCATATTGTGAGACATTATTCTAGTATATGGATTATTAAAATTATTATATATAACATATAAATGCATGAGCACTTCTAATATTACGAACATGCATGTATAATGATCAACAAATCATAGAAAACACTTATTAATATACACAACAAGAATAACCTACTATAGCCGTGGTTGGGGGAGTTCATCAGCTGTGGGCTGACCCAACCACTACTACGATTGTGAGGCTACAAATGTTTATTTGTAGCCTCGCAAACGAGATTACCTGTTACTATAGGGTACCTCAATAGCGGTAGCTGACATTGTCTAACGCCGCTATAAGGTAGTGGCAGGTGACAGTTTCACCCGTCGCTATTAAATAATTGAGAAAATAGAAAAATGGGTTGTCAGATCTGATAGCCTGTGCCCTAGACTTGGGCCCGGCCCGCCGCTCGGATCTGGTTGACCCCTCCCGCTCTTTCGCCGCTACCATGGCTGGATCCGGTGCACGCGCCGCCTGCACCATGCCGGAGAGAGGGGCTGGCGTGGATCCGGTGCCCTGCACCATCACCGGAGAAGGGAGCGGCTTGGATCGGGCAGCCCCGTCGCCCTGCCGTCCATCTCGGAAGGATTCGGCACCCTGCCGCCCATCCGCGAATGCCGTAGAAGCACAGACCGAACCAGGCAGCCTCGTCGCTACTCGGTGACCGCAATAGAGGGGCCGACACGGATCCAGCCACCCCGTCGCCGCTCCGTGACTGCGTAGATCCTGGCCGCACCACCGTCGATTGGGAGAGGGGGATGGGGTGTGTGCCACCACCGCATGATCCGGCCATCACCGGCGAGAGAGAGGAGGGTGCGACGGTATGGAGGTGGCACGTCATGAGGCAAGAGGCAGTGTGGAGGAGGACAGCAGCAACAACGTGGAGGAACTTGGATGGGCGGCAGCTTGGAGGAGCTCCGTCGGCCGGAGGTGGCACACGACAGGAGAGAGAGAGAGAGAGAGAGCTGAGTGGAGAGAGAGGAAGTGGAGGAGAATGTTGTATACAATGATTCGAAATTATTATTGTAAAACTTCTTCTAAATGATTGATTTATTCGTGCAATTAGTAGAAGTTGAACATGTGACCTCTTTGTTTTCTGCAAGCTCATCTAACCATCTCACTTGGGAAGAAAAGTTGTCTTGCTTTGAGATATATTCTAATATATACTCATGTTCTCTTTATGTTTTAACGTGTCTAGGATTTTCAATAGCTTGCCAAAAATGTCTTTGAATGATGGTAGATATGATTAAAACATGTGCAGTGTCATCTTATTTTTTCAACAATTTCAATAAGGGACAATTGCATGGGTGCCCCTGTTTTCAACCCCAACTATGAATTTGCCCCTCTTTTTTTAACTTTGCATGGTTGCCCCTGTTCCGTTAGATTTAAAGTTCCGTTTGCCCCTCCTTTTTGCTCCCATTAGCACTCCAGATAATATAGGCGTAAAACATTTTTTAAAAAATAATTTACGACGTGGAATTGACCCCTTTACCCTTTCCCTTCACGGTACCAATCGGCTCAGGTCGAAGGGGTGTGCACGACTGTCTTCTCCCAACCAGGATCTAACCCTAAGGCGGCAGCGGTGCGGGCTGCGGCGGCTGGTGCGGGGTCCAGCAGCGGGCGGCAGCGTGCATGGTCTGCGGCTAGGAGACGCGCATGCGGGGTGGCGAGCGTGGGCTGCAGCTGGGAGGCACGCAGGCGGCAACGTGCGTGGGCTGGGAAGATGCGCGTGCGGCAGCGAGCGCAGGCTGCAGCTGGGAGGCACGCGGGCGACGGAGTTGGGAGGTGCACGGGCGGCGGTGAGGACGGTCTACAGATGGGAGGCACGCAGGCAGTGGCGTGCGCGGGCTGCGGCTGGGCGACGGCGCGTGCGGCTGAGGAAGACCGGTGGCATGGGCTGGCAGGGTCGTCCCCTCAAAAAGGGCCCCAATTTAGACGGTAACTGCTCTTTAGTTGCTGTGTGATTAGCCGAAGTCGATTACTCCACAGACGATTTGCGCGCACACCATTTGATCGCTCAACACCTACAGAAAATGGTGCCAGCAGCCACTACAAATCTATTCCGTTGACCATTCAAGTTTGATCCTTGCGCTTAAGGCTCAAACCCTTTTTTTCTTTTCTGTACATGACTATTAGTTCAGCTTTATATAAATTTTAGTCAAATTCAAACGATTCTTAAAATTAAGTCAAATGTTGTTCAAATATATTTGAACTCTTGTCTTAACTAAAATTGAATTCCAATATAAATACATATTCTATTTTAAAATAGGGGTAATGGTGCACATTGTTAACAAAAAGAGGGGCAATGGTGCAAGGGTAAAATTGTCTGATTTAACACCGTTAAGCCTTTGTGACGGAATAGGGGTAAATCAAACATTCAGACTCTAAAAACAGGGGCAATCATGCAAAGTTGAAAAAAGAAGGGTAAAAACAGAGTTAGAGATGAAAGCGAGGGCAACCATGCAATTGCCCCTTTCAATAATGTGTCAAAAGACTTTTTTTGATGTAGTTGGATACTGTTAAAGGATCTCTATATACCATATCATTTTGAGATGCCCTTAGAAACATGTCAACGAGCGTCTTTAAATTGGATACCAATGGTTTAAAGCATGTCTAAAATTGTAACACTTTGTGATGTTTTATAAAAGCATGTAAGAACGTGTTTATTGTATTATTGATGTTAATGTGTATCTAATATCATGTCATATTGACATGTTGTCAAAATCATGTGAAAAATGTCTCTAGCTATCGATGTAGACACACTTACAAAAACTGTGACAACATAAACGTCTCCAGAAGACCTTTTTCTTGTAATAATGTAAGAATAGTACAATATGTGGACATTCTTTTAGTACTTGAGATGGAAACACTCATATTTAGGCTTGAGTGATAGTACAAGATGATCTTCTATGACTAAACTTGGTTTGTGGCAAAGCCTGGACAAATGAGGCATCAGGGATGAGCTATCTCCCATGGAGGTTGTAGAGGGTGGATGAAAAAGCTCGAAGATCATGGCTCAACTCGACTCGTGACTAGCTTAGCTAGGCTCGACTCGACTCGGTTTCGTAACTAGCTAAAACCAGCTTACATTTTAGCTTGACTGGAATAGCCTTGTCAACTTGATGTTCGAAATCCAAGATGAGAATATCTATATCAAATGCGTATATACAATAAATAGCGCAGCTGCATAATGTTCATGGCTCTAGGAAAAGGACTGGCCGGGAGTGGTTCCGAGCGGGAACTTCTTCAACAACATGACCAAAATCTCTGTTGACATAAAAAAATCACAGAGAAACTAGTGATGATGTTGTGACATTCCGATGGGGGTGAACTATACAAACACAACAAGGAGAAGTAGGTGGATATCTCGGAGTTACATAGAGGAGGTGAGTCTCTTGAAGGAGAGACAATGAATTAAAGTTTGTGGTGATGAAATTGGGTGCCGGGGGCTTGGAACATTGTGGCCGAGAGCTCGAGGAACTGTCTGAATTGAACATATAAAGGTGGCCCTTGGGATGCGGAATACAATAGCAAGCTAGAGGCAGAGATGAAGTAGGTGGAGCCAAGAGGCTACATCATGGAGCTAGTTTTTGATACAAAGCTGCCATGGAGTATTCCTCCAACATTACGTCGTGGTTGGGAAGACTGTGAGTGTCTATATGTTCTATTTCTTATATTTATGACAACGTATCATATGAGAACCAGGTTCGTGTGAGAACAATGAGAACTTTTATTTGTACCACATGATCTTGATCTAAGGGGGCACATAGAGAGAGGTGGGAGGGGAATTCGCAAAAGTATGATTAAGTGGGCGGTGATTTTACAAATTCTCTCTCTCACCTGAATTCATGCGCCCTATTGAATCAATATTATGTGGTCTAGATTGGAGTTCTCATAGTTTTCACACGAACCTGGTTCTCATAGGATACATTGTCTATATTTATTTGCATCGAAAAAGGATGTTGGTTCATTCATTTTTTGTTTTCATAGGGATGGCTCTGAAGAAAAGGGTTTCCTCTTCGTCCTTCCTGAGCATGCAAGCTCCTCGTCCGTGAGTATGCAACAATTTTACACAGGCAAGTTTCTCAAGGCAGGATTCAAACATGATGTCTATGCAATTGATTTTAGAAAAAGTTCATTATGGTTTGGAGGCTTCGTTTATATGCGGAGATTGGAGAACTCTATTAGATGCAAGTTCAAGTTTATGGTCCACATATCAAAATTAGAAGGATTCCAAATTAAACGAAGCTTATTGAACATTTGCTATATACGCAATGACATTATACTGCCACAGGAAAAATGAAGCTAATATATTATCTCAAACGTACCTTGTACACTTTCCCATACGCCCCTTCACCGATAGGTACCGAAAAGTCGTTGGTTATCTTTCCTAACTCGTGATAGCGTAAAGACCTGGGCGTGCTGCTTCCCATATTATATCCTGCCATACAAGAGACAATAATCCTGCTGTTCATACAGTTGTTGTCACCTTGAAGTTTGATGGTGCTATAACACAAAAAACGACGGGCATAATGTCTTTCTGTTCTACAACCTTGAAGCGTTCACAATTGTGATGCTTATATGAAATGTACCTCACAAAATCTTGATGCCAAAAATCGTAAGTTTGTATTATCATGTTGGATATCGTATCATGCAAGCCTATTGTACTCTGTTAAAGAAAATGTCCAAAAAGAGAGTAACTATTTTTACCAAAGCAATTTTTAAGATTATAACTGTCTTCTTACCCTAACTGTGAGTATAAATCATGATTTTAGTCTCATTTTCAAAGAAAGCAGCTGCTAAGCCATAGTCTGGATATCCTTCTGAATAGCCATGGATAAGGGAATTAAAAATGAGAGACGTATGTTAAGTAGAAAATAATAACTAAATTTCTTCGTCTTGTCCTCTACCTACCTCTGATGACATAAAAATATCCCGCAGCACAATGTCGCTGGTTGATGTACATGTGTTGAATATTATGTAGAGTTCGGTTACATCTAACGGCAGACAGCTTTTCGCGGACCATAGCGGCGGCCTGCATGCCGTCCTTGCTGCTACGGGATTGATCCTGCACCGCTATAGTGCGTGTTTCCTATAGTGTAGGACCATGAGTTGTAGTAATGAATAGGATGTAGAGTTTGTTCTAGCTTTGTTACTGGGCTCCTCATAAATGGTAGGAGGGCCTCTGTTGTAACAATAAGGAAATCGCAACAGGCTCACAGGGAGGAGGCACAACTCGGGATTCCTCGTACTGTCTGGGAAAAGCATATTTGAGCAGAGCCACCATAGTCATGCTTCGGTGATGTAACACCATGATTAGGATAGTCTTTTGGGTCTAACTAGCTCGTGAACATGAACTTAATGTGCTATCAAGCCAGACGTCCCCATAATCCAATGTTTCCGTGTTTCAACCCACGTGAGAGGGAGTGTTTGAATCATAAATGAGTCGCACACCTTTCCCTACCAAGTTAGTCTTTTGGGTGCAACTATTTGGTTCATAGTAACACAATAGGGGATATCTAATATGTGATGTCGAGATTATTAGATTTAATCTGACATCGATTATCGATGATGGGTTACAAGATGAAGCGATCTCATCTATTAGACTAGTCTTTTAGATTCAAATGACCAATGACCTTAATTGGGGTTTTCATTAATGTATAGTTTCTCAAGCCTATTGTGGCGTAGGCTAGCAGCGAAGGCTAGCTAGCATGACGAGCCAGGCACACTCTAACGAGGATGATGAGGGTCATGGTCAGAATTCCCGAATATCTCATAGACCTCACACGAATATCGATGTGTCGGGTTAGATCTCCCAGACCACATGATTTACGGGCTATCAGAGATTCATTCGCCCGGACATGAAGGTGTGGTGGGACCGTCCGGTGTCTGAAAAGGATTCTATATAATTTAAGAGTTTCTACGGGGGCTATTATAGATTGCTCCAATTTGTACTGATATTCCATTGATAGAGTTCTATATATTGCTGTTTTCCACATGATGCTCGCTTTCAACCCTTACTTGAGTTTGGTTCATGTGCCAAAGATTCTTGTACGACTTTTTAGCTCTTAGGTCAAGACGATCAAGAACTCTCCATTTAATGATGAGGCATATTTTAAATAAAAAGTCAAATCTTGGTGCACGTTGCCAGTGACCTGGCATCACGATACTCCAACGCATCGGTTATAAAAAGATTCATATTATTATTGTCATATCTACTAATGACCTTTCAATTATTTCATAGGAAAACGCAGTGGAAGACAATACTTAAGAACCGGTGGTAAGTAAATACAATCGGCCTTGAGTAGCTAGTGCGATGAGAGTCACTACCGGAAATCGCGTAGCTGTCGTGTGCCTGCGGCACACGGCGAAGAGCCTCTAGCACACGGCAAAGACCTTTGCCGTAGGTGGCCCACGGCGAAAGCCCGACGGCGATAGTGCCTGACGGCAAAGGTCTTGAGCCGCTGAGCCGTGAGCCGCTGTTTTGCCGTGTGTTTGCAAATATAGCACACGACAAATTTCCACTTCGCCGTGTGCCCGTAGGAAAGCACACGGCGAAGATTCAGGCACACGGCAATTTCCTGTTTTCCGGTAGTGAGTACAAGAGAATGATTTTACCTTGAGAACAGCACAGACCGGAGACTACCAGTTGGCTCTAGGAAAGTGTCTGCAGTAATAAATCAAGAAAAGAAATCAAACAGATTTATAGAACTTGTGGGGTAAGCCAGGACCCTAACGATGTTTTCCTGTGTACTTATGCAACATAGGTTGGATAAAGGCTTGGTTTTGTTGCCTCAATCCGTCACGTGACACCAATTACTGGACTAAAGTTATGTACCGTTTGCAATGGATACTCGCTCTAGAGTAAGAGAATAAGAAGCTTCGAAGGTGAAATACTCCTACCCTTCTAGCCCCTGAATCTAGAAAACTTTCGAAAAACAGAACCTAGATTTAAAGAATATATCATATAAGTGGACTAGCTTCACTATCTCCCTGTGTAATTAATTTCTGCGAATCTATGATAGTATTATTCGATTTAGAATTCATAAGAAATCAATCTGTTTAGCTTCTTTCTTTTTTAGCCGCACTAGAAATGACGGAAAACATTACATAATTCATGAACAGAGATAATTAGAAACAGATGTCGTTGTCAGCCTATAAACTGAAAACATTATGGAGAATTAAACCCAAAAACATTTTATGCTGTACCAGGTGCGAAAAGTGTAAAAGAGCCTTGAGTGTGCAGCACTGACCTGGAGCGACAGTTGGAGATGTTTCACTGTGACTCCTCATCGAACCACGATTTATAGAAGTCGTATGGCAACCTGGATCCAAATTCTGTATTTCCTGATCGAATTTAAATTTAGTGATTTTTTGGTGAATTTTTTTAACAGGGTTGACCGAGGGCATGTGATGGGTTGCCTTGCGTATTGTCACTTCCTAGAAGTCGCCATCGCTCTTTGCACATGGATGCTGAGCTGTACACCAGCACTCGAGGATACTTTCGTTTCCTCTCCTCTAAAATTTAAGCACTGTCACATCAAAGAGAATCTTATAATTTATGAATATTTTAATCAATTTAATGATAAAACCTTTTTTGGCATATTGATGCTAATTTTCGAGATGAATCTAATGAGCTTAACTAATCTATGTTTTGTTAAAGTGATGCTACAGTAACCGTCTTCTAATGATGACTTAATTAATCTCATTAGAATGGTCTCATAAATTAGTCTATGGACATGTAATTTATTTCATAATTAAACTTCATTTAGTACTCTTAAATAGTAAGATTCTTTTTGATGTGACAGCTATAAAGTTTAGACCTAGAAAACGAACACACCCTTAGATCAGTCTCAATACGAGTGTTATGGTAGTGTCCCACTTATTTTTATAATATAGGCTAAAGATGTAGACTCAGGACGACTTTTGAGCACACTCCGCAAACAGCATGGGAAGCCGCAACGGTTCTTATTACAATGAAGTTAGGGATGTTAGGCCCTCCAGTGTACTGTTCACTGGATGCCCCAAAAAGCCTATTTTGAGTTTGAGCATCGCTCCCACCACCGTGTGCCCCGATGCCAGAAACCCAGCGTTGCCCAAAAAGGTGGATGTAACATCCCAAATTGTAAACAAAACCTCTGTGTAATAAAATCTTCAAGTTTGGAAAAGAAGATTTGAATTTAATTTGGATGAGAATTGAAGAAATAAATCGCCAAGCTTTTTTATTCGAATTTCCTTTCGCCTTGGGCCGATTTCTTTCTGTGCAGCCCACTTCCCTTCTCTTTCTCTCGCGGCCCACCAGCCCAGCCCGCCAGGAACAGTGCATCCCCTACCTTTCTCCCCTCCCCGTACGGCACGGACGCCGAGGACACGCGGCGCCCCCATGTGCTGCCGCCCAGCAAGCCCCGTCGCCCTACCTTCTCCCTCCACCTTTTTTAGCCTACAACCCCCCCCCCGCTCTCTCGTCGCCGCCTCTCCCCATCCCACCTCGCGCCGCCACACGGCGCAGGAGAACCCGGAACCCTAGTCGTCGCCGCCTCGGTACCGTAGTTCACTCGGGTGAACACTCGTCCACTAGTTTGCGCTCCTTTCTTCGCTGTGTGTTGTGGTGATCACCGTTCGTGCTTTGGCGCAGAGAGGAGGACGAGCGCGGCAAAGGAAGTCTCCGGTCGTCATCTTCTTTGCCGTCGACCATCGCCGCCGTAGGTTTCCCTCGAGCTCAAGCGGTGTTCCTTGTTCTCCTTCGTGCGCTCTCTCCGTTGTCTCTAATCGCCCCGTCCTTGGTCCTTGGTAGCGCCGAAACGAGCTAGGCGCGGTCACCACCGAGAGAACCCTATGTCGTCGTCGCCGCCTACTCGTCGGTAATTCCTCGTCGCCGTCTTCGTCAAGAGCCTCTAGTCCGAGCCGAGTCCTCCGTAACCTTGCTGGTAAGCGTGCGCACCTACTTCCGCCTTTCCCCCCTGGATTGCTCTTGGATTCTTCGTTTCCGTCACTTCCCACCGCCGTGTCACCATGGCTACCGCCGAGGTGCTTCCTAGAGGGTAGCTCATGCTCTTTTAGTGCTGCGCAGAGCGTCACCTTATAGTGCGGGAGCCGATGTGCGCGTTTACTCGAAGAAAGGTGGATGTTTTCTCGGGTTTACTTGGAGCTCCCCGTGAGGACCCGAATTTCACCTAAGTGAAACCCGAACCCTTTGTACCTCTATGCCACTCTAAGGAGTGTGACACGTACATCCATCACAAGTTAGTATAGAAAAACCATAAATAAGGAATGTAAATAAGGCAAGATAATAGAATCTCCAACAAGTACATTACTATACTCAAATCTCAATCTCATGGATACAAGAGCGTGGCACGCAGGCCATCACGAATTAGGTTCCACTTGGACAGAGCCTGCATATGAGTACCCTTGAATTTCAGGCACTAAAAAATCTATATTTTATTGCATATTGTTCATGTTATTGCATTTATGGCATTCTCTGTACTTAATTTGTAATTAAATCCATATAAATTATTTTGGCATGAAACTTGGTAAATCCACTCATCATAGTCCTGTACACTTGCATAAAATCCCATGGTTAATTTGGAGCACGCTAAATATTTATTTTGCTGTCCCCTTATTTAATTCGAGAAAAGGCAAATTTCAGCACATATAAAATCGTTTTATGTTTCTAGAAATTATACTTTTGCATGTTTATGTAAATCTCACTCTCCATAATGTCACTTGGTCCAGCATGGTAGATTGGATAAAAAGTTTCCGTTAAATCCATGCATATATTAATTTTGTAACCATGTTCTTGACTTAGGTTTACACCGTCATCACATGTGATGATGAAATTTCACTCCTAACCCTAAATGCAGTTAACTCACTTTAAGCTTTTGATCATCAATTCAAACATGACTCACCATGTTGACCACAACACCCATGTCTTATTGCTTAAACCATTGTTTTGCCCATATATGTCCAAACTTGGTAATTTAATTTAACCCTAGTAAAGGAGAGCAAGTTTATGTATCTATGCATACTAGAAATTCCCGAAACTAAGTTTTACTCAACTGGTGCATATACACTCATACAAAACAGCACCCATGCATTGCCGTCATCATCGACCTTGTATTCATGTTACTTATGCATTGCATTTCATTCTCTAGGTGACGACGTCGAATTGATCCCGCCGGAAGAAGCGATTGCTACTCTCAACGCTTGTGAAGCTAGTACTAACTTCGATCACTCGAAGGCAAGCCCTGGTGCATTCCCATTATTTCAAAATTCTTTCTTTTATCACTATATTAAGGATGATGGATGCGCATTACGTTATAGGAATTGATTGGAAATCCACTTGCATATTCTCCCTATATATTTCCAATGTAGCTTATGTGGGTCAACCTACCGTTAGAAATGCTATGCTTATGATTATGGAGTTGACGAGGGCAGGACATTCATATATTATTTATGACTATACTTGAATGTGATAAATTGGTAAAAGTTGAGAACCTCCCATTGTGACTCCGCGAACAAGTTTGAGTTGTGTACCAAGTGCATACCTTTCTTATGGGGATTGGTAAACCTATGTAGCTTGTGAGTTATAAAGTGGGCCGGATATCTCACCGATCCGGAGGTGATGTGTATGGCACGGTGGTTGCACGGGTTTGAGGACCGTTGGAGAGTACATGGGTTAAGCCTTGGGCCCGTTGTTGAAGGGGTCGCAAGGGGACGTGTACTTGGGATCGGTGGCCCCGTGCCTAACTTTATGATGAACTTGTGAACGGTGGCCATACGTGTTCTTAAATGATGCGTATGTCGTGTGCTTGGGTTTCTCCTGCAGGATGTAATCCGATAATTATCGCCGTTCCTCTCGGTTAATGAGTACCACTTGTTTCGAGCAGATTGCAATGTTTAGTAAAAAGATGAGAATGTTGGATACTTGCTGTTTTTATCGATCAATTATTTGTATTGCAACTCTTGTATGGTTAGCTATGCTCACTAAGGTTACATTCTCGCAATAACCCTCTTAATATGCTAATTGTAAAAATGCAAACATAAAGTAAATAGGTGCTGTTTTTATGCAAACTACCAAGTGAGCCCGGTCAGCCCCCTGCATCTAGGTGTCGGTCTTAGATGGCCAAATTAACGGGTAAGACTTGCGGAGTATGCTAGATACTCGAGCTTTGCCACTACATGTGTATTTTTAGGATTCCCGCAAGCCGGGTTTTGCGATTGTTGTGGTAAGGTTGTGTGGGATGGAGAGGAGCCCAAAGAGTGGACCATTGAATGGGTTTCTATTTCTCCAACCCATGATGAGTGAGCCGTGGCCTAGGCCGGCATGGTTCACATAACCTATCTATGTATCGTCATGTTATGTATTCGCTTCTGCACTTTATTTTGAACAAAGATCATGATTATGTAAACTTAAATTTGAACCTAATGTTTCTTTTATTTGGAACTCTATATTGTAATCGAGACTTAATTGTGTAAACTTGCAAATCGTGTATGTTTGTTAATGTGATGCTATGTATGGTTGCTTCGTCAATCATCTCCCAAGGCGATCCGTACCACACTTAACTATCTTTCGGGATAAGGGTGTGACAAAGGTCACAATCCTCTCCTCACGATGAATCACTCCCTTGTTCCTTGTCAACCAATCCATCCCAAGAATCACCTCAATCCCACAAGACGGCAAGAGAGCCACGTCGGCCAAGAACCGAACACCCTCAATCGGAATCCGAACCCGACGGCAACCCGTCACACACTTTGTACTACCAAGAGGAGAAATGGCGAGCACAGGAAAATCAAGCAAGACGACAGGAATCTTAAGCTTCGCAACGAACGCAGTCGACACGAACGATCTAGTCACACCAGTATCGAAAAGAACAGAAGCTAAACAGGAGTTAACCGGAAACTCACCAAGAACGACGTCCGGTGCTCGCCGAGCATCCTCAACGGTGAGGTGGTGGAGCCTCGCACGGGAAGCACTCTGCTACGGCTGCTGCCTCGGCTGCTGACTGCACTGGACGGGGAGCACTGCGGAACTGCTGCTGTTGTGGCTGTGCTGCTGGCCCGGGTGTGGTGAAGGTGGTAGGAGCTCTCCGACCTAAGTTGGGATATGCGTAGTACTTGTGTCCCGTCCGTCCACACCGAAAGCACCTGTTGGCGAAGGGCAACCCACTGCTCGGGGGCCTCCAACCTGACTCGCTGTGGCGCTGGAGCACCCCGGTACTGCTGTCCCCGTGGTGCGAACCGCCTCTGTCCGGAATCGCCAAACTGCCCAGAACCGCCAAATCGCCTCTGTGGTGGACGTGCGGACTCGCTGCTGCTGCCCACTAAACCTCGGCCTCTGCTGTCCTCCGGAACGGTCCAGCTGTCCTCCGGTCCTCTTGTGTGCCTCAACTCTCTTGACCCTCTCAAGACCATCCTCAACCTAAATGGCCTTATCCACGAGCTCCTTCAGGGTAGAGCACCTGCCACATGCGGACTAATCTCCGCCCTCGGTCCCCTCTTGAAGTAGTAGATCTTGTCCTGCTTTGTGGACACGTCACGTGGTGAGTAGCGTGACAGCTCGGTCCTCCTCTCGGTAGTACTCGGGCACACCCATAGCTCCCATCCGCAGTGTTCCTGAACTCGTCCGACTTCCTGTCCATCACTCCATTGGGGATGTGCTGAGCTCCGAACTCATGCTCAAACTCATCCAAAGAGATGTTGTCCGGGTCCTGGTGGTTGGCCACGTAAGTGTCCCACCACGCGCCGGTTGCGCCTCCGAGCAAGTAGGAAGCAAGTGACACACACTCCGAGTCGGTGCACTCCATCATCGATAACTCGCTTGGACACCGTCCCGAGCCAGCTGTCGGCGTCCAAAGGGTCGGTGCGGTGGGAGAACGTGTCTTCCTCATGTCGGAATGACTGCGGCTGCCGTGGCGCTCGCTCGTGGTGCTACTGCTACTGCTGCAGCATCCGCATCGGACCTCCTAGTATGTTGGTCCGCAACGCCATCACGTTAGCAAGAGTCCGAGCAGGTGGTGGTGGTGGTATCTCCTACTGCTCAGCACCCTCCTGCTGCCCTGGTGCCTCCTGCTGCTCGGCACCCTCCGGCTCTCCAGCCTACGGGATCCGGTGGTGCCTCTCCATCGCGACCACGCCCACGGCCTCTCGCCATAAGCACCCACGGCTCCTCCGCCGCGACCACGGCCTCTCGCACCGCGGCCTCGTCTCGTAGCACCCTCGGCGGCAACCGCACGGCCTCCGCCACGACCACGGCCTCGCCCACGTCCTCCGGGGGCCCGGTCGTCAACCTCCATCGTAGCCTCGCTCAAACTACACGTGAAGACCCCTTCCTCTCGGCATCTGTTAACAAAGGCACAAATCCAAGGATTTGTACGGGTTATCCATCACTTTCTTCAAATCTTGAAAGAATCTTCATGAGTAAAAGACTAGCATGCAGATCATTTATCCAAGCAAACATAGCACATGCTTATCCGTTCGAGTCATGTCTTACGTTGATAACTTTAATCGACGAGACAAATTTCAAAGTTTGATGAAAGGATTTTAGCAGATTAGAGTTCTAGATCATGTCCTTAAGGTTACGTCCAGTTTCTACGGGTCTCGTTCCTACGAGTCAAGTATGGCTACGATACCAATCGTGACGGCCCGAATTTCACCTAAGTGAAACCCGAACCCTTTGTACCTCTATGCCACTCTCCGGAGTGTGACACGTACATCCATCACAAGTTAGTATAATAAAACCATAAATAAGGAATGTAAACAAGGCAAGATAATAGAATCTCCAACAATACATTATTATACTCAAATCTCAATCTCATGGATACAAGAGCGTGGCACGCGAGCCATCGCGATATCAAAGATGAAATCTAGCGAAAGAGTAGCGGAAGCATCTCTCATGAAGATCGACGATGAAGACCATACCCACAAGCAACTCGAGTGTAGGAGAGACCGTCACTCCACTCCGTCCGCTCCCTCGGCTGGCTCGGCTGCACCGGTGTCCGAAAAACAAAGTGGGAAAGCCGTGAGTACATAGAGTACTCAAGCAAGCCGCAACTACCTAGCAACAATGTATGCATGCTCGGATATTTCAAGGATAGGCAAGGGCTAACACCTAAAGCATTATACCTCAAGTCTATGTGAATCATATTTTATTATTCGTCAAATTTTATAAGTGGCCTTACGAGAAACAACACAATCCTGTAAGGGTCAAGTTTTATGTCCAAGCAAACCTCCTGCTGGAACCACAGCTCGAAGCCGGAAGTAAAACACCTATCGGAGGGGAGAAGTAGTAAATGCTAATCAAATGGGTCGCTCGGAGGTAGTGCCCATACTTTGGGCTAGACTATACGTATAGATTTATATATCTCTGCAGAGAGTAAGCAACTCGTACCCACATGAAGAGGTACTCAAACAAAAGACCACCGTCGTGGCCCAAGCAATGCAACACTCACAAGATCACTCTACAAAGCATCGATCGGTAGACACCCGTCCCTCGGGTCCGGGATCCTCCGACCACAACATAGGAAAAGAAGGTCCTGAAGGGTGTGACAAGGCGTACCACGGGCCGGTGGGATATCCTTTGCTCGTGGGTTGAGACAAACGCTCCAACACCCACTACCACTAATCTCTACACCACAGCGGGCCACCCGAGTCCTCCGCTAAGTATCATGATTCAGCCCGCCCATACAAGTCACGTGGTATGCTAGTAGACCAAAGAGCAAGCAAGCACAAGAACCGGTCCTTAAGCTGCCGGGCGAGTCACCAACCCTCTCCACAAAAACAACGAGTCTCAACAACGAGTGTCACCACAACGGGGACCCCATAACCCAAGGCCCCTACACAATCGTACCCGCAACAGGTACTCTCCAAATAGAGACTCCCCAAAAGTCTCCCAAGCACCTCATCATCTACACTCGCCCCGCAAAAGTCCTACAGGGTATCTAGTACGAAACTCGACACCTAACAAACACCTACAATTTATTTTACACAAAAAACATGTATAGTCATCATGGGGTTCAATTAAGCAACTAAGCAATTACTAAGCATGCGAGTAACGATGAGAACAACCTATGGCAATCGGTGGCAAGGATGGCATAGTATGGCATAGGTAAACTACAAGTGCAAGTAACCATTCACATGCATGGATCAATTTAATGCAAATTGCTAAATAGGAACAAGAGTGGTCAAGGATTACGGCTTGCCCGGAAAACGCTGGTCCCGGGCCGGGTCGGGGTACTCGTACGGCTGCTCTCGTGGAAACTCCTCAAACTGCGGCTCGACAGGAACTCCTCGGCACCCTCCGACGGACGGATCGCGAAACAGGGGTTAGGCACTCAAATCGAGGCAATATGGAAAAGGACGAAACGAACGACGAAATTTATGGTACTAGAGCATGACCAAAAGCTACACTATCGCGTAGAGAACGTCGCTACCATTCCAACGCAATCGACCGCGTATTTTTCCGAGGCTCCAGGAAAAAGATATGAATTTCCAAAGATAAATGAATTATGGAAATTCGGGTAAATCCAAGAAAATGAAAAACCAGGGAATATTCCCTCGAATATTCCCTCGGAATATTCCCCTGGAATATTCTACGGTCCAACACTATTCCATGGACCGGGTCCACGGGCCCCCACTTTCTTATCTCTCTCTGCGGTCCACGTGCACCGCGACCATGCAAAAGCGAACAATCAAAACCCATGGACCAATCCGACAAGCGGGGCCCGTGCCGACGTCATCACTACGCCAGGGTGCCGGAGACGGGCGGTGCCGCCTCGCACCACCGCGGGGTTCGCCGGACCTTCGCCGCTGCACGAACCAAGTACACCAGGAGAAACCCCACAACCACGCGCACACGCCCACGCCGGTCACGGGGACCAGCTCGCGACGACTCGACGGCGAGGGCTCGCCGGAGTTGCCGTGGCGGCGGGCGCACAAGGGAAGAATCCCGCGGGTGCAACAAACTCCCCACCAAGCACACCACAACATTGCGCAAGACCACGCGAAGCCAACGGAACCATCCGCGGACCCAAAGACCCACCGGAGCGGCGCCGGCGACGAGATCCGCGGCGGCGGCTCGACGGACTTCCTCAAAACCACACCAAACCCCCGCTTTCTCCAATTCAACGTGCGCACAAGCTCAAGCGGACCGCCCGAAGCTAGACGACCCGAGAAAGGAGCATGAGCTCCACTCAAACCAACTCCTCACCGCCGGCCATGGCGGTGCGGTGGTGGAGCTCGACGAGGGCCCGGCAATTCGCTAGAAATTCGCGGGGGAAACAAGGGGGAAAGAGGTGGGAACTCACTAGCAGCGCTCCGATGGCCAAAGGAGGAACGGGGAGGCGTTGGCGACGCCGGACGGTGAAGCTTCAACGATGGTGGACGCGAACGAAGCACCGGACGTCGATGGTGACCACGCGGACGGCCGTTCCGAGGCTACGAGAGGGCAACAAGCACGCGCTCGGCGCTGGAAGAAAGGGCGAATGATAGAGAACCAAGAACAGGGCAAAGGGGAAGACGAGTCTCACCGGAGACGATGAACGGCGACGAAGACGACGGCGGGCGGAAACTCGGACGGGCCCGCTCTTCCTCTCCTCTCGCTCCAAACGCGACGGGAACCACACCACCGGGAGCAGCACCGCATGCCGTGCACGAAGGTCAGCACGCGCTCTAGCGACTCGGAGCTTCGCCCATGGTGACGGAGAATACCGCGGAGCGGCGGCGGTAGCTAGGGTTGGGAAGGGAAGGCGGAGGCGGCGGCTGATGGGGGTTTTGTAGGCGATAAAGGGGAGGGAGCAGGTAGGGCTCGCGGCGCTACGCGACGCGCGTCCGAGGTGGTGTTCTCTACGGGCGCCGCGCGGGGTGAGTTGAGGTGGAAAGTTCGCCGCGCGCCGGCGAGGTGGGCAGGTGGTGAAGAAGAACCGTAGCGCGCGGACTCGGGCTGGGCTGCAGGGGAAGAGGGAAGAGAAGTGGGCCGCGCGGAGATTCGGCCCAAGGCACGAGAATTTGAAATAAAAGGTCCGCGAATTGTTTGATTCATTTCTCTCTTGATTTAAATTCAAATCTTCACCAAATTTTATCAATTCTTTTCCAATCTCCAATGCATTTTATTACATGACTATTTGATACAATTTTAGGGATGTTACACTCCCCTTGGCCGCCATGGCCGATCTCGCCGCCGGTGAGGCCCCGGTCGATTCTTTGGTAGGGGCTGGGGCTAGTTAGCTTCCTGGCAGCTCGAGCTACCCGTGGGAGTGCTCAAAAGTGAGGATTGGGCACCCCGGAGGTTTTCCCCTTTTCACCCCACCGCCGCGTCGTCTCCGACGAGGACGCGCCACCGTAGAGAGGTGTGCTAGTGCTCGAGGGTAGTACCGCCGGGTTTGCCTTGAGACGTGCTTCACTTTGGTGCGGGTAGTGTGGTCTGCGGCTTGCTGCATCGCCGGGAAGTGGGAACTTCGGCAGCGCGAGCGGTGGCGCTCGGGCGGCGCCGCCTCCTTCCGGTGTGGTGACGTCAGTCGGCGTCGAGACTCGGGCCCCGCCACGTCGGGTCGGTCCATGAGATCCACTTCGAAGTTTGGATGGACGCGGTCCATGTGGACCACAGAGAAAGAGGAGAGAGTGGAAGGCTGTGGACCCGGTCCACGGAATAGTGCCGAACCGATGAATATTCTAGGGGAATATTCCTAGGGGATATTCTTCCCTAGTTTTTCTTTTTCCCGAATTTCCATAATTTCCAATAATCCATTTTTCCTTTGGAAATCGAGGGATTGAGGTGATTGTTGGTATGGATTGGTTGACAAAGAACAAGGGGTGATTCACTCGTGAGGAGAGGATTGTGACCTTAGTGAATCACGGAGGAGTTGCTTGTGAGGTTCACACCAGTTGCTCCTAAGTTGCCGGCGCAGCTTTGTCACCTGCAGGGTTTGTCACTTGAGCAGATACCCATGGTTTGTGAGTATCCCGAGGTTTTTCCCGAGGACTTGCCGGGGCATCCGCCGGATCGTGATGTTGAGTTTGTGATTGATCTTCTTCCTGGCACGGTCCCTATTGCTAAGAGGCCGTATCGGATGTCTTCCGATGAGTTGGTGTTGCTTGAAAGAGGAAATTGATGATTTGTTGAGGAAGGGGTTCATTCGCCCAAGTGCTTCTCCTTGGTGTTCCCCTGTTCTATTTGTGAAGAAGAAGGATGGTACTGATAGGACGTGTGTTGACTATCGTTCCCGGAACGAGGTCACCATCAAGAATAAGTACCCCTTGCCGAGGATTGATGATCCGTTCGACCAGCGGAAGGGTGCCAAGTATTTCTCCTCTATTGACTTGAGATCGGGCTATCATCAAATGAAAATCCGAGACTGCGACATTCCTAAGACCACCTTCGTGAGTAGGTATGGATCTTTGATACCGCCTTGTCAATTCCATTTCCTATCTATCATGCCCGATCGCCCCTCCTTGAATTTTATCTCTTATCTCTTCCGGACGGGTATGGGCGGTTCGAGTTCACTGTTCCTTCCTTTGTCTTGACCAATGCCCCTGCCTACTTTACGAGCATGATGAACAAGGTGTTCATGGCGGAGTTGGATAAGTTCGTGGTGGTGTTCACCGATGACATTCTAGTGTACTCAAAGACTGCAGAAGAGCGTGCCCGAGCACTTGAGGATTGTCTTGGAGAGGTTGAAGGAGAATCGGTTGTATGCAAAGTTCAAGCAGGTGAAAGTTCGGCTTGAGGAAGTGGCTTTCTTGGGGCAGGTTACCAATGCCGATGGGGTGAGTGTGGATCCGGGAAAGGTTCGGATCGTTGTGACTTGGAAGACACCGCAGTGTGTCAAGGATGTGAGGAGTTTCTTAGGGATGGCTGGTTACTACCGTCGCTTTGTTGAGGATTTCTCTTGGATAGCTCGTCCCATGACGGAGCTCTTGCAGGATAATGTCACCTTTGAGTGGACACCAGAGTGTGAGAGGAGCTTTCGGGAGCTCAATACTAGGCCGACCACCGCCCCTGTGCTCACCTTGCCGGATCTTAGTCGGGACTTTCGGGTGTACTATGATACTTCTACTCACGGGATTGGATGTGTGCTTATGCGGAACGGGAAGGTTGTGGCCTATGCTTCGAGGCGGTTGAAGAAGCATGAACAGTAACTATCCCACTCCCGATCTTGAGCTTGCAGCAGTTGTTCATGCATTGAAGATTTGGAGGCACTATCTCATCAATGGCAGATGTGAGATTTTCACGGATCATAAGAGTCTCAAGTATAAGAGTCGAGCTAAACATGAGACAGAGGAGGTGGCTTGAGTCGATAAAGGACTATGATTTGAGCATCAACTACCACCCCGGCAAGGTAAATGTTGTTGCGGATGCGCCGAGTCGCAAGGCCTATTGCACTACTCTCATGACGAGTCGGTCGGAGGTGTTTGAGGAGATGATGAGGGATGGAGTGGAGCTCATTCCCGGGGACTATCTCAATGAGTTGAGAATCACGAGCCTTCTTAGAGATCGGATCAAGGAAAGGCCAAAGGTTGACGAGTCTTGTGGAATCAATCAAGAAAAAGACAAAAGAGGATAAGGCTCCTGGGTTTAGGGTGGATGGTGATGGTGTACTTTGGTAAAAGGATCGGATTGTGGTTCCTGAAGGAGCAGGGATTCGAGATGAGATCTTGTGAAAGACTCACTGTTCTCGCTACTCGATCCATCCGGAGAACACAAAGATCTATGAGGATCTTCGCACTCGGTTCCGGTGGGAAGGCATGAAAAGGGACATTGCTCGGTTTGTGAGGATGTGTGACATTTGTAGTAGGGTCAATGCAGAATATCGAAGCCAGCAGGTTTGCTCAAGCCTCTTGAGATTCCTATATGGAAGTGGGAGAACATCAGCATGAATTTACCACGTTTCGTTTGATATATTTTACACACGTTTTAGTGGAGATTTGCTTTTGTTTTGAGCATAAAAGTTAGATAAAAAATAGATATTTTTTTTATAAAAAAAAACAACAAAGCTGTCGGGTCTATTTCATAGCTTCCGGCCTATTTTTTTTCTCTCTCTTTTATTCTCTAACCGTCGCACACAGCCCAGCAAGCAGCTGCGGCTCAGCAACTTCTCACCTTCGTCTTCCTTCGGAAGACCGAAGCGCCACCGCCGCCGCTCGGAAAAAAAAATCGTCATCGGACGCCGCTCCGATTCTCCTCCCGCATTTCGCGAACAGGATGCACCAGAGCAAATCGCTATCTCCATTTCATCCACTCACGGGTCCTTTTGGCTTCAATCATGTGCAACAGTGCGCACTAGTACATCTCAACGGTCGCACCTGCCATTATTTCTGGTGGAGCTCGAATCCGCTCGCCTCCATCCCTCTTCTCCTATAAACACTGAGCGCGGGGCACTGCCTTGACCACCCCTCACTGCGGCGAGAAGCTACAACTCTTCTCCAGCTCTAATCGTTACACTCCCCAATTTTTCCCCGCCACCTGTAGGTTGCACCACCGACCATCGATTCGCGGCCGTTACCGTCTCTTCGCCCCCTAATCTCTGCAGTTGCATGCGTAGGAGCACCAGGAGGCTCCTGAGCCCGTCCTCCTAGCTGCGTGACGCCGGCAGCCGCGTCTCCAACGAGCTCATCGTCTTTCGCCGCTTTCCTCCGCCACCGGTAGTCAGCAGCCCCTTTCTGATCCTGCGCGACGCTCTAGGTGAGGCCGCCGTGTTGCCTGCTCACTCCGGACCATCTCGCGGCGGGCTCAACACCACCATCGCAGGTGCACGTACGAGCTCCGGCAAGCCCGAGCTGTGGCGCCACCCCTCTCTGTCCCTGGTCCATGGTGAACCGGTGGACCATCAGCTCCGCCTGGTCCACGGCTGGGTAGACTTAGTCCTGTTCGTTTTCTGCCTCTAAAATTTAAGACTCGTCACATCAAAGAGAATCTTACTTGTTTATGGATATTTCGATCAATTTAATGATAAACCCTTTTAACAGATTGGTGCTAATTTTCGAGATGAATCTAATAATGTTAATTAATCTAATTTTCGTTAAAGTGATGCTACGAGAACAGTCTCCTAATCACGACTTAATTAACCTCATTAAATTTGTCTCGTAAATTAGTATAGGGGTGTTGGGGAAAAGACTAACGCTGCCACGTGGCAGCATCCCGACCCGCCTAGCGGAGGATTAACACAACCACGTCATCACTAGAGGCCGGCCGCACCCCTATAAACCAGCCAAGAAACGACCCCGACGCCTTACTCAAAGACGTCCGCCTCGCACGACCGTGACGCCTTGGTCGAGGGGTTCCGTCCCGCACGACCTTGGTTGCTCAACCCCGATACTCGAGTTCCATACTCGACCTCCGGGCTCGAGCTCATGACTCGACCACCAACCGCATTAATTCCCAACCGCCCGGCGCCTAGGTGGGCGTGACTCGGACATCATTGGTGAGAGGCCCGAGCCCATCCCTCCTGCCACCACCTGCTCCCTCCAGGGCACGCCGACGGGACGTGCCGTTCTCGTTGCCCGACAGGAGTTGGCGTCAACCGCGGACTCCGGGAGGAACCACCGCATGCCGACGTACGGACGTACGCCCTGCCGTCACGCCCGTTGAACAGGTGTAACTCGAGGTCGAGCTCGAGTTATGCTCCATCCCGCTCGACCTTCGCCCTCAAGCTCGAGTCACGGGAGAACCACTCCTCCGTCTCGACCGCGCCCAGTGCCATCATTGCACCCGACAAAGAAGGACGACATGGCCTGTCCCGTCCAACAAATTTGCAACGACGCCATCCATGGCTCCTCCAATCGCAGAACACTCCACCCCGGTACTTGCCTCTACGAGAACGACGCGACCACCCGGTCAACCCCGCCAGGACGTACGGAAAGATGGCCGATGGGACAACGCTGAAACTCGATTAACCCCACGACTAGCTCTCCTTCTCTCTCTCTCTCTCTTGTAATTCGAGCTCCACCCCCGTGACTATAAAGGGGTGCAAGCCCACTTCACGCACACGGGACGACGAGAGACACACACGAGACACCGAAAAACACGCCACTCTTCTCACGGGACTTGGAGCACGCTCCTCTCCCACCTCTCCTGTACTCGCATTTCCACCTTGGTGCAAGGAACACGACGCCGCGATAACCCCCCCGCTAGACGTAGGGAGCTTTCCCGAACCAGCCTAAACTCTTCGTGTCTTTCCTTGTGCACCATCCGGCCCAAAACGCGCAATCCCGGGACAAATTCTATCGCCGGTGGTTCGAACACCGACAGTTGGCGCGCCGAGAAGGGGACCGTTGCGCGTTTCGCTAGACTTCTCTCTGCCGTCATGGCACGGATGGCTCATCCGAGCTTTCGTTTGGGCTCCCGGCACTACCGTGCGCTTCGGAAGCCTCAACTTCTTTGCCACTCCCGAGCGGACGCCGGTACGCGCCGAGCTACCAGCACCCCGGGCCCCGTGGCCACCCCCGTCGCCGCGAACGCGACACGACTCGGCGCCCTCCTGGGGATAGCTGGTCCCACGAAGGGAGAGTTTGTTGGGATGGTGATCGATCCCTCCGAGTCCCTCTTCGACCTCCTCGACGCGGGGAGGACGAGGATTCGGACCAGGGCAGCAGCGACGAAGCCCACGGACCCTCTCGCGAATGTAATGTAGTGCATGCCGCGGGAGTGGGTGCCCGCAGCGCCGGGGGACCGGCCGCGCCGGAGCCCGGCGCCCCGGAACCCCGGCGGCCTAACGTGCACACACCACACCTCCGGGCGGCGACGATCTACGGGCTCGCCTCCGGGCTAGGCGCTTGGAACAGGAGGAGGTCCGTCGTGGACTCGACGAGGAGACCGCGATGGTAGAGCGGGAGTTACAGCAGCCGCGCCAGCACGCGGAGTGCAACGCGCGCCGGAGGGCTCGCCACGTCCACCGGCGAGATCGCCGACGATGCTCGGAGGCGAAGCCCGGCACTTCCTCGCACCGGGCAAAACGTGATCGCGGCAGCCGCGTTGCTGAAAACCCTCTCCGTACAGCCGACTCCCGAGGCACGGCGGGTGCGAGAGGAGATGTCCGCGCTCCTTGCTAAGGCGGCAGAGCAGCACGTGGAGAGCTCCGTCGAACTAGCGCTCCAACGACCGGGTGGCGCGACTCCCAAGCGGGGGGGTCGGTGCATGATTACGTACGGCGATCCGCACGGTCGAGCCAGCCCGAGCCTCTCGGTGCATTCCCGCATCGGAGCCGCTCGCGACACGCGCTCGACCCCGGACGCGCGCCGCCGCGCTCGGGACGACGAGGGCCCACGCCTCATCCGAAACCCCCGCCGCGGAGGCCGAGGCGACGCCGAGCACGACCGGAGCCGGAGCCCGACCGCCCGGGCCCTAGGGTCTTCGGTTCCGCGATTAGGGGGCGACCTTTCCTCCGTGCTTCCGTCCCCGACGACGGTTGCCAAATATGCGGGGAGTCAAATCCCTCCCTCCGGCTAGAGGACTATCGGCTTGCATGCCAGGCTGGTGGCGTGAGTGACTGTCGAGTCTTAAATTCGGCACTAGTACTACCCGGTCCCTCACGAGCGTGGAATTCGATGGTGCAACACATAGAACACACAGGAACACGCGATTTTAGACAGGTTCAGGTCCCTCGGATCGAGAGTAATACCCTACGTCCTATATGTTATGTATTGCCTTTAGCGATTTGCTAATTGCAAGATCTTAGAGAGTTTTTCGAGGGGTCCCTGCTCCGCCTTATATATCCGGGAAGTCGGGGTTACATGCAGAGTCCTAATCAATTACACGGACTACATATATGGAGTTCTATTTCTAACTTTCTTTATTGATTCGAGTCCTAATCGGACTACAAGTTGCTCAATAACTTGCTCCTCAAGTCATTGTACACCGGTCTTAATGTCCGCCTTGTTTCCATACCGGTATACGAGGATCTTCGTTATTCCGGACCGGTTAGGAAGCGATCTGTTGCCTATCGCCATCATCATTATCTTCCTTAATTAGTCACCATGTCTCTGCGTATCCATTCCTTCATCATCCGTATACCCATAAGGCAAGTATACGACAAGTAGCTCCGAGTAATTTTTTATTTAACCTTGAATAAGACTAACCAGTCTTCCGCATGTTGGTCTTTATTCATGGTAAAATTAAAAAGAACTCCAATCTCCTGCACTCATTCTTCTTTCTTCACAAGTGCTTTAAAAGAAGCCCCAAAAAATTATTGTTTTTCGCCCTTCGTATCACCTAATTAGGTAATCATAGCTCATTCTTCTCACGGTGCGCCGACTAGGCGCACCCAATTGGGTATAGCCCCCGACTCTTGGATCATTTGAACTCCTTTCACATATTGCAAGAGTCCACTAGTTGATTCTTCATTATTTTCTTTAATATGCAATTCCTACGAGACCGCTCCTTTTAATTTCCATCTTTTTCCGCTTCCAAGATCTCTACAGACCGCTCTTGAATATGGTGCACCGGTCGGGTGCACCTAATTAGGTATAGCCCCGACTCTTGTATCTTTTGGAAATCGCAAATAATGCAAGAGTCTTTCTTGAGAGACTATGCTTTATCATTTTCCATGAAATCACATTCCTCTCAGCAATTTTTTGCCAAGAACATATTTTCCGGACCGGTCATACCGGTCGAATTTCACATCTCCTGTATATTTTCACCAGTTTTACATAACAGACCGCCTAAATCAGCTCTGAACTCATAATCCGCTTAGTGAAATTTCACTAAGAACCAAAATTCTGGTTGATCGGACCAGTTTATTCCCTATATTCTCACAGCGACTCGAGTCTCCAAAGCCTATAATCAGCCGGATGATTAACACCCACGACCTAAGGCATCCTTTATCACCGAGTTATGTAAAATCTAACTCTCTCATACCACTGAATTATAAAATTCAGTATTACTTTAATTTCTATCTTAAAATTTCCGTATTTCGGACCGCTTTTTACTTTCATAAAAGCACGACGGCTTATTCTTATGACCGTTAAGTCATAATTAACACAAATAACAGATCATTAACTTCCTTATGGCCGTTAGGTCATAATTGCATAGTTACGACATAGGTTATCAACAATAAAAATCCATCGGGCCTCTCAAAATGGCCCAATAACTTTCAGCCCCGGGCCCATCCCAGTGTCTATAAAAGAAACGAAAGGTCGACCTAAGTCAACCCTACTCCCAAAAGCTCATACGCGCCCGCCATTCGCCTTTGCTCTGTTGCTCTCTCCTTCGACATTAACCAATCTCAAACTTTCCTTTTCCATCTCTCAAGATGGGCAAGAAGAAATCCGCCGCCGTCCCCGCGTCTTCTTCCTCTGTTCCTCGCGATCGGCTTCCTTTTGGCATCCAAGACCTTGGTAACAGCAAGGTCACCGAAGCCTCCCTCAATGAGGCGAGTTCGTGATGGGTATCTTCCTCCTCAACCCATCCTGAATTGGAGCGTCCCTTCCCTTGGCCAAATCCCATGGGGAATAGATGATTCTCAACGGTTAGTTTTCAAGGCCTTTTTCCTTCGCGGCCTCGACCTCCCTTGCTGTTCCTTTTTCGGAGGTCTTCTTTTCTTTTATGGATGGGAGTTAGTGAACCTCAACCCTAACTCCATCCTACAAATCGCTTTTTCATCCACCCGTGTGAAGCTTTCCTTGGAGTTCTCCCCCACTTCAAACTCTTCCAAGTACTGTTCCAAATCCGCCCACTTCCTTCATCGGACCGCCAAGCTGCAATTGGCGGTGTAGGAATCCAATGCTTCGGAGCGTAGACGAATATTTCTCCCTGTCCCCGAACAAGAGCATAGCCCATTGGAAAAAGGGATGGTTCTTCTGTGACAATCCCCAGCCAGCACTTCGTGCCTTCGAGCGCTAAAGTAGCCAAGAATTTCCCTACCGCAGATACTAGGGAAAAGCTCAAAGAAGACAACGAAATTCTTGCACTCCTAGCCTGCATTAGATACTTGAAGAACGTCGGAAGTGTCACCGCTGAGACAGTTCTCCGGAGCTTCATAGTGCGGGGAGTTCAACCTCTTAAAAGGCAAGAGCATCCAGCTTGGCTCTTTGACGAAGACACCGCTATGCCTTTGGATGGAACCCTTCTTCACGACAAGGAGCGGTTAGAAGCTCGCATCAAGCAAATGCTGCAGCCAAATCCAAATCTATCCGGATGCACAAGAATGGGTCCGGCTTTTAGCTCATGCAATCCTCGCGACCCCGTAAGTACCTCTTTCTGTTTCTTCAAATCTCTATCGTTTGTTACCATCATTTACTTACGAAGACTCAATCTTTATAATTGCAGAAAATGGACAACTTGGGGAGAAGATTATGCCAACAATACCGCACCTCCGGCGGTTCAAGCCGGTCGACTCAAAGGTCTTCGAGACCGGTCTTTTCCTTTGCCTCCCAAGTATAGCTCAAAAGATCACTAAGTCCGGGACCGTGGTTCAAGCTCCTAGTACAAGAAAACGTACTACTTCCTTGACCATCGGGACACCTATCGCTTCTTCCGCCGCTCCCGGCGATACTCGCTCGGAAGCGCAAAAGCTTGAAGACCAACGACGCGAAGAAGAAGCCGTTGAAAGGGATCGCCGAGCCGCTCCGGCCATTCTTGAAGCTGCATTGGGAAAGACTCAAGATACCTCTTCCTTGGTTGATCCTTTATCTAAAGTCCCCAAAAGATCCCGATATGGTCACCGGACCGGTCCCAGCGATGCTTGGAGAAACGATTCCCACTCCGCAAGTCAATCCAGCGGAAAAAGGACTACGAGGGAAGCGGTGGAGACACCCAAGGCCCGCCCAAGAAGATCAAGACCTCCACTGGCTTCAAGAAAGCTACCTCGTAAGTCTTTTATATTACTAATTCTTTTTCGAATTATTCCATCTATTAAAGCCCCTTGCCCCAGTATTATTACATTTACTTTTTTCTTTCAGGATCCCTTCTAACTTCCAAGCTAGCATAGCTAGCTTTTTAAGAAATAAAGCTTCTTCAACAGCTCCTGCCAGCGATGTTTTTGTCTCTACCTCTAGCGCATCTCGGATCGGTCCTGCTCCCGGCGCTCCCCAAATCGGTACCGCTCCTATTGCTTCCTCTCGGACCGGTAGCGCTCCTGCTTCCTCTCGGACCGGTAGCGCTCCTACTTCCACTCCCACTTGCTTCAATCACGGAACCTCGAGTGCGGCATCCACGGAGGAACTCCCTGCCGCCTCTAATATAGAAATTGAAGAGCAAGTTACCATTGCCGAAAGCACATCTTCTGGTAATCCTCCTCCCCAGAGCTACCTTGTTCCAAATTCCTCCAGAGCTATCACTAGGACCGGTATGGACGGAAGAAATTCCTCACCGGCCTAGGACAACACGCAAATCACCTGAAGAGCCAAAGCTGGCTAAAATGGTAGTTGGGGACGTGGAAGTAGACAGTTCAAGCGGAGCCAGAACTTTCACAGCTACAGCTTAATGGGATGCCCTCCAAGAAGAAGAAGCTTTAAAGAATTTCTCGGAATCGGCCAGGTATATCTTCTGCTTCAAAAAATCTATCTAGGCAATCACGTTTTACTTATTAACTCCCTCAATCTTCTCTTTAGGTTCTCCTCAAAAGCTCCGAAGCCAAAACCGCTATCATCGCCCGCTTACAAGAGGAGCTCCGCACCAATCAAGAGCGATTGGTTGAACTGGAATCTCGGACCGCCGGTCCGAAGGCCAAGGAAGATGATCTTCGAGAGAAGAGAGGCCAATCTATAAAACACCCATCGAATGATGGAAGAGCGCCGACAAGAAATCATCGAGGCTCCGTCAAGTTAATCGGAGTAATATTCTCGATTTTCCCTACATATTTCATATTTTTCCCAGCTGCCTCCCTTGCTGACCAGTCCCACTCTTGATTTCAGCGCTTGAGAACCTTGTTGCTGCTCACAAAAAAGCTGAAGAAGTCCTTGCTGAAAAGGCAGCTGCTCAAGAGCAAGCACTTGAAGAGGGTTCTCGTGTCGAAGAGCAACAAGCGGCGCGTATTGGAGAACTCGAAGGCGAGCTTACTGCCAAAGATAGTATCTTAGCTCAAACACTTCGCTCCAACAAGATGCTGGATACCGAGAATGCTCGCTTGAAGGCTGAACTAGCTAAAGCCTTAGAAGCAGCAAAATCAGCGCAAGCGGACAAGGAAAGCGCCACGAGGACTGTCCAAGAATCTACTCAACTTGCTCTCCGGGCGAAAGATCGCGAAATTCAGCATTTGCTGAAAATCGAAGCCAAGTTGAGAGAATCGAACACGAACATCAAGGGCAGATTCGGAGCTGCTGAGATCGAGGCACAGGCGTAAGTCCCATCTTTCTTGTTCACTCTTATGTCATCTTTTTGAAAATACCGGTCTTCGAGCAATATATTTCTCTTAAATATTTACTTGTTTTTTCAGAACTTACTGCAGGCACAGTGCGCACTCTGGAATATCTCAATGGCGGTCAAACTATTGATCCCAATGAGATAGACCTCGAGTCCTCCATCCGGGCAATCCCAAGAAGAATCGGGGAACATTCAAGGATGGTAGCTGCTTCGGGAGGAGGACACATCGCTGCTATAATCCAGTCTTGGACTCCGGTCGAAGAATGTGATTTCAATTTTATCGGGGATGGCGCCCACCCTAATACTATCGAAGACCGGTTCAATGAGTTGAAGAACTCACTCATTGGTACCGTTTCAGAGTTGGTGGAAGATGTTCCTCTTGATCCGACGGGTGTCCCTCTAAACGTAGCGCCGACAACTTTTGCACTTGGACCAAGATGCTCGGGACGCGAGAGCTGCCGCCGGACGGACAATAGAAGATGCCTTCGAGGATCTTGATAGGGATTTACCGAGTATCTTCTTCGATTCCGAAGAAACGCTGGATGATAGACTCGAAGAAAATCCTAAGACCGGTGACACCGGTACTTCCAGCGGTCCTGCTTAGAAAACTTTGTAATAGGGCCATCTTGTAATCAAACATCTCGATCATCACATTGTTTATTTTTAAATACCAGTCACTTTTCTTTTCTATATGAATACTGGTTTCACCATCATACTTACTAACTTATTTAGTTAAGACATGATGGTTATTTCAACTAAATAATTATAATCAAATTCTGGCTCTTAATCAGCACAGATCACAATTCATAATTCTAGCTTACTTTAATAAGATCATGTAACATAAGCAAGAAGTTAGTTTGTAGGATTTTAAAATTTCACAGATTGTCCTTAACACAATAGCCTACCAATCAGTATTCATAAGAAAGAATGCTATATAATATCCTTTCCTGAATATACCAGTTTTAAACTTAAATAGACCGCTCTTAACACAGCAATCCATCAACTAAATGACTGGTCTTATTATTCAAGAATAGCAAAATATCACAGATTGCTCTTAATAGCAGAATAGCAAAATATCACTGACTGCTCTTAACATAGCAGCCCCCTGGCTCAATAATTTAATTCAAAATTAAAGTATGGAGACATAAAAAATAGACACATTATCATTAGATAAACTTACTTTATTATAATATGAAAAACTTTACAATAAATACTCTTAAGTATAAAAACGACGAAGCTGATCAATGTTCCAGGAATTTGGGATCTCTTCTTCCTCCAGGGTCATAAGCCTATAAGGCCCCGGTCCGGAGACCGATTTAACCAAAAAGGTCCTTCCCGGATCGGGGACAACTTATGCCTGTTCTTGTTAGACTGAATCTTCCGAAGAACCAAGTCTCCTACTTGGAATTCCCGTGTGCGGACATTACGATCATGATAACGACGCAATCCCTGATGATATTTAGCAGCTTGAATCGAGCTTGATCCCTCAATTCTTCCGCAGCAATCAGTTCAACCTGACGTTGATCATCATATTTTTCTTCATCATAGTATCGTACCCGAGCTGACACCATATTCACTTGCGTAGGTAGCATGGCTTCAGATCCATACACCAAAGAAAAAGGAGACTGTCCTGTAGTTCTGCTAACATTAGTACGCAGCACCCAAAGTACCCAGGGCAATTCCTTAACCCACTTTCCTGCATATGGCTGAAATCGATAAAAAATTCTTGGTTTAAGACCGGTCAAAATCATTCCATTAGCTCGTTCCACTTGTCCATTGCTTTGCGGGTGTGACACCGACGCATATTGCACCTTAATTCCCAAACTCTCAGCATAGTCTTTGAAGAGCTCGAAGTGAATTGAGGCCCATTATCAGTAATAATACTGTATGGGACCCCAAAACGTACGAAGATGTTCTGCAAAAACTTGATTGCGCGAGCTGTAGTTGTACTAGTAACTGCTTCAGCCTCGATCCACTTGGAAAACTTGTCTACTGCCACAAAAATGTGCGTAAATCCTCCCGGTGCCCGCTTAAAAGGTCCAACTATATCTAGCCCCCAAGTAGAAAAAGGCCAAGTCATTGGAATCAACTGCAACTCATGAGCCGGAGTATGAGGTCTGTCTTGTAAAAACCGACATCCTTGACAATTCTTTACCACTCTATGCGCATCATCCGTCGCTGTAGGCCAATAAAATCCTTGTCTGAATACCTTCCCAACTAATGTCTTTGAAGAAGCATGATTTCCGCAAATTCCCTTATGTACGTCTTCAAGCAACTGAATGCCATCGAAACCGATACACATTTCATCAAAATATTAACTACGTGCCTATATAATTCTCCGTCGAGAATTAAATAACTGCGAGCTCGAACTTCCAATCTTTGCTTCTCCACTTTATCTTCTAGAGTTTTACCAGATTGCAAATAGTCAAGATACGGAGTACGCCAATCAAAATCAATAATCATAACATCCAAAGGCTGAATATCATCAACATTGGACTCGCTTCGCTATCTTTTTTGGTAAGACCGCATCATCGATCTGGTCCTTCAAGACTGCTTTCTCCTCTTGACTCTTTAAGACTGATTCGTCCACGATCTCGGTAATAGTAGCCTTGCTGTGACACCCCAACCTCGCAACGCGAGAGGGATTGTCGAACAGGACCGTATCGGGAGACATTCGACGAAGCGAACGTTCATTGCGCATACGTTAATGATACATCCACCATTTCCATATACATGTTTAGATACATGAGTGACATATTTTCCATCTGAAGTTAAAGTTATTATTATACATAGAGTTCAACATTCAGATTTCAATACATTAATATACAATGAGCGGAAGCGTAAAGATAATCTCGACGATAGTTGCCTAAAATGTAACACATCAGCCCGTAGATGTGCCCATTCTTCTCGACAATCTCACCTGCACAAAAATGTTAACAACAAAGCCCTGAGTATCTAATATACTCCGCAAGTCTTACCCGACAAAAATGGTTTCTAAAACCGACTCCTAGTATGCAGGGGGCTGACCGGGTTTGCTGGAAATAGCCAAAAACAGCACCTATGTTTTTCTGAAAATTCATATTTTAGCCAATTTAAAAGGGTTGGAACATGAATACAAGTTTAGTGAGCATTTCTAACAAAACATGGTTGCAATACATAAAGTAATTCTTCAAAATCAGCAAGCTTATTCATCATATCCATTTTGTTACTACGATGCAATCTGCTCGAGACAAGTGGTACTCATCACCGCGAGGGACGGCGATATATATCGATTTACACCCTGCAGGGGAAACCCAAATGCACGACATACGCATCATTTAAGAACACGTATGGCCACTTTTCACAAGATTATCATAGATATGAGCCGGGTCCGCCCTCCGAGTGTGCATTCCACATGCAACCACAGTAGCGTCGGGTCCAAGGGTAATAACACACCCTCCATCTACTCACAAACCCGTGCATCCACCGTGACCAACACTTTGCACAAAGGGTGGAGTGACCGTCCAACACTACGACTCTCAAGTTACATCAGTTTACCAACTCCCATACGAAGGTATGCATTTGGTACACAACTCAATACTTGCTCGCGGAGTCACAACGAACGGTCCTTAACCGACACATACGGGGCTATGGCGCACAAGGGCCAACCTTGTCACCGCATCCTACACATGCATTTCCCCGTACGGTCTCCAATTTAATCATGTGAGAGGTAACAATATTTGAAACCTAAACCGAGAGGTCTCCAAACCACTCGGTGTTGCTACCGGTGACTCATTTAAGCATAGCCATTCTATCGAAAAAGGGTTATACCTATCCAAAGACCATAGGCAATAGGGAACATAATGCAACTAGGGTTACGATCAACTCCTAAACGTAAGTGCACAATACATAAACATAGACATATGTGAATTTAAACCAAAAAACTAAACAAGTGGGATTATGCACCGGGGCTTGCCTTGGCTTTGCTCAAAGTTAGCATCCTCAATCAAGTTCAATTCAGCGGCATCCTCTTCGTCGATTTCTTTCTTCGGTCGGGGTCCCTATATGGATGCAATGCATGATGTGAGTATGGATGCATACACAGATGTTTAGTTCATGGAACTTTCTCAATAACGAAATCTAATGCAATGTTTGCATAAAATAAATATGTTCATGTGGAGATGAAGATGATTTCTTATGATGATAATTTATGCAGGATATGTCATGGGGACAACCTTCTAATTAAAAGAAACATAGACCGTGTATCATAAAGGCACATGCTCTAGGTTGAAAATGAAACATGATTATGGCAAGTAATTTGTATAAGACTTAGCTATTGTACTATATGGCAACATGAGCATGGCATATGATGTATTGAAGACAAACCTATAGGAACTACCTTGCTGCCATGTACATGAAAGAGGGTATGGTAGATGATGATTATGCATGAAGTGCAAAGCTTAACATGAATTATGCACATAATGGTATATGGCAATACCTGAGGCAATTATTATGACTTAACATTCCTAAACGTGAATTCTATGGTAGAACATTATTTTCTCATGATAGGCACCGGAAACAAATATTATGATATCTTTGTTTGCATTTTTCCTAATTAAACCTTTATAGGCAAATATGTGCTATCTAAGCATATAATGATAAATGTGATGAAAACATGTATGAATGCACAAAAGCCATGTACCAGAGGGTCCAATATGTTATGTAAAGTGCTCATGTCAATTCTCATAAATTTTACATTCTTCAAGATTTTAATATGGGTTTTAAAAGCATAACAAGCTGCCATTTCCTTTTACATAAAACTTTCTTTTCTTCCACAGAAACCTAGGTAAAACATTTGACCATTGCAAAGTTCATGTTTCAAGGATTCCAAAACATTTTAGTTTGCATTTTTCTCATTTTTATTTCAGGAGATATGATTTTTGTTTAAAGTAGCTAACAGATTTACCGTTTTTCTGGATTTAGGGTGTGTGAACAGTAAAACAAAATCAGAGCTCATGTGTATATTTGGATCTTCTATTTTCTTAGGATAGGGCTGTGATTTGAGCATAAGAGATGGTTGCAAAAGATGGATAAGGAAGTGATACAACCATGGTGAGCTAAAGTTCAAGAAAGAGCTCACCGGAGAAGCAAAAATCAACGGTGAAACTAGAAGTAGTGTTCATGTCATACCTAAGGGAGAGCTTGAGGATAAATCGAAAACACACCATGCAAGGGTTGGAGGGAGTCCAAGTGAAGTCTTTTGCTGCCCTTGCCCATGCCAAGGTGAGCCATGGCATGGAGCTTCATGGTGAGTAGCCATGGTGGTTGCTTTTGGGGAGGATAAGGAAAAGGAGGAAGGAAGAAAGACTTGACTTGGCTCTTGACCAAAGAGAGGATGAGGGAGGGGAGTCTCTGGACGTGGTGCTGGCTTTGTGCTGGCTACTTTGGGTGTTCCTTGGTAGAGAAGGAAGCAAAGAGATAAGAGAGAAAGTGGGTCCTACAAAGTTGAAAATTCTGCCACTGGTACTGTTGCAGTCAAGAGAAAATCAACGAAATTTTTGTTGGGGTTGCCAATTTTTGTGGTGGTGTAGAATGAAATTTGGGACAACTTTTATATAGAACTTTTCTTGAAATTCGGCCTACAAAAATTAATAAAAATCCTACACCAGAATCTGTTTTTCTGCTTTGTACTGAATTTGTTGGGCTATTTAACCTTTACCAAAAATTATGGTAACACAACTAAAATTCCTATTTTTGAATACCCTTTGTGATTATGAAAAAATATTGGTATGGTTATGTTAACATTTTTTTTAAGTGTGTGCATAATAACCTCTAGGCAATATTGAGAGCACTTGCATGAGTTACATATTGCAGCATGGCTATATGTCCTTCTATGCACATTTTAACATAGCAACTTATAAACAGCAATTAGGCAATAAAACACTCCTAAATACAATCTTCATGATGAAACATGACTTTTCTTATGATTGAACACCCAAAAGCAAATATGAATTTTTATAAGCCTTTCCTATCATGCAAGGACAATACAAAAATATGTACTTAAGCAAAAATGTTAAAATATATCATGACATGCTCAAATGCACCAGAACCATGTGTGATATGATGAAACATACTAAATGAAAGAGTATGTTTAATTTTTGATTCAGTTTGTTTTAAAAATTCGCCTTGATTCGTCTGTTTTCAGCCTTAACGTGAGGCCTACTTAAGGAGCTTAAAATTCGAATTTTTGCTATAGAACTTGGGTGAACCAAGCAGGGTCATGTAAATTATGTTTTCCAAGGATTCCAACAAAGGTTCATTTGCCTCATTTGGATTCGTATATCAAAAGTTATTGAATTTGTAAAATGCAAAGTTGTCACGGGCCCTTAACGGATTAGCACTTTAAAGTACTTGGATCTTTTATTTTTCCCATAGAAAGTACTTGGATTATGCTACCATGCCAAAGTACACATACTCTACTTTCCAACAGATGCTTGGTCAAGTACTTTGGATCTACGAGATGAATGTTACGCAGTTTTTAAAATGCAATCCCGTTAAGCTTCGTGGCCCTGATAGCATCTTAAGGTTGTTCAGATTTGTATTTTCGCCATATAAACATATATGTTCATTTGATTCATTTTAAAGTGAAAGTTTCAAACTTTCCAGAATGTCTTAAATCGTTCAAATCCGAGCTCTAGAATTAAGGTTGTGCAATTTTTAAAATGTTTGAAGTTCACTGAAATGTCACATGCCAACGCGTTCGATTTTTGCCTAAGTGTTGGAGTGCGGCCAGTGCAGACCGTGGCGTGCGCGGCGTGCGCCGTGCGCGGGAGGTGGCGAGGCTGCCGGCGGCGAGTGGAGGCGAGAGGAGAGGAGAGTGCGGGAGGGCGAGTGCCAGTGGGGCACCGCACATGCGCCGCGGGGCCCCAAAGCTCAAGAGGCTCACCGAGGCGACGTGTCGACGTGGAGGTGGAAGATAGCTGGCGGACGGCAGCGCGGCTCGACGGCGTTCCCGGCGAACCACTGCACCAAACAAAAGGCCAAGCTCACACGGTGTAGATGGAGGCCATGCGAAGCTATTGGGGAGAGGAATCGAGGGATGGCTCACCGGAGAGGAGAGGCAGGCAACAATGGCGAACGGAGGTGCTGGCGAGGGAAACCCGAAATTCTCCCGAACCGCTGCGAGGTGGAGTGGCGCGTGCTCAAGGAGGCTAGCTAGGGTTAGGGCGAAGCTTTTGACGCGCTAAGGGGAGGCGGAGCTGGTCTGGACGAGTGGGGCGGCGGTTAGGGTTTGTGCGCGGCGGCGGCGTCAAGCTTCCTCTTATGGCGGCCATGGACGGTGGAGGTTCCTGCGTGATTCCAACGCAACCATGGCGATTGACGACGCGTGGGGCTGTGCTGTGCAGGAGGACGGCGCCTCGTCCAGCCGGAATGGGCACGAACGCCGGAGCGCTCGCTGGCGGTGGCCCCGTTCTCCTGTGCGAGTCCTGTGTCTGGAGGTTCCCCATATTTACGACTTTGCCACTGCACTGCTGGTTCTGGTTTGGGGCATAACATTCATTCTGTTAGGAAATTTTGCGAACCAAAATTTTGGTGTGTTCAGTGAGTTGTGACGAGCAACTTTCGTTATAGGAAAAAGTTTAAATTTTGCTTGTAAAAATTTACAAAATTTCATGGACAAGTGCTGTTTTAAACCTAGTTTGGATTTTTCTAGGAATTTGTGCCACTCCAAAAATTCAGGAAAAATGCCATAAAATCATGTTTGGATCTCCTCTACAAGGATCTGCAAAAATATTTGCATACTTTTGTTGAGGTTCATTGAGTTTTAAATTGTTGGGTTTAAACTAGATTTAAATTTTAAATTTTTCAAATACTCTAATTCATCATTTCATGTGTTCACTCCTCTAATTAGTGCTCAATTCCTGTAATTAAGGTTTTGACATTGCTTACATGCTATTATGTGACATGGGATGTCACACTTGCGCTCTATCTTTATCGATGGTTTATCCAATACTTGAAGAAAGACACCGGGAGGAACCGCTTGTCGTGAAGACCCTGGTCCAGCCAACTCATCCGCGAGAGAGTTATTTCCGCGCAGTATATGAGAAAATCGCAAACCATCAAATTTGTCTTCAAGTTTCCGAACCTCTTGACGGTAAGCGATCATATGATTATCATGAGCATCCCACACCTTGTTGACTTGGCTTATCACCAACATTGAATCACCATAGATGTCCAATCGTCGGACTCCTAGCGAAACGGCCACTCTAAGCCCATGAAGCAAAGCTTCATACTCCGTTGTATTATTGGAGGCTCGGAAATGCATTTGCAACACATATCTAAGTGGTTCCTTTTGCGGGGTGAGAAGTACCACCCCAGCCCCGCGCTCGAAAGCTGCAGGGACCCATCAAAGAACATTTCCCAATACTCTAATGTTTGAATATCTCGCGGACTTGTGTCTCCAACCATTCTGTTATGAAATCAGCTAATGCTTGTCCTTTAATAGCCGTTCGCGAAGAAAATGTAATTTCATATTGGCCAAGTTCTATAGCCCACTTAGCAACTTGGCCAATCGCTTCTCGGTTTTGGACAATATCTCCAATGGCAAGCCCAGTCTTAACCTCAATGGGATGCGCTTGGAAATAATGCTTCAGCTTCCGAGAAGTTATCACTACAAGCATATATTAACTTTTACAATTGGAGATATCGTATCTTTGATTCAGTAAGAACCTCACTTACAAAATAGACCGGATGTTGCACCAATTGCAAGTGTCCTTCTTCCTTCCGATCAACCACCGAACCGTGCTCACCACATGGGTTGTTGCGGAAATATATAACTCGAATAACCTCGTCAGGCTCGCGGCACCAATACCGAAGGGTTGCTAAGGTACTCTTTAAGTTGATCAAGCGCAGCTTGTGCTTCATCATCCACTCAAACTTATCTTGCTTTTTGAGTAACTTGAAGAACGGAAGTCCACGTATTCCCAGTCTTGAAATGAAACGGCTGAGAGCCGCCATACCGCTCGTCAACTTCTGGACATCCTTCAAGCAACTCGGGGTTGCATGTTAACAATCGTCCGAATTTTTTCTGGATTAGCTTCAATGCCTCTCCATGATACCAAATAACCCAGTAGCTTCCCGTAACGAACTCCAAACACAAACTTTCCAGGGTTTAGCTTCATGGAAAAATTCCGCAGATCATCGAAGGTCTCTCGCCAGGTCGAGAGAAGATCTTCAGTTTTCCGAGATTTGACCACTATATCATAAACATAAGCTTCGCGTTCCTTCCTAATTGCGAATCCAAGCAACGTTGTATGCCGCGCCGATACGTAGCTCCAGCATTTTTCAATCCAAATGGCATAGTTATGTAGCAAAGATGCTCCGAAGAGGGTGATAAACGCGGTCTTTATTTGATCTTCAACCCACAGCGGTATTTGATGATACCCCGAATAAGCATCAAGGAAACTAAGACGCTCGCAGCCAGCGGTCGAATCAACAACTTGGTCAATTCGAGGCAGCGCGAAAGGGTCTTTGGAGCAAGCTTTGTTGAGATCAGTATAATCAACGCACATTCTTAATTCTTTAGTATTCTTTTTTTGTACAAGGACCGGATTGGCAAGCCAATCTGGATGATACACCTCCCTAACGGACTTAGCTGCTAACAACCTAGTTATCTCTTTCTTGATGGCCTCCTTACGGTCTTGAGCAAACCTCCGAGCTTCTGTTTCATCGGCTTCGCATCGGACGCACTAACGGTGCGTGCTCAATCTTCTCCCTAGGAACACCCGGCATGTCGAAGGCTACCATGCAAAGATATCCCTATTTTCCTGGAGGAAAAGAATGAGCGCGCTTTCCTATTTATCCCCCAAGTCAGCCCCTATATGGGTGACCTTGGAGGGGTCCGACTCATCAATCCGGACAGTCTTGGAAACCACCGCATCGGCTTTCAATTTCTCCTTTGCAACCCTCTTGATCGGAACTTCATCTTCCAATCTTGCTTGGACTTCCAAAGCTTCAGCTGCTTCCCCGATCTCTCGACGTTCAATTTCTGAATTGGCCCGAGAGGCCAACTCGTGCTATGTACCTCACAAGCATAAGCGATCTTGATATCACCCCGAAACGATAGGACCCCATTTGGCCCAGGCATCTTCAACATCAAATATTGATAATTTGGGATGGCCATAAATTTTGCCAGAGCCGGTCTTCCGAGAATAGCATGATATGCCGAGTCTATGTCAGCCACCCGAAAGATGATATTCTCCCTCCTGTAGTTCTCCTTTGTCTCAAAAGTCACTCGGTAGAGAAATCTGCCCCAAGGGGTAATTATTCCGCCCGTGTATTATACCATGAAACGGTGAAACATTGCGCTCTAGATTAGCTACGGAAAGGCCAAGCTCCGGCAGAGTTTTAGCAAACAAGATATCCAGGCAGCTCCCTCCATCAATGAAAGTTCTCTTTAGTCGCACCTTTTGAACAACGGGGGCCAGGATGAGTGGATATTTACCAGCCTTCGACAATACCTCCGGATGATCCGCCCTGCTGAATGTGATGGGCACCTCGGACCACCGAAGATACTCCGGAGTGGCGGGAGCGATAGCGTTAACCTCTCGGAACGCCGCTTTTGCTTCCGCTTTGACTCATATGCATCAGGGCCTCCATAGATCATGTTCACCTCTCGAGCTGGTTCTTGAAAGCCTTCGTCATCCTCATTGTCGTCACGATCCTTATCCTTGCCCTTGTCATCCCTCCGATTCCCGTGGGTAGACTATGGTGCGACCTTCAAGGCAAACCGAACAAATGGCCTTAACAGGAAGCACTCCTTAGCTTTATGATTCCCGTTATGGATCATGCAAGGGCCATCCAGAAGTGTCTCAAACGACAATCGTTCTCTTGGACCTCTCTTAGGAGGTGTCGGCCGGTCTCCTCCATGAGACTAGTCGGCAGCTGCAACAAGGTGATCAGCCTTGCGCTTATTGTTGTTCTTGGATCCAGACTGGTTGCCTTGGTCATGCTTCGGTTCCTTCCCTTTGTTCCCGCGCAAATTGACCACATTCGATTCACCGACAGCGTAATCGTCTGCTATCTTGAAGCACTCGACGCCGTCATGGTAAGGTTCCGATTTCACCTTCCAATCTTGTGAACCAATGCTTCACTTCGGACGCCAGCTTGAAATGCAGCAATTACTTGCTGATCGGGAACATTGGGGATTAAGGCCTTCCTATTGCGGAAACGCCTGATGAAGTCGGTGAGGGTCTCGTCGGGCTTCGCTTCACTCGTTGAGATCGAAGTAATTCCCTGGCTTCTCACAAGTTGCCCGGAAGTTTTCTATGAACTTTTTAGTGAGGTCTCCCCAAGAAGAGATGGATCTCTCGGGTAGGGATTGCAACCACAAGCGTCCAGCCTGCTCCATGCACATCGGCAGATAATTAGCCAGCACGAACGTGTCTCCTCCTCGCCGACCGAATAGCAGTGGTGTACATACGAAGCCACTCAGCGAGAGGTGCTTTGCCATCATACTTGTCAATGGCCCCAGGCTTAAATACCCCGGGGTATTTGCAAATGCGTAAATCTCGCGTGAAAGCGGGGATTAAGGAGTACTCATCATCTTCTAGACCGGTCCGGACCGGTGACGGAGATCGACGGCTAGGGCGGTGCCGATAATTGCGATCCCCGTCATCGTCGGAATAGTCGTAATAGCGATCATCTTGATATCTATCTCCCGAACCACATTGACCATCATTATTCATTGGCTCCGCGTGCCCGGAAGGAGGCGGAGGCGGAGGTGGAGGTGCCGCTTGACGATCATTGTTCGCTGGTTCTTCATGTTGTGATGGAGGTGGAGGCGGAGGTGCCGCTTGACGATCATTGTCGGCGCGCCGGGTTCGACGTCTCTGTCCCGGTTATCTCGCCCTCTTCGGTCTCTAGTGTCACGACGATCATCCCTTCCGGGCCATTCATCCCGACGAGCATGCCCGTTACTATGCCCTCGATGATCATTGCGCGGTAATTTCCACCAGGGGGCGGCGCCGAGCAGCCGGCCCGTGACGCGGCGAATTGTTCAAACGCGATCGTGGCGGGCAGGATCCCGTGGACGATCATCAACATGACCAGTCCGTCGCCTCTCGTCTTCTTCATGTCTTCTGCGCTCTTCCGCCCTCTCTGCATGGCGATCGATCAGCACGTTTCGAGCGTCACGATTACCATTGAGTGGTACACGCAAATCTTGATCCGGAGCCCGTTCATGTGCATCTGCGATTGGGGTATGCCCGGGTCCAAGCCTTCCACCGGAAGAAGCTCCTTCAGACCGAGCCCTTGCAGGCCGCTCCGAATGGGAACGCGAGCGACCAGAAGATTCCGCTCGATCATGGACGAGCTGATTTGTTTGTCGAGCTGCCGCGTCTACCGGATTCAGCGCGCGCTGCAATCCTGGCGTGGCATTGAAGACTTCTTCCGGTATTGTCTCAAGAATTTGCTTCACTCCCACAATATTGTGGACAGGCGACGTGAAGACTCGAGCGCCATTCATCTCCACTTCCATGGAACTTAAATCCAAAGCTCTACCGGAAGATCGATGGCGTCTTCCACTGCGACATCCCCGTCGATTGTTATATCCTGGAGAATTTTCCTCCGGGTCTCCGGACCGGTCCGGTAGCGGGCCCGTGGTCTGGGGAGCGGCTGCGGGAGCGCTTCCTCGGGCCAGGCCAGCGGCACTTGTGCATGGGTCCGCAGCTAAAGGTTGTGGAGGTTGTTCATCTCCGTTTGCTTCTTCTGTTTCACGACGATGACGATCAGCTTCGTCTCTCGCCATCCTTGTTTCTTCTTTAGCAGCTTCCTCGGAATTGAGTTGGCGAATAACTGGTCCTGTCATGAACACTTGAAAAAAGACTCGGGTGTTCTTCCTCAAGGTCATTAACAAGCTCGCAAGAGTGGCTTGTCTCATCGAGCCGAGCACCAATCCGAGACGCGGGCGATCCGATTGTTCGCGCTAAAGCTGCGTCGGATTCGCCGAGTTCTAAATCTTTGGTGCCAACCGTGGCAGGTGATCGCGCTTCGAAGCTGCGGCCCGACAACGAGTCGGATTCATCAAAAGTAGTTTTCCGGCCGAATCAGCTTCAAAGTCGAGGGACCCGAAGGGGATCTTGAAGCCGGGCTCTAAGTCGACGACGAACGAAGAGGCCAGCGAACTCGCTGGGAACTCGCCGGGACCCCTACCGGCGCACCAAATGTCGAGTCTTAAACTCGGCACTAGTACTACCCGGTCCCTCACGAGCGTGGAATTCGATGGTGCAACACACGTAACACACAGGAACACACTATTTCTAACTTTCTTTATTGATTCGAGTCCTAATCGGACTACAAGTTGCTCAATAACTTGCTCCTCAAGTCATTGTACACCGGTCTTAATGTCCGCCTTGTTTCCATACCGGTATACAGGATCTTCTGTTATTCTAGACCGGTTAGGAACCGTCGCTTGCCTATCGCCATCATCATTATCTTCCTTAATTTGTCACCATGTCTCTGCATATCCATTCCTTCATCATCTCGTATACCCATAAGGCAAGTATACGACGGTGACGACCTCGCCATCATCCGGAACCTGCCCTCGTACCTCGCCGATTTGGCGAGAACCCGGCTCGAGCACCTGCCCGCGGACCAGATACGGTCGTGGGCCGACCTGCGAGAGGTTTTCGTAGGCAACTTCCAGGCCACGTGCGCCCGCCCGGTAACCCCCGGGAGTTGAAGAACCGTCGGCGAAGCCGAACGAGCCGCTCCGGGATTACATTCGACGTTTCTCCCGGCGCTGCAATGAGCTGCCCCACGTCGTTGACACGGACGTCATCGGGGCCTTCCTCTCTGGAACGAATTGCGAGGCTCTGGTCCACGAGCCGGGGCGAAGCTGCCCGCGAACGGCTCGGGAGCTCCTCGATATCGCCACGAGCCACGCCTCGGGCGAGGAGGCGTCGGTGCACTCCTCCACCGCGACCTCCCGAGAAAGGGAAGGGCAAGCGGACCGACGGCAACGCCGACGGAGGACCTTCTCGGCTCCAAGCCCAACAAGAAGAATGAGTCACGGCCGGCAGACCGTCCCATGGTTGCCATGACCGAGAAGAAGGGCGCGAAGCAGCACAACAAGAACCCTCCCGATCACTTCGAGAAGAAGTGGAATGGGCCGTGCCCCAACCACGAGTTCCCCGTCAAGCACTTGATGCGGGACCGCTCGCCGATGAAGATGTTCAACACGCAGCATGGGCGGAAGGGGCGCCCACGAGCAGGACCAGGAGGAGAACGCCGGAGTCGAGGGCGCCGCCGGCGAGGAGAACGAAGAAGGCTTCCCTCGAGCGGAGGGTTCCCTAATGATCTTCGCGAGCTCCGACGCTCGCACCGGTCGACGCTCCATCAAGCTCGAGCGTCGCGAGGTCTTCGATGCGGAGCCCGCAACCCCAGCTTGCCTCAAGTGGTCGGAGCTCCCGATCACGTTTGATCGCGCCGATCATCCGGCGCGAGTTCCACGGCCGGGCCGATACCCGCTCGTGGTCGACCCCATCATCGCCTAGACACGCCTCTCCAAGGTGTTGATGGATGGAGGCGGCGGCCTCAACATCCCGTACGTCGATGTCCCGGATGCCATGGGCATCGAGCACTCGCGCATCCGCCCGAACGGTTCGCCGTTCCATGGCGTCGTCCCCGGAACACAGAGCCGTTCCCATCGGGCGGATCGACCCGCCCGTCACATTTGGGACTCCTTCGAACTTCCGAACGGAGACCCTCACGTTCGAGGTGGTTGGATTCCCAGGAGTCTACCACGCCATCCTCGAGCGGCCGTGCTACGCGAAGTTCATGGCTGTTCCGAACTATGTCTACCCGAAGCTCAAGATGCCCGGGTCGCAGGGAGTCATCACCATGGGCGCGTCTTTTCAGCACGCCTACCGGTGCGACATCGACAATCGCGACCCGGCTTCGGCGCACTTGGCCTCCACTACCGAGCCGGCGGTAATCGGGGAGCAGGTAGTCGAGGACCCACCGCAGGAGAGCCGCAAGGCGGCCTCTTTCGAGCCGGCGGAGGGAACCAAAGAGGTCGTCCTCGACCTCGAGGGCGTATCGGCACCTCCCTCTCTCCCAAATAGGAAAGCGCGCTCGTCGACTTCCTCCGCGTGAACGCCGACGTCTTTGCGTGGAAGCCCTCCGACATGCCGGGAATATCGAGGGAAGTCGCCGAGCACTCCTTGCATATCGGGACGGGTTCCAAGCCGGTGAAGCAACGCCGCTCCGCTTCGACGAGGAGAAGCGCAAGGCCATCGGGGAGGAGATCACGAAGCTTTTGGCGGCCGGGTTCATCAAGGAGGTGTATCACCCCGAGTGGTTGGCTAACCCTGTTCTTGCATGAAAAAAGAATGGGAAATGGAGAATGTGCGTTGATTATACTAGCCTCGAATAAGGCCTGTCCCAAGGATACTTTTCCTTTGCCGCGCATTGACCAAATAGTCGACTCGACCTCCGGGTGTGAGACCCTCTCGCTTTCTAGACGCGTACTCCGCGTACCATCGGATAGCACTCGACGAATCCGACCAACTCGCTACCTCCCTCATCACGCCCTTCGGCTCGTATCGCTACATGACGATGCCATTCGGGCTCAAGAACGCCGGTGCCACGTACCGAGGTTCATCCGAAGTGCTTCGACTATCTCATCGGAGATATCGTTGAAGCCTACGCGGACGACATCGTTGTCAAATCCAAAAAGGCCGACCAACTCGTGGTCGACCTCGAGCGCGTGTTCGCCAAGCTGCGCGAGAACGGCGTTAAGCTCAACCCCGAGAAATGCGTCTTTGGGGTCCCGCGAGGGATGTTGTTGGGGTTCGTTGTCTCGGAGCGTGACATCGAGGCAAACCCGGAGAAGATCACCGCCATCGAGCGCATGGGTCCGATCCGGAACGTCAAAGGGGTCCAGCGGCTCACGGGGTGCCTAGCGGCGTTAAGTCGTTTCATCTCACGGCTCGGGGAAAGAGCCCTCCCGCTCTACAAGCTCCTCAAGAAGTCCGAGCACTTTGAGTGGACGCAGGAGGCACAGGTCGCGCTTGATGAAGTGAAGCGCATCCTCGGCCAACCCCACGGTTCCGACTCCGCCATCCCCGGGAGAACGACTCATTCTCTACGTCGCAGCAACCACTCGAGCCGTCGGCGCCGCCATCGTGGTCGAGCGGGAGGAAGAGGGTCACGTTCTCAAAGTGCAACGCCCTGTCTACTACGTCGGCGAGGTGCTCTCCGACTCGAAGACCCGGTACCTACAAGTCCTCAAGATCCTCTACGCCGTGATGGTCGCCGGACGCAAGCTGCGCCACTACTTCGACGCGCACTCGATAACCGTGATAAGTTCCTTCCCTCTGCGCGATATCATTGAGAATAGGGAATCTGCAGGTAAGGTTGCCAAATGGGCCCTCGAGCTAATGGGACATGACATCACCTATGCGCCCCAAACGGCAATAAAGTCCCGAGCGCTCGTCGACTCCATCGCAGAATGGACGGAAACCCAGCTACCACCCGCGCCGGTGGACCGGGAGTACTAGGTCATGTACTTCGACGGGTCGTTGATGCACCAAGGAGCGGGCGTCGGACTCGTCTTTGTCTCTCCCCGGGACTGCGCATGAGGTACGCTATTCGGTTACACTTTTCAGCTTCAAATAATGTAGCCGAGTACGAAGCCTTCGTCAATGGCCTCAAGATCGCCATTGAGCTCCGGATCCGGCGACTCGAGGTCCGCGGGGACTCTCGCTCGTCGTCGACCAAGTAATGAAAGAGTCGAGCTATCGAAGCGACACGCCGATGCTCTATCACCAAGAGGTGCGGAGGCTCAAGGAAAAGTTCAATGGGCTCGAGCTCGGGCACATTCCTCGACGGCTTAACGAGGCAGCGGACTCGCTCGCCAAGATTGTGTCCACCCGGGAACCGGTTCCGGCGGGCATCTTTGCCTACGACCAGCTCCAGCCATCGGTGCGCCCCCTCTTCCTCCCAAGGACGATAGGGGACCCGTCGAGGCAAGCTCGGGGCCTGCCCCGGATGTCAACCTCGACCCCGAGGAACACCCGAGCCTAAACAAGGACTCGGGGCTAGTTCTCCACCGGCAGGCGAAGAGATCATGGAAATCGACGCACCGGCAGATGGCGCGCTGCGACCATCCGATTGGAGGGCGCCGTACATCGAGTACCTCCTCCATGGCAAGGTTCCGGCTGACCGGACCGAGGCCGGGCGTCCGCACAGGTGCTCTAAGTCCTTCGTCTTGGTCGATGGCGAGCTTTACAAACGTAGGGTATCGAGGATCTTGCAGCGCTGCATCCCGATCGAGGAAGGTGCACAACTCCTCGACGACATCCACGCGGGCGTTTGCGGCCACCACGCCGCACCACGGACCCTCGTGGGCAATGCCTTTCGACAAGGTTTCTACCGGCCAACCGCCGTGGCGGATGCGACCCGCATCGTCCGCAAATGTAAGGGTTGCCAGTACTTTGCTCGACAGACACACCAACCCGCTCAAGCCCTCCAAACTATACCCATCACTTGGCCTTTCGCGGTCCGGGGCTTGGACTTGGTCGACCCTCCGAAAAAGCGCCGGGGCTTCACTCACTTGCTCGTCGCGGTCGACAAGTTCACAACGTGGATCGAAGCTCGAGCCATCAGCAAGATCCGCTCCGAAGAGGCGGTCGAGTTCTTCCTCGACATTGTCCATCGTTTTGGTGTTCCCAACTCGATAATCACGGACAATGGCACACAGTTCACGGGGAAGAAATTCCTCACGTTCGTGATGACTACCACATTCGAGTGGATTGGGCGGCCGTGGCCCACCCCGAGACCAATGGGCAGGTCGAGCAGGCGAACGGCATGATCCTACAAGGACTCAAGCCATGCATTTATGACCATCTAAAACGTTTCAGCGGTCGATGGGCAGCTGAACTACCGGCCGTCCTTTGGAGCCTTCGAATGACTCCGAGTCGAGCAACCGGCTATACACCGTTCGAAGCAATCCTCCCAATCGACCTCGACCACTTCCCAATTCTGCGGGCGTCGAGGAAGGATGAAGGAAGGGTGTACTTCCGGATTCAGGTGAGGAAGGGTGTACTTCAAGCCACGGCGCTAGAGGGGCTTCGTAGGAAGGGTGTACTTCCGCAGCGGTGAAATCTTAGCGTGGGCGTTTTGCAAGCTGGGGAGCTCTTTGAAAGACCATGTGGTGATCTCTTGGCCTTACACCTACGGAAGTGTTTGGCAACATGGAGACTTTAGTCACTGAATAGTGAGGAAATCACCAACCCGTGAGTAAAGTTGTGCAACCTCTGCAGAGTGTAAAACTGTTATAACAGCCGTGCTCACGGTCACGAGCGGCATGGACCTTTCACATGGACTAGAGGGGTTGGATTGGATCTGGTGGGGTAACCAGATTCGGGTGGTGTAACCCATAGGTTACCACAGGTGGGGTAACCTCGTAGTGGTTCCGGGTGGGGTAACCCAAGGTGTTGATACAGGTGGGGTAACTCGTACTCGTCCAACAAGTGGGATAACCTTGTTGGTGTGATAACTTAGTAAATAAGTTGTTTTAATTAAAATGAACTTAGACATAGGTGATTTCTATGCAATAAACTTTATGTTAGCCTTTCCTTCTATAAGCTTGCATGTCATAATTTTCCCCCACTTGCTGAGTATGTTATGTACTCACGCGTGCTACTTTCCTGTTTTTGCTACATATACCTGCTGCTCGGATGATGAAGACTTGGACTTCTTGGACGAGGCTTACTACTAGGCGTGCGACTCCCCGGTTGACTCGCTCGTGGAGTGATGGCGTGCCACTGCGTTGTGTTTTTGCCTTGTCGGGCATGTAATAATTTGGGTATTGTAATTTACTTATGATATAATAATAACATGGTGTTTACTCGTTAGTTCACTTTTGTCTCTATGTGTGTGAAAAATTGATCCTAGCACACACATAGTTATGCATTCAGTTTTGTTTTCAAAACTGGGTGTGACACACGAAGGGTCATGATTCTATTTGGGTGATTGTGGATCGCTTCTTCAATGTCGCTCACTTCATAGTCGTCGGTACGAGGTACACGAGTGGAGCAGCTTTCTCGCCTCTACATTGGCAACATTCTGAGACTACATGGAGCCCCTCTCACCGTTGTATCGGATCGTGGTTCTCGGCTTGTGGCTAAGTTTTGGAGGAGTTTGCATGCAGCTATGGGCACTCGTTTGGACTTCAGCACAGCTTATCACCCTCGGACGGATGGTCGACAGAGCGAGTGAATCAGACTCTGGAGGATATGTTGAGAGCTTGTGTGCTCACCTACAGCAAGAATTGGGAAGAAAGCATGTCATTTGCAGAGTTCTCTTACAACAACAGGTATCAGTCAAGCATCAAGATGTCACCCAATGAGCTCTTGTATGGGAGGAAGTGCAGGACACCTCTTATGTGGGCAGAAGTTGGAGAGAGATCTTTCTATGGGCCGGACCTTGTCGGAGAGGCGGAAGAAAAGGTTGAGCAAGTGAGAGAGCATATCGAGTTGCTCGGAGCGGACGGAAGAGCTATGCGGATAAGAGGAGGAGACCTTTGGAGTTCTTTGTGGATGACTTCGTCTATCTCAAGGTCTCTCCACTTCGTGGAATGCGCAGGTTCCACGTGCTTGGCAAGTTGGCACCAAGGTTTGTTGGACCTTTTCGAGTGGTGAGGAGGATTGGATATCTCGCCTATCAGCTTGAGTTGTCGGGACACCTTCCCGGAGTGCATGACGTGTTCCAAGTTTCGCAGCTCAAGAAGTGTCTTCGTGTGCCGGAGGAGCAGGTAGCACCGGAGGTGTTGGACTTACGAGACGGTCTAGAGTACTTGGAGTATCCTGTCAGGATTCCGGATGTGGCTTTCAAGGAAACAAGGAGTCGCAAGTTCAAGTTCCGCAAGGTGTTGTGGAGCAACCACACCGAGCGAGAGGCTACATGGGAGATGGAGGATAACTTGAGGAAGGACTTCCCTCACTTGTTTGAGGATGAGAAGTGAAATCTCGAGGACGAGATTCTTGTAGGTGGGGGGGGGGGACTCGTAACATCCCAAATTGTAAACAAAACCTCCGTGTAATAAATCGCCAAGCTTTTTATTCGAATTTTCTTCGCCTTGGGCCGATTTCTTTCCGCGCAACCCACTTCCCTTCTCTTTCTCTCGCGGCCCACCAGCCCAGCCCGCCAGGAACAAGTGCATCCCCTACCTTTCTCCCCTCCCCGTACGGCACGGACGCCGAGGACATGCGGCGCGCCCGCGTGCTGCCGCCCAGCAAGCCCCGTCACCCTACCTACTCCCTCCACCTTTTTGAGCCTACAAATCCCCCCCCTCTCTCGCCGCTGCCTCTCCCCATCCCACCTCGTGCTGCCACACGGCGCAGGAGAACCCGGAACCCTAGTCGTCGCTGCCGTTGGTACCGGAGTTCACTCAGGTGAACACCCTGTCCACTAGTCTGCGCTCCTTTCTTCGCCGAGAGTTGTGGTGATCACCGTTCGTGCTTTGGCGCGAGAGAGGAGGACGAGCGTGGCAAAGGAAGTCTCCGGTCATCATCTTCTTCGCCGTCGACCATCGCTGCTGGTAGGTTTCCCTCGAGCTCAAGCGGTGTTCCTTGTTCTTCTTCGTGCGCTCTCTTTGTTGTCTCTAATCACCCCGTCCTTGGTCCTTGGTAGCGCCGGAACGAGCTAGACGCGGTCACCGCTGGAGAAACCTCGTGTCGTCGTCGTCGCCTGCTCGTAATTCCCCGTCGCCGTCTTCGTCAAGAGCCCCCGGTCCGAGCTGAGTCCTCTAGAACCTTGCTGGTAAGCGTGTGCACCTACTTCCGCCTTCCCCCTAGATTGCTCTTGGATTCTTCGTTTCCGTCACTTCCCACCGTCGTGTCGCCATGGCTACCGTCGAGGTGCTTCCTAGAGGGCAGCTCATGCTCTTTTAGTGCTGCGCGAGCTTCACCTTGTAGTGCGGGAGCCGATGTGCGCGTTTACTCAAAGAAAGGTGGATGTTTTCTCGGGTTTACCCGGAGCTCCCCTTGGCCGCCATGGCGGATCTCGCCACCGGCGAGACCCCGGTCGGTTCTTTGGTCGGGGCTGGGGCTAGTTAGCTTCCCGGCAGCTCGAGCTACCCGTGGGAGTGCTCAAAAGTGAGGATTGGGCACCCCGGAGGTTTTCCCCTTTTCACCCCACCGCCGTGTCGTCTCCAGCGAGCACGCACCGCCGTAGAGAGGTGAGCTAGTGCTCGAGGGTAGTACCGCCGGGTTCGCCTTGAGACACGCTTCACTTTGGTGCGGGTAGTGTGGTCTGCGGCGAGCTGCGTCGCTCGGGAAGTGGGAACTCCGGCAGCATTAGCGGTGGCGCTCGGGCGGTGCCGCCCCTTCCGGTGTGGTGACCTCGGGCTGGCGTCGGCGAGTGGGCCCCGCCACGTCGGGTCGGTCCATGAGATCCGCTTCGAAGTTTGGATGGACGCGGTCCATGTGGACCGCGGAGAGAGAGGAGAGAACCGGAAGCGGTGGACCCGGTCCACGGAATAGTGCCGGACCGAGGAATAAGGGGAATATTCCGAGGGAATATTCCCTGGTTTTTCTTTTTCCTGAATTTCCATAATTTCCAATAATCCTTTTTTTCTTTGGAAATTCATATCTTTTTCCTAAAGTGTCGGAAAAATATGCGGCCGATTGCGTTGGACTCGTAGCGACGTGTTCTACGCATTAGTGTAGCTTTTGGTCATGATCTAGTACCATAATTTCCATGGTTCGTTTTGTCCTTTTCCTAACTACCTTAATTTGCGTGCCTAACCCTTTTTGCGCGATCCGTATGCCGGAGGGTGCCAAGGAGTTTTCGTCGGAGCCGAAGTACGAGGAGTTTCCACTCGAGTAGCCGTTCGAGTACCCCGACCCGGACTAGGACCCGCGTTTCCAAGGCAAGCCGCAATCCTTGACCACCGTTGACGGTCCTTATGGTCCAATTTTACCGTCAACATGTTGCATCTTTTTGAATCAAACACCATCACCAAGAATAGACATAGGGATTATTTCTAACAAATTCCACTAGTCTTGGTGAAATTATGAATGCAGGTGCAATTCATATGAAAACGAGGGAAAACATGCACGAAACATGGACTTTGCAATCGACGGATTTTCCCCGGACTAAAGAATATAGTCCAAAAGCCCAAAACCACAAAACAGAGCCTCAACATCAAACCAAGCAAGTGGATTGGGCCAGTACACAGCCAGAGGAAGGCACCGAGAGAAGAATCAAGCCCGGGGAGTCCGGGCCGGTTCGGCCGAACCACCCTAGTGGGTTCGGCCGAGCCGACAGGTGGGCCCCCTGGCCCATCTTTCTCTGGCGGTTTGTCACCGACGTCCGGAGGTCGGTTCGACCTGCAATTAATGCCACCGACGTCTGGAACCGCCTCCAAGTTGCCGACCTTCCAAGGCTATAAATAAAGGGCTACACCCCCTCTCTCAACACACCACCAACATCAAGATACAAGACAAAACTCTCATCCTTAGGCCAAGGGCCTCTTGTATTTTAGTAGAATAGGAGAGAGGGCAAGGAAGAGGAAGGAGTGTTCCTCCCTTTTGTAAAGTGGAGTAGTATTTCCTTTTCTTTTACCTTGGCGTGTAAACACTCTTTTTGGTGATTTATACGTGGTGATCTACTTATCTATCGTGACATATCTTTGTGTTAGACGTAATTCTTGTTATACTTGTTTACGGGATCATCGCTTCGCAAGAAGTACTCTAGCTTTCTGAACTCGGTTCTAGGCCGAGGCTAGAGTAGTGGTCAATAGCATAGACGTGGTGTCTAGGCTGGAGATCGCCTTTGTTTGCTTTGTGTGCCCCACGGTTTGTAGAGGTAGGTGGCAGGAAGTGACAGCCCTGTCATCCAAAGGAACCCTCCACGTTCGGGTACATAGTAGAGCTTTCGTAGACCGGAGTGGCTTGGCAGACCAAGCCTAAGACGGTGCCCGAAGTAAACAAGTCTAGCTTGCGTTCGTCTACCTTTAAAGGATAAATAGATAAGAGTCACCCTCTCGACCCTATTTTGCTACGTTGTCTTGGTTGTCCTTGGGTAAACTAACCTTGTTGCAGAAATACTCTGTTCCCTGCGGATATAAATACGATACCTTGGAATACTCCCGGGTGAAGTGCTACAACGGTATTCCGTGCGCTTGCGGATTTATTCGTGACGTAAGAAATACCAACAAGCATTTCTGGCGCCGTTGCCGGGGAACGGTTGTTATCTTTGTAACAAATCAGGTTTGCCCTCGTAATCTATCTTACTTACCGTTCTGTTTTTATTTTTTTCCTTACATTCAAAATTTCACAAAAACATATCATGGAGTCACACCCAACCATCCAATCTTTCTCCACTCCACGGGGTGAACTCTTAGAGCCACCATCATCATCACAACCTATTTCTTCACCTGGCTATGAGTTCTCCCCCGATTACATTTCGATGATTAGAGGTTTATCCTTTTCGGGTTTTAAACATGAAAATCCTTATGAACACTTGCGAGAGTTTGAACATTTGTGTTCATGCCGATTGATCCATGGCATGACACAAGAAACATTGAAGTGGAAGTTGTTTCCCTTCTCTCTCAATGAGAAGGCGAAGCAATGGTACACTTACACCGCTAAGAGAGTGAACGGTGATTGGAAAGAATTGCGAGACAAATTTTGTCTAGCATTCTTCCCCGTATCTCGTATCACTTCTCTACGAGCGGAAATAATAGGCTTTCGACAAGAAGAAAAGGAAACCTTAAGTGCGTCATGGATTCGGTTCTGTTCTCTAACAGACTCCGGACCAGAATTATTGCTCCCCGAACCCGTTTTATTACAACACTTTTATTCGGGATTGAGCAACGATACCGCACTTTATCTTGACACGGCCGCGGGTGGATCTTTTTCTCATAAGACCATAGCGGAAGCACACGAACTTTTGGATCGAATTGTGGAAAACACACCTTTTTCCGCTGACTTACTCGTAGAGCCGGAGTCGAGAAGATGAGGAACTCGTTGTGCAAGAGACACAACACTTGGTGCCCATGATGGAGCACCTAGCACTCGAGTCCTCATCTAACACAAGAACAATGATAGAGGAAGATGAACCTCTTGATTTCCCATTTGAGTTCAAGGAAGAAATTTTTGAAGATTTTGGAAACACCTTGAACTACTCCTATCAAAAGAAACCAGCACTCCCTGCACCAACCCCGAACCTATTGAAAAATCTCTTCTCTTAAAAACTGTTCGGAAGTTGACAGCAATTATGAGCGATGAATGGTTGATGGAAAACGAACTTTCTTCGGAAGTTCTTCGACTTGATCATCCTAGATCAACCATTCGTGGCTCAATTCGGGGAGTAATGGTAGATGTTCTCTATAATCCTCTAGTAGGTGCCAACATCATGTCCGAATCTTTTGCTTCAACTTTATTTGGAAACGAGACATGGGCACCTTCGACAAACTCCTTAAAGCCCCACCGGGGCAATTTTTGAGAGTTTGGGGATCATTAGAGATGTTTGCATTAAGCGTAATGAAGCAGAGGTTTCCTTGGACTTTCACGTTTTCGGAATCCTGGATTTCGATGTTTTGGTCGGTCATCCCATAGAAAAGCTTTTCTTAGGGATATCACCTTCGAGGAACCTTAGACTTCACCCTCGGCAAGAAAACTTTTTCTCTTCCTATCATTCATGCACAAAACTCTTTTGCCGAGGAGCCGCTTGTGGAAGAAGAATGCATGGAGGAGGTTATGGCAATTTTTCCTCATGAAAACCCCGAATCATCCTTGGATGAAGATGCTCTTGATTTCATTTTAGAAGAGGATGATTCGGCGGAAACTTTTGAGCTGCCAGAAACTTTTACACCTACGCCACCTCCCGTAGAGCTCAAAACTCTTCCACCAGGCTTGCGCTACGTTTTTCTTCACGGAAATCCCGAAACCCCTGTCATCATAAGTGACAAGCTTTCGGAGGAGGAAACTGCAAAACTCTTAGCCGTGCTAGAAAAACATCACTCCGTTTTTGGGTACTCGCTTGGAGACCTCAAGGGAATCAGCCCTGCTCTTTGCACCCATCGCATTCCCATAGACCCCGATAGTACACCATCTAGGGAACCTCAAAGGAGGTTGAACAATGCGATGCGGGAGGTCGTTAAAAAGGAGGTCTTAAAACTTTTACATGCTGGCATTATCTATCCTGTTCCACACAGCGAGTGGGTGAGTCCAGTGCAGGTTGTACCCAAGAAAGGAGGAATGACGGTCGTCCATAATGACAAAAATGAGTTGATCCCTCAACGCACCGTCACGGGATGGAGGATGTGCATAGATTACCGAAAACTTAACAAGGCTACAAAGAAGGATCATTTTCCGCTGCCCTTCATCGATGAGATGTTGGAACGGCTGGCAAATAATTCTTTCTTTTGTTTCCTTGATGGGTATTCAGGATATCATCAAATCCCCATCCATCCCGACGATCAAAGTAAAACCACTTTCACATGCCCCTATGGAACTTACGCCTATCGACGAATGTCTTTTGGGCTTTGCAATGCACCTGCTTCTTTTCAACGTTGCATGATGTCTATCTTTTCCGACATGATCGAAGAGATTATGGAAGTATTCATGGATGATTTCTCTGTTTATGGAAAAACCTTCGATCATTGTTTAGAAAATTTAGACAAAGTCTTGCAACGTTGTCAAGAAAATGATTTAGTGCTCAATTGGGAGAAATGCCATTTCGTGGTTAGAGAAGGCATAGTTACGGGGCATTTGATTTCTGAAAGGGGGATAGAGGTGGACAAAGCTAAATTAGAAGTTATAGAAAAGCTTCCACCTCCTGTGAATGTTAGGGGCATTCGCAGCTTTACGGGACATGCGGGGTTCTATCGTCGGTTTATCAAAGATTTCTCTCAAATTGCTAGACCCCTTACAAATCTGCTTGCGAAGGATGCACCCTTTGAGTTTACTTGATGAATGCATGACTGCTTTCACTACCCTTAAGAATGCACTCATCTCAGCGCCAATTATCCAACCCCCTGATTGGACGCTGCCTTTTGAGATAATGTGTGATGCTAGTGATTTTGCTGTGGGGGCTGTTCTTGGCCAAACTAGAGATAAAAAGCATCATGCAATCTCCTATGCAAGCAAAACCTTGGCTGGAGCTCGGTTAAATTACACTACCACTGAAAAAGAGCTCCTTGCTGTTGTTTTTGCTTTTGATAAGTTTAGATCCTACTTGACTGGAGCAAAAGTCATTGTTTACACCGATCATGCTGCTTTAAAGTTTTTGCTCAATAAGAAGGATGCTAAACCTCGTTTGATACGATGGGTTCTTCTACTCCAAGAGTTTGATGTAGAAATCCGTGATAAGAAAGGAGTAGAAAATTCCGTGGCAGATCATTTGTCGCGTATACAATTCACTAACCTGCAGGAATTACCCATCAATGATTTCCTACGCGATGACATGCTGCTCCTAGTGAGGGACTCACATCCATGGTACGCCGACATTGTGAACTTCATGGCAACGGGGTACGTACCACCTGGAAAGAGCAAGAAACGACTCATCTATGAGAGTCGCCGTCACTTATGGGAAGAGCCCTTCCTTTACCGTGTCTGCGCCGATGGATTGCTAAGGCGATGTGTGCCCATACCCGAGAGCACACGAATCATTGAGAAGTGCCATGCATCGCCATACGGGGGACACTACGGCGTGTTTCGTACACAGGCCAAGATATGGCAAAGTGGCTTCTTTTGGCCAGCCATGTACGAAGACACAAAGGAATTTGTCGGGCGATGCCCGGAATGTCAAAAAGTTGGAGGCATCACGGCAAGAGATGCAATGCCCCTCAACTACAATTTACAAGTCGAGCTCTTCGACGTATGGGGCATTGACTTCATGGGACCGTTCACCAAGTCACATGACTGCGAATACATCTTGGTGGCGGTAGACTACGTGTCTAAGTGGGTGGAAGCAATGCCTTGCGGGGCCGCAAATGCCAAGCATGCTCGCCGGATGTTCCACGAAATTATCTTCCCAAGGTTTGGAACACCGAAGCTAGTGATAAGCGACGGAGGGTCTCACTTCATTGATAAGACCTTCCGAAGCTTCCTAAGAGAACTTGGATCAAGGCATAATATCGCTACTCCATACCACCCTCAAACCGGTGGGCAGGCCGAGACCTCAAACAAGCAAATCAAGCGGATCCTGCAAAAGACCGTAACAGAAATGGGGAAGGGATGGAAGGACAAGCTACCCGATGCACTATGGGCATACCGTACAGCATACAAGACACCCATAGGCATGTCCCCATACCAGCTCGTGTACGGGAAAACATGTCATTTACCCGTCGAGATGGAACACCGAGCGTATTGGGCCATCCGGAAATGGAACATGGACTTTAATGGTGCCGGACGCAAAAGAAAAATGGAGATAGCTGAGTTAGAAGAATGGAGAGACAAAGCTTACCACAACTCAGCTATATACAAAGAAAGGACAAAAAGGTGGCACGACAAAAAGATAAAGATAAAGGTATTTAAGGTTGGAGATAAGGTCTTGCTATTCAATTCACGGGTGAAACTCTTCGGGCATGGAAAATTAAGAAGTAAATGGGACGGACCATACACGGTTATTGACACCTCGTCACATGGAGCAATCACACTTCAAGACGACGAAGGTAAAATATTTAAGGTAAATGGTCAGCGCCTTAAAATTTATTTCGAGCCCGATAAAGATAAAGAATTTGATGTCATGCACTTGATTAATTTAAATTTTCTCTCATGATAGCTCTTTCTTATCTATCATCCCGTAGTAGCTCTTTCCCTGAAATAATTTTAGCAAGCAATCAACCAGAAAAAGAAGGGGACCGAGAGGGGCCCACTACGGTTCGGCCGAACCCCCTTGCTGGTTCGGCCGAACCAGTACTGAACCCCAAACGGTCACTTTTTTCTTTCATCTTTTGTCTCCAACGGTCACAAGATCAAATCTCCCTGCTTAGTGCCTTCCATGCTGCGGGAAAAATCAAATTAATTCTTTCCATGCTTTTATCTATAAATGAAGGTGTTTTCTTTCATTTTTCCCTTGCACCTTTCTTCCACCTTGTCCATTTCGCACAAAAAAAAAAGCTTTTGCCCAGCACCATGGACAGCAGCATCCCAAGCCTCGACGTCTCCGTCACCACCAGCGAGCTTTGCCGCCAAGTCGGCCTCGAAGACATCCTTGATCATGTCTCCATTCCCGGCGAGCAAGCCTTGATGATCCATGATCTACCGCTCGCTATTGAACCTCCACCCACAGCAGCAAGAACACCCTCCAAGAGCTCTCCCGCTGCTGTGGCACCTCGCCAAAAGAAGGGGAAATCTACCCCCAAGAAGAAGAGCGCCGACGCCGCCGACAACGCTCTCCTTCCTGGAGAGAAGTACGTCGGCACCCTCGCTACCAAGAGCGGGCAGGTGGTGCACCATCAATATGAGGGCGCAACCTGCCTAGCCCCATCAAGAAGCCCGGCGAGAGGTTCAAGATCAAGGGAATCCGCGGTGGCGGAAAGCAGCTCATCCCGCCGCTCACCTCGGCGGAAAAGAGAGACGCCCGCGAATCCGTGGGCGACACTCCTCCTAAGAGGATAAGGAGGCGTCTCTCTCCCTCTCCCATCAAGAGGGCAGGGGGAATGTATGAAAGCGAGGAGGAGAAAACTCCTAAAAAAAGCCCCTACCAAATCCTCCTCGCTAAACACGTTGATCTCCGCGAAGCCCATGAACGCCTACGTGATAATGTCGCGGAGATCAAAGACGCTATTGAAGACTTGAAGGATGCCCAGGCGAGCCATCGCCGCAGCACCAACTCCAAGATCAAGCGTCTCTTCAAGGACGCGGGGAAGGAGGACGAATACGACGTTTAAAATGAACCTTCCCGCGTTCATCATTTCCCGCGAGGCACATTTTTATCATTTTTTTCAATTCCTCAAGATTGTAATGCGCCTGCTCTTTTAAATTTTTAATCATATTAGTGCTCCCCGGTCTTCCCTTACCGGTAGAGCAAGTTTTGTTTCGAAATATCTTTGTCTATTTTGAAGAAAACAGGCAAAAAGGCAAGTGTGGGGGGGACATCGCGGAAAGCAAAGACAAACACACGCGTAGCGCGCAGAAACATCACGAGGAAAACAACACAAACACAACCTGCGAAACAGAGCACCGGTGGGGCCCGGAGCCGGTTCGGCCGAACCCACAAGGGTGGTTCGGCCGAACCCTGGTGGGTCCCACTCAGCCCCTGCTTCCTCGTGGCACTTGAGTTTGTTTCCCACACTTCCTTTTCGCCTACTTTATTTGTCAAGTTCATTACGAGACGCGAAAAACAATTACTAAAACTTGACCAACTAAAACTTGGGAAGATTTCTTTTGAATACCTTTTCCCAAGTCTCTCCCTAATGCTCTCATGATGATCTTGCACACTTTTTATTACTCGCTTCATCACCACTTGCCTGTGAACAAATAATCAAATCCATAGGACCCATGTTTCTCTAGATTATTGGCAAGTGTGATATGGCTCGACGAAATGATCTTATGCTTAGCTTACCGAGTCCTTGGGAATTTTATTTTACAAAACAAAAATACCATGGCTTCATGCTCCTCTCTTGATACAAAAATGCCTACCAATGCCATATGATGATCATACCTTGCAAAACTTACATACATATGCTGCTTGTGATTGCAATGAGCTTTACCAAAATCGAGTGACCCTAGAGAGAAACTTGTCATGCTCTCTTGATCAAGATCACGTACACTCCACCAGAAAAAAAAAAAAAAAAGGGGCTAAACTCCTACACTGGGAGCTAGCACCCCACCAAAATAAAGACACTCCTCGTTTGCACCTCTTTTTACCTCTCTCTCTCTCTCTCAATCACGCATAAACGAGACATGGCTATGTAAAAAAGAAAAGCTCACACAGATGAGCAATGAAAAGAAAGCTCACAAAGATGAGCAATGAAAAAGAGAGAAGAAAAGAGATGCTCAAGCATAGAGCAAGAAAAGAAAAGAAAGAAAATAAAAAGATAGCCATGTCTCGAAAATGCAAAATAAAGAGAGGTCAATTGCAATAGGAGTTGTCACTTTTTCATATCCATACACACACGCACTTCTTGATCAAGGTTGCATGACTTGGCTTCTCCATGGATCCTTTCTTTTGGCTTAGCAATATTTGTGATACAAGTATGCCTCTCTCATTCCCTACCGAGCTCCACATACAAGCCTAAGAAGTAGGAAAAAGAGAGGCAACACAATGCCTTGGTGAGGAAAACACTTTTTGAGCGATTCAAGAGAATCGAAGAGGAGCGGGAGTCATGTTGTTTATTTTCAAAACTTTCAAAAACCCAAGGTTCTTAGTGAGCAAAAGTATAGTGACTTGAGTCATGAGCTGTTCCACTTATCAATCATCCAAGAATGCATGTTAGCCACCGTCATGTTCACAAGTAAAACGGTGTGGCTTGTAATAACATGTGTGCAGGTCTCTAAGGGGAGAGATCTCTCAACTTACGCTCCCACCTTTACTCGAGGACGAGCAAAGAGCTAAGTGTGGGGGGTCTTGTTGACGGTCCTTATGGTCCAATTTTACCGTCAACATGTTGCATCTTTTTGAATCAAACACCATCACCAAGAATAGACATAGGGATTATTTCTAACAAATTCCACTAGTCTTGGTGAAATTATGAATGCAGGTGCAATTCATATGAAAACGAGGGGAAAACATGCACGAAACATGGACTTTGCAATCGACGGATTTTCCCGGACTAAAGAATATAGTCCAAAAGCCCAAAACCACAAAACAGAGCCTCAACATCAAACCAAGCAAGTGGATTGGGCCGAGTACACAGCCGAGAGGAAGGCACCGAGAGAAGAATCAAGCCCGGGGAGTCCAGGCCGGTTCGGCCGAACCACCCTAGTGGGTTCGGCCGAAGCCGACAGGTGGGCCCCCTGGCCCATCTTTCTCTGGCGGTTTGTCACCGACGTGCGGAGGTCGGTTCGACCTGCAATTAATGCCACCGACGTCCGGAACCGCCTCCAAGTTGCCGACCTTCCAAGGCTATAAATAAAGGGCTACACCCCCTCTCTCAACACACCACCAACATCAAGATACAAGACAAAACTCTCATCCTTAGGCCAAGGGCCTCTTGTATTTTAGTAGAATAGGAGAGAGGGCAAGGAAGAGGAAGGAGTGTTCCTCCCTTTCGTAAAGTGGAGTAGTATTTCCTTTTCTTTTACCTTGGCGTGTAAACACTCTTTTTGGTGATTTATACGTGGTGATCTACTTATCTATCGTGACATATCTTTGTGTTAGACGTAATTCTTGTTATACTTGTTGTTGGCATCTCTTAAGGTCACGCGGAAAGAAACACGTGACCGCGGGAGAGCCAAGGGTTTAAGTCACTTGCACTATTTAACCAAATAATCCACATCCAGTACAAGTACTAGATATGTATTATAAGGTGGGTCATGAATATCCGCAAGCGGACGGATAACCCGTTGTAGCATTTCACCCGAGAGTATTCAAGGGTATCGTATTTATATTTTCCCAAAGGAAGACATGGTTGATAAGAGTACTTATGTTCATGGTGTTACAAAAGAATGATGAAGTATTCACATTCCAATGCAGGGGTTAGGAGCAATAAGTTGAGGATAGTGTGACACACACCAAGGCGATGCATTCTCTTATAAAAGGGATAGAGGCGATCCTAGATAAAGCTAAACTAGACTAGCAGACCACTACTCCTAATGATACAACATTCATATGAGTGCGCAGCTTCTACCTAACATCCAAGATCATGCAAGCGCAAGCAAGCGTCTAATGCCTAGGCATCATCGGGAGATCCGTCTTACGCGAGGTCTGCCTCGCGACTCCGGCTTTTTAGACTCCTATGCCATGCCCGAACGTGGAGGATTACTTTGGATGACAAGGCTGTCACTTCTTGTCACCTACCTCTACAAACCGTGGGACACGAAGCACATTCAACGGTGGGTAGATAACCCCGACACCGTGCCGGCGTCACTAACCACAACTCTAGATCCCTCGAGGCACCGACATGGTGGTAAATCTAGAGCACCCTTGCGGGACGATGAACCCGAAGCCTATTCATAAGAACACTAGCCTAACTAGCATAAGCTAGACGAAAGGATCAAAGCTAGCACTAAGTCATGCAAAGGCGTTCGTCGCTCAAGAATGAGCGACGAACGGCAATTAATCAAGTAAGATCGGGAGTAATCGGTGATCAAGTATGAACGAACGAAGAACATTCGATATGAGTTCATCTTCTATTAATGAAGAACGAAGAACGAACGACGAACTCATATGAACGAACGATGAACGATCAAACAAGATCATGATTACTCTATAAAGCTCATGACAAGGATATGAACGAAAGTATTCCATATATAAAAGATCAAGTCTCATAGAGAGAGGATACAAGAGCTATACCCAATTTTCCACAAGACTTTGGGAGCAATGAGGCAGCCCACTACTAAGCCTAGCACTACCTAGAAAGCCTCTAAACTTCTAGTGTGAGGAGAGAATGATCCTTGTGTTGTTGTGTGTGTTAAGGAGGGGGGTACCCCTCCTTATATAGGCTTGAAAGGTCGGCTCCTGGAGGCGGTTTCGTAGGTCGGTGGCATTTAATGCGCGTGGAACCGACCTCCGGAGGCGGTGGGCAAACCGCCGAGAGAAAAGTGGGCCGGGGGGCCACCATGACGGTTCGGCCGAACCGCCTTGTTGGTTCGGCCGAACTGCCACCGGCCCCTCCTGAGGCTGGGCTTTGGCGGTTGGCTCCCCCACTTGGATGTTGGTCTTTGATCCAGGTGCGTGAGGCCTTATTTGTGTTGGATTTCGTGGTCGTTGGCCTTTTATCTTGGAGTTGATTCCCGCGGCGAAGTGGAAGTTTTGTAAAAGTGTTGATTTGTCGCCTCGGGGCACTGGAATTCATCATTTTCCACCTGCACACTAAAAATCTAGAGGTACACGTGGAACTAGGTTATTTCTAAGTAAAATGCATGCAAGACATGCCTAGTCCTTCTCATTTATTTGACTAATTGACGGTCGAAATTGGTCCGTAACGACCGTCAACAAGCCCCCCAAGCTTACCCCTTGCTCGTCCCGAGCAAGTAGTAGAACTTTAGGTTGTTGATCGGGAGTTGCTACAATGCCTACTTCTCAAAGGTACCAAGTGTATAACAAAGATACTCATCCTTGAGTTGAATAAGTTGGCAATGGTAACTCACCCTTCCCCTTAGTCCTCATGGGGCTTTGTGCTTTTCACTTTACCTTGGGCGGTTGAGAGAGAGAACGGTGTATAGAGCATTTATTTTCTCTTCCCTTGTCTTGCTTTTTATTCTCAGGACGTTTTCAAAAAATATTTTTTTTTTTTTCAAGTAAAACCACGTTCCACAAGTGATGCTCTCGAATCGCTCTAATGGTGTTTATATTCCTCACCAAGGCATGTGTATTGCCTCATCCTACATCTAATAGGCTTTTGTGGAGCTCAAGGTAGGGTATGAAATGAGGCATACTTGCATTCATATTTTTGCGAAACCAAAAGAGTGGATCCATGGAGATAGCAAGTCATACAATCGTAGATCAAGATGTGCAAGTGTGAAGATGATGGTGGTGGTGTATTTGACTACTCCTCTTTTTGTTTCACCTCTTTTTATTTTGGATTTTGGGCATGGCTATCTTTTCTTCTTTCTTTTTCCATGCTCGAAATGAGAGCAGCATCTTTTTCTTGCTCATCTTTTGTGAGCCTTATTTTCTTTTTCTTTTGCATAGCCATGCCTTCTTTTGATATTTTAAGAGAGGTGATAAAATGTGAGGAGTGTCTTTATTTTGGGTGGATGGCATGACATGTTGCTAACTTCCGGTGTAGAAGTGTAGCATATGAGGTGGAGTGTGTACGTGATCTTGATCATGAGAGTATGAAAAGCATCTCACTAGGGTCACACAATTTTGATAAAGCTCAATGAAGTAACAAGTAGCAAATGAGTAAGGTTTTCAAGGGAAATTTGCATATGGCTTTGGTAGGAATTTATCATCACTTGGGAACTTATAGATTTTGCAATTTTTGGGAACAGAATTCCGGAGATTTTAAGCTCAACTTAGGACAAGATCATAGCAGCTCTTTTTACCATATCATCATCTCACAACAACTTAGGTGCAGCTCAAGCATGTGCAGCCCACAAGTTTCAGGTTCTAAGCAAGTTTTGCTAGCCACCAAACTCAAAACTAGGAGAGTTCTAAATTATAGACTAGGCACATGAGAGAAATAAAACAGAGCAACTATTCATCATCTCAACATAGAAAGACTAGCAACATACTTGCAGCGTATAAAAGGGAACTAAGCTACTTCTTTTTGTTCTTTTTAGTTTTATCATTTTTATTTTGTTTTTCATATGAGAGGCAAGAACAAGCAAAAACAAGAGACAATAAAGGATACAAGTTGCGATACATGATACCTTAGCGGGGGTGCTGCCCCCCAAGCTTGTTCTTGCTCATGGGTTTGGTGGAATGAACCCCATGTGACGGAAGTAAGCCAAAAGATCGGCTCGTTGTTGCTCCGTCATGTTGGTGAGGGCGGTGAGCTGGGTGTCGGTGCGCTCTTGCCATTGATGAGTTTGCAAGATGTGTTGGTTGAGCGCATACTCGGTGTCTTCCGCCGTGGTTTGGAGTCTTCCCATTTGTGAGGAGAGGTTGTTCATCTCCTGCACAAAGTTGTAGCCTTGGGCTGATCCGGAGTCGGTGGAGTGTTCCTCCCATTGTTGTTGTGGAGAAAACAGCCCCGGGCCATATCCCGGAGTTTGCCACGCCGATCCCCCGGCCATGTGAGGTGGCGGGGCTGGGTACCCACCGGGAGAAAACCCGGGGTGGCTGTACCCCGGCTCGCCATGAGTCGTGGGGTGCGGTGTGGGCATCTCGGAGGTAGATGGTTGTTCTGATCTGTGCGCCCCCTGCGAGAAGATACACTCCTGCGAGACCGCTGCGCTTCTTGGAGCTCAATGGTTAGATTTTTGAGAGTATACAAACGAAGGTCCGGGTTAGGTAACCGAAACTCGTTTGCATATCCCACAAAATAATATATGAGGGAATCGTTCGGACCATTCTTAAGAGAGTGACCTTGAATAAGATAATCTTTATTTATAAGAGAGCGAGGTGTAGCAAGGTATTCAACATTAGCATCATGTAAAGCTCCCACCCGCATGGCAATTCGTGTCACTAGAGAGGTACATTCAATTGGTCCTATCGTCCCAAGATTTTCTATCCATTGGCAAATCATGGCTTTCACGGGAGCAATCTTAATCTTATCGACCGCAGCAAAAGAATTTTTAGCTCATCCTCGCGCACAATTCGAATATCACTCCTTGGAAAAAGAGTGATAGCAATCCACATGTGCATAAAACGCAAGGTAGGATGATGGATGTGATTAGTTCTAGGTCGCACGCAACTAGGAAGACCCGTAATCCTTTCCCAAAAAGCATGCTTTGAAAAGCGAGGAAGGGCACCATCCAAGTCGGTATTGCAGCGAGTATTAAAGCCAAGAAGAGTGCTAAGTTCTTTCCAAGTCAAACGGTAGGATTCACGGAAAAACCGAAAAGAAATTCCTTCATCTACCGTTTGTAGGGTGCATAAAAACTGAAGTGTAAGCAAGCGGGAACCCGGCTCATTTACACTAGCAAAATCTGTCCACCCTAAGGCTTTAAATACTTGAGCAAATTCAGCATCCATACCTATTTTGTGCAGCAGCTCCGTGTCAAATGCTCGCGTAGGAGCAAAGAGACGGTGTTGGAGAAGCGTGTAGGTGCGCGTCTCGTGCTCGCCCACTAAGTCGAGGTCGGTGTCGGTGAGGAGACGATGCTCGATGTTGCCCTCTTGCCCTTCTTCCTCGACTTGTGGTGGTGAACTTGGCGGTGACTCGACTACGGGGCGTGCGCGGGTGCTTCGACGTAAAGAGCTTGAACTTGAGCGTGAGCTCAAGGACCTCTTGATTGACCCGAACAGCTTCTTGGCACCGGTCATGGCTGCACACAAAGAGAGCAAGAATGCAAGAACAAAAATTCCGAACGGGTCATGTGAGGGAAAAAATCAAATTAGCGACACCGTCGGTTGTTCATGTGAGCAAGAAATCGCAACTCGAGAAAACCAAACAAAAACAAATCAAACCAAAAACTAGACAGACACACCAAGAGCAAAAGATTTATGCAGAACTTTTAGGCAATGAGCAAGTGAGGACAATGGAAAACTTGAGAGTAATGAGAATGAAGTGAGTGAGGAGTGGAAATGATAGTGTGAGAGGGGAGAGAGCTGCGGCCGAGGCCACCTCTACTTATAGCTCACGAAGTAGCCGTTTTGAGCGTTAGGAGGGGCATATGACCGTTGGGAAAAAGGACAGGACCGAGCAACGGTCATGGCGGTTCGGCCGAACCAAGGAGGTGGGTTCGGCCGACCTGCTGTGGGTCCCTTTTGCTCCCCCTTTTGGCCCATAGCTCCCAACGGCCAAATGATCATTGACCATGGTTGCTACGTCCGAGATATTCCTCAGAAATTTTTGCTCAAGAAATCCAAAGAAAGTTGCCTCAAATTCAGCTTTATTCGAAAAATCAAATCTCGAGAAAAAGTGTTGGAGAAAATTCCAACATGCAAAAATTGTTTTTGGATTTTGTATAAGGATACAAGGGTTGTCCAAAAGTTTCAAACAAAGTAGGAAAATTTGGACGTAAAAGGATTTTGGTTTTCAAATTTTCTATGCATGGCGAGTGAGAAAAAAAAAAATCAAATATGCTTGGCGGAAAATCCAAATAAATGAAATGAAAATTATCTTGTGATAAAATAGAATATGCAGGGAGATGCATGTGGTGGAAAACAAAAATCAAAAGAAATCGAAAGATAATACCGATTTATCCTGTCGACCGGGGCTTTGCCATTTTAAGTGCGGCGAGCGAGGACTTCTCCATTTCTTTTCATCCTTGTGGTGCGGGCCCTTTCCCTGGAGAAGAGGATGAAGATGGCTGCACCTTCTTCACTTGCCACACTTGTTTGGTCTTTGTTGATGTAGGTGGCTTTGTGTCTTGAAGGACTGGCTTCTTGGCCCATAATCCCGGCCTTGCTTGTTGCGAGGCTTCTTGGGTTGGTACCATGACGGATTCTCAATTTTGTCAAGTTGCTTCCAAAAGGCGACGAGACTATCCGTCTTTCTTGGCGTCACTTCAACTTCACGGATGTTTGAGGGATTTGGCCCATACTTGATCTTGATCATTGAGCATTGTTCTTTTCTTGGTTGGAACTCAAACTTTTCCTCCTTCCCATTGATGTGGAATCGGATTTCTCCATTCCCAACATCAATTTGGGCGTTTGCGGTCTTTGAGGAAGGGACGTCCCAAAATGAGGGCGTGTTCTTGTCGATATCCATCTCAAGCACCACAAAGTCCACCGGTATGAAGTTGCCTCGAATTTTTGCGGCACGTCTTCGGCTATTCCCGCGGGGTAGCGGACCGAAGAGTACTGCCAATTGCAACCTCATTGGTGTAGGAGTCAAGGTTGTGTAGCTCAAACGATCAAAGACTTCTTTGGGCATCACGCCGACGCTTGCCCCAAGATCACATAAGGCCTGGTCGAAGTGGTGTGCCCCAATGGAACATGATATTGTGGGGCAGCCGGGGTCCTTCTTCTTTTACGGAAGCCGATTGAGTATAGCTGCGCTACACTCCTCTGTGAGCTTGACCATTTCCTCGTTGGGTAGTGGCCTCTTGTTGTTGAGGATGTCTTTAAGGTAGCGTGCATATGTGGGCACCTGCACCATGTCCAACAATGGCACGTTGACATGAATCCTTCGGATGGTCTCGACGAATCGAGCAAATTGTTCATCCTCCTTTGGCTTCCTGTTTACGTGAGGGAATGGCAAAAAGCTTGTGTCTTGAAATTCAATTCCATTCTTCCCTTCACTTGGCTTCGGTTCTTCTTCTTTTTCTTTGGTAATAGAAGGGCTTTCCTCCTCCAGGTCGTTCTGTTCTTCTTTCTTTGCATGGTTAGGATATGGCGGATCCCGAGTGGATTTTCCTCCCTCGTGGTAACCGCATTAACATTTTCCAAAGAAGACTCGGGTTGCCCAGGGATCTTCCCAGAATTAGAACCGGGAATAAGAGCAGCTAGGCTGAGCAACTTGGGTTTCAATCATTTTATTAAAGCTCGGCTGATTTTTGAAAGCGAGAGGAGAAACCTTCTATTTGTGCGATTATGTTTTCTAAGACTTTATCATTGGCAGCAAGCTTTTTGTTGATAGATTCGTTAATTTTAGCTTGGCCATAAACCAAATCTTTCAAGGAAGGTTGATTATTGTTAAAGCCGAGAAAAATTGTTACCTCCTTGATATGATGGTCGGTTTTGGTTGTACCCTTGTCCTCCGTTTGGACGATACCCGTTGTTGTTGTTCATGTAGAACACCTCTTCATGGGTATGGGGGCAATCCTTCCCCATATGGCCGGTGTTCCCGCACTCCTCACACGTCATGTGTGAGTCCAATGCATGAACACCACCATTTGCGTTGTGTTCGTCCAAGCGTTTTATGAGGAGGTCAACCTTGGCGGACGGCATGTCCACCTCCTTGACGGGGTGTACGCCTCTTGCGCGTGTTTGGAGTCGATCATCGCTCCACCCTTGATTGGAGACCATCTTCTCTATGAGTTCTTTTGCTTGGGCAATAGTTTTGGAGAAGAAGGCTCCTCCAGCGACGGCATCCATATGTCCACGGGTTGTTGGTGTCAACCCGTTGTAGAAATGTTGAAGAATGAGCCATTCCTCCATCCCATGGTGAGGGCAGGCGAGAATGTATTCTTGAAGCCTTTCCCATGCCTCGGGCATGGATTCGTTTGTCGCTTGCTTGGAAACTTGCAATTCTTCCACGAAGGGCATTGGTTTTGCCCATCGGGAAAAACTTGGCGAGGAACGCCGTGGAACATTTGTTCCAAGTGTCAATGCTTGCACGATTGGCATAAAACCAGCTGTTTCGCCTTCCCAAGGAGGGATAGGGGAAACGGGCGGAGTTTGATAGCATCTTGGTTGGCTCCGGCCGTGGGCGATGTGTTGCATATTTCCGGGAAGCTGTTGGAGATGAGAGTTGGCGTCCTCGGAGGCCTTTCCACAAAGGGAATGGCTTGCACCATAGTGATGAGGCTGGACTTGATGTCAAGTCCTGCGGCACCGGCGTCGACGTTGGGCCCAATGGGCACATTGGCGACGGAGGGCGCGAAGTAGTCACGAAGGGTCCTTTCAGCCATGAGTGTTGAGGTTGATGGTGCGGAAGATGCGGGCTCGCTTGTCGTGGGTTCTTGAGGAGAGACAACGACGCGAGGTCGAGTCTTTCTCGCAAGAGCCTCGGGATTATCAACGAAGTTTTCCGGCAAGTCGAATCCACGCATGCACTATCCTGTTTTCACCTTTGAGAGAAAACGGATCAAGGTTAGCTTTGCAAGGGCAATGATTAAATCATCATCAAGTGTAATCATGAACATTCATTGTATTCTTATTAACCAATGTCTTCCCCGAGCAACGGCGCCGGAAATGCTTGTTGGCATCTCTTAAGGTCACGCGGAAAGAAACACGTGACCGCGGGAGAGCCAAGGGTTTAAGTCACTTGCACTATTTAACCAAATAATCCACATCCAGTACAAGTACTAGATATGTATTATAAGGTGGGTCATGAATATCCGCAAGCGGACGGATAACCCGTTGTAGCATTTCACCCGAGAGTATTCAAGGGTATCGTATTTATATTTTCCCAAAGGAAGACATGGTTGATAAGAGTACTTATGTTCATGGTGTTACAAAAGAATGATGAAGTATTCACATTCCAATGCAGGGGTTAGGAGCAATAAGTTGAGGATAGTGTGACACACACCAAGGCGATGCATTCTCTTATAAAAGGGATAGAGGCGATCCTAGATAAAGCTAAACTAGACTAGCGAGACCACTACTCCTAATGATACAACATTCATATGAGTGCGCAGCTTCTACCTAACATCCAAGATCATGCAAGCGCAAGCAAGCGTCTAATGCCTAGGCATCATCGGGAGATCCGTCTTACGCGAGGTGCGCCTCGCGACTCCGACTTTTTAGACTCCTATGCCATGCCCGAACGTGGAGGATTACTTTGGATGACAAGGCTGTCACTTCTTGTCACCTACCTCTACAAACCGTGGGACACGAAGCACATTCAACGGTGGGTAGATAACCCCGACACCGTGCCGGCGTCACTAACCACAACTCTAGATCCCTCGAGGCACCGACATGGTGGTAAATCTAGAGCACCCTTGCGGGACGATGAACCAGAAGCCTATTCATAAGAACACTAGCCTAACTAGCATAAGCTAGACGAAAGGATCAAAGCTAGCACTAAGTCATGCAAAGGCGTTCGTCGCTCAAGAATGAGCGACGAACGGCAATTAATCAAGTAAGATCGGGAGTAATCGGTGATCAAGTATGAACGAACGAAGAACATTCGATATGAGTTCATCTTCTATTAATGAAGAACGAAGAACGAACGACGAACTCATATGAACGAACGATGAACGATCAAACAAGATCATGATTACTCTATAAAGCTCATGACAAGGATATGAACGAAAGTATTCCATATATAAAAGATCAAGTCTCATAAAGAGAGGATACAAGAGCTATACCCAATTTTCCACAAGACTTTGGGAGCAATGAGGCAGCCCACTACTAAGCCTAGCACTACCTAGAAAGCCTCTAAACTTCTAGTGTGAGGAGAGAATGATCCTTGTGTTGTTGTGTGTGTTAAGGAGGGGGGGTACCCCTCCTTATATAGGCTTGAAAGGTCGGCTCCTGGAGGCGGTTTCGTAGGTCGGTGGCATTTAATGCGCGTGGAACCGACCTCCGGAGGCGGTGGGCAAACCGCCGAGAGAAAAGTGGGCCGGGGGGGCCACCATGACGGTTCGGCCGAACCGCCTTGTTGGTTCGGCCGAACTGCCACCGGCCCCTCCTGGGCTGGGCTTTGGCGGTTGGCTCCCCCAGCTGGATGTTGGTCTTTGATCCAGGTGCGTGAGGCCTTATTTGTGTTGGATTTCGTGGTCGTTGGCCTTTTATCTTGGAGTTGATTCCCGCGGCGAAGTGGAAGTTTTGTAAAAGTGTTGATTTGTCGCCTCGGGGCACTGGAATTCATCATTTTCCACCTGCACACTAAAAATCTAGAGGTACACGTGGAACTAGGTTATTTCTAAGTAAAATGCATGCAAGACATGCCTAGTCCTTCTCATTTATTTGACTAATTGACGGTCGAAATTGGTCCGTAACGACCGTCAACACTTGTTTACGGGATCATCGCTTCACAAGAAGTACTCTAGCTTTCGAACTCAGTTCTAGGCCGAGGCTAGAGTAGTGGTCAATAGCATAGACGTGGTGTCTAGGGCTGGAGATCGCCTTTGTTTGCTGTGTGCCCCACGGTTTGTAGAGGTAGGTGGCAGGAAGTGACAGCCCTGTCATCCAAAGGAACCCTCCACGTTCGGGTACATAGTAGAGCTTTCGTAGACCGGAGTGGCTTGGCGGACCAAGCCTAAGACGGTGCCCGAAGTAAACAAGTCTAGCTTGCGTTCGTCTATCTTTAAAGGATAAATAGATAAGAGTCACCCTCTCGACCCTATTTTGCTACGTTGTCTTGGTTGTCCTTGGGTAAACTAACCTTGTTGCAGAAATACTCGTTCCCTGCGGATATAAATACGATACCTTGGAATACTCCCGGGTGAAGTGCTACAACGGTATTCCGTGCGCTTGCGGATTTATTCGTGACGTAAGAAATACCAACAACCACTCCTGCTCCTATTTAGCAGCTTGCATTAATTGACTCTTACATTTGAACTATTACTTGCACTTGTAGTATACCTATGCCATATCATGCTTTCCTTGCCACCGATTGCCATAGGTTGTTCTACTCGTTATTGCTCGCATGCTTAGTGATTGCTTAGTTGCTTAATTGAACCCCACATGATGATTATACATGTTTTCGTGTTAAATAAAATGTAGGTGCTTCTTAGGTGTCGAGTTTCTATACTAGATACCCTGTACGACTTTGCGGGGGCGAGTGTAGGTGATCGGGTGCTTGGGAGACTTTTGGGGAGTCTCTAGTTGGAGAGTGCCTGTTGCGGGCACGGTTTTGTAGGGACCTTGGGTTATGGGGTCCCTGTTGTGGTGACACTCGTTGTTGAGACTCGTGGTTTGAGGAGGGGTTGGTGACTCGCCCCGACGGCTTGAGGACCGGTTCTTGTGCTTGCTTGCTCTTTGGTTTACTAGCATACCACGTGACCCGTATGGGTGAGCTGGATCAGGATACTTAGTAGAGGACTGGGTGGCCCGCCGTGGTGCAGAGTTAGTGTTAGTGGGTTTTTGGAGCTTTTGTCTCGACCCATGAGTAGAGGATATCCCACCTGGCCCGTGGTACGCCTTTCACACCTTCGGGACCTTTCTTTCCGTGTTGTGGTTAGAGGATCCCGGACACGAGAGACGGGCACCTACCAGTCAATGCTTTGTTGAATGATCTTGTGAGTGTTGCTGTGTTTAGACCATGACGGTGGTCCTATGTTGTAGTACATCTTCACGTTGGTACGGATGCTTACTCTTTGCAGAGATATATAATCTATACGTATAACCTAGCCCAAGGTATTGGGTACTACCACTGAGCAACCCACTTGATTAGTTTACTTCTTCTCTCCTCCGATAGGTGTTTTACTTCCGACTTCGAGCTGTGGTCCAGTGGAGGTGTGCTGGACATAAAATTTGACCCTTGCAGGATTGTGTTGTTTTTTGCAAGGCCACTTATAAAATTTGACTAATAATAAAATATGATTCACATAGACTTAAGGAATAATTGCTTTAGGTGCTAGCCCTTGCCTATCCTTGAAATATCCAAACATGCATACATTGTTGCTAGGTAGTTGCGGCTTGTTGAGTACTTTATGTACTCACGGCTTTCCCACTTTGTTTTTCGGACGCTGGTACAGAGGATCCCGCCGACCCTACCGACAGAGCCAACGGAGAGGAGTGACGGTCTCGCCTACACTCGAGTGCTTGTGGGTGTTGGTCTTCGTCGCCGTTCTTCATGTGAGACGCTTCCGCTAGTTTTCATTCATGTTCTCTCGTTGGCCTGCGAGCCACGCACTTTGCATCCATGAGATTTGAGATTTGAACTTGGTAATGTATTATTAGAGATTCTACTATCTTACCTTGCTTTTACTCTATCTTATGGTTTGTTGATGCTATATTGTGATGGATGTACGTGCCACACTCCTGGGAGTCGCAAAGAGGTACAAAGGGTTCAGATTTCACTTTGGTGAAATTCGGGTCCTCACAGTGGAATAAATTATTATTTGTGGCAGCATTCCAAGGCAGAAAAACGGTCACCTGCCATTTCAACGTTCATACACACACACACAGAAGACCGTTGGCCATATGTAGAAAAAGTTGGTATTCTCTGCACGTAAATTCACATCGACACATGTCTAGAGAACATGGCGGAAGCCTCGCTTTACCGTGGATAAGCATAAAGCCATCTAAGTCATAGCTTGATAGAGTAAGTGAAATGTAAATGGAAGCAATACACTGCCACTACTACACACGCAACAAACAGCATCATACATTAAGTAGAGAAATGACCTTTTAAATTGTGACACCTCGTGTCCTAATTTTTGCGAGTTAGTATTTTTAAAACTAATCTCAGGACTGGGTTGACCCACCCAAGAAGTTTCATTGACATGCAAAGTGTTTTGGACACTTTTTAAATTCAAAAACACTTTGGTTTGAACTACAACCCCAATTTCTACAACATAAGTTTGGTCGACCAAAAATATATGTTGTAGGGCATGTCAAATGAAAAATCTAGGACAAAACCCCACTGGATTTCATCAAGATTTGATACCCCAAATAAATCAGACAAACTTAGCATTTAAGCCTTTTCTCTGAATTTTCAGAATTAATCTAGAAAGGATTTTTGAGTAAAATCAACGTGCATGTCACTTTCTAGAGCTATACTTTTCAGAAAAGTCCTTCCCTTTAATTTTTGAGCTCGGGAAGGCCATGCTTTTGATTTTTACAAAATCGGTTCAGACCACATTTGGAAATTGGGGGAAAAAGAAAAGATGCCAAAGCATATGCCCGCGGGCCCCGCCTCGTCAGCCGAGCCAGGGCCGCGCCCCGCGCCCGACCGGGCCGTACGCCGGCGCCACGTGGACGGCGCCCTCGGCCGCGTCCCCACCTGGTCGGAGGGACAAAGGGAGGACCCCTACCCGGTCGGAACCCCCCCCCTCTCCATTCCCTCTCTCTCTCCCGAGCTCCCACCCGAGCCGCCATTGCCGCCCGAGCTTGAAGCTCGACACCCGGCCGCCCTACTTCCTCTCGAGCCAAACCGCTCCGTCCCAAAGCTCCGCCCCGACTTCCACTTGCTCCACGAAGTTGCCTCCCCAAAAACCCCGGAGTAAATCGGACCAATTTCACGGGGAGACCGCTCGCCACCTCCGGCCGTTGCCGCCCAAATTACTTTCCCTCCGGTGAGCTATTCTCCCCGTTCTTGAGCTAGTGCGTGCCCACGGTGATGGGGCGTGTTCCCAAACCCTAACCCCTCCTTGTCACCTCACTAGGTCGCCGATTTTCTCATTCTCCCCACCGCGGAGGTCCGGCCGCCGCCACCTCCACGCCGACGGCCACCCATGGTCGTGCTCATCCCCAACCGAGGCCATGACGGGAGAGCCCATGCTCCGGTGAAGCTCCCGGCCAAGCCGCGCTTCGTTTGGTGCTTCCTCCGCGACGAACACCCCCGCCGGATCACTCCACCACCGCCATCGCCGTCGCGCCGCCCCTCCGGTGAGCCTCCGGCCGCGTGGAGCTTTCCGTCGAGTCCCTCGTGTCGTGCGGTGCACTCCGGGCCCTTGCAGGGCTGCGCGCGGGCCATGGCCGCCGCTCCGGCCGTCGCGCCGCCGCCTCCCGGCCATGCGCCGGTGAGGCCACGAGGGCGGGCCACACGGCCCGGATCCCGTGTGGCCATAGCCACACGCGGATCCGGAACCCTGTGGTCCGCGGTGTGGCACGAGCGCGTGTTTTTAAAAATTAAATTCCGGATGGCAATTTCATAATTAGTGCCGAATTCCATTTAAACTTAGAAAATTCATATCTAGTGTTCTAGACCTCGAAAAATTGCAAACTAAATTTTGTTGGACTCCTTGTGACATGTACTATTTTATGGTGCATTTAGTTTGGCATAACCAGAAGCAATTTATTTAGGTTAAATTCTTTTTAAGAGGCTTAAGTTAAATGCTTAGTTAATTCTCTAATTACCCCAATTTATGAAGCTTAATTTTATTATTATCTATAACATGTGCCTAAGGACCAGGAGTAATTTAATTGCTATTTTACCTAGTTTTTCTAGGATTATTGAATTATTTTCTTGCACATGTGACAATGTTTTAAATGCATAATGGGAGTTGACGAAGGAGATTAAATTAAATCATTACCTTAAATCATTTCCACCTCGCTGGACACTAAGTTAAATTATACTCATGAATTAAATGTATTTGATAAAATTCGCACGTATTCCATAAAATATTCAATATCATGTTTTCATCAAAATTTACACATCACCTTTGCATCATGTAGCTGCGGTGGTGAACATGGTAACCGGCGAGGACGAGCCGGAAGCTGCTGCTGTTGCTGACCCAGCTGTTCGGGGTCAAGCTCAAGGCAAGCCCGGTGCACAACCTTTTAATTTAAGCATTTTAATTTCATCACTGTGTTTGTAGGTCTGTATTGTGCATTAGGTCTACAGGAGTTGTGATGAAACCCTAGCATGCAGTAGGACCCCGTTATCCTGGTTCGATCACCCTACGCTAGATGCTTGCATAACTAGGGCGATGATCCGTCGAGTGGTACGGAGATCACTCGTAGATAGGACAATCACTTTTTTTTGGACACGATGCTAAGTATTCGGAAGAGAATGGAAAATTGGAGGCCGGACGGGCAACTAGGTGGAAAGTGAAGGACTGAAAGAGTCTTCAAGGTTGTTGCCCCGTTCGTGCACACAAGGACCGCGTCGTGTCCGGCCCATGTGGATAAGTTTGAACGTACTGCTTGCATGCTGGATTGATTGGGTCCAATGAAATTGACGTACCGATGGTTGTTGTATGTTAGAGAGATACCCTACTCCCTTGGTTAATTGGCAGGAATTTGGGAGGAGAGAAGGGAGCACTCTACTCACGGATGACGTCCGGGACGGCATCGCGTGGGGGACCCTTCTCGGGGAGCTAGGCCCGACTAACACTACGAGTGCCGGCTGGGAAAGGTTGTCTCATGCGGCTTACGGGAAGCGCGTATGTGACGTGCGGACGAGTTGCTCCTGCAGGATGTAAATCGATTCGAATCGCTGCCCCTCACGATGAACGAGTACCACTTATCTCGTCCGCCGGAACGTAGTAAGAAGAGAAACAATGATGATGATGATTATGATTAATTTGCTGTATTGCTTAAATACTTGTTTGGAAACATGTAATGCAGTAGCTTAGTGCAAATTAAATTTATTCTTTACTGCAACTTAATTAAACTGCTAAAAGTTGAAAGTAAGGATTCACTTGTAGGCCAGCTTAGTGCTTAATGTATCCTACCCACTGGCCCTTGCATGTCTAGGAGTCGGCTGTAGATGGCCACTTTGACGGGTCGGTCTTGCTGAGCTCTAGTTGCTCGAGCTTTGCTCTATGTGGTTTCGAGAGGACCTCGTGGGACAGGACTTCGACGCCGGAGATGATGTCCGACGAGGATCGGACTCGGGTGACGGCCACTACACTTGGCAGTGGTGCGGCCCGGAGGAGTAGTGTTGATGATGTGCCGGTAAGGTGTTCTAGGGCAAGAACATCCGTCTCTGCCGGATGCCCGTGGTATATCGCCGAGAGAGCGATTGTATCTTATTTGCTTCCGCTGTTTAGTTAATTTCCAAACTTATTAGCTTCGATGCTTATGAGACTCGATGTACGTTTGTACTTGGGATGAATGTAGGACTTGTATTTATATTCATTGTATCATGCTTATGTTTGTATGTTTTAATATCGGGCATCACAGCGCGTGATGCTACCCATGATGATCCTGGAGACGGAAACGCCTCTTCGTGAGGCGGGTCCGTCACATAAATGATGTTCCTAAACTTCATCATTAATCGTCATAGATGTGTCCACATCTACGATGAATACCGATCTTCGTGACGTTTTGTTCGTTCATCATAGAAGTTACTTGCCCATCCCGCCATTGTTCACGTGACGAGCCGGCTGGTAGCTATGACGATTATAATGAGTAATAGAACCATATTCCGTTAAAGTTCATCAAACCGTTAGCTCGACATGCTACCGTCTCGTGGTGCTTGGTGCGAACCAAGCATCGAACCAGGTGGGCCACGTTGACACGTAGACATCTCTCGGGGGCAAAGGTGACCTCTGCGGGGCTCGATGGGGTTTTGTATTAATGATAAGAATTTCAACAAATCTCAATATTTGTTTTGAGAAACAAATCCTAATAATTAGCAACTACACAAATCCGTCAAACATAGATAGCCTTGGATCCAAGTTATTTGCACAGTCCCATCTACAAACACAATTTTACATCATTCACACAACTACATTGCAAACTTTGCACCGTTAGCGTCAAACCAAACAATGAATGCCATAGCACAAGAAACCAATAGTTAGGAACTAGATCACTATCACTATATCCTTAAGTGTCAACAATGGCCGAGTGCCAGCGAGCGGCATCGGCTGAACATGATCTATCACACAGCTTCTATCGAAGATAGAGCCTTCGCTTCATTACAGCATCTCGCATCTTATATAGCACGCGCCGGGATATCCATTGACCTGCTGCTCGCATTCTTCCCAAGTTGAGTAGATTCCAGGTCTCCTAACATGGAAAAATGACATAGAATGCCATAGATCAACATCATAATGAACATAGTAGTCGGGCGAGGAATTCCGACGGATCTTAAGGGGGGGATTGGCTAGCCATACCATCGCCGACATTATGGGTATGGGGACTCGGAGAGGAGGCGGCGAAGGCATGTAGTGGTGCAGGATTTTTGAGCGGAGGTGTTGTTTGCGTTGTGGCGCTCAAGTGGATGAGGTGCGGACCGGAGACGGAAGAGGGAGTATTTATAGTAGTCAACAAATGCTCTAATATCCAATTTGTTCTCTTCGAGGGGGTAGAATCGACATTCAATCATTCCGTAAATGAATGATAAGTGGGACCGACACCTCTTTTTCGGTGGCGAGATAGTGAACGGGCCAAGCCCACGAGCGATCCTGCCGATCTGCTCTATTAGGGCTTGTTCCTTTTGTTTAGAACGGGGCCGAGTGGTACCTATTTCAGTCGGAATAGGCCGAAAGGGGTCCATTCCTCTTGGACTGAATTGACCCGAACAAAATTACCTTTGTCGAGTTGAGCACTACAGGATTGACCCTCTAGGGTAGGCTATTTGAGGATCCATTTTGGTTGCGGCCCAATTACAAACTAATTGTGTTCCCTTTGGTTTCCTTTTCACGCCGGTCATTCGAGATCCTCTAATAGGTCTCTAAAACAATTGAATGACACCGCTATTGCTCCTAACCCTTTTTGTTGTGGCGAGTGCGCCATCGATTTGTGTTGTGACTAACTAACTTCTGTTGGAGTTAGCATGGCCATAAGTAATACAGAAAATGTATATCACAACTAAAAAAATTAATTAATGAACATCAATTAATATATAAAGAGAAGAAAGTATATGCAATATACAAGAAACATAGGTTCATATTATCAAATTAAACAACGTTCACAAACAACCACATGATAGATAAATAACAGAGGTCCACACAAGACAAGGCACGAAATAAATAAGACCATAATAGTTAGGGGCGACACTACTAGCAGGCACGACGACATTGACGCAAGAACAACATGATAGTGATCACATCATCCAACCTTCATTGCGGGCAAGACGACGGTGGCAGCTCGGTTTCTTTTCGTCGTGCCTCTCTGCGCCATACTAGATCAAAGACACGACGTGATTCTTCACGGTGTCCTTGTTTGTGCGCTACTGTTTCTTGTTAATGTAGATTGGCCACCAGAACGAGTTTTGGTTGGTCACGTCGTCCTTGCCAATGAAGAAAATGTGCGAGCATCACCCGATGCGAGGACTTGCCCAATCTTCTTGTCGTATGACCTACGGATAACTTAATCCATGCAACCTAATGAATCGATGGCACCAAAACCTTCTCGAATAGCCACCTGTGACAAAAGATTTCACCCAACCACACTCTTTGGTAGATGCCTAACCTGAACTACACAAGGTAGACGTAATGCTCTTGCAAATCAGAAAACTCGTGGGTCTCTAGTAGCCTTCGGTTAAATAGTCATAACTCTGTCTATAGAGCTCCAATGGAGGTACCATTTGTTGCATTTTAATCGATACTTTAGAAGCTTTCAATCCATATCTAATACAAGGGGTGGTATCTAATACAAAATTCATTCAAAAGTTGAACAATACAATTTGTGCATCATCCAATTAGCTTCAACTTGCTCTCTTTGGGCGTCAAGTGACCACAACGCTCTAGACCTGTGCTTCAAACCCGAGAACAAGTAATGCACCTCCATTAGATACTACACAATTCTTAATAGAGTCATGTTCAAAACTATTAAGGAAAAGATTCACCTCATGTTGTAGTTGTTTCATTTTGGACCGAGTCATTGGTCACTCATAAGTGTTATCGTGAGGCCAAGAGTTTTGCCCAACATTTGTCAATGGAATATCATGAGAGATGTCATCATCATCCTCCCATTCTTCAAAAAGAGTCGGTCTCGACTCGATAGAAATCAACAACATTGAATGTTTCATTCACGGCATAATCATCTCTTGAGAGCTCAATCTTGTAGGCATTTTCATTTATTCTAGCATGAACCTAGAATGGGCCACCACCTCGAGGTAGCAACTTAGACTTTTATTTCTCCAATAATCTATCCTTCGAAGATGAACCTAAGCAAAGTTATCGGGCTCAAATAGAATTTTCTTGTCGTTCTTGTTTCCCTTTGTTGCATAATACATTGACTTCTTTTCAATCTCTCGGTTGGTCTTGATGTGGATTTTCTTCGCACAATCAACCCTCCGGGAAGCCTCCATATTTGCATGCTCTTGTAGTGGAAGTGGTAGCAAACCGAGTGGTGTTGTGGGTTTGAAACCATAAACAACTTCAAATGGGCATATTTTGGTTATCGAGTGGACTGCGCTATTATATGCAAACTCAACATGTGGCAAGCAATCCTCCCACTTCTTTAGGTTCTTCTTTATCATTGTTTGGAATAGCATGGAGAGGGAATGGTTCACATCCTCCTTTTGTCTGTAAGTTTGTGGGTGACAAGTTGTTAAAACCAAAACCTTGTCCCCAGCTTGGCCCACATATCTTCCATAAATAGCACATAAACTTCATGTCATGGTCTAAAACAATGGTCCTCAGCACGCCATGCAATCTCAAAATTTCCCTGAATAAACAAAGTCAGCTGCATGCGACGCATCATCACTCTTATGACAGGGAATAAAATGTGGAATTTTAGAGAACCTATCCACAACAACAAAAACTAAATTTGTCCCCTTCTTAGTTCTTGGTAATCCTAAAACAAAATTCAGTCTTATGTCTTCCCAAGGTGCATTTGGAGTATTCTATCAATTGCATGACCTACAATTGGTTAAGCAAAACACTTTTCCTAGATAAAAGCATCTACAAAAATATTTTATTTCCCTTTCTTGTACTTTACAATGTACGGAAAAGACTCGATGAACTCAACCCACTTTGCATGCCTACAGTTCAATTTTTCTTGGCCTTTCAAGTATTATATAGCCTCATGATCATAATGAATGATAAATTCTTTAGGCCAAAGATAATGTTGGGAAGTTTCAAGTACACAATCTAGAGCATACTATTCTTTATCATAAACAGGATAATTCATCGACTATCACCAAGTTTCTCGCTAAAATATGCTATGGGTTTGCCATCATGCATCAAGCCATCTCCTATGCCTATCCCACTAGCATCACATTCTATATCAAAACTTTTATGAAAATAAGGTAAAGCAAGCAATTAGGCTGAAGTTAAAAAATTCTTAAGATCTTGAAAAAGCAATTTCTTGTGATTTACCCCACACAAATTCAATGGTTAGCTCATTCAATGGGGCTGCAATGGTGCTGAAATTCTTTACAAAGTGTTATAGAAGTCAGCAAGACCATAAAACTTCTAAATTTGTTCACATCGGTTGGAGTACGCAAATTTTTGATAGCTTCATCCTTGGATTCATCCACCTCTACTCCCTGTCCTGAAACAACAAAGCCTAGGAACACAACCTTGTCGGTGCAAAAGGTGCACTTTTCTAGGTTAGCATACAACTTTTCAGTTCTAAGCACCTCCAACACCATTTTTTTATGTATTCAACACACTCTTCCATGGTACTTCTGTATATTAGAATGTTATGAAAATAAATCAGCACAAATTTTCCAATGTAAACCCTGAAAACATGATTCATCAAGCGTGTAAAAGTTCTATGTGCATTAGTTAATCCAAAAGGCACCACTAACCACTCATACAAACCAAATTTTGTTTTAAAGGCTATTTTCCATTCATCTCCTTCTTTCATGCTAATCTGATGCTATCAACTATGTAGGTCAATTTTAAAGGAAATAACAACACCACTAAGTTCATCAAGCATATCATCAAGTGTAGGAATAGGATGACGATAAGAGATAGTGATATTGTCTATAGCTCAACGATCAACACACATTCTCCAAGTACCTTCTTTCTTTGGAACAAGAATAATTGAGACAACACAAGGACTAGGGTTTTCACGCAAGTATCCTTTGTCAAGTAGTTCTTGCACTTGTCGCTGAATTTCCTTGGTTTCCTCCGGGTTGGTGCGGTATGGTAGTTAGTTTGGAAGTGAAGCTTCAAGAATGAGATCAATTTAATGTCCATTCAACGAAGTGGAGGTAGGCCAACTGGTATCTCCTCCGAAAAAACATCATTGAAGGCCCGTAACTTGTCACACCCCGAAATTCTAAATTTTTGTTTGTGAACTAGGACTCACTAAAGTGAACCTTTTTACAATAGATTTAAATTTTACTTTTAAAACTTAACTGAAGTTAAACAAAGGTTTATCATTTTATGTAAACATTTGAATTTTATAAATTTACCAATGAGTTGATTTGATTATGAAAATGATTTATCTAAGAAAATGTTTGTTGAACAAAAACCTTTGATTTACGACAATTAATGCATTTGATTTATGAAAATGATTTATTGAATAAATTTCTTTGATTTATGAAGTTTTACAACACATGATTTATGAACATGGTTTATTTAACAAATTATTGATTTTATTTAAAGTATTTTATGAAGGAGTTTCCATTACCAAAACATTTTCAAGAATAAAAAGAGTTTTATTATTATCTTCAATGAATTTGATTTGGAAACCAATTATTTTCATGCTAATTTACCTAACTTAAATTTCATGTAAATTAGCCTATATGTATAAGGTTTCTTGCATCCGTGTTGGATTATTTGCATTTGGTTTTATTTGGGTGGAAAATGTATTTGAAAACTTGAGTCGAAATCGATTTGGTTATGTTTCAAAATTAGGAGTAGAATAGAAATATAAGAGAAAAGAATAGCAAAGAATCCCTCTCCACTCCCAACTCCCTCCGCTCTCTTCGCTGCTTTGTGTCGCTATTGGCACTACCTAGGTGCCCATTTTATGTGTCAATATCACCCCAATTAGAGCATGATTGACACTAATATAGGCCATTTACTTATGATATTACCTATATTTGGATATGCATAGTTTTGGAGCTTTTTTGCAGATGTAGGTTGGCACAAATTAAGGCATTATAGAGGACACGGGTCAAACATAGAGGAAAAGCCCGGAGAAAGCCCACTGTGCCGATCGGCACAGCCATGTGCGGATCGACACATAAGGAAAAATGGCCCAACAAGGGCAGCTCATCTTACATTCCACAATTATAGAATGTTATTTGCATGAGATACTTAAATATACTTATACTGGAGGAGATTAAGGAAACTTCAAGACTCAAACGTGCAATGCAAGACATTATATCGAAGATTATGACAGAGAGGGCCTAGATCGAAGCTATGGAAGACAACACAACTCGGGAAGGAAGGATATTTACAAAGACACGACATGTGCCAATTGATACCGCCTTTGTGCCAATCGACATATTCCAAGATTTGCTAGAATCCGACTCGTTTATGAGCCTTGTCCATATAAATACTTTTTAAACTCCTAGAACAGAAGGAGGTCAACAGAAGGACACCATATTCGTGAGTTAGAGCCACCGGGGCTTTGTCCCATCATAATAGATCTCTAGTCGAGTTTCAAGAACCATTAGTGTTGATGGTGATGTATCTCACACTATTTTTGCCAGCCTTAACTTTTGACATTTATTGATCTGTTTTTCTTAATTTCCAGGTGTGAATCCCTTATTTGTGGTACTTAGGTGATGGAGATGCTTCTAGTGACACAGGGTGTGACAATATGTGCCGATTGGCACAAATGCGGTGTCGATCGGCGGACGTCGTGTTTTCATCGATCTCTCCTCCGAGTCGGTCGTCTTGTCTTCCATACCTTCCATGGAGGACCTCTCTATCATAATCTTCGAGATAATGTCTTTCATTGCACATTTGAGTCTTGAAGTTTCCTTAATCTTCTCCGGATAAATATCTTCAAATATCTTGTGCAAATAACCTTCTATAATTGTGGAATGGGCCATGGGCTGCCCTTCTTGGGCAATTTTCCATATGTGTCCATGAGCACACATATGTGCCGATCGGCACAGTGGTCCAGCTTTTATTTTGTCTTCGACCCATGTCCACCATAATGCCTCATTTTGTGCCAGTTTAACATATATCTACAATAAAGCTCCAAAACAATGCCTATACAAATATATAGCTAAAATCATTAGTAAAATGCCTATATTAGTGTCAATGATGCTCTAATTTGAGTGATATTCACATATAAAACGGGCAACTAGGGAGTGCCAACAGTGTGGTGAAGAGACGAGGTCTTGGAACCATCCGGCACAAGCGAGCAAAGCTACCTCGGTGGAGGGTTTACTCCCGAGGTTGGTGGAACTCCTAGTGGACGCGTACAAAGCCGGGAGGAGCCCGTGAACCGCCTTGGTGTGACATCCCGTGTCACGATTAAGGTTAGGTAGGTAATTAGTACACTAATCACTGTGCTAATGAATCCCTAAACCCTAATGCCAATTACTCAAAACAAATTGAGAAGAAAAATAAAAAGGAAATAAAGGAAAACCTAACTAAAACCCTAACCCTAACCAACCCATAAGAGAAGTGCAAAAATTATAAAAACACTACCCACATATTTTTGCACCACTGAATTGCTCATGTAAAAAGATGAATTTACAACATTTTTACAAAATTTTTGAATAAAGTTTTGAATGCCCAAAAATTCAAATTCAAATATGAAACATGCCTGTTTATGAATTTTGTATGAATTTTTGGAGACACTTTTAGAACTTCAAACTAATAGATGAAAACTAAAGCACTTCATGCTGAAGCTCTACATATTTTGGGTTCTATTTTTGGAGCAACAAAACTACGAATTTTAGTCAAAATACCAAACCGCAGATTCAAATTCAAACTCCGCCTCGAGCTACGGTGACCGCCGGGCAATGGCGCCACGCCCGCCGGTCCGCCGCCTCCCACGCCAGCCCCGGCACGCGCGTGCCTGCTCCCGCCCCGTCCCATCACTCCCCACACCCCAACGTGCCCCCAACCACCTGTACCCGGCGCCCAATCGAGCGAGCGTCGGAATAAATGGTGCCGCCCGGCCGCCTGCTCCTCCCTCTCGCTGCCTCCCCTCTAAACAAAGGTGGACGCGCCCCCCGCTTCACAAACAACTCCCCCACCCCTCTGTCCAGCTCCCCACACCATCGCCCCCAGCCGTCCCCTCTCCCAACGCGCGCCGAGGTGGAATTTGGGCCGCCGCCGCCATGAGCGCCGCCCCAAGCCCCGTCGCCTAGGCAGGCGGGTTTTCTCCCTCTCTCGCCCCAATTAAGTGCGCCGGCACCCCCCTAGACCTCCCCCCTGACCTGGTTCCACTTGGGTGCAGCTAATTCCGTGAATTTCGGAGAAAGGTGCCGTCGCCGCCGTTCACCATCGCCGCTCCGACGAGCTCCCGCCTCGAGCCCTTCTCAACGCCGTCCGAGCCCACGCCGTCCGTCCCCAAGGTGAGGCGGATCTCCTGCCCGAAGCCCAACTCTCCTCGCCCCCGTGCGCCACGCGCGATGGCGCCGAAGGCTGCCCCGTCCGCCGCGCCGTGGCCACCGGCGTCCGGCCGCCGCGCGGGCCCGGCCTCCCCACTCGCGTGTTCCCCGCGTCGCGCCACGTGGTCTGGACCCTCTCCCGTCCTCCCTGGCCCACTGCAGCGCCCTACGGCACCAACGCCGGCGAGCTCGGGCCGCCTCCGGCGAGGCCCCGCCGCGCGGGCCCAGCCCGATTTAAAAATCCCCGGGTGGCAACTCCGTAAATAGATCCGAACTTTATTCAAGTTTGAAAAATTCATATCTCGCGTTTGAAATGTCCAAAAATTACAAACTAAAATGTTTTGGAAACTAGAAGGTCTGTACTTTCATAAAAGTAACATGAGATGGTCAGATTTGCAAGGTTTCACATTTTTACAAAAAGGACAAAAGTCAACCCTGAAAACTTAACTAAGCCATAACTTAAAAACTATAAATCTAAAAGAAATGCCACTTGGCCAAAACCTTCACCCAGGCATACATGAATGTTTGGTACTGGAAGATCTGCATTTCATCTTATATTTTTCAAGTTATTGCATTTCTTGCATTCTCTGTATTTGATTTTTAATTAAATATGTGTAAATTATTTTTGCATGAAACTTGGTAATTAATTTCCTCTTAGTACTGTTCATGTGTAGAAAAGTCCATGTTAAGTTTTGAGCATGTTAAATAATTATTTTTGCAAACCCTAGATCTAAATCCCTAAAAGGTTATTTTCAGCACATGTATAAATAGTTTTATGTTTCAAAAAATTATGTTTCTGCATAGTTATGTAATTTTCACTGTTCACCATGTCCCCTAGAACCTCATGGCAGGATTAGTAGAAAGGTTGCTTGTATTTCACGCATGTGTCAATTTTTGAGATCGAATTCTTATTTAAAGTGAAATCGTCATCGCATGTGATGCTAAACACTTAAGCCTAGGTTTCTTCGATTTTGCATTTTAAAAACTACAAGAAGCACAGCACCCATGTCCATGTAACTAAGTCCGTGCTCATGTATTAGTAGGATTATGCTTGTGCATGTAATTAATTTCTCGTGAATGGAACAAGAGTTGTGTTCATGCTTATTAGGGTTCAATTAAACGAAGCTTTTGGTTAATTCGTTCATATGCACCCTTACAAAAACAGCATACATGCATTACTCTCATCATCGACCTTGGATTCATATGACTTATGCATTGTATTTCATTCCTTAGGTGACGACGTCGAATTGATCCCGCCGGAAGAAGTCGTTGCCGGGCTCAACGCTTGTGAAGCTAGTACTAACTTCGATCACTCACAAGGCAAGCACCGGTGCATTCCTATTATTTTGAAATGTCTTTCTTTGTCACTTATTTAAGGATGATGATTGTGCATTTAAAGTTCTAGGAGTTGATTGGAAATCCACATGCATAAATTCCTATATGTCCTATGTCGTTTATGTGTCATATCCTCGTTAGAATTGCTATGCTATGTTTATGGAGTCAACGATAGATTGGGGATATCACTCATGGCTTATGTTTAAATGTGAACATGATGAATTGGTTAAAATTGAGAACACCCCATTGTGGCTCCGCGAACAAGTTTGAGTTGTGTACCACTTGCATACCTTTCTTATGGGGATTGGTAAACCTATGTAGCTTGTAAGTTGTAAAGTGAGCCGGATATCTCACCGACCCGGAGGTGATGTGTATGGCACGGTGGTTGCACGGGTTGAGGACCGTTGGAGAGTACATGGGTTAAGCCTTGGGCGCGTTGTTGAACGGTCGCAAGGGGACGTGTACTCGGGGTCGGTGGCCCCGTGTTTTACTTTATGATGAACTCGCAAATGGTGGCCATACGTGTTCTTAAATGATGCGTATGTCGTGCATTTCGGTTCTTTCCTGCAGGATTAATAAATCGATAATTATCGCCGTTTCCTCTCGGTTAATGAGTACCACTTGTTTCGAGCAGTTCGCAATGTGTAGTAATGGAAAGAGATGGAATAGCTTGCTGTTTTATAATGATATTAAATTGTATTGCAAACTCTTGTATTGTTAGTATGCTCACTAAAGTTCCTTTTATGCAACAACCCTATTAATTTGGCTAAGTAATAAAATTGCCAACTTAATTAGCATAGGTGCTATTTATGCAAAAAGGCCAAGTTCAACCGGTCAAGCCCATGCATCTAGGAGTCGGTCTTAGATGACCCATTTGACGGGTAAGACTTGCGGAGTATGTTAGATACTCATGCTTTGCCACTGCATGTTGATTTACAGGTTTCCCGCAAGCTGGGTTTTGCGATTGTTGTGGTAAGGTTGTTTGGGATGGAGAAGAGCCCAAAGAGTGGACCATTGAATGGGTCCCTAGCTCTCCGACCCATGAAGAGTGAGCCATGGCCTAGACCGGCATGGTTCATCTAAGTTATCTATGTATCGTCGAGTTGTGTATTTTTGCTTCCGCACTTTATATCGAACCAAGATCATGGCTATGTAAGACTTAAACTCGAACCTAATGTATCTTTTATTCGAACTCTATGTTGTAATCAAGACTTAATTATGTAACGTTGCAAATCGTGTATGTTTGTTAATGTGATGCTACGTATGGTTGCTTCGTCAATCATCTCCCAAGGCGATCCGTACCACACTTAACTATCTTTCAGGATAGGGGTGTGACACGTGGTATCGAGCCGACTTGGGATTTGCGTCACGCTAACACTCGTTCTAAAAATCTTAAAACCCGTTTTTGAGTCACGGTGAGGTACGAGTCTAGATAGAAAGGCCAATATAAGGACTACATAGAATGGTGGCAAAACTAACCCCGTGTTATGATTGTTTAAATATTTTGCAACTACGACTTTGGCTAAGGTATGTGATTGAGTGTTGTCAATTATTGCATGATATTATTGGTGTGACTCGAATACACTCTTATTCGAGAGCTCTCCATGTGAGGCGAGGTGACATGGATTTATTTTTGGCTTGTTTCTTTTGAATTTGATGTAATGTTTCTGGAATCCATCTCTTGCAGGTACATAACAACGTTTTAGTTCGTGTAGTATCGTGTGAGAGGTGTGTGTGCAACCGATGCGCTTGTCCGATACTCGTATCGGCGGGCGTGGTCTTTTAATTTTGTGAGGACGTACGAAACGACATATTGAGCATCCATCATCTTTGCATATCATGTCATCATATCAAGCATATGCATGTGAACTTGTCTAAATGGAACAATCACCGAAAACTTGATCACCTAGTTTAATTCTCACAAAAGGTTGAAAACCGAAATACTAAGACGTGGCAAAACGTGGCAGGATTCTCGACTTTCACGAAAATGAGCATAACTTCTAGATTACTTATCCAAACAAGGCAAATAAGGACTTTCTGGAAAGCTTGTGTTATGCACTACAACAATATTCTAGTCTCTGATCTTGAAAAAATCTGGAACATAGCTAGAACTGCCCATTACAGAGAGCAATTCTGGAATTCCAGAATGTGCTCCGGTTCTGTCCCTGTCGTAGATTGTTCATAACTTTCGAACGACAAGTCAGATTGAGCTGTTCTAGGATGCGTTAGAAAGCTTAAGAAATTGTCTAAAACTTTTGTAACAAACAAAAATTTTAATTCTGTCCAGAAACAGGAGTACAAATTGAGTTTCCGTAACGTGTCAAACCGGTCCAGAAAATGGAACCCGTGTTAGGATTGTGCGAAAAGTTTTGTTGCATTCTTTTGCTAAGTTGGTGCCATTCCATCATTCATGCTCTACTTATTTAGCATGTTTTGTTGTTGGATATTGAGTTTTGACTTGTGTTTCAAAATTCTCCGACAGATGGCCCCCGGCAAGCTCATGTTGGACCGTGAGAACCTCGCGAGGCGGGTGCTCGAGTTGGAGCAGGAGCGTGCTGCCCTGCAGGCCACCCTCACCACCCGCGACGCCGAGCTCACCACCCGCGACGCCGAGCTCGCTGCCCGTGACGCCGAGCTCGCTGCCCGCGACACCGAGCTTGCTGCCCGCACCGCCGAGCTAGCCGAGCGCACTACCGAGGTGGACACCCTCCGTACGCAGCTCGAGTATAGCGAGACGGAGCGTTGGAGCTTCTTCGAGCAGCTCCACGACGCCAACCTTGCCCTTGAGGGCAATGGAGCTGCCGCTCTGCAGGCCACGCTCGATGAGCGTGATGCCCAGCTCACCGCCGCGAATGAGGAGAACTACATCCTCTCCGGCCAGGTGGATGCCCTTCTTGAAGAGAAGGATGAGTTGGAGGTTACTCTCCTGGAGACTCGGGGCGCTAGGGATGCTTTGGAGGGAGACCTCCAGAACGCCCGAGCGACCATCACGCATAACAAGGCCACCATTGAGCATCTCCAAGCCGCCAACGACGCCCTGCACGCCATCCTTAATGGCGGACCTCCCGAGCCACTTAAGATCATCCCACCCGAGGATGACGTGGAGATGGGTGATGGTGAGGATGCTTCCGACGTCGAGGACGGAGCACCACCCTCTCCCATGAGGGGTGACGACGACTACTACGACGATGACGACGAGTAGTTGTCACGACCGGTGGTCGTAGCTCTATGTGTTGTAGGATTTGTAATCTCGTGAGGTATGTAACCGTGTATGGAAAACGATCCGCGTGTTGTTAATTAAGCTCTCCGAGATTTGTGTTTGTTTATGGGTCACATGTGATGTAACCTAAGACCGTGTTGTATCGGATTCGTGGGTTCCCGTGTATCAACAATTTCTATCATGTTGCTACTATGTTGGAATCTATGGAATATGTTTGTTGCCAATGCATTATGCTTATTTCATTGTTATTTCTTTCATACATGCAATCTGAAATTTTTTGTCCCTTATGTCCAATGTTATGTTTTCTTGCTATTTTAGCTCTTGGTCTAATGAGCTAACGTGAGAAAATTTTCATATATGACAGATGGTGAACACCCGTAGTGGCGAAGCTTCCGGCAGTGGTCATGGTGCGAGGGAAGAGCAACTCCCTAACCCTCCACCTCTCACGCCGTTGGAACAACTCGTGTCCAACCAAAACGAGATGTTCCGCTTGTTCTTTGCAAGCCAAACCAACCAAGGACAAGGCCAAGGACCGCCACCCCAAGGGCCGAGGAATTCCACCTATGCCGACTTTTGGGCCACTCAACCACCCAAGTTTGGTGAAGCTACTACCGATCCGTTGGAGGCAGATAATTTCCTCCGCATCATTGAGTCGAAGTTTGCTCTCCTCAATTGCATATCGGAGCAAAAGGTTCTCTTTGCGGCTCAACAACTTCGTGGCTCCGCTGGTGCATGGTGGGCAAGTTTCACCGCCGCCCTTCCCGCCGGTACTCAAGTGAATTGGCCGGACTTTTGCATCTGCGTCTCGCGCGCATCACATTCCCGCCGGTCTCATGAAGCGCAAGTTGCAAGAGTTCCTCAATTTGAAACAAGGAACCGGAACCGTGCAAGAGTATGCACGGAAGTTCAACTACTTGGCTCAATATGCATCCTATCATGCCGACACGGATGACAAGAAGAAGGATTGCTTTCGTTCGGGGCTAAGCCCGAAGTTGCAAGATCGCTTGGCCCAAGTCACTACCGGCACGTTCAATGACTTGATGAGTGCCGCAATTGTGCAAGAAGATGCTATCCGTGCTCACCAAGAGGGCAAGAAGAAGAAGCGTGCCGTAGGCAATCCATCCGGCTCCGCTCCGCCCAAGTACAAGCTAGCTATCACTTCCCCGTCCGGACGAAGTTTCGGGCCGCATTGCCGCCGACGGGGGATCTCGTCGGCTTGTGCCACAGCCGCACCACCACTCTCACAGTGGAAATCAGCAGCACAACAATTCATTCCGTCCTCCACAGCAGCAATACCAAGATGCTAGGCCCGGTCCTCAAGGTTCGTGCTTTAATTGCGGACGTCCGGGTCATTTCGCAAAGGATTGCCGTGTTCCGACACGCAACCCGGGCCATAACAACAACAACAACACCAACAATGGTTCCGGAAGTGGCAACAACAATCAAAACCGCAATGGGAATAATGGAAATGGGAACCGCAACCAATCCTCCACTCCAAATGCTAAGAATGGCCGAGTCAACTATACCACGGCCGAAGAGATTCAAGCGGGAGAACCGGTACTCTCGGGTATGTTCTCGGTCAACAACCATTCCACTTTGGTTCTTTTTGATTCGGGTGCAACTCATGATTTCATTAGTCAAGCGTGTGCAAAAACATTACAACTCACTCCTACTGTTTTAGATATTCCCTACATCATCACATCACCCGGTGGAAAAATGAAAACAAACCTAGAGTTGAGGCAAGTACCACTAAACCTAGAGAGCAAAGTATACCCTTCCTCTCTCATAATTTTAAGTGGGCAAGGAATAGACATAATCCTAGGTATGAGATGGATGAAGCTCCATAAAGCCGTTTTGCACATCGATTCCCGAGAAGTTCACTTAAACTCACCACTCCATGGTCCGTCCATTCTCCGATTACCCCATCCTACATTCTCCACCTCAAAAATCTACCATCTTGAGGGAAAAAGGATTGAGGATATTTCCGTGGTATGTGAGTTTCCCGATGTGTTCCCGGATGACTTACCGGGCATGCCACCCGATCGGGATGTCGAGTTTAAAATTGAGCTCCAACCCGGTACGGCACCAATTTCCCGTAGGCCGTACAAGATGGCTCCCAATGAGCTAGCAATCTTGAAGGAACAATTGGGTGAGCTTATGGATAAAGGATATATTCGCCCTAGTACATCTCCGTGGGGATGTCCCGCTCTCATTGTGAAGAAGAAAGACAAGACGCTACGTCTATGTGTGGATTATCGCCCTCTCAATGCGGTAACTATCAAGAACAAATACCCGCTCCCTCGGATTGATATTCTCTTTGATCAATTAGTTGGTGCTAAGGTCTTCTCTAAGATTGATCTCCGATCCGGTTACCATCAAATCAAGATCCGAGCCGAAGATATTCCAAAAACCGCATTCTCTACGCGGTATGGTCTCTTTGAGTATCTCGTCATGTCTTTTGGGCTTACAAATGCCCCGGCTCATTTCATGTATTTGATGAATTCGGTCTTCATGCCCGAGTTGGATAAGTTCGTCATGGTCTTTATTGACGACATTCTCATTTATTCGAAGTCCGAAGAAGAGCATGCTGAACACCTTCGCATTGTTCTCCAACGGCTTCGTGATCATCAATTGTATGCCAAGTTTAGCAAGTGTGAATTTTGGTCGAAGCAAGTTCCTTTCTCGGGTCACATCATATCCGCGGAAGGTGTCGCCGTTGACCCAAGTAAAGTTAGAGAAGTCCTTACTTGGAAATCCCCAAGATCGGTGAGGCAAATCCGAAGCTTTCTTGGTCTTGCCGGTTATTATCGGAAATTCATTCCCAATTTTTCAAGCATAGCCAAGCCTATGACAAAATTGTTGGAGAAAGATGCTAAGTTTAAATGGAGCCGTGAATGTGAGGAAGCCTTCCAAACTCTCAAGAAGCATTTAACATCCGCTCCGGTGTTAGCCCAAGCCGACATCACCAAGCCGTTTGACGTGTATTGTGATGCGTCCGGCACCGGTCTAGGAGGTGTGCTAATGCAAGAAGGTCGTGTCATTGCTTATGCCTCTCGCCAACTTCGCAAGCATGAACAACACTACCCTACCCATGATTTGGAACTAGCCTCGGTTGTCCTTGCTTTGAAAACTTGGAGGCATTATTTACTTGGAAATCTTGTCAATCTTTACACCGATCATAAGAGTCTCAAATATATCTTCACCCAACAAGAGTTGAATATGAGGCAACGTAGATGGTTGGAATTAATCAAGGATTATGAGTTGGAAATCCATTATCACCCGGGTAAGGCAAATGTGGTTGCCGACGCTTTGAGTCGCAAGGATCAATGCAATCATATTACCGGTTGTTCTATGGAAAAGTCGGAAATTTCAGATTCTAGTGAACCAAATTTTCGAGTCATCCCCTATGGTTCGTTATATAATCTAGCTCTCATTCCTACCCTTCGTGAGGAAATTATTGAGGCACAAAAGAAGGATGAAGGAATGGAATTTATCCGGCAAAAGATTGAGAAAGATGAAGCTACATGTTTCCGACAAGATGACAATGGTGTATTATGGTTCAACCAACGTCTCGTTGTTCCGAACAATATGGAATTACGGAAGAAGATAATGGATGAGACACATTTGTCTAAATATTCCATACACCCCGGTAGCCATAAAATGTATCGCGGCCTAAGAGAAAAGTTTTGGTGGACACGCATGAAGCGTGAGATTGCACGGTATGTGGCCGAGTGTGATACTTGTCAACGAGTGAAAGCCGACCACTTGAGGAAAGCCGGATTGTTGAACCCATTGAAGATTCCCGTTTGGAAGTGGGAGGACATTGCTATGGATTTTATCGTTGGTTTGCCTCTCACATCAAAGAAGCATGATTCAATTTGGGTCATTGTGGATAGATTAACCAAGTCCGCACATTTCATTCCCGTCCATACCACCTATAATACCAAGAAGTATGCCGAGCTATACATCTCAAGAGTGTTATGTTTGCATGGAGTACCTAAAACTATTGTTTCCAATCGAGGTCCGCAATTTGTATCTCGCTTTTGGGAGCAATTGCATTCTTGTCTTGGAACCACTCTCATTAGAAGCTCCGCATATCACCCTCAAACGGATGGACAAACCGAAAGATTGAATCAATATTTGGAGGATATCTTGAGAGCATGTGCTATGGAAAATAGAGGAAATTGGGATGATTGTCTTCCATTCGCCGAATTCTCGTACAACAATAGCTATCAAGAGAGTTCGGGAATGTCACCATTTGAAGCGTTGTACGGTCATTGTTGTCGTACACCCTTAAATTGGTCGGAAGCGGGAGAAAGAACCAATTTTGGTCCCGATCTTGTCACTCAAGCCGAAGAAAAGGTCCGACAAATCCAAGCCAATATTAAAGCCGCACAATCTCGCCAAGTGAGTTACGCTAACAAGAGGAGACGCCCATTGGAATTTGAGAAAGGAGATCATGTCTATCTTCGTGTCTCTCCGAATAAGGGCGTGTCTCGGTTTGGAATTAAAGGAAAGTTAGCACCCCGCTATATTGGACCCTTTCCGATTGTAGAAAAGCATAGCGCGGTTGCCTACCGATTGCAACTACCGGAAAGTCTTGCTCGTGTGCACAATGTGCTCCACGTCTCTCAACTCAAGAAATGCTTGAAGCCTCCGATAGATGTGGTCATTTACGACACCGATCAACTAGAAGAAGATCTCTCCTACCCCGAATACCCCGTTTGGATTATTGATCAAAACGACCGAGTAACTCGCAATCGCACCATCACCTTCTATAAAGTGCAATGGAGTAACCACACCGAAGAAGAAGCAACGTGGGAACAAGAGGATTTTCTAGAGAAGAATTTTCCCGAGTTCCTCGCGTCACACAAATCGGTAAATTTCGCACTCCCTCTCCTTAAGTGGTAGCGATTCTCGGACGAGAATTTCTTTAAGGGGGAGGGCTGTGACATCCCGTGTCATGATTAAGGTTAGATAGGTAATTAGTACACTAATCACTGTGCTAATGAATCCCTAAACCCTAATGCCAATTACTCAAAACAAATTGAGAAGAAAAATAAAAAGGAAATAAAGGAAAACCTAACTAAAACCCTAACCCTAACCAACCCATAAGAGAAGTGCAAAAATTATAAAAACACTACCCACATATTTTTGCACCACTGAATTGCTCATGTAAAAAGATGAATTTACAACATTTTTACAAAATTTTTGAATAAAGTTTTGAATGCCCAAAAATTCAAATTCAAATCTGAAACATGCCTGTTTATGAATTTTGTATGAATTTTTGGAGACACTTTTAGAACTTCAAACTAAAAGATGAAAATTAAAGCACTTCATGCTGAAGATCTACATATTTTTGGTTCTATTTTTGGAGCAAAACACTATGAATTTTAGTCAAAATACCAAACCACAGATTCAAATTCAAACTCGCCTCGAGCTACGGTGATCGCCGGGCAATGGCGCCATGCCCGCCGGTCCGCCGGCTCCCGCGCCTGCCCCGGCACGCGCGCGCTGCTCCCGCCCCGTCCCATCACTCGCCACACCCCAACGTGCCCCCAACCACCTGTACCCGGCGCCCAATTGAGCGAGCGTCGGAGTAAATGGCGCCGCCCGGTCGCCTGCTCCTCCCTCTCGCTGCCTCCCCTCTAAACAAAGGTACACGCGCCCCCCGCTTCACAAACAACTCCCCCACCCCTCTGTCCAGCTCCCCACACCATCGCCCCCAGCCGTCCCCTCTCCCAACGCGCGCCGGATGTGGAATTTGGGCGCCGCCGCCGCCATGAGCGCCGCCCCGAGCCTCGTCGCCTAGGCGAGCGGGTTTTCTCCCCTCTCTCGCCCCAATTAAGTGCGCCGGGACCCCCACTAGACCTCCCCCTGACCTGGTTCCACTTGGGAGCAGCCAATTCCGCGAATTTCGGAGAAAGGTGCCGCCGCCGCCGTTCACCATCGCCGCTCCGACGAGCTCCCGCCTCAAGCCCTTCTCAACGCCGTCCGAGCCCACGCCGTCCGTCCCCAAGGTGAGGCGGATCTCCTGCCCGAAGCCCAACTCTCCTCGCCCCCGTGCGCCACGCGCGACGGCGCCGAAGGCTGCCCCGTCCGCCGCGCCGTGGCCACCGGCGTCCGGCCGCCGCGCGGGCCCGGCCTCCCCACTCGCGTGTTCCCCGCGTCGCGCCACGTGGTCCGGACCCTCTCCCGTCCTCCCTGGCCCACTGCAGCGCCCTACGGCACCAACACCGGCGAGCTCGGTCCGCCTCCGGCGAGGCCCCGCCGCGCGGGCCCAGCCCGATTTAAAAATCCCCGGGTGGCAACTCCGTAAATAGATCCGAACTTTATTCAAGTTTGAAAAATTCATATCTTGCGTTTGAAATGTCTAAAAATTACAAACTAAAATGTTTTGGAAACTCGAAGGTCTGTACTTTCATAAAAGTAACATGAGCTGGTCAGATTTGCATGGTTTCACATTTTTACAAAAAGGACAAAAGTCAACCCCTGAAAATTTAACTAAGCCATAACTTAAAAACTATAAATCTAAAAGAAATGCCACTTGGCCAAAACCTTCACCCAGGCATACATGAATGTTTGGCACTGGAAGATCTGCATTTCATCTTATATTTTTCAAGTTATTGCATTTCTTGCATTCTCTGTATTTGATTTTTAATTAAATATGTGTAAATTATTTTTGCATGAAACTTGGTAATTAATTTCCTCTTAGTACTGTTTGTGTGTAGAAAAGTCCATGTTAAGTTTTGAGCATGTTAAATAATTATTTTTGCAAACCCTAGATCTAAATCCCTAAAAGGTTATTTTCAGCACATGTATAAATAGTTTTATGTTTCAAAAAATTATGTTTCTGCATAGTTATGTAATTTTCACTGTTCACCATGTCCCCTAGAACCTCATGGCAGGATTGGTAGAAAGGTTGCATGTATTTCACGCATGTGTCAATTTTTGAGATCGAATTCTTATTTAAAGTGAAATCGTCATCGCATGTGATGCTAAACACTTAAGCCTAGGTTTCTTCGATTTTGCATTTTAAAAACTTGCTAAATCTTAGTGCTGAACCTACAAGAAGCACAGCACCCATGTCCATGTAACTAAGTCCTTGCTCATGTATTAGTAGGATTATGCTTGTGCATGTAATTAATTTCTCGTGAATGGAACAACGAGTTGTGTTCATGCTTATTAGGGTTCAATTAAACGAAGCTTTTGGTTAATTCGTTCATATGCACCCTTACAAAAACAGCATACATGCATTACTCTCATCATCGACCTTGTATTCATATGACTTATGCATTACATTTCATTCCTTAGGTGACGACGCCGAATTGATCCCGCCGGAAGAAGCTATTGCCACGCTCAACGCTTGTGAAGCTAGTACTAACTTCGATCACTCGCAAGGCAAGCACCGGTGCATTCCTATTATTTTGAAATGTCTTTCTTTGTCACTTATTTAAGGATGATGATTGTGCATTTAAAGTTCTAGGAGTTGATTGGAAATCCACATGCATAAATTCCTATATGTCCTATGTCGTTTATGTGTCATATCCTCGTTAGAATTGCTATGCTAAGTTTATGGAGCCAACGATAGATTGGGGATCTCACTCATGGCTTATGTTTAAATGTGAACATGATGAATTGGTTAAAATTGAGAACACCCCATTGTGGCTCCGCGAACAAGTTTGAGTTGTGTACCACTTGCATACCTTTCTTATGGGGATTGGTAAACCTATGTAGCTTGTAAGTTGTAAAGTGAGCCGGATATCTCACCGACCAAGAGGTGATGTGTATGGCACGGTGGTTGCACGGGTTGAGGACCGTTGGAGAGTACATGGGTTAAGCCTTGGGCGCGTTGTTGAACGGTCGCAAGGTGGACGTGTACTCGGGATCGGTGGCCCCGTGTTTTACTTTATGATGAACTCGCGAACGGTGGCCATACGTGTTCTTAAATGATGCGTATGTCGTGCATTTGGGTTCTTTCCTGCAGGATTAATAAATCGATAATTATCGCCGTTTCCTCTCGGTTAATGAGTACCACTTGTTTCGAGCAGTTCGCAATGTGTAGTAATGGAAAGAGATGGAATAGCTTGCTGTTTTATAACGATATTAAATTGTATTGCAAACTCTTGTATTGTTAGTATGCTCACTAAAGTTCCTTTAATGCAACAACCCTATTAATTTGGCTAAGTAATAAAATTGCCAACTTAATTAGCATAGGTGCTATTTATGCAAAAAGGCCAAGTTCAACCGGTCAAGCCCATGCATCTAGGAGTCGGTCTTAGATGACCAATTTGACGGGTAAGACTTGCGGAGTATGTTAGATACTCAGGCTTTGCCACTGCTTGTTGATTTACAGGTTTCCCGCAAGCCGGGTTTTGCGATTGTTGTGGTAAGGTTGTTTGGGATGGAGAAGAGCCCAAAGAGTGGACCATTGAATGGGTCCCTAGCTCTCCGACCCATGAAGAATGAGCCATGGCCTAGGCCGGCATGGTTCATCTAAGTTATCTATGTATCGTCGAGTTGTGTATTTTCGCTTCCGCACTTTATATCGAACCAAGATCATGGCTATGTAAGACTTAAACTCGAACCTAATGTATCTTTTATTCGAACTCTATGTTGTAATCAAGACTTAATTATGTAACATTGCAAATCGTGTATGTTTATTAATGTGATGCTATGTATGGTTGCTTCGTCAATCATCTCCCAAGGCGATCCGTACCACACTTAACTATCTTTCGAGATAGGGGTGTGACACGTGGTATCGGAGCCGACTTGGGATTTGCGTCACGCTAACACTCGTTCTAAAAATCTTAAAACCCGTTTTTGAGTCACGGTGAGGTACGAGTCTAGATAGAAAGGCCAATATAAGGACTACATAGAATGGTGGCAAAACTAACCCCGTGTTATGATTGTTTAAATATTTTGCATCTACGACTTTGGCTAAGGTATGTGATTGAGTGTTGTCAATTATTGCATGATATTATTGGTGTGACTCGAATACACTCTTATTCGAGAGCTCTCCATGTGAGGCGAGGTGACATGGATTTATTTTTGGCTTGTTTCTTTTGAATTTGATGTAATGTTTCTGGAATCCATCTCTTGCAGGTACATAACAACGTTTTAGTTTGTGTAGTATCGTGTGAGAGGTGTGTGTGCCACCGATGCGCTTGTCCGATACTCGTATCGGCGGGCGTGGCCTTTTAATTTTGTGAGGACGTACGAAACGACATATTGAGCATCCATCATCTTTGCATATCATGTCATCATATCAAGCATATGCATGTGAACTTGTCTAAATGGAACAATCACCGAAAACTTGATCACCTAGTTTAATTCTCACAAAAGGTTGAAAACCGAAACACTAAGACGTGGCAAAACGTGGCAGGATTCTCGACTTTCACGAAAATGAGCATAACTTCCAGATTACATATCCAAACAAGGCAAATAAGGACTTTCTGGAAAGCTTGTGTTATGCACTACAACAATCTTCTAGTCTCTGTCTTGCAAAAATCTGGAACGTAGCTAGAACTGCCCATTACAGAGATCTTGAAAAAGCAATTTCTTGTGATTTACCCCACACAAATTCAACACTCTTGGTTAGCCCATTTTTTTATGTATTCAACACACTCTTCCATGGTACTTCTGTATATTAGAATGTTATGAAAATAAACCAGCACAAATTTTCCAATGTAAACCCCGAAAACATGATTCATCAAGCGTGTAAAAGTTCTATGTGCATTAGTTAATCCAAAAGGCACCACTAACCACTCATACAAACCAAATTTTGTTTTAAAGGCTATTTTCCATTCATCTCCTTCTTTCATGCTAATCTGATGCTATCAACTATGTAGGTCAATTTTAAAGGAAATAACAACACCACTAAGTTCATCAAGCATATCATCAAGTGTAGGAATAGGATGACGATAAGAGATAGTGATATTGTCTATAGCTCAACGATCAACACACATTCTCCAAGTACCTTCTTTCTTTGGAACAAGAATAATCGAGACAATACAAGGACTAAGGTTTTCACGCAAGTATCCTTTGTCAAGTAGTTCTTACACTTGTCGCTGAATTTCCTTGGTTTCCTCTCGGGTTGGTGCGGTATGGTAGTTAGTTTGGAAGTGAAGCTTCAAGAATGAGATCAATTTAATGCCCATTCAACGAAGTGGAGGTAGGCCAACTGGTATCTCCTCCGAAAAAACATCATTGAAGGCCCGTAACTTGTCACACCCCGAAATTCTAAATTTTTGTTTGTGAACTAGGACTCACTAAAGTGAACCTTTTTACAATAGATTTAAATTTTACTTTTAAAAGTTAACTGAAGTTAAACAAAGGTTTATCATTTTATGTAAACATTTGAATTTTATAAATTTACCAATGAGTTGATTTGATTATGAAAATGATTTATCTAAAAAAATGTTTGTTGAACAAAAACCTTTGATTTACGACAATTAATGCATTTGATTTATCAAAATGATTTATTGAATAAATTTCTTTGATTTATGAAGTTTTACAACACATGATTTATGAACATGGTTTATTTAACAAATTATTGATTTTATTTAAAGTATTTTATGAAGGAGTTTCCATTACCAAAACATTTTCAAGAATAAAAAGAGTTTTATTATTATCTTCAATGAATTTGATTTGGAAACCAATTATTTTCATGCTAATTTACCTAACTTAAATTTCATGTAAATTAGCCTATATGTATAAGGTTTCTTGCATCCGTGTTGGATTATTTGCATTTGGTTTTATTTGGGTGCAAAATGTATTTGAAAACTTGAGTCGAAATCGATTTGGTTATGTTTCAAAATTAGGAGTAGAATAGAAATATAAGAGAAAAGAATAGCAAAGAATCCCTCTCCACTCCCAACTCCCTCCGCTCTCTTCGCTCGCTTGTGTCGCTATTGGCACTACCTAGGTGCCCATTTTATGTGTCAATATCACCCCAATTAGAGCATGATTGACACTAATATAGGCCATTTACTTATGATATTACCTATATTTGTATATGCATAGTTTTGGGGCTTTTTTGCAGATGTAGGTTGGCACAAATTAAGGCATTATAGAGGACACGGGTCAAACATAGAGGAAAAGCCCGGAGAAAGCCCATCGTGCCGATCGGCACAGCCATGTGCGGATCGACACATAAGGAAAATGGCCCAACAAGGGCAGCTCATCTTACATTCCACAATTATAGAATGTTATTTGCATGAGATACTTAAATATACTAAACTGGAGGAGATTAAGGAAACTTCAAGACTCAAACGTGCAATGCAAGACATTATATCGAAGATTATGATAGAGAGGGCCTAGATCGAAGCTATGGAAAACAAGACAACACAGGAAGGAAGGATATTTACAAAGACACGACATGTGCCAATTGATACCGCCTTTGTGCCGATCGACATATTCCAAGATTTGCTAGAATCCGACTCGTTTATGAGCCTTGTCCATATAAATACTTTTTAAACTCTTAGAACAGAAGGAGGTCAACGTAAGGACACCATATTCGTGAGTTAGAGCCACCGGGGCTTTGTCCCATCATAATAGATCTCTAGTCGAGTTTCAAGAACCATTAGTGTTGATGGTGATGTATCTCACACTATTTTTGCCAGACCTTAACTTTTGACATTTATTGATCTGTTTTTCTTAATTTCCAGGTGTGAATCCCTTATTTGTGGTACTTAGGTGATGGAGATGCTTCTAGTGACACAGGGTGTGACAATATGTGCCGATTGGCACAAATGCGGTGTCGATCGGCGGACGTCGTGTTTTCATCGATCTCTCCTCCGAGTCGGTCGTCTTGTCTTCCATACCTTCCATGGAGGACCTCTCTATCATAATCTTCGAGATAATGTCTTTCATTGCACATTTGAGTCTTGAAGTTTCCTTAATCTTCTCCGGATACATATCTTCAAATATCTTGTGCAAATAACTTTCTATAATTGTGGAATGGGCCACGGGCTGCCCTTCTTGGGCAATTTTCCATATGTCCATGAGCACACGTATGTGCCGATCGGCACAGCGGTCTTCCTTGTGGCTTTTGTTTTGTCTTCGACCCATGTCCACCATAATGCCTCATTTTGTGCCAGTTTAACATATATCTACAATAAAGCTCCAAAACAATGCCTATACAAATATATAGCTAAAATCATTAGTAAAATGCCTATATTAGTGTCAATGATGCTCTAATTTGAGTGATATTCACATATAAAACGGGCAACTAGGGAGTGCCAACGAGTGTGGTGAAGAGACGAGGTCTTGGAACCATCCGGCACAAGGGAGCAAAGCTACCTCGGTGGAGGGTTTACTCCCGAGGTTGGTGGAACTCCTAGTGGACGCGTACAAAGCCGGAGGAGCCCGTGAACCGCCTTGGATGTGATCTCCTGGCCACACACCACGGAAGTGTAGAATGTGTCCGATCAACACAAATGGACTCGGAGGTTTTAGTCCAACTAGCAACAAAGGATGGAATCACTTTCTCGTGGGGAATTGTGTACAACCTCCGTAGAGTGAAAATTGTCATGACAGTCGTGTCCACGTCAAGAGGGGCATGGAGCCTCACGCGGATTAGGGGGATCATAATGGTTTGGTTGTATGGTTTTCGAGCAGGAGCCATGCCTAGTTTGGAGAACAGATCAAGTTGGGATCTTTGGGAGTTAACCTCACATGGTAAATAGATCGCTTAATTAATCAACTAGACATAGGTGCTCTCTATGCTTTTAAACCCTATGTTAGCCTTTCTTGACTAGCCAAAAATTTCATACTTCCCCACTTACCGAGTACATAATGTACTCAACCATTTGTTGCCTCTTTTTTATTGCATCACGCCACAATTCAAAAGTGAAGGATGAAGATAAATCATTCGAAGAGACAACGAAGTGGTGATCTAGGCATGCGTTCTTCCGATCTACCTACTGGGAGCCGAAGGACGCCAACCTTAGATCATTTTCCACTACAATGTAATCTTTTTCTTTTGACCTACGGACCTTGTTGTAATATATTATGAATTAATAGAGATATTGTTCTTTTATCACATAATTTGTCCTATGTGCGTGAAAATTTGATTCCGGGCACGCATACGGATGAATTCAGTTTTGGTCGTTGAAAGTGGGTGTGACATAAATATTGCCCTCCAAGGTCCACATATAAATCCTTTATTATATAGGAGAGGCAAGGATACACACTTGAGAGATTGGGAGAAGACCTAAACTTGATGTTTCGTACTTTTATGATACGACAAGAGAATAAAACAATGTTTTGAGAAAGCCTTGTGGAAGTTTGATCCGTTATTTGAGCATGATATATAATTTATTTTCAAGAAGATAAGAGAAGATTTCTGTGGAGGGTTAACAAGTAAATGAGATGATTGACACCAGCTAAGTGAAGGATAGTGTGAGAGTTCTTGCTACATGGTTTAGAATTTTTGCTAAGCTTTGTATTGCTCAAGGACTAGCAATGATTTGAGTGTGGGGGAACTGTTGGTCATTTCTAGGTACCCATTTTAGCTATCAAACAGGGATGTTTTATGTCTTGATTTGATCATTTAAGCTAACAATTAACCCCATAATTGCATATATTCGTAGTTGTTCTATTTGGTGCATAATACAAGAAATAGATGAAAAAGAAACCAATTGTGGATAAAGGGTAGCGAAGCAAGGAAGAGACAGAAGAAAAGTCGGCCCGTGCTGATCGACACACCATTGAGAAGCCCGATTACGGTGCCCGATCCAAAAAGGAAGATAACCCAATCTATTATGAATAAGAGTCGGTGGATGCCTAGGTCAGAATTGTCGGAGATAAAAGAAAAGGGGAAAAACAACCAAGTCGGGGATGTCGATTGCAAGAGAAAAACTATTGCAAAGTTAGGGTTTTAGGATAGTGGCGGCGAGCACTAACCAAAACCACCGAAGTGAGACCGTGCCGATCGGCAAAGTGTTGTGCCAATCGGTACTGCGCCACCTTGCGCTATTCCTCATCCCTTCTCCATGTTCAGCGAAAGGATAAGTGAGTAGTCTCATATTCTCTTCTCTCAGTGCGGGGATCTAGCTATGTAAACTCTTATGGTTCTGAAACTCTCTTGATTTTCTCGGTCTATGTGATATGCCTAAATTACTATGAAGATGGACACATCTATTCATACCTATTAGTGTTACTTGTACAAGTTATACTATTGATCATCACATAATGAAAGAAATTAGTGGGGAGCTAATAGGCCCTTGCATGTGACAAGCCGGGGTGAACGGAACGGTCATGGCTTGTAGAATACTCGGGTATATCATTTGAGCCAATAAGTTGAATTTTTATGCTATAGAATCCTTATGTATCCTGTTACGCCCTTGTTAGCAATTAGTACTTCCATTTTTTTTTCAATCAAACAACACACAACCATTCTAATCTTGTTAGTATTTAATCAATAGTAAACATCCAAGTGTGTTCTCTGTGGAATCGAACCTTGGAATACTCTAAGGGGAAAAGAGCTACAATTGTACATCGTCCTCTTGCAGTATATAAGTGGGTGCGTAATATCGACCAACAAAGACATGCGTCCTTGCCACGTCGTTGCTGGCACGTGCGGTGTGCCACGTTAGATGGTGCCATTAACGGTGCATGTAATGAACCCGAGTACTCGACGTAATCTAATTGTCATAGAAGTTTCAGTTTCGTGACATTATGGTCATTTTGTCATAGTGGTACAAATATGACGCGATTAGCATGATGAATTGAATTTCGTCATAAATTCATCATGGTTGTTCTATGTCACATCCCAGAATTTCAGTTTTGGAATGTGAACCGCTTTCTAACCAAAATCCTTATTTTTTCCCCAAAAAGAAAACTAAATTATTTGAATTTTATAAAATTACCAATGATCTGATTTGTCTATGAAAATGTTTTAAATGCATTTGATTTGTGATAAGGATTTATTTAAACAAATGATTAATTTTTCTTGAAGTATATTATCAAGGAGTTTTCAGTACCAAAACATTTTAAGAAAATAAAAAGAATTTTCTTATTTTCAATGAATTTAGATTTGAAATCAATTATTTTCATGCTACTTTTCCTAATTCAAATGAAATTAGGCTATATACATATTGTTTGTTGCATTCATGCTGACATAGTTGCATTAGGATTTTATGTTGTGGAAAATGTATTTTAAACTCGATTAGAAATCGATTTGGTTTCTACTTTAGAAATTAGAATAGTAACTATATAGAAATAGGAGATAGAAAATAGAAATGAAAAGGAAAGTCCTACTGTCCCTCTTGTTCACTCACCTGTGTGCATGGTCTTATGTCATCTTTCCACTCGTTTGTGTAACTTCGCATCTCTCGTTCAACTTTTGTTTTCTCCTTCCGACAATGTTTGGGCATATCTCTACTCAATAGCATCAACATTCTCTCCACCTACCACATGCATAAACTTGGACATATTAACCTTCCAAATTCATCCCGTGCACTCGAAGGAATGAAAATGAGCAATTAAGCGCACAGTTAATTGCATTAATCATCATATTTCCCTTTTCCTTTTCCTCTCCCCACCAGCCCCACCCCTCCTATAAATACTAGGCCTCTCGCGTCCAGTCATGCTGCAGCTAATTGACGTTGACGTTCCCGGCGATCTACCCATCCAAATGGCTCCAAACTTGACCCCCTGGTGCGCAATGAAGTATTCTTCAACATATCCAAAGATCTAACCAATAGGAGACCTAAATCTATGGGGATCTCCTTCACGACGAGCACTGCTCCCTGTTCTGGATCTGTCAGCACTCTTGATGGTAATTTGGTAATTTGGATCCCTGTTGTGCTTGATTATGATCGTGTCTTAAAGATTTAACTATACCATCTTATGTTCCAGTAATTGTTCCTTCGTTTCCTACAAGTTTACGCTGAGATCTTTCCTCATGCCACCAGGATCGTGTTTGGCGTATCAACTATCTCTATACAGGACCATCATGGTGTAACCCTCCGATCTTGTTTCCAATTCATTTTATATCTAAGTAATCATGTGGTTCATGTGATCCCGAAGCATATAAACGTTTGTGTTGAAGTATTACCTTGATTTCTACAACCAATCTCTGGGAACGCTCCTGTTTTTGCCCAAATGTTTGTGCAACCGTAACTGGATCCTTCCAATAGTGTTTATTGTTTTTCCATTACTCAATTTGATATCAAACATGGAAAATTAATACCAGCACACTTACCATTACCTATTCTATAGTATGCTACATCACTACATCAAGAAACCACCGATGCTAGCATTACCCACCATGTCGTGGCCGCTGTTCACCCCTTGACGTCATTTGTTTCCTTCACATTTCTCGGTATCGTACAAACCTTGGTGAGCTCCATGTGCCCTGTTTTCATATCTTCCAATGAGCTCAATGTTGCATGATTATTCTTAGCTTGTATATTTGTTATTGTTTATGCGTGAATAGGAATAAATTTTGGAAGCTCTAGTCTGACCATGAAGGTTACGAGTGGGATCATTAGGATGAAGAGTTGAATGGTCAATATCACAACAACTTCACGGAAGAGGCAAGTGTGCTTGACGCATATTGCACCTACATCTTTTCTATCTACACAGGATTGCATTGCTGTTAAATATGAATCCTATGTGTGATACCTTTTTCCTTACTTGTCCTTGTTGCCGGGGTGGAATTAGATGTATGTTTGGGTAGGTCTTGCTTATCTTGCTTTAATGGGGTTTAAGACATGATAAATGTTAATCTTGATAATGATCCACTTGAACATAATGATCATGGTTGCTTGTTATTTATTGAACATTGATTTTGGTGACGGGTGGAGGAACTATGGTCGGGGTGTACCGGTATTTTCATGGAACGCTATCACCCGAATCATAAGGACCAGTTCGTGGAGCGACCGTCCATGTTAAACCGTACAACCACGAGCCAAGTATGGGCGTGGCTTGGCGTAGAATGCGGTGGACATCAGTCGAGTGCGCGTGGAGGAGATGGGGCTATGGCTGGTGTTGAACCGGTAGTCCCGGGGAGGCGTGGTGAAGAGACAAGGTCTCGGAATCATCCGGCACAAGGGAGGGAATCTACCTGATGGAGGGTTCACTCGTCGGGTGAGTGGAACTGCTAGTGGACACGTATAAAGCTGGAGGAGCCCGTGAACCGCCTTGGAAGTGATCTCCTGGCCACACACCAAAGGAAGTGTGTAAGTGCTTGGCCGACATAGGCATAATGGAGGTTTTTATTCCACCTAGCAACAGGGGATGGAATCACTTTCTCGTGGAAAATTGTGTACAACCTCTACAGAGTGAAAACTGTCATGACAACCATGCTCACGGTCAAGAGCGGCATGTACCCTCAAGCGGATTAGGGGATGGTAATGGTTTTGTTGCAAGGTTTTCGGAAAGAAACGTGCCTGGTTTGGAGATCGGATCAAGTTGGGTTCTTTGGGAGTTACCTCACATAGTAAATAGCTTGCTTAATGAATGAAGTAGACATAGGTGCTTTCTATGCTCTTAAACCTTATGTTAGCCTTCCTTGATCGGCCAACATGTCATACTTTCCCTACTTGCTGAGTACGTAATGTACTCATACGTTTGTTGCCTCTCTTTGCATCATGCCACAATTCGAAGTGAAGGATGAAGGACAAATTATGTGATAAAAGAACAATATCTTTATTAATTCAATATCTTTCACTTCTGAATTATGGCATGATGCAAAAAGAAAGGCAACAAACGTATGAGTACATTACGTACTCAACAAGTGGGAGGAAAGCATGACATGTTGGCTAGTCAAGGAAGGCTAGCATAGGGTTTAAAGCATAGAAAGCACCTATGTCTATGTCATTAATTAAGCAAGCTATTTACTATGTGAGGTAACTCCCAAGATCCCAACTTGAACCGTTATCCAAACCAAGCATGTCTCCTTCCCGGAAACCATGCAACCAAACCATTACCATCCCCCTAATCCGCGTGAGGATTTGAGGGGGTGGGGAGGACGTGGGAGGGGCCTGGTTTTTACAAGGGAGGGTGGGGGTTGGTGGGGAGAACGAAAGGAAGAGTGAAGCAAGGTGATTAATGCTATTTGTGCGCTTAAATGATCGTTTTCTTTCCTTTCAAGTGCACGAGATAAATCTGGAAGGTTAATGTGTCCAGGTTCATGCATGTGGTAGGTGGAGAGAATGTAGATGATATTGAGTAGAGATACATCCAAGCATTGTCGGAAGAAGAAAACAAAAGATGAACGGAGATGCGATGTTATAGAAATGAGTGGAAAGATGACATAAGACATGCACATAGGCGAGTGAACAAGAGGGAGAGTTGGGCTTTCCTTTTTATTTTTATTTTCTATCTCCTATTTTTATATCGTTATTATTCTAATTTCTAAACTAGAAACCAAATCGAGTTTAAAATACATTTTCCACCCCATAAAATCCTAATGCAACTATGTCAGCATGAATGCAACAAACAATATGTATATAGCCTAATTTCATTTAAATTAGGAAAAACAGCATGAAAATAATTGATTCTAAAACTAAATTCATCGAAAATAAGAAAATTCTTTTATTTTCTTAAAATGTTTTGGTACTGAAAACTCCTTGATAATATACTTTAAGCAAAATTAATCATTTGTTAAATAAATCATTATCACAAATCAAATTCATTTAAAGCATTTTCATAGAAAAAATCAAATGATTGCTAAATTTATAAAATTCAAATAATTTTGTTTTCTTTTTGGGAAAAATAAGGACTTTGGTTAGAAAGCGGTTCACATTCCAAAACTGAAATTGTGGGATGTGACAGCTAGTAGTTGATAACGATTCACCACATTTCTAGGGCCTTTAGCGAGCACCATACCCACCGCAAATTCGCATACGGAGGATATACTGATCCAAGACAATTCTTGCTGAGTGATGAAGTGGCAATCATTTCAACCGTTGGTAATGTAACAACATTAGCAAAAGTGCATGCTTGCGCTTTGGAAGGGCCAACATCAACCTTGTAGTTCAATCTACAGCCAAAATCAATATAAAGTGGGGACACCTTGTAACATAAAAAAAGTAATTGCAAATTTTAGATGTTTTGGCGGCACATTGGAAGCACTAGAAAAATCTGAAGTACATTTTTGAGAAACCAAATGAAATACTAGCAGAGTACTATAGAAAATTCTTGAAGCTTAAGTGATGGTCCCGGAAGAGTTGGTGATGGAATAATACCCAATGCAAGGACTCAGTGCAAGCCCTTTAACATTGAAGTTTGCAAATAAACCGTCGGCCACACTGCAAAAAATGTGCAATAAGTTTGACGAATATTGCAGGTCATAAGTGGACAATAAACAAAGAACTTTGAAAGAGAAGCAATTTCGGGAATATCAGCATGCAAAAATTACAAGAATTCCTGAATCCCACCCATACTGAGGTCAATTTGTTACATTTGCTAATTGCCGTTAGTTTTATTCACTAATCTTATGTTACCATTTCAATTTTATTTAAAATCAAAGGTCAAACTCACCTGCTATACCATACCTTGCTTTAAGCAACAAATAAATATTGCGTAAGCAAGTCCGCACCATTTGTCCTGTGTTCACAATGTGCTACCGTTGATGACAAGGTTGATCGTCTTGCGATGTTTGGCAATTCCTTCTTTAACTGCCTTAATTGTTGCCGTAATGTTTTGGCTCTCGTGATATAATTTGTTGTAATTTAGAGCTACATCGGACAAAGACTGCAGATTTCTGATACCTGAAGGAATGTTGTCTGGACTTGCCTGGCAACCAGCGATGTTTATCTCAAAATATCTTAGTGACGGCATAGCTCCTTGCTTAAATATCATCCACGGAACACGACAGTCAACATAAAATCTTTGAAGCTCAGGGAAACCCACTCCATCAATTTCTATAGCTACTTCGGGAAGAAGGTGAAGACCTAGGACAAGGTTCTTTAAACTAAGCAAGTTTGCAAGGATGTGTATGTCATTTGGCTCTAGTTTGTAAACTGTGATCTCTACGAAAGCAAGATGACTGAGCCCAATGAACTCACTAGGAATTCTGAGGAACCTTCCACCCCTCACGGCAAACTTTCTAAGGTCAACAGGCCACTTCTGCTCATCTGGAGAGCATAGGAAGTGCATGCAAGAACCGAGTTGGCAATGGATCACGAGGTACTCGAGAGAGTGCCATTTTGCCATTGATGAGAATAGAGCCTGCTGGAAGTTCTTATCGGTGGACTGGTGATGCGACCATGTTATGCTTAGTTCTTCTAGTTTCCCCATGGAACCAAGAGCCTCTACAAAACTCGCAGAGGAGTGGTATAGATTGACGGTTGCAAGTGCTCGTAGTTCTTCAAGACCTCTTACATCCTGCGGCATCATTGTATCTGTTGCCCTGACGTTCACTCCGTCGGAACCAAAGAAAAGACAACGCAACTGTCGCATCTTCCGAATTTGTGGAGGAAGATGCTTGACTAGCGTGCCTCTTAGGTCCAACATCCTCAACTCTGGAAGCTCACACACTTGTTCCGTGAGCTCAGTTACGTGTGTCTGACTTATATCCAGTGTCTCCAGTTTGTGCAGCTCCTTAATCGCAGGAGGGATGATCCTGATGCATGTCTTCCTCAGACTCAGATACCGGAGTAGGTACATTTTACATATTAGCAATAAGTATTGGTTCTCGCTTTCGTTTAGGCCCTGCCATCCTTCAAGATCCAGAAGAACCAAACAGCTGAAATTCTCAAGAGCCACTGAGTGCACTTCACCTGAGACTGCAAGTGAACGTGTTTGATATAAATCCATCGCTCCCAACCGATCAGCCAGCCAAGGATCTGGCTGATGCAGGGAAAGGCGCCGAGGTTTCATGCCAGCTCCTCCGCCTGCTACTAGTGTGGTCACCGTGCTGCTGGTACAAACAAAGCCATTGTCAACAGATTTGGCTGCAAAGAAATGGTGCATGAAGTAATTGATGTGCAAGTGGCAGTCCACTAGCAGAGAATCCGCAGTTTGGGTGATGACATTCCTATCGATTAACTCCTCAATATCTTTTTCCATGTCTGTGTCTGCATCAACCAGTGATTCGGTCTCTAATTTCCTAATAAAACTATGTTTGGTAAACATGTAGCCATTAGGAAGCATGCCAATGTACAGCAACTGCACTTTTAACCTGTATGGAAGATCATCATAGGTAGGAGATAATATTTCCTCAAATCTTTGGAGCATGGGAGGAATATTTTCAATATGGAGCTCTTGTCCCTGGTGTTGTTTCGTCCAGTCCGCCATACCACATAAGAATAAAGGAATGCCTCCACATCTCTTCAATATGGTCTCAGAAACATGCCATAAGTGCTCTTGGCAAGGGTCCTCCGAGTCAAAAGCTCTTCTGAGAAAAAGCTGTTCTGACTCTGACTCGTTCAAAGGGTTAACCTCGTATAAATCACCAAAGCAGTGGTCATCAACAAAACAACATGCTTTTGCTACGCTTGTAATGCTTGTTGTAACCATTATTCGGCTGCCATAACTATTCTGAGGAAATGCTTCTTTAATGACATCCCAATCAGATTCTTTCCATAAGTCGTCAATCAGGATAATGTACCTACAAATCAGTAAAACGAAACTCAAACCACAATAACGAGGTCAACATTTAGGACAATCTCGAAATGTGATAAAATAATTCATTCGTTTTCTGCATGCCAACATAAACATATATATGGTGGAAGATATAGTACCTAGAGACTAAAGGTATCACAAACTGGATGAAACTTCGAAGACTGATCCCACAACAATTAAAGGGACAAGATGTTGCAAAAAAGAAAAAGGTGGAGAGGAGGTAGGATTATCCTTGAAATTCACATACACAATTGTTTTGTACTAATACTGTTCACAAAATATGAGGACTTTTACAGTCGACCTAAATGAATAACTACCGTCTATTTTGTTCATCTGATGGCTTAGATCAATCTAATGGTATTTTTCTATTCCTCTAGTATCATGGGTATCATATGGGCATAATTGGTAACGAATATTGATTGCAGAATACATTCTAAATTAGATACAAAATCTGGCCAATGTTGTTTCATCATTCAATCAAAACTAATTTAATTCGTATGGTCCGGTGATATTAGAGTTCCATGATAATGTTCAATTCGAATCGAATAGCCTCTCGCATGGGGGCGAGCAACACGCAACATCTCTCGAGGTTCTGAGATTTTCCAACGCCGGAATGAGTCCATGCAAATTAAATGAACCATCAACACTCACCTGCTGCAGTTCATGGTTCAAGGATTCACCGGTGGCTGCTCATTCATGCTTACCAACCCACGAAACAAACATAGCAAATCTTATATCTTATATATACTAATTGGAGGCTCCTTTTGAGGCCTCCTCATTAATCAGAGAAAATTCCTATAAACTCTCACAAGAAAACAAAACCTGTGTCCATTGATTTTGTCTGTAACAAAATTGTGGCCACTAGATCAAACTTCCTTGCGTGCAAAGGGCAATCGTACATCATAAGGAATTCTCTTTTGATGTGCCTACGGAAGAAACGATGAAACATGGAAATTCCAGTTCTCCTTGCAATCAACTAAGCATTCGTGTTGCCATGGGACTCTATCCAGTAGCTACCAGGAAGAAGTAGACATCACATAACTAGACTCTACAAAGATCCCTAATAATCTCTCAAATCCTCATGTACCGGCATGGTCTCTGAACTTCATTGTCGAAGTAAGAACATTTCCTGGATACTAAAATTTTTCACCTAAGTAGGGTTGTTCGTTTCATGGTCACTAAAATTTAGCACTGTCACATCAAAGATAATCTTACTATATATGAATATTTTGATCAATTTAATGATAAAGCCGTTTTGACCCATAAGTGCTAATCTTTTAGATGAATCTAATGAGCTTAATTAATCTATGTTTTGCTAACGTGATCACTACTAGAATAAAGCTCTATAGCGGCGGACGCTATTTTTGCCACGGTGGCGGTCCCGTGAAGCGTCCGCCGCTAAATGGGTGTACGAAGTTGTGTCAGCGACTAAGACCCGCGGCAAAGGTGGCCCAAGGTCCGCGGCCCGCGCGCAACAGTTGTGGACCCTATCAGGCCCGCAGCTAAGGCCCGCAGCAGAATTAGCTGCGGGCCCGATAGGCTGGCCCGTTGTAGCCGACCGCACCCTCCTATAAATAGGGGGTGAGCAGCGCCGCAATGCCACACTTATCCGCGCCGCCGCACCGCCACCTGTAGGGTTAGGGTTAGGGCGGTGTCGCCTCTCTTCCTTCTCCTCCACCTCCTCCGCCTCCTCTCGGCATGGGTCGTCGCTGCTGGGTCCATGCTCGGCTCCACCGACGGTCTTGGGCCCAACGGGCGTTGGTTCTCGCCAACGCCCGGCCGAGCTCCCTGCACCGGCGGTGGCGCCTCCTCCTGCTCCCCCGCCGCGGGCGCCACTCGGGCGGCGGCGCGAAGATGGCAGCGTCGGCGGATCCGGCGGCGGCGACACCGGAGGCGGCGGCGGGTCCTCCTTCCGCGGCGGTTCCGGCGGCAGGTCCTCCTCCGCGTGCTCGTAGCACGCGGCGGCGCGCCGGCGGGACGGGAACGGTGCACCGGACGGCGGCATCTAGGGCGGGTCCCACTAGGGGCCCGTCTTCCGTTGTTTGTAGATTAACAGCACCGGTCGCGATCCCTAGACCACCACGGGCACCTTATTAGTCTAATCCGCCCCGGCGGGCAGTCGCGGTCCTAGGGCCGCGACTAATTTTGCATGTAATTAGTGACGGGTCCTCCGTGGCGTTTAATACGTCCGCCACCGAGGCCCTTTTAGCCCGCCGCCACGAGCTATATTGTAGTAGTGGATGCCATACTTTAGGGGTCTGTAATTTATTTTTTAATTAAACTTTATATAGTACTCCTACGTAGGAGTAGTAAGATTCTCTTTGATGTGACCGTTATAAAGTTTAGACCCCACAAAACGAACAGCCAAGACGGCCTTGAGGAGTCTAATTTAATCTCAAGTACTTGTGCGGATCAAATATATATTTAGTCTATATGTGTTTAACATATATTTTAGAGTGACTAACTTTTTTGTTATATTGTAAATTATTTAAGATGGGAAATGGAAAAAATATAAATATGATGTATTCCCTATATAGGTCTATTGAGGGTTGAAAACAAAAGGATTCACAAATTATAGTGCCAAGGTAATCTAAATAGCCTGTGCAACTGCATGGGTTGATAGGCTAGTCTCTATCTAATAACTTTTTTAGCGGGTAGATGCCACGTGAATACTTTTACTAATATATAAACTAACTAGCTAATTACTAAATTACCTACATAAATGGACGGTTGGATCAAAAACATGATACCTTTCACCATCTGGTATCATGGTCTACTGTAACTGTCCTAAAAAACAACAAAGAGGTGGATGTATTATTACCTTCTATGTTGCAGGTACATCTTTATTGTTATAACTAGTAGAGGCAATTCGTCATCAGAAGTTGGTATTCTGGGTGGCTCGAATTGGGCAAGAATACTGTTTAGAACCTGCTTCATATTTGGCCGTCGGGACACCTTCACCCTTGCAGTTGCACCGGTGCCTGCATTCTTTAGCTGAAAGTAGATCTTGCTGGCTAATGTGGTCTTCCCGCCCCAGCGGGTCCCACAAAGGAGATGATTTTAAGACTCTGGAGGTTCGTATCCATGAATTCCTGTACCAGCTTATTTTGTTCGACTTTTGTCACGCGAACAAGATGATATGCCTCCTGAGTGTCAGCCAAATCGTCTTGCAGCAGCATCTTAGTGCAAGAATCCATCGAAGTAGGATAGTCATTACATCTATTTAGCCGATAACGGCAAGGTTGTTCGGCGGCCAAGGACAAATTTTCTTGAATTTCTTTGATTTCACGTGGAAATGGTAGTAGGCTTGTTGCTGCACCAGAACAGCAGTATGGGGCAGCTTTTTGCAGCTGCATTCGCCAGCGACATACAATATATTTCTCTGCTTTATGGAGGAAATTTCGGATATCCCTCTCCACATAACTCAAGCTGTTCAACCACTTATTGAAATTCCTCTTGAAATCAGCATCGTCGACAACATGGTCTGACCGTGGCTGATGCAGAGATGCTAATATGCCACTCAACTCGTCTTTCATGAATTCCAAGCTCCGTACCTGTGGGTCATCGGCAGCCAATGTGATGCCTCGGCCCCCAGCCTTCTGTAGGAGTATGGATATCCTCTGTGGGAGAGGCTCCATGTCACCTAATACTTTCTTGACCATAGGAGTCTTTGTAATTCTCTGGTTGCTCGACGACTCCATACTTCTCGAGCGGATTGCTTCCTTCTACAGACGGGGAAGATGAAATAAGCAGAACAAAGGTTCGGTGAGATAAAAAACAAAATGGTTTCGACATGTACCTCCTTATTCATGTCTGATGATAAATGATTAGGTTCGGCCTTCAATCGTAGCACAGGATAAATACGTTAGATGGGCTGCTCTGACACCTCTTCTAATTCCAAGCCTTCTATCGCACCTTCCGAGCCGGAAGGGATCAAGGTAGGTGTCTAAGAGCTGGTGGGTAGATTGGTTTCCAACTGTTGCTTTGCTGTTTGCGAATAAAAGAACGTGCTCGCCAGCTGTAATTACCATTTCCCGTTGACTAACAGTAGATCTCATGGGTAGATTGGATTTCAAACTATTGCTTTGCTGTTTGGGCATCAAAGAACGTGCTCGCCAGCTGTAATTATCATTTCCCGTTTACTATACCTTTTTTATTTATTTTATGGGTGACCACTCACCTAGTTGTTTTTTCAAGGCAACATATATTATATTATATCAGGCTTTTTCTTTGAATTACTGCTGACACAAATTTAGGTGAAGAGAGTACGACTTATATGTCCAATCCGAATGTCCTACTTATATATAACTCAAGCTATTATAGAAATTTGGTATCATTATTTGGAAACTTTAAACACTTCATTGTCATATATTCATCTAGTCGGAACAAAGTTAGACATTGAGGTTGGACATACAACAGTTCCCTGACCTGAATTCTTGTTGTGTAGCTAAGTGGTCCCATTAATTGAAGATAGTACTATACGGTAACCAGCTAATTTTGATCAAACAAAAATGCACTCCAACTCTGTCAATGATAAAAAAGGAGTTCATATGATCTATAGTATTACCTTGAACAATCTATATCCACTCAATTAAAATAGAATCAACCCCTTTATATAAGAAAATAAGACCACTCATCTCAACTATAAAATTGCACTATCTGCCACACTTGGAAGGTATCTCAACAATAAAAAAATCAGCGCACAAGAGAGATTTGGCCCATCAGGAGCATCCCAAGGTCCATTCCACCATTATAGAAGGTTATTTGCACGAGTTACTTGAAGATATCTATCTAGGAGAGATTAAGGAAACTTCAAGACCGAAATGTGCAATGCAAGGAATTATCTCGAAGATCATAACATGGAAGGCCCACATGGAAGCTATGGAAGGCAATAGAACCAACTCGAAGAGGAGATCGACAAAGACACGGCTCATGTCGATCGACACAATAAGGGATTTGCTAGAGTCCTACTCCTCTACATGCCTGGTCCCTATAAATACTTGTAAAGCCCCTAGAACGATGGGAGACAACGAGAGAGGGACACTAGATTCGTGAGTTAGAGACACCGGGGCTTTGCCTCGTTAGAATAGATCTCTAGTTGAGTTTTAAGAAACGTTAGTGATCGGAGTTGATTCATCAAGGTAGGCCTTCCGGATGGTGATGTATCTTACACTATGTATCTCAAGGATGATTGAATATGTTGATGATGGTTTTAGTGCTTTGTTGATCTTGATTCTATAACCATTCCCATGCTTGTTCCAATTGCTTAGTTCTTGGCTAAGTATTCGGATGTTATCTTAATCGTGGTGATTAGGCTATTACTTGGATCTTGTATTGGTTATGGTTGTTTGATGATGCTAACGGTGTGGTTTAGTAGTGACAAGTGCTAAGCGTGATTAAGAGACTTTTCTCGGCAGCGATAAATCAAGGGTCTCTCGGAAAGTCTGGAATGTTCTTATTCATCTAAGGTTTGCAATTGACCTATGTAATTTATCCATTATGATGCTATCTAATTAGACTTCCTAGTTACGATGTCAACCAATAGATATTTGGTTACTCACATAGCTTACTTAGCTTCTCCGAAGTTGCTAGTTTTCCGGACTGCATAGCCGCGCCGATCGGCTCACCCTCGACCTTCGTGTTGATGGGCTCGACCGGAGCGCCGATTGGCAACACAAGCCACCAACACCTTCAACCTCACAACCAACAATAGTTTGGTTAGATCTTTTATCGTTAATAATATTTAATTCACACTAGTCCTCGTGGATTCGATTAAACCTTGGAATACTCTATGAGAAAAAGTGTGACAATGTACACCGTCCTCTTGCATTATATAAGTGGGTGTGTAGATATGACCAACACTTAGCTAAGGGTCGGACCGTTCGGAGTAGGGAGGAATTTGAATTAAGTGTCGGTTATCATAGTTAAGCTGTTTTTGCATACCTTGTTTTGATGTAAGACGATGCATGGTGCGAGGAAGGATGAAAACACTTGTATGATAGAATAGTGACACTTAATTCAACCGATCGGAAATCTTGTGATAAGATGAAATCTACAGTAGTTTAAAATACTAGAGTATTTGATTACATGTACAATATATTACATCGTTGTTTTGTTTACGGATACTAGTCCTAAGAGCTAGGACCGGTGCTGACGTAACTGTCGGTGTCCTTGGTTTGCAACTTGTCGCCAAGCCGATCATCGATGGTTTCTTCGAGATCTGCCGATTCGATATCATCAAATTCTTCATCATCGGCGGTTGGCATTGCATCGGCTTGTAGAAGCGACTCATGGCGGGGTTCACCGACAGGTCCTACACCAATTCGTCGATGGTACCGACCAAGGAGTTCTTGAGCTCATTGAACCTCTCCACGATCGTGTCTAGATGGGCTCCTATCCCGATGAAATTATAGGCTACTTTAGAGGACCACGATCGGATCGTAGTGGCTATATGAGTTCTTGCTTCGGCTGCAACCACCTTGTTGTGATCTTGGATTTGGTGAGGTGCATCCCACAACTAATCTTCCATATTTAAGTTGTCAGCTGGGATTTCTCCACCTCCCAAGTACTTCCCTAGATGCAAGAAGTCATATAGCCACTACGATCCAGTCATGGTCTTCTAAGTACTTCCCTAGATGCTTGGCACCAACAAGCAAATTCTGCAGATGGGATAACCAGGTTATTCGTATGATGTGATATTGGAATAGAGAAGAATGATAAATTGATACATACAACAATGGGACGATCGATATCCAGATATCGCTTCTTGGTGGAGGCGGCCTTGGAGTCTAGCTTCTCATTTTCCTTGAGGAAACCCTTGATATCCTCTTCTTTCTTGGCCGATGCACGCACGGAGGTATCATGGACTTCCTTGACCACTCCTTCTTTTTCCGTTGTGGCATCTTTGGCTGCTTTGAGCGCCTTGCCTAGTTCATCGACTTTGGCGGTCAATTCGGTCTCCGGCTCCTTAATCCGAGCTGCATCGACTGCTCCAAGCATCTTGTTGTCTACGAGAACCTTGGCTTGGTTAGACACTTGTTCCTTGACAACAAGAACCTTGGCTTGGTTAGACACTTCGTCCTCGAGCAGCTTGCTCAATTTGTTTTTGTGTTGCCAATAGATCTGCTGTGGCACCCCTCCCTCGGAGGGGTACTATGCATCCTATACCAATCCCTGGATCGGTAGTTGCTACGCAAAATAGATAGTCTCAATTCCATACAATACTAAATACGAGTATATGCGGAGAACTTACCAAATAATGCTATGTGACAATCCGAGTATGCAGCGGAAAGGGGCAACAACCGATCACTTCAATCATCCACAGGCAACTTGAGTATACGACGAAACTTAACCGTCTCGTATCTCTTCGTAGTTTGTCCACTAAAAGCCACAATGAACAAACCGTGAGTACATAAGGTACTCAGCAAGCTCTACCACTAGCAAAGGGTAATAATATATATGTATTTAGGATGGTAGTCAAGGACTGGATAAGGTTTTTGCGGAAAGCGCGAATGCAAGGGCTCACTACGGAATCAATGGGGTTTTTTTTATAAGAGGAAAACAGTTTTGTATTTTAGTTGGTTGGACCTGCGGGAGATATTCATCGATCCCGACGGTTTCCAGAAATTTTAGTTGAGCCTTCCGACCCAAGGTCATAACAGCTCCGGCACTCCAGGCCAACACCAGTTCCAAAACTCGGGGCACAAGGCTGCCCACTCACACATCAAAGGTTTAGTATTTGTGGCTAATCAATGAGAGCTCAAGGTTTGGCGTGTCAATATACGAGTGACAACGGTCATCCGGATAGTTTTATACACTCGAAAAGCTTGGGACACTTTACCCACAAGCTATGCGCTCTTTGCAAGTAAGCTCATAGCTCGCCACCGCAACTAGGCATGCTCACAAGTCCACCCCGAATGCCCAGGGATCCGACGCGTATGACACAAGCATACCGTCCACCGTATATGTGCCAAGTACTAGACTTGACCAAATAAAAGATCCCTGGACCTCCGTCATCTACTACACCCGGTGGAACTTCTTGCTGCGTAACCCAAGGTTTGGTGCACGATCCTGCCCATAACAGGTTCCGTGGTTGTACACTAAATCACCAATTTAGGGTTCGAAGAACCGGTCCTTATTTGGCAGGGCAAACACTCATCCATAGCAATTGGACAACACCTAATCATCAATTACTCTACACTAGTACTAGGAGTTTCACCCACGACCGGTAACATTTCCCACCCAACTTCACCTTAACACAGCTTGGTGTAATCACCCACCCATCAACACACACCACCAAACTCATTTTCACGCATTTTCATAAACAAGGTGTATGATGATAGATAGTAACAGTTCCTAAGCATGATACTATTATATCGTTAACATAGTTAACAATACAGAGTTGATTTTAGTGTTCTAATGGCAATCAATGGTATAATATTTGCATCTCTAGTGATTTGAACATTATCATACAACAATTGGGCTCTAGCAAAATAGTTACAAGGAATAATGCATAATAAGAGTAGCTTCCTAAATAGGTGCGAGAATAAGCAGAGTAATAGGATCAATTATGATCAAGGAATTGATAGAGCTTGCCTAGCAATGCTAAATCCATTAGGAGTCGTGCCTCACGTCGTTACTTTATAGGGCGTCGAAATCCGTCTTGAGACTTGGGTCATCGGGCGTCGTCTCTAGCTTGGGCTCCTTCGGATTCTCCGCCTCTATAATGCGTGAAGCTAATGCAAAAAGAAAATAAATAATTAAGAAAACAATCAAGCTCCAATTAAAACTCCATTTAGATCCGAAGGTTTAACGTATACCAATGGCTAGCAGGGATAGGTCGAGTTTAGGAGGGAATGTTTTGGATTATGTGGATTAGGTTTGGGTATGCCGGAACTCGGGAGTTCAATGGCGGAAGGATCGGTGGAAACCGAGTTCGGATGGTGGAGATCGGAGATTAAGAGGGGCCAAGGAGGGAAAAATATTATGGTGAGATGGGATTATGGTGGCTGGCAAAGGATTCCTCGTGTCGGGACGATCGTGTGAGCGCAAGAATCGCCCGAAACGGAGTTTCGGATCAAAAGATATGAGGCCCGGAAGCTCTAGGGACCTTTCTATAATTACTTTTAAGATCACAGGAACCTATTTGTAATTATATAAAAGTTTGGAGCGACCTTTTTGTAAAATGTTAAGGACCTAAAAGATAATTTCCAAAAAGTTCAGTGGTCTTTTTGTAAAAATTTAGGAACCTAAACATAATACATAAGAAGGTGGACCAAGTCCATGGATTTGTGGACCGGGTGGTGAGCTCTGGTCTATGGTGGACCAGGGGGTTGAGGGGCAAGATTTTGTGGAAGCGGATGGGCCTAAGTGAAAAATAGAAAATCTCTCGTACAGGGGTTTCTTCTTTCTCGAGCCGAGCACCATGGACGGTCGCCCAAGCTTGGGGGCGCACCTAGGGAGAGGGGGGGGAGCCGGGGAGAGGGGGAATAGGTGGAGGACCTCGTTGCGCATTCGTCCGGAGTGGAAAGAGGAGGGGAGGTGGCTCGGATGCGAGGTATTTTGGAAGAACGCATCCACGGCCGGTGTGACATCCCGTGTCACGATTAGGCAGTAATGAACTAGTTAAAACCCTAAGCACCTCATTAGTGAAACCCTAGTGCTAATCACAGTATGTAAAGCAAGAAAAGAAAATAGGAAAAATCAAAAAGAAAAGGGCAAACCCTAACCCTAAGAAAAATTCAAAAATTATGACAGTACCACCCTCATATTTTTGCACCATCATGTTGTACATGCAAAACCATGAATTAACAGCATTTTTGCAAAAATTGTGAACCAAGTTTGAAAAGCTCAAAATTTCAAATTCAAATTTGCAACAAGCATGCCTTGTGAATTTTGTCTGAATTTTTAGAAACAAAATTTGAACTTCGTCCCAAAACAAACGTTGTAGATCATTGTATGCTGAACCACCCTGTTTGTTGGTTTAATTTTCGGAGCAACAGAACTACTAATTTGCGTTAAATTTCAAAAACCAGATTTGAATTCGATCTTCTCCCCTCGAGCTCCTTGCCCGGTGGGCAATGGCGGGTGACCGCTGGTCCGGCACCACCTCTGCCCACTCCGTGCACGCGCATGCTAGCGGCCTGCCCCGTCCCATCACCCCACGCCACCCCGGCCACTCCCCCAACCACATTTGTTCCCGCCAGCTAATAGGGCTCGCCGGAATTGAATGGGGGAGCGCTGCCGTGCCGACCGCCCCTCCCTTTTCCCTTAGAAATTTGCCACCATGGCCAAGGCGCCATCTACAAGCGCACCAACCTGCTCCCCAGCCCCACCAGCACATCCCAAGCATCGCCACCTCGTGCTCTTCCACTCCGCCGCTCGTGCACGAGGAGGAATCGTCGTCGCCTTCACCCCTCCTCGTCGAGCCGCCTCTCCGGTCTTCCTCCACGTCGCCCAACCCCGTGTCGCCCTTCCCAATACTCGGGTGGTGCTCGCGGGCCTTGCCTCTCCCTCTCTCATCCCTTGTGTTGGACGCGCGACGCTGCCGGAACCCCGCCCGCGCCGCCGCTCGTCGCGGCTCGTCTCCGGCCGTCGTTGGGCCCAATAGCCCTCACCATCACGTTCCCCGTCGCACGAGCTCCGCCCCGGCCCAAGCGCAGCCCAAGCGCCGCCCGAGCGCGCCGTCTCGCGCCACCTCGTCGGCGCCGGCCACCGCACGCCGGAGCCCGACCGCCCTCTCGTTCAAAAATTGCCCGGTGGCAATTTCATAATTTATGCGAAGTTTCGTTCAAATTTGAAAAATCCATAACTTTCGATTTAAAAATCCAAATATTGCAAACTAAAATGTTTTGGAATCATCATAACCTATACTTTATGAAAAGTAACATGAACTTGTATATTTTGGTCATTTTTCTATTTTTCCAAAAAAGTTAAAATGCAACCCTTGTAAACTCATTTAATCCATAACTTTTAAAATAAAAGTCCAGTGGAGATTCCACCTGGCCAAATCATGTATCTTGGTACCCTTGAACATACTGCACTGGAAAATTTCATTGCATATTTGTCAAGTTATGGCATTAATTGCATTTTCTGTAATTACTTTTGTATTAATAATATGTAAATTATTTTGGCATGAAACTTGGTAAGCCTACTCTTCATAGCCCTGCACACTTGCCCAAAATCCCATGTTTAATTGGGAGCACTCTAAATAATTAATTTTCTGCCAGTTTGATTAAGTCAAGAAAAATGTCAATTTCAGCATTTTAGACTTTAGTTTATGCTCTAAAAGTTATATGCTTGGATGTTCGTGGTACTGTTACTCTCCATATTGTGGCTTAGTCCATCATGGTCTGAATTGGTTAGGAAGTTCCATTAATTTTCACTTGAGCTAATTAATTAAGTACTTCTTGAATCATGTTAGAAAAGAATCGTTATCGCATGTGATGTTAGAAGTCCCCCTAACCCTAATTGCATTTGATCCCCATTTTAACTTTGCTCATCATTTAAATCTGAACCACCATGTTTAAACCACAGCACTCATGTTTTTTTACACATTGCTTGTCTATGCTATACCTCCAAGTGGTAATTTAATTTAACTCATGTAAAGAGAAAAGAAATTAAGTCCACGCATGCTATTGAATCCCATGAACATGGTTTTACTAAATTATGCATATGACATCCACACAGTAACAGAACCCATGCATCACCATTACCATTGACCTTGTATTCTTTTACTTATGCATTGCATTTCATTACATAGGTGATGACGTCGAATTAATTCCGCTGGAAGAAGCCGTTGCTAATCTCAACGCTTGTGAAGCTAGTGCTAACTTCGATCACTCTCAAGGCAAGCCTGGTGCATTCCTATTATTTTAAAATGTTTTCTTTATCACTATATTAAGGATGATTAATGTGCATTTACATTCTAGGAATTGATTGGAAATCCACTTGCATAAATTTATATGTCCTATGTAGATTATGCGTCATTGCCTCGATAGAAATGCTATGCTATGCTATGTAGTCAACGATAGAATGGGACACTCACATATTGCTTATGCTATACTTGAATATGATAATTTGGTAAAAATTGTGAACACCCCATTGTGACTCCGCCAACAAGTTTGAGTTGTGTACCACTTGCATACCTTTATTATGAGGATTGGTAAACCTATGTAGCTTGTGAATTGTAAAGTGGGTCATATATTTCACCGACCCGCAGGTGATGTGTATGGCACGGTGGTTGCACGGGTTGAGGATTGTTGGAGAGTACACGGGTTAAGCCTTGGGCACGTTGTTGAACGGGTCGCAAGGGGACGTGTACTCGGGTCGGTGGCCCCGTGATTTGCTTTATGATGAACTCGCGAACGGTGGCCATACATATTCTTAAATGATGCGTATGTCGTGCATTTGGGTCTTTCCTGCAGGATTAATATTTCGATAATTATCGCCGTTTCTTCTCGGTTAATGAGTACCACTTGTTTCTAGCAGTTTACAATGTTTAGTAAGAGGAAAAGAAGGAGATGCTCGCTAATTTACATTGATATCAGTTTGTATTGTAAACTCTTGTATTGCTTAGTATGCTCACTAAAGTTCCTTTTATGCGACCACCCTATTAATTTGGCTAATCATAAACGTGCAAACCTAATTAGCTAGGCGCTGTTTTTATGCAAATACCAAGTGAAACCGGTCAAGCCCCGTGCATCTAGTCTGTCGGTCTTAGATGACCAATTTGACGGGTAAGACTTACGGAGTATGCTAGATACTCAGGCTTTGCCACTACATGTGTATTTTCAGGACTCTGTCACACCCCTATCCCGAAAGATAGTTAAGTGTGGTACGGATCGCCTTGGGAGATGATTGACGAAGCAACCATACATAGCATCACATTAACAAACATACACGACTTGCAAGGTTACATAATTAAGTCTTGATTACAACATAGGGTTCGAATAAAAGATACATTAGGTTCGAGATTAAGTCTTACATAACCATGATCTTTGTTCGAATTTAAAGTGCGGAAGCGAAATACAACTCGACGATACATAGATAACTTAAATGAACCATGCCGGCCTAGGCCATGGCTCACTCATCATGGGTTGGAGAGCTAGGAACTCATTCAATGGTCCATTCTTTGGGCTCATCTCCATCCCAAACCACCTTACCACAACAATCACAAAATCCGGCTTACGGATGACCCGTAAACAACATGTAGTGGCAAAGCCTCGAGTATCTAACATACTCCGCAAGTCTTACCCGTCAAATTGGCCATCTAAGACCGACTCCTAGATGCATGGGGCTTGACCGGTTTAACTTGGCATTTTGCATAAAAAGCACCTATGCTAATTAGGTTGGCAATTTTATTACTTAGCCAAGTTAATAGGGTGATTGCATAAAAGAAACTTTAGTGAGCATACTAACAATACAAGAGTTTGCAATACAAATTTAATATCAACATAACAGCAAGCTCTTCCATCTCCTTTCCATTACTACACATTGTAAACTGCTCGAAACAAGTGGTACTCATTAACCGAGAGGAAACGGCGACAATTATCGAATTATTAATCCTGCAGGAAGAACCCAAATGCACGACATACGCATCATTTAAGAACACGTATGGCCACCGTTCGCGAGTTCATCGTAAAGTAAAACACGGGGCCACCGACCCCGAGTACACGTCCCCTTGCGACCGTTCAACAACGCGCCCAAGGCTTAACCCATGTACTCTCCAACGGTCCTCAACCCGTGCAACCACCGTGCCAAACACATCACCTCCGGGTCGGTGAGATATCCGGCTCACTTTACAACTTACAAGCTACATAGGTTTACCCATCCCCATAAGAAAGGTACGCAAGTGGTACACAACTCAAACTTGTTCGCGGAGCCACAATGGGGTGTTCTCGATTTTTAACCAAATTCATCAAGTTCATTTAATCATAAGCCATGAGTGAGATTCCCCATCTATCGTTGACTCCAAAAACATAGCATAGCCTTTCTAACGAGGATATGACACATAAGCAACATAGGACATATAGGAATTTATGCATGTGGATTTCCAATCAATTCCTAGAACTTAAATGCGCATTCATCATCCTTAATATAGTGATAAAAGAAAGACATTTCAAAATAATAGGAATGCACCGGGGCTTGCCTTGAGAGTGATCGAAGTTAGTACTAGCTTCACAAGCGTTGAGAGTAGCAACGGCTTCTTCCGGCGGAATCAATTCAACGTCGTCACCTAGAGGATGAAATGCAATGCATAAGTAACTTGCATACAAGGGTGATGAATATGATAATGCATGCGTGCTGTTTTGTAAGGATACATATGAACACATTAATCACAAGTTTGTTTGCTCAAACCCGAGCAATCATAACATGCCTCTTGTTCTCTTTTACGGGACCCAAATTACATGAACAAGCGTGCCCATACTAATATAATGAGTGATGACTTGATGCATGGACATGGGTGCTGTGGTTAGTGTAGGTTTAGTACTAGCATTTTAGCAAGTTTTATAGTGCAATATGAAGAGATCTAAGTTTATGCGTTTTGACATCACATGCGATGACGATTTCCTTTTAGAATAGGAATTCGGTTTCAAAATTCATACATACGTGGAATACATGAAACCTTTTGACTAAACCTGCCATGAGGTACTAAAGGACATAATGAACAGTAGAAATTACATAAACATGCATGAACATGAATTTTTGTGACATAAAACCATTTATGCACGTGCTGAAAATAACCCTTTTGCGATTTGGATCTAGGGTTTGCAAAAAATTATTACTTAACATGCTCAAAAATTAACAAGGGATTTTCTACATATGTACAGTACCAAAAGGAAATTAATTGCCAAGTTTCATGCAAAAATGATTTATACAGAATTAATTAAAAATTAAATACAGAGAATGCAAGAAATGCAATAACTTGAAAAATATGAAATGAAATGTAGATTTTCCAGTGCCAAAAATTTATGTGTGTCAGGGTGAAGACTTTGGCCAAGTGGCTTTTAATTTGGATTTATATTTTTAAAGTTATGGCCTAGTTAAGTTTTTAGGGGTTGACTTTTGTCATTTTTATAAAAATGTGAAAATGACCAGATCTGAGGAGTTCATGTTACTTTTATGAAAGTACAGGTCTTCTAGTTTCCAAAACATTTTATTTTGTAATTTTTGGACGATTCAAACGTTAGATATGAATTTTTCAAACTCGAATGAAGTTCGGACTTAATTACGAAAATGCCATCGGCCCATTTTTAAAAGCGGAGCGGCGCGCGCTCCGGCGGCGGTGGCCGGCGCCGGCGAGCTCGCCGCGGCGGCGCTACGGGGCAGCTCATGCTCCGTGCTTTGAGGGAAATGGTGCGCGTGCGACGGGGAACACGACGGTGGGGTCCACGGGGGCCCGCGGTGGCCGGAGAGGCGGCGCGACGAGCGGCGGCGCTCGCGGGGCTCCGGCGAGCTCGCGCGTGCGGTGCAGAGGGCGAGAGTGAGCGGGGCTTGGCCGAGGAGCATCACCCGAGCACGGAGGAGGGCGGCGTGGGGTCAGCCTGGAGCAGGGGCGGCGGAGGTGGGGTCTCGACGGAGAGGTGGCGGAGCGGGCGTTGCCGGCGGCGGCTTTCTCCAAAATCCCGACGACCTGGGGCGACGGAGTGAAGCGCGTCAAGGGGGAAGCTGGGGCATGAGCTCGCGCACGCAATGGCGAAGAAAGAGAGGCGCATTGACTCACCTAGGCGGCGTGCGACGCGGGGAGCCCGGAGCGGCCATGGCGGCGGCGGCGGCGATTTCTCCGATTCACGCGCCGGCGAGGGAGAGGAGGCGAGCTGGTAGTGCGGTGAGCTGGAGAGGGAGTGGGTGCAATGATTTGAGGTGATGGGAGGAGCGGGGCTCGGCCTCCGCGGCGCTTTGAGGGGGCGCGGCGGACGGTGGCGGCGGCCGGAGCGGGGAGAATTAAACTCCGGCGCTCTACTGTTGGCCGGCGGGTACAGAGCGGTTGGGAGCTGGCAGGGGTGGCGTGGCGACGGGACAGGGCGGGCACGCGCGCGGCGGCGGCCAGGCTGGCCGGACCGGCGGTCCTCCGGTCGCCATTGCCCGGTGGGCACCGTAGCTCGGGGTTCCAATTGAATTTCAAATCTGTGGTTCGGTAGTTTGACCAAAATTCATATTTCTGGAGCTCTAAAAATAAAACCAAAAATATGGGGAGATTCAGGATGATGTGCTCTAATTTTCATCTTTTAGTTTGAAGTTCCAAACTTGCTTCCAAAAATTCATACAAAATTCACAAGTAGCAGTGTTTCAGATTTGAATTTGAATTTTTTGGGCCTTCAAAACTTTGTTCAAAAATTTGGTAAAAATATTGTAAATTCATCTTTTTACATGAGCAATCCAGTGGTGCAAAAATATGTGGGTAGTGTTTTTATAATTTTTGCATTTTGGTTAGGGCTAGGGTTTAGGAGTAGGTTTTTCCTTTTTCCTTTTTTATTTTTCTTCTTTTCCTTTGGGTAATTAGTATTAGTACTTCATTAGTGAAGTGATTAGGGTACTAACTACGGGATTAGCCTTAATCGTGACATGGGATGTCACAACTCCCGCAAGCCGGGTATTGTGATTGTTGTGGTAAGGTTGTGTGGGATGGAGAGGAGCCCAAAGAGTGGACCATCGAGTGGGTTCCAAGCTCTCCAACCCATGAGGATCGAGTCGTGGCCTAGGCCGGCATGGTTCACATAAGTTATCTATATATCGTCGTGTTATGTAATCACTTCCGCACTTAATTATGTGAACTTGCATGGTTTTGTAACTTAACTTTCGAACCTAATGTATCTTTTATTTGGAACTCAATGTTGTAATTCGAGACTTAATTATGTGAACTTGCAAATCGTATATGTTTGTTATTGTGATGCTATGCATGGTTGCTTCGTCAATCATCTCCCAAGGCGATCCGTACTACACTAATCTATCTTTCGGGATAGGGGTGTGACAGCTGAGAGCTCGGGAAGAGAAGGGTAAAACTTGGATTGCGGGTAGCTCGATGGGAGAGAGAGGGTGGCGCTCGCGAGGGTGCAAAGAGGAGAGCGAGGGGCGTCCCTTTTATAAGCGCGGAGCGACTGGGGAGCACGAAATCTCACCGAGGAGGATAATAACACCACCTATGGTGGTTACGTGCATGAGCAGTCAAGCTTTCGTCGGGAGCATGCAATGGAAGGGGGGGTCCGGTATGGCGGAGCTCCGTTGCGTGGTCCGGGAGACACGCTCGTCGGGAGCGGACGCAAGAGGTGGTCCGGTGCGGTTTGGCATGGTGTGCCGACGACACTCGTCCGAGAAGCGAGAGGAAGAAGACGACCGATGCGAGCACGAATCGTGCGTACGGGGGTGCCGTGCCTATGGGTTGACTCGCGCCCCGGTGGGCCGCGCCATCCGATGGGTTGCACGAGGGGAGGGGGAGAAGGAGGTGGGCTGCGCTGATTTGGGCCGTGGAGGAGGGAAAAGAGAGGATCTTGGCCAAAAGGAAGGAAAAAGGTCTTTTCTTTTTCTGGGAATTTTTGGAATTGGAATTTGGATTGAATTTGAAGGGGTTTTGGAGCTTTAAATTTGAAGCAATACTCACAAATAAATTAAAATAATTTTTAAACAAGCAATCACTTCTCATGGTAAATTTTATTATTCATAAAATTTCAAATTTCCTCTCCTGTTAAATTTATTTATGAGGTTTTGTTTTTGAAAATTTATGAATCGTAAAAAAATAAAATCTTAAAGTTTAAATTAGCACAAATTTTGAATTTGATTTAAGTTTAAAATTTTCGGGGTGCTACATCCTCTAGTGTTTAAACTCACAAAACTTAGTGAGATTTTAGTTCAAAAAGATGAATTTCATATGAGTTCATACCTTTGATCTCTTTATTGAGTCTAATGATTTGTTCACACCGGCTGTCCATTGTTTGTTGGACGTTTCTGAAGTTCTTCTCCCAGCGTTAGAGATCTTTTTCCTTAGAGCGCAAGACCGATGCTTGCTGCTCTAGCTCCTTCAGCTGCTGAGTGGTTTGATTCTGTTGATCTTGAGTGCGACTAATAATCTTGGTCTTTGCCACTGACATCTTCAAGAGTGCCCATTGAATAGGGGATACTGAAATAAAATGACAATTGAGATACAGATATTTGGAATTTACAACTACTGTAATTTACATGGATTTTTTAAAATTATTATTTATATATGCAACTCCATAATTCATAAATATCATAAGTATAAGCTTAATTCAGTCACTTCCAGGTGGATCCCACGCACCAATATCCGGCCCAACTAGCCAGCCCAATACTCAAGCAGCGATCCTGGCCATTAGATTAGAGCGGACGAGTGAGATTTCTCGTTATGTTGAATAAAAACGAGTGACACGTTCAGAACCCTAGCTTCCAATTCATCCTCACTCCTCTCTCTCCCGTAAGATCCGGCTCCGCCGCCTCTCCCTCCACCACATCCACCTTCACAGTCCTTGGCAGATCGGGAGCCCGAGGTGCTCGACCTGATGGCGTGCGCGGGACGGCGCCAAGGTCTCGGCCTCGCGGGGCAGCGCGTGTTCGAGTTCTTCTGCGGATGGCCCGACCTGCACGCGCCTCTTCTCTCCTTAGGCCTCTCTACATGCGCGCTACTGGCAGCTTGTGGCGGGATCTTGCCAGAGGCACCCCCTCTCAACGAGCATGGCTGCCTTCGTCCTCACAATTTTCGGTGTATTTTTGGGCGATTTTCTGTCCATCTCGAGTAGCTTCTTTTTGTGTGGAATTTGTTGGGGATATTGTTGCTAGGACCTTCATGAGCTACTTTGGTGTGACTCCCTTTCAAATCTCCCACGGAATCAGCTCAAATTAGCGCTTTCCCTGTTATTGCTCTTCATGCTAGGGTTTCAGGATTCTCTTAAATTATTGCGATTTACATGAGCTTTTTTGAATTCCATCTCATACTTGTTAGAGTTAGTTGGTGCACATCTATGGCTCAAGTATCGCTTTGAATCGCTGAGTTTTGAGGGGATAATTTGATTTTGGTGCTCTGCACTATTCTTTGCGTTCTTGCTCCTCTGTTCGTGTGTGTAGGTCAGCTCGACGTCAGGGACGCACGCGAGCGCGTGCACAGAAGGCATGGCCAGGTGCTGTCGGCCTCAGAACCATGCGGCCCATCACCGATGCAAGCTCATCGATGGCAGTGCACAGCAACAGCATCCGGCCGAAGCTCAGCACTAGCTCGTGCTCAGGGTGAGCAAATGCTAATTCTCATGCAAGTGTATATTTTAGAGCTTCAGTATTATGAGCTAGCAGAGCTTCATTATTGTATCAAATGTGTTGCACCTTATGTATCGACATGTCTTTTTAGTTCTTATCCATGATTCTTCCGCTATTCCACTACATGATGAATTGGTGTTATTTTCCTAATGCTGTGATAAATATAGAATTCCCCAGTATTCTGAGCTTATTAAGCTGATCTGTATTTGGACATCGGTCTTACCCTTGTAACTTTTTTTTTCTTGAGGGCTATTGTAACTGTAACTGCAATACTGCAAACTATCAGCTGCATGTCATGTATACCTTGTCCTTATTTTTCAGTTTATGTGTTCACATAAATTATCCTTGATGTGATACTTTCACCTTTTTTGTCAAATAGGAGTCTAACGTGGTGAACACCAAAGAATAATTACCTTCCCAATATCTGTGCCTGATATCTCTTATTCGAGTAGCTTTGTGTCCATGCTTAGCTGAAGTACTTATGTTGCAGGCCTGTTGGTTGTTTTTGTGCATTAGAAATAACAGGCTTGCACTGCTTTGCATATGTTTTTCCTGTGTCTTAATAATGATGGTAGTAATTTGTGCAAAACAACACTGCTTCTTGCCTAGTGACTGATTTGCAAATAGGCACCACTTATAGCGCTGTTAATATGGTTCTTTTTTTGTGCAAAATCCGGTTCTTTATGTTTGACTAAGGGCACTTGCTTTCTTTAGTTGAGATTGACCTTATCCCTTCCAGTAAATGGACTGTAATTTTTTTATTCCCTTATTTCTCTATCTATCTTATTTTGATCTGTGATCCATTTTTTGTGTGTTTTCAGATACGGGAAGACAGGGGCGTGCTCTGTCCTCTGTGACGAAGTCATGAAGAGAAGTGGTTGTTGCAAGCTTTGAAAAGATAAAATAGAGATAATTATCCAATCGAGCTTGCTTGTATTATTATTTTTTCCTTTTTTTTGGTTCATGGCAACTTCAGGAGAAGAGTTTGTATGGTGTTTGGATTGATTCTAATTTTTTGGCATTTATTGTCTACTGCAAAAAAATTATTTGTTGGTCATAAATATTTTTTTATCTATGACATCATTTATAAAATTGTACTTTCTGAATATTATGTGAGAGAATTACATGTGGTGCTGTATGAAAATGACATTGGCTGCATATAAATGGGGACACGTGGCTAAGTCCTATCACAGCATGTGGCATAATCAGGAATGGACACATGGCACTTCATCGTCGTGACAGATTTCACACCCTTGTGATGACATATGGCTGGTCTGGATGCGACAAGTGGCACATTGAGATTATGACACGTGGACCGCTAAACACTGCTGAGGATACGCCATGTTGGCAAGCCAAGTGCCATGTCAGCGTCATGTTATGCCACGTCATTTTCCGCTTAATGGTTTATGACGAAACACAACCGTCATAAAAGTCTGACGGTTTATAAATTGTCATAAACATTTGTGACGATTTTGTATATCGTCATGGATTTATGACGAAAATATAAAATTCGTCATAGAAGGTAATTAGCTACGCTCAATCTATGACGAAGTGATTTTCGTCATAAGCTTGTCATAAAATGTTGTTTATGACGAATTTCTCGGGTATTATGACGTAATTATATCGTCATAGAAGACAACAATTGTTGTAGTCTCCAAAAAATTAATCTTCCCTATGAGGCCCAATTCCATTTTCGAGTTGCCTCTATGGCCCTTATGTCGGTTTTGATGCCTCACGGTGTTAAGTCTAGTGTAAAAGGAACGTTCCACACGTGAAACAAAATAAACTTTTTTTAAAAAAAGTTATGCTGGAAGCATTCATTTTCCGGTTGTTGTATAAATACGAAACATGTATTTCAGCTTGTTTAAAAATTGAACGGATCAAATTTCCACATTATTTTTTCATCTTAAATTCCTTAATTATTCATGTGGTGTCAAATTCTCTTATTAGTTTATATTTGCAGAAAAATAAACATCGGACATAATTTCGTTTATAAATGTAAAATTTGAAAAATAAATTTCAAAGTTTCACACATGAATTAGGCAAGTACATAAAGGCAAATTGAGTTGAAACATAAATTAGGTAGCACATGCAAGTTTGCAAAGTTTCACACATAAGCCAATGCCGCCTTTGGTCGGCAACCCTGCGAGCCCGCCCCTTCGCGTGCCGCTTAGGACCGACGCAATCCCTCGCGCACGCATAGGACTGGTGCAATCCTGCCACCTAGGCCCCTGCCCACCTCGCCCTCATGGCTGCCCCTACCCGCATCGCCCCTGCCGGCGCGCGCGGCCTCTACCCGCAAGCGACAAGCCGGGATCGACGGGATCCATCGAGCCGCCGCCACCCCACGAGCCTTCGCGCATGACTTGTCTTTTCGGTGTTTTCTTTTTTGAATTGATTTCGGTGAGACGGTGGGGAGGGGTAGAAATCTACTTCGCATTTGGCCCACGCCGGGAATAAATGGCGGATACTCACGGACTGGATCGAAGGGCCATAGAAGGAACTCAAAAATGAAATTGGGCTTCACAGGAAAGTTTGATTTTTTGGAGGCCATTGAATGAAGCCTCATCTTTTTAGAGGCCATAGAAGGAATTTTCTCTTACGGAATAGGAAAAAAGACGGCATAAAAGCTTAACTTAGGTAGGTCAATTCTTTGTACCTCGATTTTGGAGTTCAAGATGGATTCAATCAATAAAATCTGGACTTACAAAATTGTAGATCTTATCGAGAACTTTCGAAACATATATAGATGACCCCATTCGGTCTTCGAACCTAGAAGATATGGCCCCCGCAAGATGTGTTGCGCAGTCAAGTTGCTTGCACCAATCGGCACCGACTTACGTCGATCGACGCAAGGCCCAAGAAGGTTGGTTTCACCCATATAAAGAGAACACCATATTCTACACACAAGATGGTTCAATTTTCAGCACTTTTTACGGTAGAATTAGGGTTAGACAACAAAGAGCTTCGTCCCGAGCAAATTTCACGTCGTTCCAGCAAAAAGTCGTCGTGCGCCGATCGGTGTGTTCCTTCGACCAATCGGCACGACATAATTCAAAGTCTGTTTCGCCTGAATTTGTACCGAGAAAGTAGTATAGACCAATCTAAGGTGTTTCCCATGGTGAAACCTACTCATATCATGGGGTGATTCTCTGTTATTCCCAATGTTGATGGGATCTTGCTATTTGCACTTGTGATGGTTAATTCAATATTTTTGCTGCTCTATTTTGGTCTATTGCAATACTTTCTTATTGTTTATCTCAGTGGTTTGGATGATAGTATTGTAATAGTAAAACAACTTTTGTCTACCTTAGTAAAAGCCAGTAGAACCTTTACACAATTAATTTGATCTTTGCATGCAAGCAAACCTAGGTCGTGGGAAGACTATCTTAATTCTTGCCTAGCCATAATCTTTCTCACTCTTTATTTGTTTTGTTATAACTAGTTATTTAAACCACCTTTGTTTCAACAACCATATTTGTTAGTAGTAATCTTTTTTGCTAAATAAGTGTCCCACTTGTTTCACTGATTGATAAACAAAGCTACAACCGACATGTACGCTTGTAGTCTCCGAAGTTGCATGCGCCTCGGGGCCTCGAGTTGGTCCTCCCGTTACCGTGGCGCCAGCTGCACCGATCTATGGCGGAGGTGCGTACGTTGATTTACGTGGCACCTTGACCGGAGGGTCTATAGGGTGACTTGTATCCTGTACTTCATTGGTTGAGGCACTTTGAAGATAAGCGAGAGGCCTCCCGACGGTCTTTCTCACGGGCAGCATCTTCTTGGTGGCGCCTTTTCTCGACATCGGCGAGTCATGTTGTCCCTAGCTTGGGGGTTACCTTCATCTACCTTGTCGGTATCATTTCCAATGTACCTTCATCGGCATGTTGCGGGCTGCTTGCCGGATTGCTTGACCCTCCCGGAGGTTCCAACACCGACCCAAGCAATATGTGTGGCTTGACCGAGGGTGGGTGCAATGTTAGAGGTTGGATCTTCGCCGTGTTTATAGTCCATCGCCTAGCGAGTCGTTCACTGGTAGCAAGGGATGGCTGACAAATTGATTCAACTCCAAGAAGAAGGAAGAGATGGTTAGACCAATGAAGGCATTGCAGAAAGAACAATTGAATTTGTGAATAATCAATGTTACCACCTGGAAGAATGGTCTCCGAGTTGAAGAAGGGTGCAACCTTTCTAAAGCCTTCTTCGTTATAGCCGTCCAGCACTTACTGGACTTGGGCATTCATCCGCTCTAGGCTTGGACGATTGCTACTGTCTCCGATATTCTCGTCTTTTTTGAAGGCCCACCCGGGTGCGGTCTAGCACTTCAATCGTTATGTTCCCCGAACAACGAAGCTCCATATGACGGTCTCAATTGAGATGCCCTTCTCCTTTAGATATGCAATTTTCTTCAGCAGAGCTTCCACTTGTTCATCTTTGGCCAGTTTGATGAGGACATCTCCCAAGACATGCCATTTATAATTGTTGATCAAGACACTCAGCCTCGTGACTACACTTATGAGAGACCAATGACTCGAGGCCAAAACGAAACAACTACAACATGAGGTGAATCTTTTCATTACTGATTGTGAACATGGTTCTCTTAAGAATTGTGTACTACCTAATGGAGGTACATTACTTGTTCTAAGGTTTGAAACATAAGTTTAGGGCGTGACGGCCACTTGACACCGCAAGAGAGCAAGTTGAAGTCGAAGGGCTGAAGCATAGATTCTATTCTCTAAATGTCGGATTAATTCTGTATTATTCTGGAAGAGTTCATCATATGTTTTATACATGGATGGAAAGTTTATGAAGTCTACTTTCATATGCAACAAACGGCACCTCCATCGGAGCTTTGTGGACGGAGTTATGACCATTTTGGTGAAGACTGTTCCAGAACCATTTCAATTCGTAGCATGTTCCTTTTGGTTAGTTCGGAGTGTCCTATCTGAACATTGTGTTTCATTTCTTTCCTCTACGATTTTTGCTTGCCTGTTTCGCTCCAGGCCCATCTAACTTCGGCTTAGCCGAACTAGGAGGGTGTTCCTACTATAAATAACCCTTGGACACTTGGTGGAAACGCCAACCATGAATTGAACTCAGAAAATAGAGAAAAGCCAAGTGCTCTTATCCTTAGGGTTGTGCCATTACTGCCCCCTTGAGGATTGGGAGTGTTTCTCTACCATTTGTTCTTGTGTTTCCTTGTGATTTGCAAGAGCATTGCCTCTACCTTGCGTGTTTCAGGTTAGGCATCGACCAAAGCATGTGGTTGAGCGAAATCATTTGTCACAGGTGGCTGTTCGAGTAGCTGTTGGTGCCATCGGTTCGTCAGGTTGCACGGGTCAAGTTATCCTCTAGATCCTACGATGAGAAGATCGGACAAGCCCCCACATCATCTTGGTATTTAGAGCTACGGTTTCCTTGGTAGGATCTTTATCCCCCCTTGTTATCCTCTGTTGTTTACTACCCTAAACTGAAAATACCAAAAATTCCTACCTGCCATAACCCGATATGAAATTTTAGTGAGTTTGGTTAAGTTCTAGTCCAATAGATCGAGTTTGGTTGCTGAATCTTTGTGTTTCCCTACGTATTCCGCCTCTGATTTGTTTTCCCCATTAGTTCCCTATCAATATTTGAGTTTTCCCCACGTACTTGTGTTCTTGGATAAGTCCATTGTGATCCTGAAATATTTTCATGTGGTCAGATCTGAAATTTGAACACCATACACCAAAACTTGCAAAACTTTTCCATCTGAAATCCGTTTTTGGTGTTCTTGAGCTCATTGGAAAGATTACTGAAAGCACTATCAGAATATTATATGCTTGAGTTGTGAGTCTTAATGTTTCTTACTGATTTATACACGAAAAGTTTCAGTTACAGTTGTTCTTTAAATTTCAGATTGCTGAAACTATGCCAATCGTTGCCTTTGTTCAAGGCTTGAGTATATTCCAATTAAATCTTTAGTGAACTAGGCCATCCTTTGTGATAACTTTGAACCTATTTAGACTAGTTGTAGGTTATTGCTCAAGGGCTCTACACTTTGCTAAAACTGAAGGCTAGTTTGAATATCAATTCGTTATTGCTATATAATCTGATGTGCTGATCTCAGTAGCAAAAAGAACAAAAAAATCAAACAAAAAAGTTGTCAAGTGCTAAGATCACCACATTGATTTGCTTTGGTTATTATTGTTTCAATTCCACTTAGTCTTTATTGGTGCAAATCTTGTAGCCCTATCACTTATGTGAGCAATCAACTAGCGTCTCTCCATAACTTATGTAGCACTGAGCTTTTGTTCTTAAGTTGAATTTTCTGATTAGCTCTTTCTCTGGCTGCAAAAAGTTTCCCCATCTTTGTGTGTGAGTTGCTAAACACATTCCTCATATTCATTGGTTTTAATTTCAGCAACTCGACTTTGTTATCTTGGTTGGATTTTTACTTAACTTGACAATAGCTTGAAGTTTCAGTTTGCATACCAAATCAATAGCCCTCCAAGCGCCACAAATAAGCCTATGTTTAGAATGCAATGTGACTTTGATTTCGCTTGATCTATCATATTTGTTGTCTCCTACCACCAAGGTGTGTGTGCAGCTCACAAATTCAGCAAGGATACATAAGAACTTCCGTGGTAAGAGAAGTTGAGACTGAGTGTTTTCCACAAAGCCACATAACTTGAATTAGCATTTTGCCCACTAACCATGGCAGGTGAAGAAGGAGAGCAACCGAGCTATGTCACACAAGAGCAACTACAGAAGCTAGTGCAAGACTTCAATGCACAACTCAATGTGAATATGACTGCTGTCCAATCGAACATGGTTGCTGAAGTTGTGAAGGCGTTGAAGGCACAAGGTGGTGTAGGTGCTCATGGTGAAGAACTATGATGTGGACTAGGGTCCTGATCTTCTGAAAGGTTCCGATAAACAGTGATTTGGTGGAGGCTTGACACAAATCGATCCGGCTTCCGAACAACACGTTCCGAACCCCGCAATCGCAGCACCACGTCTCCTCTGGTTATCGAACGTGCAAGCACGATTGACCTCGCCGAGAAGGCTAATCCTTGTCTGCGAATAGAAGAGCACAAACAAGAACAAGATAGAAGCAACCAAATTACAAATATATGATTAAACTCACGAGATGGAGAATCACAAACCGACAAAATGGCGAAACTGTTCTTGACAGAATAATCTAAGCAAAACCCAAACCCTAAGGAAGGCACGGCGGCTGCTTATGACATCCCTAGGGTCGTGCATCCTCCCGTGGGCGCATCCCTAAGTGGGCTCAACAAAATACACGGTCCAAAGGCCAAAAGATGGTGGTGCAACACCGGGACAGTTTCTGGACGTCTTCTTATTTCGACAATTCCCGACGATTCGAGAGGATTTTGGACATCAGACCAGCGCCAATGGAAAGGTTATTACATTATCTTTCCATCCATATAAAGAACGTCCCAAACGGACTTTGTATGCGACCGAGGCGTCCGTTTTGGTGCAGGCTGTTTCTGGACTCCAAAACAGACTCGAAGTCCAACTTGACATGGACGCCCTTGCTGGCCCTCCACGCCTCCAACCTCCTCCTTAACCATATTATCATCATCCCCATGGTTCCTAACAATAATTAACTCATTAGGTAGTAATATATTCTCAAAATATATAAAGAGATCATTAGGAACATGCTCACCCGTAAATTCAATTGTCGTGCCCCAATTTTCACCCTAATTTTCATTCTTGAACCATGTATGTGCAGCGGAGGTTCTTGATTGTATCCAACGGTGTGATGTCCTCGTCATCCTCCCCTTCTTGAATTTGAGTCGTCCTCGACTCAAGCTCACCTCTTTCTTTCTTAATGTTTTTATTACATTGGCGTAGGAATGTGCTTACCTTATACCCAGCTTCAATGGTCCTATCTAGAGCTTTCATGCTCTCATCAAACTAGATGAGACCGATGAGGAATATGCAGCCCGTTTGCAGAGAGAAGAAAATGGACGTGGTGGAGGAAGAGGTGGTGATGCCTTTGGTCGAGGAAGAGGCCACGGGCGTGGTGATGATGGTGCAGCAGAAATGTATATAGATACTTTCAGATTACATCGCAATGACAACTATCATCGTCATTACAATGTAAACAATGATCAGCCCAATGAAGAGAAGTTTGAAAAGCTAAAGTTCAGCATGCCTAAATTTGAAGGCACATCTGATCCAGATGCATATTTCACATGGGTGTTGAAGATTGATAAAATATTCAGAGTGCATAATTATTCAGAGGAAAAGAAGGTGCATATGGCTGCCCTTGATTTTGATGGATATGCTCTCATTTGGTGGGAACAAATTCAGAACCAAAGAGAGAAAATGGTGAGCTTCCAGTTGCAACATGGACTGAAATGAAGAGGGAAATGAGAGCACGTTTTGTCCCAAAACATTATAAACGTGATCTCTTTGACAAACTACAGAATTTGAGACAAGGAAGCAAATCCGTGAAAGAATACTACAAGGAAATGGAGGAGGCCATGATTAGAGCTCGTGTGCATGAGGATGAAGAGCAGTCCATGGCACGTTTCCTTTCCGGTTTGAACAAGCCAATCAAACATGTTGTGGAATTTGATACCTAAAACAATGTGGTGGAGCTAGTTCATATTGCACAAAAGGCTGAGAGACAGTTGCATGATGATGCCAAACTGAAAGTGCATCTAGGCCCCATAATTATGGTTTTGAGTGATTGACGTCAATACAGTTGAAATGAACTAATATTTCCAATGAGCAAGTGTGCAGTGAATGTCAATTGATGAATATGGGAGCAAGGTTTAAAAGAAAGTTCATGTGAAAACCCAACAAAATTGAATATCTTGGAAAAAGGAAAGCTAATGCTCAAGATGAAGACTAATTAGCCTTTTCTTTTGACCTTGAGTATAGGAACACCGTACTATCAAGAGGGAGATACAAGAATAAGTGTCGAAGAAACCAAGTGCAAATTCCATCTCAAAATCCAAAAATACTAACTCGGATTCAGAGCCATCGGACAATGTCCTAAGCTCATTGGATTTTTCCATCGAATCACGGAACCGTGCACACATAGAAAATTCACTAAGTATTGATCCACCGGACAATGTCCGAAAGACACTCGGATAATATCCGGTAGAGGAAAATCCGGACCCCATCGGACAATTCCCTGAAAAATCCTAAGTCCGGATGTACCTTCGGACAATGTTCGAAGCGACCATACCGGACAAAATCCGAAACCTACCGGATTTTTCTGTCGGATCACATAGCTCTGCACACCCCTTTCGGACATTGTCCATACCCTATCGGACAGTTGTCCGGTACCTCTCAAATCGGACAAAATCCGACATGCCTCGGATTATTCTACCGCACTCCGGGGATGCTGCCACTCGAACCGAACAATGTCCGGACCCCATCGAACATTGTCCGACGTAGATCGAGCCAACGACTCTCTTTGTTGTGTCGGCTATAAAAGGAGGTCCCTTCCTCCTTTAGCCGGTTGGCAACTTCGCCACTTAGAAATACACTCCCAAACTCACCCAAGAACTCCTCCTCACTCCCTTTGATTCCCCACTCCAATCCTTGGAGGATTTGTGAGGAGATTGAGAAGGATTGAAAGAGCTTCATCTCCATTCCTCAAGCACTTGGTTCATCCTCGATATTGACGCTTGTTGTGTTTGTTACTCTTGAGGATTCATCCCCTAGACGGTTAGGCGTCACCCGACGAGCTCCCAAGCTTGTGGCTGAGACTCGGGTCGTTTGTATTGCCCCTCCCTTCGTGGAGATTGATTAGTGGATTTCAAGCCGGCCTTTGTGGCGGTTTGGAGAGGTTTAGGGTTGAGAGCAACTCGGTCCTTGTTGGACTCGTTAACGGAGAAGTAGGCTCCTAGGTGGAGCTGAACTTCGTGAAAAATTGCGTGTCCCCTTTGTCCCCCTTTTTTTCTTGCAATTTGGGTTCTCTAGCTCTAGTTGTTATTGCTAAAATACCTAGGTTAACTTGTGTAGGAGGCTTGCTTGCTTGTCCCCTTGTTGCCTTAGCTTTCTTGTGTTTCTAGCTACTTGCTCCTTGTTTATCTCCCGTGGATTTGTCCATTTCGACGGCCGATCTGTTTTCCGCACGAGGCCATCGGACATTATCCTATAGGTGTCGGATTTTGTTGCATCGGACAATATCCTACGTCTATCGGATATTGTTATTGGACTTTTCCACACTCGTGCTACTAATTCGTCAAATTAAGTGTTTTTCAGGATTATCGCCTATTCAACCCCCCGTAGGCGACTTTCACAAACCAAGCAAGAATTCAAGTTTCAGCTCGAAGGTGTCATCAAATGCTCGAAAAATAGCAAGGTTTGAGCGAGGCATATTTTCATCCGGTTCAAGCTCCAACAATAATTCTCGTTCCACTGCTGCTGAAAAGTCAAATGCATCCCAAAATGTGGAGAAATCTGCTAGTCCACCAAAATGGAAGACAAGGATGCAACCACTAGTGGTGAAGTTCCACCAAAATCAACCGTTGGTGTCGGTGATGACAACTCGCCGGATGAACCAACCCTCAAGGCAAGGAATGACAAGATGATTGAAAGTGGCAAAGAAGTTGCTAAGGATGGAGATGTGCTCAATGGATTGCCCAAGCAATACAACGAAATGCCCTACACCTATAGTGATCCAAAGGATGAGCACATCAAACCAGGCTCCGGAAGACTTCCCTACTTCGATGATCAATACTTTGATCATTGGAAAACAAAGATGCTCCTACACTTGGGTTCCATGCACCAAAATGTGAGAGATGTCACTCAACATGGATTCTTGTGGGAATGTAGAAGCAAACCAACCGCACAAGACTTGTTCAATGTGAGGTGCAATGTGACAGCGGCAAGTGCTCTTGTATCCACACTTAGTCCCGCTGAGTATGACAAGATAGCCGGATTGGAGGATGCTCATCAAATTTGGTTGAAGCTTGAAACGGTTCATGAGGGCATTGATAGCATAAAGGAGTCTAAGTTAGAAGGGCTTAGAGAAGAGTTCAACTACTTTGTCATGAGGTCGGAAGAAGGACCAAAGGAAGCACTTGAAAGAATGATGAGGATAGTGGACAAGAGGAGAGCACTTGGAGAAAGAGTGCCGAACTTGGATGTCAATAAAAGGTTGCTACAAGCCTGGCAATCATGGGATGCCAGCATAGTGTGTAACATAAGAGATAAAGATGGCTTTAGATACTTCACCACCGATGATGTGATTGGGAAAGTGCTATCTCAAAAACAGCGAATTGATCAATGCAATAGGATCAATGCCTTGCTTAGGGACAGGGAACGAGCTAATGGGAGCAAAAATGATTTGGCTCTCAATGCTGAACAAGAAAACAAAAAGAAGGTGGTTGAGGAGAGCGACGATGATAGTCATGATGATATGGCTCTCTTTGTGAAGAGGTTCAACAAGCTCATGACTAAAAGAAGCTTCAAGAAGAATGATCAAGACAAGAGCAAAATAAGAAAAGCCAGAAACAAGTGCTACATATGTGGAGACAAAGGTCGGTTCATGGCGGAGTGTCCGGAGAACTACAAGAACAAGCAAAACAAGAAGGGTGACAAGAAGCATAGAAAGTATCGTCGGGGTGAAGCTCACATTGGGCAAGAATGGAACTCCGATGGATCATCTTCCTCCTCCGAGTCGAAATCCGATAAAGAGAAGGGAGGCATTGCATCACTTGCCATTGGACTCACACCGACCAACACCTCCTTGTTTGGAAGCTTGACCGATGATGAAGATGACACCGGGCACAAGTGCATGATGGCCAAAGGCTCCAAGGTAAATGTCAATGGAAGTTCTCAAATTCCTAACATGTTTGAATTGTTGGACATCATTGAACAGGAAAAGGAGACTAATGAGAGGCAAGGGAGATTCGTGAGAGACAAGAGGAAATGCTTGTTCAAGAGAAGCAAAGGGTGCTTGAACTTGAGAAACTCCTAGAAATTGAGAGGAAGAAAAATGAGGACTTGGTGAAGTCTCTCAAAATGGTTGAAAATGATAGTGACACACTTAATGTCACAAATGTGTCACTTGAAGAGAAGTGTGATGACTTGCAAAAGGCTCACAACTCTCTTAATGTGCAATTTGAGGAAATTAAGTGTAACACTACTTCCTCTCAATCTTGGTCTTGCCCCTCATCTAGCAATGGTTGTGCTAGGTGTCACAAGATTGATGTTGAAGCTTGCAGAAGAAACGTCAAGGCCATTGACGACTTGAAGAAGCAAGTACAAGTGCTTGAGGTACAAGCACAAAAGAAGGAGAAGGCCATTGAGGATGCCAAGGGCGAGTATGCAAGAGGTGCATACACCAGTGCTAGGCGGCCACATGTGAAGGATGGCATTGGCTACCAAAAGAAGCAAGTCAAGAAGGAGAAGCCAATCAAGAACACTAACAAATCTTCTCTTATTTGTGATTTGCGTACTAACGTGCCCAACCCCTCTTTTGCAACCTATGCGCTAATGAGGAACAAGCATTGCCGTGTCTATGCAAAGTATGTTGGGCCACGTAACAAGACCCACAAATCTTGAGTGTGGGTGCCCAAGGTAGTTGTTACTAATGTAAGAGGACCCAAGCAAATTTGGGTACTTAAAAACAAAGCCTAAATTTGTTTTGTAGGAATACTCCTCCGGTGGTTCATGTTGGGTGATCGATAGTGGATACACCAATCATATGACCGGAGACAAGAAATGAGTATATCACCTTTGGAGACAATGGAAAAGGCTATGTGTTGGGTTATGGTAACATTTCTTTAACCTTTCCGCATTCGCTTTCGAAGGTTATGCTTGTGGACAACGTTGACTTCAATTTGTTGTCTATTTCACAGCTTTGTGGAGTGGGTTACAATTGCTTGTTTACCGATAAGGGTGTGATTGTCTCAAGGAGAAGTGATGGCTCGATTGCTTTTGAGGGTGTGCTCAAAGGAAAGCTTTATGTTGTGGATTTTACCATGGATAAAGCAAAACTTGACACATGCTTAGTTGCAAAGTCCGACATGGGATGGTTGTGGCATAGACGACTAGCCCATGTCGGTATGAGAGATCTTCACAAGCTCCAAAAGGGCGGTCACATCCTTGGACTAACGAATGGTTGCTTTGAGAACAATAAAATTTGTAGTGCATGTCAAGCCCGGAAGCAAGTTGGAGCACGACATCCATCCGAGAACATCGTGACGACCACAAGACCTTTGGAGATGTTACACATGGATCTCTTCGGTCCTATTGCCTACATAAGTATTGGCGGTAACAAATATGGCATTGTCATTGTTGATGATTATTCTCGCTTCACGTTGGTATTCTTTTTGTGTGATAAAGGTAAAGTGAAGGATGTACTCAAGTCATTCTTGAAAAGAGCACAAAATGAATATGAAGTAAAGATCAAGGCTATAAGAAGCGACAACGGTACCGAGTTCAGGAACACTCAAGTTGAAGAGTATCTTGATGAGGAAGGCATCAAGCATGAGTTTTCGGCAGCCTACACCCCTCAACAAAATGGAGTGGCCAAAAGGAAGCACCACACTCTCATAGAGATGGCAAGAACCATGTTTGATGAGTACAAGACCTCCGATCGTTTTTGGGTCGAAGCAATCAACACCACATGTCATGCCTCCAACCGGTTGTATCTTCACCGACTCTTGAGGAAAACTCCATACAAGCTACAAATTGGTAAAAAGCCTAACATCTCGTATTTCCGTGTTTTTGGGAGCAAATGATTTATGCTCAACAAGAAACCCAAGGCCCGAAAGTTCTCACCTAAAGTCGATGAAGGTTTCTTGTGCTTGGGTATGGATCAAATTGTCACGCCTATCGTGTTTTCAACAAAACCACTGGTTGTGTTGAAGTTGCACGGGACATGACGTTTGATGAATCTAATGGCTCTCAAGGGGAGCAAGTTGTTATTGACAATGTAGATATTGAAGCTCCTAGACAAGCAATCAAGAGAATGGCCACTGGTGATGTGAGACCGCAAGAACAACAAGATAATCAAGATCAACCTCCTCCCTCAAGTCAAGACCAACCATGCACAAATCATGATCAAGTTGATCAAGATCAAGAAGTTGGCAATGAAGATCATGCTCAAGCACAAGATGATGAACCTACATCACATGATAAAGAGGTTGAACAAGACGACAGTCAAGCAAGCTCACATCCACCACACCCAAGAGTGCACCAAAGTGTGCAACGTGATCACCCCGTGGAACAAATTCTTGGAGATATAGAAAAGGGGGTAATCACTCGATCTCGAGTTTGCAATTTTTGTGAACACTACTCTTTTGTCTCTTCTTTGGAGCCATTTAGAGTAGAAGAAGCACTCGAGGATTTGGATTGGGTGATGGCCATGCAAGAAGAATTGAACAACTTCACAAGAAATGAAGTTTCGACATTGATAGAAAGGCCAAGAGGCAAGAATGTTATGGGCACCAAATGGATGTTCTGCAATAAACAAAATCAAGACGGTGTTGTGACAAGGAACAAAGCAAGTTTAGTGGCAAAAGGATATTCACAAGTAGAAGGATTGGATTTTGATGAAACCTTCGCTCCCGTGGCAAGGCTTGAATCAATAAGAATACTACTTGCCTTTGCCACTCATCACAACTTCAAGTTGTACCAAATGGATGTGAAAAGTGCATTCCTCAACGGGCCAATCAAGGAAGAAGTGTACGTGGAGCAACCACCGGGCTTTGAAGACCCAAAGTATCCTAACCATTTATACAAACTCCATAAGACGCTCTATGCGCTTAAGCAAGCACCAACAGCATGATATGAATGCCTTACGGATTTCCTTTTGAGAAAGGGTTTTGAAATGGGCAAGGCCGATGCAACGCTTTTTACAAAGTGATTTGACAATGATATCTTTCTGTGCCAAATTTATGTCGATGAAATAAAATTTGGTTCTACTAATCAAATGTTTTATGATGATTTTAGCAAGATAATGACCAAGAGGTTCGAGATGTCTATGATGGGAGAGTTAACATTCTTTCTAGGATTTCAAGTGAACCAACTCAAGGAGAGAACCTTCCTATGTCAAGCCAAGTATAGTCAAGATATATTGAAGAAGTTTGACATAGACAAGGCAAAACCCGCCTTGACACCTATGGCTACAAACAACCATCTCGACCTCACCAAGAAGGACAAGCCGGTTGATCAAAAGGTATATCGTTCTATGATCGGCTCTCTGCTTTACCTTTGTGCATCCAGGCCAGATATCATGCTTAGTGTGTTTATGTGTGCATGTTTTCAAGCTGCTCCTATGGAGTGCCACATGGCGGCCGTTAAAAGAATCTTGAGATATTTGGTGCACACACCCAACCTAGGACTTTGGTTCCCCAAGGGTTCAAAATTCAACCTAATAGGCTATTCCGATGCGGATTATGCAGGGGACAAGGTGGATAGGAAGAGTACCTTCGGGATTTGCCAATTCTTGGGTAGGTCCTTAGTGTCATGGTCATCCAAGAAACAAAATTCCGTTGCCCTATCCACAGCCGAAGCGAGTATGTTGCAGCTGATAGTTGTTGTGCACAACTATTATGGATGCGACAAACTCTAAGGGACTATGGTTACAAGTTGAACCGTAATCCACTCCTATGTGATAACGAGAGTGCCATAAAGCTAGCATATAACCCCGTTGAGCATTCGCACACAAAGCATATAGATATCCGACAACACTTCTTGAGAGATCATTCTATCAAAGGGGATATTGAAGTGAGTCATGTGAGAACCGATGGACAATTGGTCGATATTTTCACGAAGCCAGTAGATGAAAGCCGTTTTGGCGATTTAAGAAGTGAGCTAAATATCCTTGATTCTAGTAATGTGGCTTGAAGGCTTGCACATCTGTTGTGATGTAGAGTAATTGCTTTTGAAAACAAAAATTCTTCGAAAAATCCTATATATTTTGTTTTTTTTCCAAAATATTTGGCTCTTGAGCCTTAGATCATGTTGATTTGGATGTAATTATTGTTGGAATGATTATTTGTGGCTAGTTACATCCATTGAAATTTTTTTTCAAAATTATCTCATGCTCATAAGTAAGATCGAGTGTTTAGAGCGGAAGAGAGGATCTCTAGTTTTTCTGTCAATTCCAGTTGGTCTAGATTGTCGGTATTGGACAAAATCTGGTGGAACCGGATAATGTCCAAATTTGCACGGGACTAAACATTGTCCGGTGCACTGTCGTACAATGTCCGATGGGTCGATTTTTTGTCCTTAATCGTGGGGAACTTACCCCTTCGTTTTCATCCACTTCATTTGCCATCTCCATCTTCTCTCTCCTTCCAAACCGGCGGCCAAGGACCTCCCTCCGGCGATCTCCCTCCTCCTCCGACCAAAAAGGAGAAGTTTGAAGGGAAAGGCCTCCCTCCATCGGATAAACTCCGATTCTCTTCGAATCATCAAGAACTACAAGAAATCCGGCCTTTTGTGACACAGAAATCAAGTCACAAAATGCTATATATACGTCAGAAGAAAGGATATGTGACACTACGTTGACGAAATATCAATTGTCACAGAAAGTGCATCACTACTTCATTTCGTGACGTTCCTTACCGAGATCGTCATAATGTTTCCATGAGGACACAGCTAAACCGTCACAAAATAGTGACGAATGCAAAGCATCACAACAGTACAGAAAACGTCATAGACTAATGATTCGGCCTGCAAATGTAGCAAGCCCATTTCAGCCATTGGGCTTCCAATTTTTGCACCCATGTTTCGCTAGAACATGAAACTTAGGCGATGTTGGAAAGTTCAATGGGCCAAATTTCAATCGGTCAGTCATAGTTTGACCCACATTTCACCGGAATCTTTTGATATTTTAATGGGCCGAAGCCCATTTGTAGTTGCCATTTCTTTGGGCCTCTTTAAAAATTGGGCTTAATGGAAAAGCATGTTTCCTTATGATTTTATCATGGTAACTGGGTCCATGAAAAGTAAGCCCAAACTAAATTTAACTTCGTACCCTTATTTTTATTCATTAACAATATAACCTGCACGACTACTTATGACCCATGTGGCCCAATTTCTGCTGGGCCAATGCATATTATTCCTTACATATATAACCAACCAACAAAAATTATTAATTAATAACCTACCAAAAAAATTGAATTATAAATCTTGTACAAAACTACCCAAGTACATTCCAGTAGCAAAATAAATTACATGAAATATCAGAATAAAGTACATTCAACAATACAACATATGTATAGACAAAGTTAAGTGCAACTTTAACAAGTTGTCACATACAGGAGTAGTAGGTGGATAACCTACGATTGGGCACTATATGTTACTGAAGGATTAAGTTAACGCTGATTTTCAAATACACGACGAAAGAACCGGTCTAAATCTTATTGTGACTTCTTGAGACGTTCAATCTCATCTGCCTGTTTGTTCCGACAATTGTTTGTTTCCTCAATTTGCCTCCTCAACTCTTCTAGAGTTTCTTCCCGCCCATCAATTTTTTGCTCGAGTGCTTCTGATCTTTGTCTCTCCTTTTGAAGTTCACCTTCAAGTTGCAGGGCTCGTTTACTAGCTCGGCCACGCCTTCTTTTTGAGCCGGAGGAGATTCCAATGTTCTCAAGAAATGTTGATGTCGGTAGAACTTTAGCAACTGCAGCAGTAGGAGACACTGGTTCTTCTCCCACTTCTACAGATTCGGCCATGATAGCTTCCATTTCACCCTACAATAGGGTAATAATAAGAAATCAACAATAATGTTTTTGCAAATAGCAATCAGTTAAAAATGAATGCAAAACGTAACGGTGTGAATACTTGCCACTAAACCGTGTTTCCAAAATGACAAACATAAATGATAAGAAATATTAATGACCACTAAACCATGTTTCTAAAGAGACAGATTGTTTCTAGTCACCAAATTACCCCTTCATCGACTATGGCTTAAGTACCTAAATGCTCGACACATATGGTCACTAACTGATAATATTCGAAAAGGTGCAAGGTCAGTTTCTTCGGAGCAGACTTAACGTCCCATCGTAAGTGAGACAGCAGTATTGCCAATTGATTACTCTAATATATAATCTATACATGTGAAACATTTGTTAAGCTGTGATTCACTCAACTAACAATGTAGGAGGAACTAGAACATGATACCTACAATCTATGCTTGAGGAACCATAACAGAGGGAAACAAAACCAAGCTGTGCAACAAATAGCTCAACTAAAATAACAAAAGTTCCAGCAAAAACATATCAATACTTACAATAACTTCTATCACTGGCTCGCTAAAACCCTTCTTCTTGCTGCAATGGCGCTCCTTAAAAAGATCAACTGCATTGGGCTCAATACCTCTATATTTCTCTAACATCTGAAACATATCCAAACAATTTGGACGTATTAATAGGTACAGATATAAAGATTAATAATGAATTATAGCAGAAGGTATGTGAATAATTCATTACCAGAAAGTCATGAAAATGTGCAATGTATGATCGCGATCCTGTCATCTGCTGATACTTGACCTTGCCACGATTCAATCTGTTATTCTCACACTTATCCTACAGCCCGATACATTTCCAAGATTTCAATGTACCACATTGACAAAAATGAACAATGCATCATGAACTGACCTACCTTATGTCTTGGGTCTGACCACATCTGCACCAAGAGTCTCCATTGCTAGTCATTCATACTTTCCACCGGAGAAGTATTTGACACTTCGTTGCTTGGAACGCCATCAAAGTATTTTTTTCTTTAGCCTATGACGAAACTTTCTTCTCCGGAAGCTTTTGAAGAAGGACACACTCAACCCATCTGGTCCAGGTGTTGTGTTTTGTTTCACACTACTACACCGACCCACTCGTAGCGGCGGGCCAAATGGGCCTATAGCGGCGGGTAGGCCGGGCCGCCGCTACGCCTCCGCAGTTATAAATGGAGGTTTGTAGCGGCGACCCATTACCAACCGCCATTAAAAACACCTTTGTAACGGTGGTTGGTGGAGCCAGCCGCCGTTAGGCATCTACAACCGTTGTTAATAAGGTTATTATTAAAGGCGGCCAGAAATATAAGCCGCCGTTAATAAGACCTTTCTAACGGCGGTTTTCATCACCAACTGCCGTTAATATTTGAATACCAAAAAAATTAAATTACAGTACACCAGAAATACAACAAATCTCAAAACATACACATGTATTAGTCACAAGTCATTGACATCTCAAAACATTCACATGTATTCATCATCCAAATGTTTACTTCTCAAATCAATTCATAAGTCACTTGCATATATATACATATATATTGTCTTTACATGAGAAACTACTAAGTCTATCAAACTACTTTCCTAATCCACTCATCATTGTCTTCACTACCATCGTTCACGAATGGTCGTGTCGAACCACACCACTCATAGAGAGAACGATGGTCTCTAGTGCTCTCATTGTCTTTCTCGAAGAATTCTTTGGACAAGAACCGACACATCCGCTTCACGGTCATTAACATTTGGTCCGAAGTCGGATGTTTCGGTCCTTGCAGGAACCCTTTGTTCTTAAATTCTTGTAATATCTATTTGTCCGTTTTGGTTATCTACCATTAGAATTTCTTTATTAACAAGATTGCAATTATAATTAAAATCAATAGAATGTGATAAACTCAACAAAACGCACCTGTTGGTCACTCTCTTCAATAATGGCATACATATAACTAGAGAAGCTATTCACGTACAAACAAGTGTAGTAGCCACAGTGGACACTACCTTTCACTTGTTTAACACACTATAAAATAAAGGAAATAAGTTACTATTTTGTTAATCATAGCGATAGTAGGACAACGGCATAGAGAAGTGAGACAAATTTATCTTACCTGGAATTTGTGCCGAAAGTACATATTTGGCCCACCAGCCTTTACATAATTCTCGTATGCGCTGCTCCATCGTAAAAAATGTATCGTTAGATAAAACTATCGTTTCCGAATTATAGATGTGTACGATTATTAACTACGTACCAGTCAATGACGCTCTCAATGTCAAAATAGCCCTTTTTGTCCAAGTCGAAGTCTGTCGGACCCATTTTTCGGCATAAGGACAAAGCGGATCGAGTGATCACTGCAAGAATGATCGTATGAGTTAGTATTCAACCAAGCCTTTCAATGCAAGAGAAGATGAAGAGACTTGTTGGAACATACTCGTAGTTGTAAGGCGCGAGAAAAAAAACATTTGTCCTGCCACTTGATGAAGCGATTATAGATGTAGGTTGCAACATCGGATTTAGCTTTGGTTGTCATCTCGGCCTTGAGATGATCTAGCTCCTCGAGGCTTCATGTCCTTATATTTTGGGTCCTTCTCATTTATCCGCGAGTTGATCGCGGATTGATTTATCATGTTCGGGTTGAGGTACCCGACCCTCCTGTCGAGTCTTAAACTCGGCACTAGAACTACCCGGTCCCTTATGAGCAAGGAATTCGATGGTACAACACACGGAACACACAAGAACACGCGATTTTAGACAGGTTCAGGCCTCTCGATAGAGAGTAATACCCTACGTCCTGTGTGTTATGTATTGCCTTTAGCGGATTGCTAATTGCCGGATCTCGAGAGAGTTTTCGGGGGTCCCTGCTCCGCCTTATATATCCTGGGGAGTTAGGGTTACATGCGGAGTCCTAGTCGATTACACGGATTACATATATGGGAGTTCTATCTCTAGCTTTCTTTATTGATTCGAGTCCTAACAGACTACAAATTATTCCTTAACTTGCTTCTCAAGTTATCATACGCCGGTCTTGATACCCGCCTCATCTCCATACCGGTATATGGAATCCTCTGTTATTCCGGACCGATCGGGAACCAGTCTGTTGGCTATCTCCATCACCTTTATCTTCACCGATTTGTTACCATGTCGTTGCGCATCCATTCCTTTATCATCTCGTATACCCATAAGGCAAGTATACGACAGTAGCCCTCGAGTAATTTTTGATTTGACCTTGAATAAGACCGACCAGTCTTCCGCATGTTGGTCTTGATTCCATGGTGAAATTAAAAGAACTCTAATCTGCTGCAATGGTTCTTTCTTCAAAGCGCTTTAAAAAGCCAAAAAATTAGTGTTTTTATCCTTCATATCACCTAATTGGGTATAGCCCCGACTCTTGGATCATTTGAACTCCTTTCAAATAATGCAAGAGTCCACTAGTTGATTCTTCATTATTTCCTTTGATATGCAATCTTTACGAGACCACTCCATTTATTTTTCCATTATTTTCCACCTCCCGCGATCGTTACGAGACCGCTCTTGGATACGGTGCACCGATCAGGTACACCTAATTAAGTATAGCCCCGACTCTTGTATCATTTGAGGATCGCAAATAATGCAAGAGTCTTTCTGGAGAGACTATGCTTTATTATCTTCCATGAAATCAAATCCCTCCTAGCAATTTCTGCCAAGAACACATTTCTCAGACCGGTCTAACCAGTCACATCACATTTCCTTTAAAGACCGCTTAAGTCGAGTCTTAAATTAATTAAAAAGCAAAATTCTGGTTGATCGGACCAGTTTATTTCCCATATTCTCACATCGAGTCGAGTCTCCAGGGCCTATGATCAGCCGGATGATTAACACCCATAACCTAAGGCATCTATTAACATTGAGTTAGGTAAGATCTAACTATTTCATAATGCTAAATTATGAAATTTAACATTACATTAATCCAGATCCGAAAAGTTCATATTTCAGACCGCTTTCTTATTCACAGAAAATTTCCTATAAATATAGTAATCACGATGGCTTATCCTTATGGCCGTTAGGTCATAATTAGCGCAAATAAATAACAGATCTTTAATATCCTTATGGCCGTTAGGTCATAATTGCACAGATCATGACATAAGTCATTTAATGCCAAATTCACCGGGCCGTATAAAATAGCCCGATAACTTTTCAGCCCCGGGCCCATCTCGAGTGCCTATAAAAGAAACGGAAAGGTCAACCTAGGTCAAACCCATTCCCGAAAGTCCATACACGCCCGCCATTTGCCCTTGTTCTTCGGACATCACGATCATCTTTCTTCCCTTCCGCACAAATCAATCTCAAACTTTCTTTTTCCATCTCTCAAGATGGGCAAGATGAAGTCCTCCGCCAACCCTGCGTCTTCTTCCTCTGTTCCTCGCAACCAGCTCCCATCTGGTCTTCAAGATCTAGGTAGCAGCAAAGTCACTGAAACATCTCTCAATGAAGCAGTTCGTGACGGATATCTTCCTCCTCAACCAATCTTAAACTGGAGCGTCCCTACCCCCGGCAAAGTCCCATGGGGAATAGACGACTCTCAACAATTAGTTTTCAAAGCTTTTTTCCTCCGTGGCCTTAATCTCCCTTCCTGCTCTTTCTTTAGGGGTCTTCTTTTCTTTTACGGATGGGAGTTAGTGAATCTCAATCCTAACTCCATCCTGCAGATCGCATTTTTCATCCACCTTTGCGAAGCTTTCCTTAGAGTTCTCCCCCACTTTAAGTTATTTTAATATCTTTTCCAAATTCGCCCACTTCCCTCATCGGACAGCCAGGCTACGGTAGGCGGGGTAGGAATTCAATGCTTGTAGCGCGAGATGAATATTTTTCTATTTCCCGACTAAAAGCATAGCCCATTGGAAAAACGGGTGGTTCTTCCGTGATAATCCCCAGCCTGCACTCCCTCCCTTCAGCGCCAAGGTAGCCAAAAATTTCCCTACCCTAGATAGTAGGGAAAAACTCAAAGAAAATGAAGAAATCCTCGCTCTTTTGGCCTGTATCAAGTATCTAAAGGAAGTCAAAGGCGTCACTGCCGAGACAGTTCTTTGGAGCTTCATAGTGCGAGGAGTTCATCCACTGAAGAAGCAAGAACACCCAGCATGGTGTTTTAACGAAGATCTTGCCATTCCACTCGACAGAACTCTTCTTCCCGATAAAGAGCGGTTAGAAGTCCGCCTCAAGCAAATGCTCCAGCCAAAACCAGACCTATCGGTATGTCCGAGAGTGGGTCCGGCCTTCGATACGTCAAACCCTCGAGATCCCGTAAGTATCCCTCTTCTTATTTTCGAATCTTGTTACATTTTATTCTTCATCCTCTTTTTCAAATCCAATTGTTCAATACAGAAAATGGACAACTTCAGGAGCCACCCCCTCTACCTCCTAATGATACTTGGGGGGAGGACTATGCAGGCAATACTGCTCCCTCGCTGTTCAAGCCGGTCTTGCTCAAGGGACTCTAGACCGGTCATACCCTCTACCGCCCAAGCATAGCTCCGAAGATATCCAAATCCGGAAAGGTGGTTCAAGCACCTAGTACGAAGAAACGTACTACTTCCTTGACCATCGGCAGACCCATCGCATCCTCTCGCTGCATCCGGCAACACGCGCTCGGAGGCGCAAAAGCTTGAAGACCGGCGGAAGGAAGCGGAAGCGGTCAAGAGGGATCGCCAAGCCGCTCTGGCTGCTTTTGAAGCCGCTCACTGGAAAATCTCAAGGAGCCCCTTGACTAATAGATTCTCTGGCCAATGTTCCCAAGAGGTCCCGGTATGGCAGCCGGACCGGTCCAGGTGACGCAGGGGAACCAGTCTCATCACCGCAAGTCCATCCAGCGGCAAAAGGATTGCGAGAGGGCACCTGTGAAGACACTCAAGGTGTGGCACCCCTACCTTGCAAAGCAAGAGGAATTGTCGCACAGGACCGCCTCGGGAGACATCCGACGAAGCGGACGTCATAGCACATACACAGATGATACATTCACCATTTACAAAGACATATTTAGTGTACATGAGTAGAACATTTTACATGTGATCTTCAAGTGTTACAATACATAGAGTTCAGATTCTGATTTTTACATCTCTTTAGTATATATGCGGAAGCGTAAATTAATCTCGACGATAGTTGCCTAAAATGTAACATATCAAGCCCGTAGATGTGCCCATTCTTCTCAACAACTCACCTGCACAAAAATGTTAACAACAAAGCCCTGAGTATCTAATATACTCCGCAAGTCTTACCCGACAAAAGTGGTTTCTAAAACCGACTCCTAACATGCAGGGGGCAGACCGGGTTTGCTGGAATTAAATTACAAAAAACAGCACCTACATTAATTTCTAATTCCAACTTTTAGTCATATTAAAAGGGTTATGACATGAATATAAATTTTAGTGAGCAGGACCTAGCAATACAAGGTTGCAAAGCAATATTAAAATACTTCAAATGAGCAAATATATCATCATGTTCACTTCTTACTACGATGCGATCTGCTCGAGACAAGAGGTACTCAATAACCGCGAGGGACGGCGATATATATCGATTTACATCATGCAGGAGAAACCCAAGTACACGACATACAAATCATTTAAGAACACGCATGGCCACCGTTCGCGAGATCACTATAGGGCCGATACAACTCCCACCTCTCCGAAGTAATACGTCCCCACTTGCGATGCCCAAGGCGGAGCCATCCAAGGGTAGACCGCATACTCGTCCAACCACATGACCCGGGATGCCACCATCAATCAACATCTCAAAAGAATGGCGGGGTACCATCCAACCCTACGGTTCTCAAGCTACTAGGTTTCCCAGTACCCAAAATAAAAGGTATGCACTTGGTACACAGCTCAATTCTTGCTCGCGGAGTCACACGGTCCTCAACCGACACACACGGGGCTATGGCGAACATAGGCGAACCTTGCCACCGCATCCTACACATGCATTTCCCCGTACGGTCTCAATTTCATAAATATCATGTGAAAGATAACAAGTGGATAAACCTATACCGAGAGGTCTCCGTACCGCTCGGTGTTGCTACCGATGACTCCTTACTAAGCATAGAATTTCTAACGAAAAAGGATTATACCTATCCAATGAGACCATAGGCATAAAGGCATAAATAATGCAACTACGGTTACGGTCAACTCCTGAACTTAAATGCACAATACATGACATCATCACATGTGAAGTAAAGCAAAGCTTTTAAAAGCGTGGGTTATGCACCGGGGCTTGCCTTGGGGCTTTTTCGAAGTTAGTATCCACAACGGTGTTCAGCTCAACATCGATCTCCACAGGGTTGCCTTCCTCGGTCTCGGGTCCTAGATGAATGCAATGCAATGCATGAGCGTAGGTGAATACATAGACATTAGTATTCATGGACTTTCTCAATAAATATGAATGATGATAGTATAAGATTGTGATATGAAATTATTTATGCATGACATGATATGCGCACTTATGGATAGGAAAACACAGTTTAAGTCAAGAGGACAAACTTCTAATTAATTAAAACATAGATGCAGCAACATATAGGCATAAGACTTAGAGGTAAAGAGAAGGAAATTCTTCTTTCCTAGCTAGGCAAATAAATGGCAAAATAGAAAACATGTTAATGCTTAGCTTGCTAATATGGCATGAAGCTATACAGGGGCATATACATGTGTCGAAGATTAAACATGTACATGAGAAGGCATTTAATCTACTAACTTTCTATTAGGACACAGAACTACACATGGACATAAACAAAGAATGTGTCAAAATACGTATGCATATGAGATACTCCTGCCATGCATCCCAATAAGGCTCATGGTCAACATGGTCATGCATAAAACGTAGACTTTTAAATGAATTAACATATATTAGGCAACATGGCAATATAACATGTAAGGTCAATATTGACTTAACAAATTCAAAATTAAGCAAATAGTTTTACCAAACAATCTTATACATGATTTTCTATGGAAGTGCATAAAAGAATCACAATTAAGCATAATAAGCATGTATGCACCATTTAGGGCATTGCATGTGACATTAAGCACGGCAATATGCAATATGGCATGTTTATGCTAACATGAACCTAGCACACTTAAATTAAAAAAAATAATACTATAAACACTCCTAAACATGAATCCCATGGTAAAACATAAATTACTCATGATGAGTACCAGGAACAAATAAGCCATAAATTTTTGACACCCTTTTCTAAATAAAACATTTATATGCAATTATATGCTATATAGGCAAGGAATGATAAATATGATGAAAATATGTATGAATGCATCCAAACATGTACCAGGGAGTTACAAGGTTCTATTTTTAAATTACACAAAACATTGAATTTTTGCACAGAACCATAGACAACAAAGTTGGACAATGTAAATGTCATGTCCTAAGCTTTCCAAAAAGCTATCATTTGCTTTTTTCTGACTTGTATTTTAAAAGATATGATTTTTGCAAATTTCATAAAAGTTCACTCCTATTTACGAAATTGCCACATGTCGTCTTCTACCTCTATCCAAGGGTGTGGCGGCCAAGAAAAACCGAACTGCTACTATTCCCTTCAATAAACCAGGGGAGGAATGGGTTAGGGAGGTTCATAAGAAAGTTGGGAACACCTTAGAACAAGAATCAAAGGTTGAAACTCACTCGTAGACCAAGAAATCGAGAAGGGGTGAGTTCATGTTTGTCATGGTGTTGCTACAAAAATTCGTGGATTCCTCCTTGCTCACTTGATGGATTGATGAGAGGTTTCTTGGAGGTGAAAGAGCATTTGATTACGCGCTATTTTTGGTTTGGGCGAAGGGCTGAAACTCACCGACGGAGGCACGGCGTCGCGGACGGTTCCGGGCGGCGCAGAACGGGAAAAAAAATTGGTGGATCCGGTCTGCTCGCCTAGGGACGAGGGCGTGGGGTTCTGGTGGGCTTTGGTGCAGAGCTGGGAGGCGTGCGAGCTGTGCTGGTGCCGCTGGAACCGGATGGGGGCGGCGCTGGCCGGGAAGCGCTCGAGCTCGTTCGTTCTCCTACCGAGCGGATGAGCAATGCCAGCGGTGGGGAGGATTCCTTCGAGGGGAAGGGTTCCCTGCGATGGCTGACGCGTGGAGCAGCTGGCCAGATGCTTAATCATTGTCCTTCCCGAGCGGCATGGGCGCCAACGCTGAGGTGCCTCTGCCGGTGGCCCTGGCCACCGTTCCAACCCGAGTTCCCACGATTTACAATTCTGCCATTCTACACTGCTACTGATTTTGCTAAAAAAAACAATTTCTAGATCGAATTTTGACATACCAAAGTTTGTGCATAATCCTCATGAAATATGGAGCAACTTTTGTTATTGGAAAAAGTTCAAATTTTGCTCACAAAAATGCCTAAAAACCCGTGAATGTCTGCTGTTTTTCTGCGTTAACTGAATTTTTAAGGGGTTTTAAGCCGTACTAAAAATTATGGAAAAATGTCCCAAAATTCTTTCTTGACATTCCCCACAAGGTTCTGCAAAAACATTGACATGCTTTTGTTGGAAAAGTTTGAGTTTTGACAAGTGCTTGGTTTGAGTCAAATTTTGAAATTAAATTTCAAAACCGTAGTCATATTAATTTGCTTCTCAATAAATCTGAAATTTGAAAATGCAAATTGAATGACATGGTCCTGTTCACATGTACTTTGTGACATGGGATGTCACACAATGTCCCTCCAAGAAGATCAAGACTTCCACCCGCTTCAAGAAAGCCACTTTGTAAGTTTTCTGCGTCACTAGTCCTTTTTGAATCATTTTCATCCCAGTCTTATAGTGCTCGCCTCTTTTTCGCAGAATCCCTTCTAATTTCCAAGCTAGCATAGCTAGCTTTTTAAGAAATAAAGCTTCTACCCCTGCTCCAACCGGTAGTGCTTCCACTACCGCCTCTGCTGCATCCCTGGCCGGTGCCAGGCCTTCGAAGCTCAAAGTGCGGCATCCGCAAAGGAAATCACTGCCGCCTCCAGTGTAGAAGCTTCATCCCAAGTAACCGAAGATCAAGTCATCAACGTTGGGAGCTCATCTACCAGCAATCTTCCTCCCCAGGCGACCCTTTTCCAAATTCCTCCGGAACTCTCATTGGGACCGATCCGGGTGGAAGAAATTCCTCGTCGGCCTAGGACGACGCGCAAATCTCCGGGAGAGCCTAGACTGGCCAAAATGGTAGTCGGAGATGTGGAAGTGGACAGCTCCGAGTGGTGCTAGAAAGTTTACTGCAACGGCCCGGGGTGATGCCCTCTAGGAAGAGGAAGCCCCGAAGAACTTCTCCGAATCCGCCGGGTATATCCCATTACTTTTACTAATTCCTTCGAACAATATCTTTTTTATAATCTAATCTCTTTCTTCCTCCTCTTTTTAGGTTCTTCCGAAAAATTCCGAAGCTAAAAACGCGATAATTGCTCGTCCGGAGGAAGAACCGCACACCAACCAAGAGCGGTTGGTTAAACTTGAATCTCGGACCGCTAGTCCGAAATCCAAGGAAACCGATCTCGTCGAAGAGGGTGGCCAATTTGATGAACACCCACCGGCTGATGGAGGAACGTCGGCAAGAGATTGTTAAGCTCCGCAAAGAAATCCAAAGTAATGCTCTTAATTTCATCTCGCACATTCCGCATTTTCCTTCTTTTCCCTCCGACCGGTCTTGTTTTTCATCTCAGCACTTAAAAATCTTGTTGGTGCCCATAAAAAGGCGGAAGAAATTCTTTCGGAGAAAGCAGTTGCCCAGGAACAAGCTCTGCTGGAAGGTTCGCAGATCGAAGAACAGCAAGCGGCCCGGATCGGAGAGCTCGAAGGTGAACTTACTGCCAAGGATAATATCCTTGCACAGGCTCTTCGTTCTAACAAGATGCTAGAGGCTGATAACACTCGTCCGAAAGCTGAATTGGCTGAAGCTCCGGAAGCCATAAAGACAACGCAGACGAGAGAAAGAGAGTGCTATAAGGACAGCCCATGAATCTGCCCAGCTCGCACTCAAAGCTAAGGACACGAGAGATTCGGCGCCTGCTGAAAATCGAAACCAAGCCGAGAGAGTCAAATGTCAACATCAAAGGCAGATCGAGCCGCCGAAATTAGACACGGACGTAAGCTTTTTGTTTTTCTCCTTTACTGAGTAAATTCTCTTTTTATATCGGTCTTGCCACCGCTCTTGCCCCCTTTACTAGCGGTCTTGAGTTCACCTCTCTTTTACACCGGTCTATATTGACAATTGTTCCTTTGTCTTTTTCAGAACTTGCTGCCGGGCTATTGATCCCAATGAGGTGGATCTCGAGACTGCCATCCGGGCCTTCCCAAGAAGAATCGGAGAGCATTCCAAGATGGTTGTTGCTGCAGGAGGAGGTCATATCGCCGCCATAATCTAATCTTGGACTCCGGTCGAGAATTGTGATTTCAACTTCATCAAGGATGGCGCCCACCCGAACACTACTGATGATCAATTCAATGAACTGAAGAATTCGCTCATTGGTACTGTTTCGGAACCGATAGAGGATGTTCCTCTTGATCCGACGGGTGTTCCTCCGAATGTAGCTCTAGCAGTCTTTGCTCTGGACCAAGACGCGCAAGATGTAGCAGCCGCCGCTAGGCAGACAGTGCAAGATGCTTTTGAAGATCTAGATGCCGATTTAGTGTTATCTTCTTCTGATTATGAAGAAACGATTGATGATAGATTAGCTGAAAATCCTAAGACCGGTGATACCGGCACTTCCTGCGGTCCTGCCCGATAGATTGTTGTCATAGGGCCAGCTTTCTTTTGTAATCAAACAAGTTTATCATCAATAATATGTCATTTTATTCTTGATGATAACGAAGTTTTAATATCTTCTTCCTTTCCTTGTGAATACTGGTTTCAAAATGTCACCATCTTACTTACTAACTTCTTTGCCCAAGCCAGGATGGTTATTTCAGTTAAAACTAACTATGAGCAAATTCTGGCTCTAATCAGCATAGATCACAATTCATAGCTGTAGCTTACTTTAACAAGATCATGTGACATAGGAAGAGAGCTAGGTTGTAAGGTCTAAGATTTCACAGATCTGCTCTTAACACAGCAGCCTACCAATCAGTATTCATAAAGAAAATAGTAAAAAATTTCCTTTCCTAAATATACCAGTCTTAAGCTAAAAAACAGACCGCTCTCAACATAGCAGTCTATCGACTAAATGACTAGTCTTATTATTCAGGAATAGCACAATATCACAGATCGCTCTTAACACAAGCAGCCCCCGACTCGATAATTTAATTCAAAATTAAAATCTTGAGACACAAAAAGCGAATATATTCACATTAGATATTAAAATTACTTTATTATAATATGAAGAAGTTTTACAAGAAGTACTTTTAAGTATAAAAACGACTGAAGCTGTTCAATGTTCCAAGAATTTGGAATTTCTTCCTCCTCCAAGGTCATAACCTATAAGCCCCTGGTCCGGAGACCGATTTAACCGGAAAAGGTCCCTCCCGGACCGGTGACAACTTATGCCTGTTCTTGTTGGATCGAATCTTTTGAAGAACCAAGTCTCCTGTCGTATACTTGCCTTATGGGTATACAAATGCTGGAGGAATGGATACGCAGAGACATGGTGACAAATTAATGAAGATAAAGATGATGGCGATAGACAACAGATCGGTTCTTGACCGGTCTAGAATAACAGAAGATTCCGTATACCGGTATGGAAACAAGGCGGATACCAAGACTGGCGTACAAAGACTTGAGGAGCAAGTTATTGAGAGATTTGTAGTCTGATTAGGACTCGAATCAATAAAGAAAGTTAAAGATAGAACTCCATATATGTAATCTGTGTAATTGACTAGGACTCCGCATGTAACCCCGACTCCCCGGATATATAAGGCGGAGCAGGGACCCCCGAAAAGCTCCGAGATCTTGCAATTAGCAAATCGCTAAAGACAATACATAACATACAGGACGTAGGGTATTACTCTTGACCCGAGGGGCCCGAACCTGTCTAAAATCGCGTGTTCCTGTGTGTTTTGTGTGTTGCACCATCAAATTCCACGCTCGTGAGGGACCGGGTAGTTCTAGTGCCGAGTTTAAGACTCGACATTTGGCGCGCCAGGAAGGGGTCCCGGCGAGTTCCTAGCGAGTTCGATGGCTTCTTCGTTCGACATCGACTTCGAGCCCGGCTTCAAGATCCGCTTTGGATCCCTCGATTTCGAAGCTGATTCCGCCGGAAGATTGTTTTTGACGAATCCGACTTGTTATCGGGCCGCAGCTTCGAAGCGCGATCACCTGCCACGGTTGGTGCCTCCGACTCGGAACTTAGCGGATCCGACGCAGCTTTAGCGCGAACCATCGGACCGCTCGCGCCTCGACCGGTGTCCGGTCGCGTGACGCCATTCTACCGAGCTTGGTAACGACTTCGAGGAAGGATCTCCAGCCTTCTTCCAAGTGTTCATGACGGGCACGGTTCTTCAACAACTTACCCCCGAGGAAGCTGCTGCTGCAGCAGCCGGGATGGCGGAAGACGAAGCTAACAACCGCCAACGCGAAGACGATGAAGCGGATGGACTTGAACGACCTCCGCAACCTTCAGCCGCGAATCATCGCGCAAACGTTGTCGGTACTAGTCGGGAGGGAGGAAGCGCTCCTGCGACCGCTTCCCCGCTACCGGACCGCTACCGGTGCGGTCCGGAGACCCGGAGGAAACCTCCCCGAGGATATAATAGTCGACGGGGATGCCGCAGTGGAAGGCGCCATCGATCTTCTAGCAGAGCTTTGGATTTAAGTTACATGGAAGTGGAGATGAATGGTGCTCGAGTCTTCACATCGCTAGTCCACAATATTGTGGGAGTCGAAGCAAATTCTTGAGACAATACCGGAAGAAGTCTTCAATGCCACGCCAGGATTGCAGCGCACACTGAATTTGGTAGACGCGGCAGCTCTACAAACAAATCAGCTCGTCCATGATCGAGCGGAATCTTCCGGTCGCTCGCGTTCCCACTCGGAGCGGCCGGCAAGGGCTCGGTCTCGAAGGAGCTTCTTCCGGTGGAAGGCTCGGACCCCGCCACACCCCGATCGCTGATGCACATGAACGGGCTCCGGATCAAGATTTGCGCGTAGCACTCGGTGGTAATCGTGACGTTCGGAACGTGCCGATCGACCGCCATGCGAGAGAGGGCAGAGGAGCGCAAAAGACATGAAGAAGATGAGAGGCGACGGACTGGTCACGTTGATGATCGTCCACGGGATCTTGCCCCGCCACGCCCGCGTTTGAACAATTCGCCGCATCATGGACCGGCTGCTCGGCGCCGCCCCGGCGGAAATCATCCGCGCAATGATTATCGAGGGCATAGTAATAGGGATGCTCATCGGGATGAACGGCCCGGAAGAGATGATCGTCGTGACACTAGGGATCGAAGAGGGCGAGACAACCGGGATAGAGACGTCGAGCCTCGACGCACCGACAATGATCGTCAAGCGGCACCTCCGCCCCCGCCTCCATCGCAGCGTGAAGAACCAACAAACAATGATCGTCAAGCGGCGCCTCCGCCTCCGCCTCCGCCTCCTTCACGGCACATGGAGCCGGTGAATAATGATGGTCGGGGCGGTTCGGGAGATAGGTACCAAGACGATCGCTATTACGACTACTCCGACGATGACAGGGATCACAATTATCGGCATCGCCCTAGTCGTTGAACTCCGTCACTCGTCTAGAAGATGATGAATACTCCGTAATCCCCGCTTTCACGCAAGATCAAGATTTACGCATTTGCAAATACCCCGGGGATTTAAGCCCGGGGCCATTGACAAGTATGATGGCAAAGCACCTCCCGCCGAGTGGCTACGTATGCACACCACTGCTATTCGGTCAGCAGGAGGAGATATGTTTGTGCTAGCTAATTACCTGCCGATGTGCATGGAGCAGGCTGGACGCTTGTGGTTGCAATCCCTACCCGAGAGATCCATCTCTTCCCGGGGAGACCTCAGTAAAAACTTCGTGGAAAACTTCCGGGCGACTTGTGAGAAGCCAGGGAATTACTTCGACCTCAACAGGTTGAAGCGAAGCTCGACGAGACCCTCACCGACTTCATCGGGCGTTTCTGCAACAAGAAGGCCTTAATCCCCAATGTTCCCGATCAGCAAGTTATTGCGGCGTTTCAAGCCGGCGTCCGAAGTGAAGCATTAGTTCACAAGATTGGAAGGCGAAATCGGAACCTTACCATGACGGCGTCGGAGTGCTTCAAGATAGTAGACGACTACGCTGCCGGTGAATCGAACGTGGTCAATTTGCGCGGGAACAAAGGGAAGGAATCGAAGCATGACCAAGGCAACCAGTCTGGATCCAAGAACAACAATAAGCGCAAGGCTGATCACCTTGTTGCAGCTGTCGACCAATCTCATGGAGGAGACCGACCGGCACCTCCTAAGAGAGGCCCAAGAGAACGATTGTCGTTTGAGACACTTCTAGATGGCCCTTGCATGATTCATAATGGGAATCATAAAGCTAAGGAGTGCTTCCTGTTAAGGCCATTTGCTCGGTTTGCCTTGAAGGTTGCACCCTAGTCTGCCCACAGGAATCGAGAGAGATGACAAGGGCAAGGATAAGGAGCGCGACGACAATGAGGATGACGAAGGCTTTCAAGAACCGGCTCGAGAAGTGAACATGATCTATGGAGGCCCGGATGCATACGAATCAAAGCGGAAGCAAAAATTGGCATTTCGAGAGGTTCACGCTGTTGCTCCTGCTACTCCCGAATATCTACGGTGGTCCGAGGTGCCCATCACATTCAGCAGGGCTGATCATCCGGAGGTATTGCCGAAGGCTGGCAAATACCCACTCATTCTGGCCCCCATTGTTCACAAGGTGCGACTGAAGAGAACTTTCATTGACGGAGGAAGCTGTCTCGGACATCTTGTTTGCTAAAACTCTGCCGGAGCTTGGCCTCTCCGTAGCTGATTTGGAGCGCAGCGTTTCGCCATTTCATGGTATAATACCCGGGTGGAACAGTTATCCCTTGGGGCAGATTTCTCTGCCAGTAACTTTTGGGACAAAGGAGAACTACAGGAGGGAGAATATTATCTTCCGGGTGGCTGACATAGACTCGGCGTATCATGCGATACTTGGAAGACCGGCTCGGCAAAATTTATGGCCATCCCGAATTATCGATACTTGATGTTGAAGATGCCTGGACCAAATGGGGTCCTGTCCTTCCGGGGTGATATCAAGACCGCTTATGCTTCTGAAGTACATAGCACGGAGCTGGCCTCTCGAGCCAATTCGGAGGATGAACGTCGAGAAATCGGAGAAGCAGCTGAGGCTCTAGAAGTACAAGCAAGGTTGGAGGATGAAGTACCAGTCAAGAAGGTCGCAAAGGAGAAACCAAAAGCTGATGCGGTGGTTTCCAAGACTATCCGACTTGATGAGTCGGACCCCTCCAAGGTCACCCATATAGGGGCTGACTTGGGGGATAAATAGGAAAGCGCGCTCATTCTTTTCCTCCAGGAAAATAGGGACATCTTCGCATGGCAGCCTTCTGACATGCCGGGTGTTCCTAGGGAGAAGATTGAGCACGCACCGTTAGTGCGTCAAGATGCGAAGCCGGTGAAACGAAGCTCCGGAGGTTTGCTCAAGACCGCAAGGAGGCCATCAAGAAAGAGATAACTAGGTTATTAGCAGCTAAGTTCATTAGGGAGGTGTATCATCCAGATTGGCTTGCCAATCCAGTCCTTGTACCAAAAAAGAATACTAAAGAATTAAGAATGTGCGTTGATTATACTGATCTCAACAAAGCTTGCCCCAAAGACCCTTTCGCGCTGCATCGAATTGACCAAGTTGTTGATTCAACCGCTGGCTGCGAGCGTCTTTGCTTCCTTGATGCTTATTCAGGGTACCATCAAATACCGCTGAGGGTTGAGGATCAAATAAAGACCGCGTTTATCACCCCTTCGGAGCATACTGCTACATGACTATGCCATTTGGATTGAAAAATGTCGGAGCTACATATCAGCACGGCATACAACGTTGCTTGGATTCGCAATTGGGAAGGAACGCAGAAGCTTATGTTGATGATATAGTAGTAAAATCTCGAAAACCGAAGATCTTCTCTCGACCCGGCGGAGACCTTCGATGATCTGCGGAATTTTTCCATGAAGCTAAACACCGGAAAGTGTGTGTTTGGAGTTCGTTCCGGGAAGCTACTGGGTTATCTAGTGTCATGGAGAGGCATTGAAGCTAACCCGAGAAAAATCCAGACGATCGTTAACATGAAACTCCCAAGTTGCTTGAAGGATGTCTAGAAGTTGACGGGCGATATGGCGGCTCTCAGCCGTTTTATTTCAAGACTGGGAATACGTGGACTTCCGTTCTTCAAGTTACTCAAAAAGCAAGATAAGTTTGAGTGGACTGATGAAGCGCAAGCTGCGCTTGATCAACTCAAGGAATATCTTAGTAACCCTCCGGTATTGGTGCCGCAGAGCGGACAAGGTTATTCAGTTATATATCTCCCCAACAACCCATGTGGTGAGCACGGTTCTAGCGGTCGATCGGAAGGAAGAAGGACACCAGCAAATGGTACAACATCCGGTTTATTTTGTAAGTGAAGTTCTTACTTGAATCAAAGATGCGATATCTTCGATTAAAGATGTTAATATATGCTATAGTGAAAACTTCTCGGAAGCTGAAGCATTACTTCCAAGCGCATCCCATTCAAGTTAAGACTGGGTTTGCCATTGGAGATATTGTCCGAAACCGAGAAGCGGTTGGCCAAGTTGCTAAGTGGGCAATAGAACTTGGCCAATATGAAATTACTTTTTCTTCGCGAACGGCTATCAAGGGACAAGCATTAGCTAATTTCATAACGAGTGGTTGGAGACACAAGTACCGTGGGAAATTCAAACGTTGGAGTATTGGGAGATGTTCTTTGATGGGTCCTCGCAGCTCTTAGGCGCGGGGGCTGGGGTCGTACTTCTCACCCCACGAAGGAACCACTCGGATATGTATTACAAATGCATTTCCGAGCCTCCAACAATACCGCGGAATATGAAGCTTTGCTTCTTGGGCTTAGAGTAGCCATTTCATTAGGAGTCCAACGTTTGGATATATATGGTGATTCAATGTTAGTGATAAGTCAAGTTAACAAGGTATGGGATGCTAATGATGATCATATGATCGCTTACCGTCGGGAGGTTAGGAAACTTGAAGATAAATTTGATGGTTTGCGATTTTCTCATATACTGCGCGGAAATAATTCTGCTGCGGATGAGTTGGCCAGATTGGGGTCTTCACGACAAGCGGTTCCTCCTGGTGTTTTCCTCCAAGTGTTGGATAAACCATCCATAAAGACGGAGCACAAGGCTACTATTACGGAGATTGTGGATGAAGCAGTCTTGAAGAATCGGGAGGAGAAAGCGAGTCTTGAGGGACCAGTCGACGAAGCGGTCTTACCGGAAAAGATAGAGAACGAGACCAACGCCGACGATATTCGGCCATTGGATGTTATGATTATTGATTCTGATTGGCGTACCCCGTACCTTGACTATCTACGATGCTGGTAAAACTCCAGAAGATAAAGTGGAGAAACAAAGATTAGAAGTTCGAGCTCGTAGCTATTTAATTCTTGAAGGAGAATTATATAGGCGTGGAGTTAATATTTTGATGAAATGTGTATCGGTTTCGATGGCATTCAATTGCTTGAAGACGTACACAAGGGAATTTGCGGAAATCATGCTTCTTCAAAGACACTAGTGGGGAAGATATTCGGACAAGGATTTTATTGGCCTACAACAACGGATGATGCGCACGAGTGGTCAAAAATTGTTAGGGATGTTAGTTTTTTGCAAGACAGACCTCATACCCCAGCTCATGAGTTGCGGTTGATTCCAATGACTTGGCCTTTTTCTACTTGGGGACTGGATATAGTTGGACCTTTTAAACGGGTGCCGGGAGGATTTACGCACATTTTTGTGGCAGTAGATAAGTTCTCCAAATGGATTGAGGCTGAAGCGGTTACTAGTACAACTACAGCTCGAGCGATCAAGTTTTTGCAGAACATCTTCGTACGTTTTGGGGTCCCATACAGTATCATTACTGACAATGGGCCTCAATTCACTTCAGAGTTTTTCAAAGATTATGCTGAAAGTATGGGAATTAAGGTACAATATGCGTTGGTGTCACACCCGCAAAGCAATGGACAAGTGGAACGAGCTAATGGAATGATTTTGACCGGTCTTAAACCAAGAATTTTTGACCGATTGAAACCATACGCAGGAAAGTGGGTTAAGGAATTGCCTTGGCTGCTTTGGGGATTGCGCACTAATGTTAGTAGAGCTACGGGGCAGTCTCCTTTTTCTTTGGTGTATGGATCCGAAGCCATGCTACCTACGAAGTGAATATGGTGTCAGCTCGGGTACGATACTATGATGAAGAGAAATATGATGATCAACGCCAGGTTGAGCTGGTTGCTGCGGAAGAATTGAGGGACCAAGCTTTGGTTCAAGCTGCTAAATATCATCGGGGATTGCGTCGTTATCATGATCGCAATGTTCGAACACGTGAGTTCCAAGTAGGAGACTTGGTTCTTCGGAAGATTCAGTCTAACAAGAACAGGCATAAGTTGTCACCGGTCTGGGAAGGACCTTTTTTGGTTAAATCGGTCTCCGGACCAGGGGCTTATAGGCTTATGACCTTGGAGGAAGAAGAAATTCCAAAATCTTGGAACATTGATCAGCTTCGTCGTTTTTATGCTTAAAAGTACTTGCTGTAAAAGTTTTTATATTATAATAAAGTAGTTTTGTCTAATGATAATGTGTTTGTTTTTTGTGTCTCCATATTTTAATTTTGAATTAAATTATTGAGCCAGGGGGCTGCTATATTAAGAGCAGTCTATGATACTTTGTTATTCTTGAATAATAAGACCAGCCATTTAGTTGGCAGATTGCTGTGTTAAGAGCGGTCTATTTAAATTTAAGTTTAAGACTGGTACATTCAGGAAAGGAAATTGTATAGCATTTTTCTTATGAATATTGATTGGTAGGCTGCTGTGTTAAAGGCAGTCTGTGAAATCTTAAAATCATACAACCTAGCTTTTTTGCTTATGTTACATGATCTTGTTAAAGTAAGCTATAATTATGAATTGTGATCTGTGCTGATTAGAGCCAGAGTTTGATCATAGTTATTTTTCAGCTGAAATAACCATCATGTCTTAGGTAAATAAGTTAGAAAGTATGATAGTGAAACCAGTATTCATATAGAAAAGAAAAGGTAACTGGTATTTAATATAAACAATGTGACAATCAAGATGTTTGATTACAAAATCAAGATGGCCCTATTAGAAAATTCACTAAGCAGGACCGCTAGAAGTACCGGTATCACCGGTCTGAGGATTTTCTTCTAGTCTATCATCCAGCGTTTCTTCAGAATCAGAAGAAGATATCGGTAAATCCCTATCAAGATCTTCAAATGCATCTTCTATTGTCTGCTTAGCGGCGGCTGCTGCATCCTGAGCATCTTGATCCAAAGCAAAAGCTGCTGGCGCTATGTTTAGAGGGACACCTGTTGGATCAAGAGAAACATCTTCTATCAACTCTGAAACGGTGCCAATGAGTGAATTCTTCAGCTCGTTGAACCGGTCTTCGATAGTATTAGGGTCGGCGCCATCTTTGATAAAATTGAAATCACACTCTTCGACCGGAGTCCAAGACTGGATTATAGTGGCGATGTGTCCTCCTCCCGCAGCAGCAACCATCTTTGAATGTTCTCTGATTCTTCTCGGGATTGCCCGGATGGCGGACTCAAGATCTATCTCATTGGGATCAATAGTTTGACCACCATTGAGATATTCCAGAGTGCGCACTGTACCTGCAGTAAGTTCTGAAAAGACAAGCAAAAATTTAAGAGAAAGATATTGCTGCAGACCGGTATCTTCAAAAGGATGTCATAAGAGTGAACAAGAAAGATGGGACTTACGCCTATGCCTGATCTCAGCAACTCTGAATCTGCCCTTGATGTTCGTGTTTGATTCTCTCGGTTTGGCTTCGATTTTCAGCAAACGCTGAATCTCGCAATCTTTTGCCTGGAGAGCAAGTTGAGAGGATTCATGGGTGGTCCTCGTGGCGCTTTCCTTGTCTTCTTGTGCTGATTTTGTTGCTTCTAAGGCTTCAACTAGTTTTGCCTTCAAGCGAGCATTTTCAGTTTCCAGCATCTTGTTGGAACAAAGTGCTTGAGCTAAAATACTATCTTTGGCAGTAAGCTCACCTTCAAGATCTCCAATCCGAGCCGCCTGTTGCTCTTCGACACGAGAGCCCTCTTCAAGTGCTTGCTCTTGAGCGGCTGCCTTTTCAGTAAGGACTTCTTTAGCTTTTTTGTGAGCAGCAATAAGGCTCTCGAGCGCTAAAGTCAAGAGTGGGACTGGTCGGAAAGGGAAGCAACAAGGAAAAATATGGAATATATAGGAAAAATCGAAGGTATTACTCTGGATAACTTGACGGAGCTTGATGATTTCTTGCCGGCGCTCCTCCATCATTCGATGGGTGTTTTGCAGATTGGCCTCTCTTTTTCGAAGATCGTTTTCCCTGGACTTCGGACCGGCGGTCTGAGATTCCAGTTCAACCAATCGTTCTTGATTGGTGCAGAGCTCCTCCCGTAAGCGGGCGATAATAGCAGTTTTGGCTTCAGAGCTTTTTAGGAGAACCTAAAGAGGAGATTGAGAGAGTTAATAATTAAAATGCAATTGCTTGGAGAAATTATTGAAGCGAGAGGATATACTTGGCCGGATTCCGAGAAATTCTTTAAGGCCTCTTCTTCTTGGAGGGCGTCCCATTGAGTTGTTGCGGTGAATGTTCTAGCTCCGCTCGAACTGTCCACCTCCACGTCTCCTACTACCATTTTAGCCAGCTTTGGTTCTCCAGGAGATTTGCGTGTTGTCCCGGGCCTAAAGAGGAGATTGAGAGAGTTAATAATTAAAATGCAATTGCTTGGAGAAATTATTGAAGCGAGAGGATATACTTGGCCGGATTCCGAGAAATTCTTTAAGGCCTCTTCTTCTTGGAGGGTGTCCCATTGAGTTGTTGCGGTGAATGTTCTAGCTCCGCTCGAACTGTCCACCTCCACGTCTCCTACTACCATTTTAGCCAGCTTTGGTTCTCCAGGAGATTTGCGTGTTGTCCTGGGCCGGCGAGGAATTTCTTCCACCCATACTGGTCCCGAGTGACGGCTCCGGAGGGATTTGGAACAAGGTAGCTTGGGGAGGAGGGTTGCCGGAGGATGAACTTTCAACAATGGTAATCTGCTCTTCAGCTTCTATATGTGAGGCGGCGGGGAGTTCCTTTGCGGGTGCCGCACTTTGAGTTTCTGTGATCGAAGCGCCGGGAGCAGTACCGGTCTTAGAAGCGCCGAGAGCAGTACCGGTTTGGGAAACGCCGGAAGCGGTACCGATCTGAGATGCGCTGGGAGTAGAGGTAGAAACACCACTGGTTGGAGCTGTGGAGGAAGCTTTATTTCTTAAAAAACTAGCTATGCTAGCTTGAAAGTTAGAAGGGATCCTGTAAGAAAAAGCAGATGTAATAAGACTGGGGTAAGGAGCTTTGAGAGGTGGAGCAATTTTAGAAAAGAATTAGTAATATAAAAGACTTACGAGGAAGCTTTCTTGAAGCCGGTGGAGGTCTTGATCTTCTTGGGAGGACCTTGGGTGTCCCCACCGCTTCTTTCCGTAGTCCTTTTTTCCGCAGGATTGACTTGCGGAGTTGGGACTGCTTCTCCAGCATCACCGGGACCGGTCTGGTTGCCATACCGGGACCTTTTGGGGACTTTGGATAAGGGATCAACCAAGGAAGGAGTACCTTGAGTTTTTCCCAATGCAGCTTCAAGAATGGCCGGAGCTGCCTGGCGATCCCTTTCGACGGCTTCTTCTTCTCGTCGTTGGTCTTCAAGTTTTTGCGCCTCCGAGCGAGTATCGCTAGGAGCGGCGGAAGAAGCAGTAGGTCTGCCAATGGTCAAGGAAGTAGTACGTTTTCTTGTACTAGGTGCTTGAACCACGGTCCCGGATTTGGAGATTTTTGGAGCTATGCTTTGGGAGGCAAAGGAAAGGACCGGTCCGAAGGCCTTTGGGTCGGACCGGCTGGAACAACTAGAGGAGCGGTATTGTTTGCATAATCTTCTCCCCAAATGTCATTGGGAGGAAGAGGAGGGTGACTCCTATAGTTGTTCATTTTCTACATTTGAAGGATTGAGTTTGCGTAAGAAAATAATGGTAATAAACGAGTAAAGATTTGAAGAAACAGGAAGAGATACATACCGGATCGCGAGGGTTGGACGAGCTGAAGGCCGGACCCACTCTTGTGCATCCGGATAGGTCTGGTTTTGGCTGGAGCATTTGCCCGATGCGAGCTTCTAATCACTCTTTGTTAGGAAGAAGGGTTCCATCCAACGGCATGGCGGTATCTTCATCAAAACACCAAGCTGGGTGTTCCTGCCTTTTAAGAGGTTGAACTCCCCGCACTATGAAGCTCCAAAGAAGCTGTCTTGGCGGTGACACCTCCGGCGTCCTTCAAGTATCTGATGAAAACTAGGAGCGCAAGAATTTCACTGTCTTCTTTGAGTTTTTCCCTTGGATCTGCGGTAGGGAAATTTTTGGCTATCTTAGCGCTCGAAGGCGAGGAAGTGCTGGTTGGGGATTGTCGCAGAAAAACCATCCTTTTTTCCAATGGGCTATGCTTTTGTTCAAGGAAAGAGAAAAATATTCATCTACACTCCAGCATAGGATTCCTACTCCGCCAACTGCAGCTTGGCGGTCCGATGATGGAAGTGGGCGAATTTGGAACAGTACATCTGGAATAGCTTGAAGTGAGGGAGAACTCCAAGGAAAGCTTCGCATAGGTGGATGAAAAAAGCGATTTGCAGGATGGAGTTAGGGTTAAGGTTCACTAACTCCCATCCATAAAAGAAAAGAAGTCCCCTAAAAAAGGAACAGCAAGGGAGATCTAGGCCGCGGAGGAAAAAAGCCTTGAAAACTAATTGTTGGGAATCATCTATTCCCCATGGGATTTGGCCAGGAGAAGGGACGCTCCAATTCAAGATTGGTTGCGGAAGAAGATATCCGTCACGAACTGCCTCATTGAGGGATGTTTCGGTGACCTTGCTATTACCTAGATCTTGAATGCCAAAATGAAGTTGATCGCGAGGTACGAGAGGAAGAAGACGCGGGGACGGCGGTGGACTTCTTCTTACCCATCCTGAGAGATGGAAAGGGAAAGCTCGAGATTGGTTTATGCGGAAGAAGAGAGCAAAAGAACAAAGGCAAATGGCGGGTGCGTATGAGCTTTCGGGAGCAGGGTTGACCTAGGTCGACCTTTCGTTTCTTTTTATAGGCACTGGGATGGGCCCGGGGCTGAAAAGTTATTGGGCAATTTTAAAAGGCCCGATGGATTTTTACTGTTAATGGCTTATGTCATAACTATGCAATTATGACCTAACGGCCATAAGGATATTAATGATTTGTTATTTGCGTTAATTATGACTTAACGGTCATAAGAATAGGTTATCGTGCTTTTTGTAAAATAAAAAGCGATCTGAAATATGGGAGTTTTCAGATGGAAATTAAAGTAATACTGGATTTCATAATTCAGTAGTATGAAAGAGTTAGACTTTACATAACTCAATGATAAAAGATGCCTTAGGCTGTGGGTGTTAATCATCCGGCTGAGTATAGGCTTTGGAGACTCGAGTCGTCGTGAGAATATAGGGAATAAACTGGTCCGATCAACCGGAGTTTTAGTTCTTAGTGAAATTTCACTAAACGGATTATGAGTTCAGGCTGATTTATGCGGTCTGTTATGTGAAACTGGTGTAAATATCCGGGAGATATGAAATTCTGACCGGTATGACCGGTCTGGAAAATATGTTCTTGGCAGAAATTACTGAGAGGAATGTGATTTGATAGAAAATAATAAAGCATAGTCTCTCAAGAAAGACTCTTGCATTATTTGCGATCCTCAAATGATACAAGAGTCGGGGGCTATACCTAATTAGGTACACCCGATCGGTGCACCGTGTTCAAGAGTGGTTTGTAGAGATTTTGGAAGGAGCGGTCTGTAGCAATTGCATATTGAAGGAAATAATGAACAATCAATCTAGCGGACTCTTGCATTATTTGAAAGAAGTTCAAATGATCCAAGAGTCGGGGGCTATACCCAATTGGGTGCACCTAGTCGGTGCACCGCGAAAAGAATAAGCGATGATTACCTAATTAGGTGATATGAAGGGTGAAAACAATAATTTTTGGGGCTTCTTTTAAAGCACTTGTGAAGAAAGAAGAGCGATTGCAGCAGATTGGAGTTCTTTTTAATTTTACCCTGAATTAAGACCAACATGCGGAAGACTGGTCAGTCTTATTCAAGGTTAAATCAAAAATTACTCGGGGGCTGCTTGTCGGATACTTGCCTTATGGGTATACGAGATGATGGAGGAATGGATACACAGAGACATGGTGACAAATTAATGAAGATAAAGATGATGGCGATAGACAACAGATTGGTTCTTGACCGGTCCGGAATAACAGAAGATTCCGTATACCGGTATGGAAACAAGGCGGATACCAAGACTGGCGTGCAAAGACTTGAGGAGCAAGTTATTGACCGATTTGTAGTCTGATTAGGACTCTGAATCAATAAAGAAAGTTAGAGATAGAACTCCATATATGTAATCTGCGTAATTGACTAGGACTCTGCATGTAACCCCGACTCCCCGGATATATAAGGCGGAGCAGGGACCCCTCCGAAAAGCTCCGAGATCTTGCAAGTAGAAAATCGCTAAAGGCAATACATAACATACAGGACGTAGGGTATTACTCTCGACACGAGGGGCCTAAACCTGTCTAAAATCGCGTGTTCCTGTGTGTTTTGTGTGTTGCACCATCGAATTCTACGCTCGTGAGGGACCGGGTAGTTCTAGTGCCAAGTTTAAGACTCGACATCTCCTACTTGGAATTCCCGTGTACGAACATTGTGATCATGATAACGACGCAATCCCTGATGATATTTGGCCGCTTGAATCAAAGCTTGATCCCGCAATTCTTCCGCAGAAATCAGTTCAACCTGGCGCTGATCCTCATACTTCTTTTCATCGTAGTATCTGATGAGGACATCACTCCTTTGGATACAAATGACACTCCTCCGCTGAACATTCAAGGACCAATCACTAGAGCTCGCGCCCGACAATTAAATTTAGAGGTGAGCTCGTTCCTAAGTCTTTCCTTTCATAATTTTGAGAATAGTTTGCTACCTAATGATTTTATTATGATTAGGAATGAAGGAGAGGACCATAATATGAATGGAATAGGGGCTTGGAGGCGTGGAGGTCCAGCAAGAGGCGCAAGGCATTGTGGAAGCCCAAACCAAGTCGACTTCGAGTTTGTTTCGGAGTCCAGGAACAGTCTGAATTAAAATAGACGCCCCGATCGCATACGAAGTCGGATTTGGACATTCTACATATGGATGGAAAGATAATTTCATAAGCTTTCAAGTGGAACTGGTTCCACGGCAAATTTCATCCGGAGTCGCCGGGAATCATCGAAACATTAGAACGTCCAGAATCTGTTTTTGGTGCTGCGTCACCGTTTTTGGCCTTTGGGCCGTGTATCTCGTGTGAGCCCAATAGGGGAGCGTCCAGGGGGTTCTTGCACGTCCCCAAGTCTTTATTAGCAGCAGCCGCCACCCATGTTAGGGTTGGGTTTTGCTTAGATTATTCTGCTTAGACAGTTTCGCCGTTCATCGGTTTGTGAGACCCCAACTTGTGAGTTTAATCATACATCTGCAAATTTAGTTGCGTTCTTTCTCGTTCTTGCTTGTGTTCTTGATTCGTAGGCAGGGATTAGCCTTCGGGTGAGGTCAACCGTGCAACGCCGGTTGATAACCATAGAGGACGTGGTGCTGCGATTGCGGGGTTCGAACGTGTTGTTCAGGAGCCGGATCGACGTGTGTCACATCTTCGCCAAATCAAGAGTTATCTGAACCTTTCGGAAGATCAAGACCCTAGTTCACATCAAGTGGTATCAGAGCTTCAGGTGCACCGTCAGGTTCGCCCTACCTTTAGTTTAGTTTGTTTCTTTATTATCCTATCATCTACGAAAAAGCCAAATTTTTTTTTTAGTTTTAGGGTTCATCCTGTCCAAGCCGTGTTTAGCCTTTGCATGTTTCAATTTCAGAGTCCGTAGTATTGAGTTTGTGTCCTAGTGATTGTTTTGTTGTTGGTTTCGTTCGTGTTCTTGTCAACAGTTTTGTGCCCCTCGAAACCCTAGCCGAATTCCCTCAAGTTTACTCTGTCTCGGGAGATTTTGTCACCTCCGCTGCATCCACCATAGTCCCACCCTACACTCCCACCCTTTTCATCTAGAACTCAACACCCCACGACCAAGACCTTCGTTTCCATTGCATACATTAATCGTCAAAAAAAAAAAAAAACCCTACCCGATTGCAATTCCGTCCACCGAAACCCTAATTCCGAGTCCCTTCCTTCAAACAGCCATAACTTTCGCATACGGAGTCGAAATTAGGCAAATTTTTTTTTGAAATTGGGTAGAAAAAAATTTCGCATCTGCTCGTCACGGCTTTGCTGGGCAGGAAAAATCTCGAAAAAATCAAAAAAAATAGTTAAGCCCACTGATCCGAGGAAAAAGTTTGGAACCCGTCGCCGCTGCATCTTACAGAAAATCTGTAGGTCACATTCCTTCTCTGTTTGACTTGAAACTTTGTGTGGTTCCTATTTTGTCGCCTCTGAGTGGAAGAAAAATATCAAAAAATAATATCAAAAAAGAAAAATTTGTGATTTCTACTAGTGCTAAAAGACAAAACAGGGTTTTGGCCTGTTTTTTGTGTCTAGTTGCTGTTTCTTCCTTGTTAGTTACCTTTTGCTTTGTTTCCTTTGTGCCTGTCATCCTTGCTTTGCCTGCACTACTGTTCTAGGATACGTGTTGACCAGCAACTAAGGACAAGTAGCTTTGGACATTTATTCAGCATTACTATCTGTTTTTGAATTGTGTTCCACTCACATATTTGGCCCTCCTAGCTCCACATACTACTTCTGGACAGCACAGGTTTTTGACCCTTGCAATCGTGGTACACGCCTTCTAGGTATCCTTTGCCTTGCTTGGTAAGACCCTTGTAAGAACTTGGTAAGACGTTCCATTTGCTTTTGTGAGAGTCACCACAGTCCACCATAGTAGTAGTGTTTATTAGGGATAACCTTCACTGTTTGTTCCTGTTTTGGTATTTGCTATGGCAGGAGATGATGCAGACGTTGGCACCCCTAAAGATTTCCACGAGTGTGTTAGTCAGGGGTAGCTTCAATCTGTTCTTGACAGGGCACGTGAGGAGATGACAGAAGCTGTTAACAAAGCCGTTACCGACGACATCAACAAACTCAATCTCGGCAACCAGATTGAGCGGATGGATAAGCGGTTGTCCAAGACAGAAGTGGCGACAACGTTGATCGGCAAGCTGACCGAGGTAGAGAACCGTGTGAAGATCCACGAAGATGAGGCCGGTAGCAATGCCGGTGGAAACAGAAAAGATGACACAGAGAATGATGCCACTGTTGACGTCGATGACGCAGCTATACGAGCACAAAGGCTTCACCGGCGTCTACAACAGAATACCCAAGGTATGGGTGGCCAACATCGACAACAAGATAACAATAATCGAGCCCCTGATGATCCTTATGCTAAGATTAAGTTTACTATTCCACCTTTTTCGGGGCAATATGATGCGGAGGGTTACCTTGATTGGGAGATGACAGTAGAGCAAAAATTTAGTGGGCACCTAGTTCCTGAGCAGCATAGAGTTCGACAAGCCACTAGTGAATTTAAACATTTTGCTATCATTTGGTGGAATTCTCTAACTGCTGATGATATTCCTGTAACTTGGACTCAACTTAAGGAAGCTACGCGTGATCGTTTTGTCCCTCCTTCTTATCATAGAGATTTACGCAAAAAACTTCAGCGCTTAGAACAAGGGGATAAATCTGTGCAGGACTATTATGGTGAGCTTCAAAAGGGTTTACAACGCTGTATGATAGTAGAGGATAATGAGAGCTCTATTGTTCGTTTTTACTCTGGTTTGAGACGTGATATACAGGACATTGTTGATTATAAGGAGTTTAACACCATCAACCAGTTGTTCCAGTTTGCTATGCTTGCAGAGAAAGAATTGCAGGGACGGGAGAAGCAACAGAGGAGCAGCAGTACAAGCAGGCCTTCTTACACCCCACGGTCGACGCCGTCTTCGGGGTTTTCTTCCCGGCCATCTCCACCAGCAAGCAAACGGCCTCCCGCGTCCGCGAGTGGTGTTATGGCAGCCCTACACGCACCTCCTACATGCCCTGCAAATTCAGGTAAAAATTCTGTGCAGGGTCCTGCTCAAAGTGCTTCATCGGTCGCCTCGACGGGATGCACTTCCAATATTCAGTGCCACCGCTGCCATGGACTGGGCCATGTGCAGAAAGATTGTCCAAGTCAGCGGGCATATGTGACCACTGAAGATGGAGGATACATCAGCACCTCCGACATAGAAGATGATGATGAGGACGAAGTCACCGACGACACCAACGAGGGCCATGTACTTGGTGGAGAAGACACTTCGGGTTACATGAACATCATTGTGCAGCGTGTACTTAGCACGCAAATTCAGACTTCTGAAAAGATACAACGCCACAACTTGTTCCAGATTTTCTTCGTCATCAAGAATCGACGAGCACGTGTGATCATTGATGGAGGAAGCTGCAACAACTTGGTGAGTTCAGATCTGGTTGTGAAGCTTGGTTTGGCCACACGACCACATCCTCATCCATACCACATTCAATGGTTAAACGACTCGGAAAAAGCTAAGGTAACACAAACTTGTAGAGTTCCTTTTTCCATTGGTGTTTATTCGGATTATGCTGATTGTGATGTGGTTCCTATGCAAGCTTGTTCACTTTTATTGGGTCGTCCTTGGGAACATGATAATGATGCTACACACCATGGTAGAAGTAATAAATACATTTTTATGCATAAAGGACAGAAAATTACTTTAGTACCTTTGACCCCTGCTGAAATTGTACAGGCTGATAGAGAACGCGCTGCTTCTTTGAATAAATCTAAATCTGAAAATCAGCAAGTTGCTAATTCAGTTTTTCCACCTATAAAGGATAAGTCTGCACCTATTTCCAAGGGAGATGGGATTAATTTGAAAGGCCGTGTTATGCTTGCTACAAAATCAGACCTTGCTGAAATTTCTAATGATGATATTTTTTATGCTTTGATATTCACACAAGCCTTGTATTCCTTTGATGATATTGCTAGCTCTTTGCCTTCTGCTATCACTAACCTTTTGCAGCAGTATGAGGATATTTTTCCAGCTGAGATTCCTCCTGGATTACCACCTTTGAGAGGAATAGAACATCAAATTGATTTGATTCCGGGAGCTACCTTGCCGAACCATGCTGCTTATAGGACCAACCCCGAGGAGACAAAGGAAATTCAGCGACAAGTCCAAGACCTTTTGGACCGCGGGTATGTACGAGAAAGCCTTAGTCCTTGTGCTGTTCCTGTACTTTTGGTTCCTAAGAAAGATGGTAGCTGGCGCATGTGTGTTGATTGTAGAGCAATTAACAATATTACTATTCGCTATCGTCATCCTATTCCTAGGCTAGACGACATGCTTGATGAGTTATGCGGTTCTCTAATTTTCACTAAAATTGACTTGCGTAGTGGTTACCACCAAATTAGAATGAAACTTGGAGATGAATGGAAAACAGCTTTTAAAACTAAATTCGGATTGTACGAGTGGTTAGTAATGCCTTTTGGGTTAACTAATGCACCTAGTACTTTCATGCGCTTAATGAATGAGGTTTTGAGGGCTTTTATTGGGCCTTTTGTGGTGGTTTACTTTGATGATATCTTGATTTACAGCAAGTCTTTAGATGAACATATGGATCATTTACGTGCTGTTTTTACTGCTTTAAGAAATGAACGTTTATTTGCTAACCTTGAGAAGTGCACCTTTTGCACCGATCGAGTTTCTTTTCTTGGCTATGTTGTTACTCCACAGGGTATAGAGGTGGATGACAATAAAATTGACGCTATTGCTAGCTGGCCGTAGCCCCAAACCATCACACAGGTTTGAAGTTTTCTTGGTCTTGCAGGTTTCTATCGCCGCTTTGTCAAAGATTTCAGCACTATCGCTGCACCGTTGCATGAGTTGACAAAGAAGGGTGTTGTGTTTCAATGGAGCAAAGCACACGACTGTGACACCCCGTGTCACAAAAATCAGGTTGTTACTGTACTAAATAAAATCTTGCATATATAAAACAGTAATCATCTGGCTAGTCACATGAAATAATAGATTAAAGTCCTATTAGGGTTTTTATTGCTTCCAAAACCCTAGCTCTCGAGATCTCAAACTTTCTCCAAAGTGGTAACCCCAAATTTTTGCACAATCTGGTAGAACATATCAAGACATGAATTTAGGACATTTTTCCTGAATTTTAGGGTCAGCACAAATCCCTAGAAAAATCCAACTCTAAACAGAAACAGCATCTGTTCAACAATTTTTTATAAATTTTTACATTTCGAATTTGAACTTTGGCCTATAAGGAAAATTGTTCCACATAATCCAATGGAACCACAGAAATTTTGGTTTGCAAAAATGTCAAAAGGATCAAATTTTATGAGCCATTTACAGAGGAGGACAGCAGTGGCAAAACTGTAAATTGGGAGATTAACAATTGAACAGGGGCCGGCACGATGGCCGTGGCCACCGTCAGCGGCGTTCGCCGCCGGTGCCCATGCCGGTTAGGCGCCGCCCGTCCTCGCCGCTCCGTGCAGCCCCACGCGTCGTCCATCGCCGGTTAGCTTCGCTCGAAGCGTGCGCGCACGGCCGTCGATGGTGAAGACCACCTTCCGCCATGGCCGCCGCCCCGGATTTCTCTCGCGCGCCGCCCCTCTCCTCCCCCACAGCTGCCCCATTCGCGCACAAGTGCTTCGCCCAGCTCCTGCGCAACTCCGAGCAACCAACCCCGGCACCGCCTCTCCCCGAGCGCCCCAATCTCTCAAGAATCGAAAGAAGCTTCCGTTTCTCCCTCAACGCCGGCGAACTCAATTGCGTCGCGCTCAGGTGAGCTCATGCTCCACCTTGGCCTCAAAAGGGTGCGCGGGAACCTAACGCACCTCCCTGCCCTGCCCCAGGTTGAACCGAGCCGCGGCCGAGGAGAAACTTGCTTCCTTCTTCGTCGCCGGCCACCGCGCCCCGCCACCCCGTCGACGCCAAGCACACTCCGCACCACCTCAGCCTGCACCGACCCCGCGCCGTTCATCTCCGTGCGAAGGTGAAGCTCCCCGCCTTGACCACCCCTTATTTCGCGCCATGGCGAGCACAAGCTACCACGCCGGAGGTGGCCCTTCCGCCATCCGCCGTCGCGAGCTATGCTCCGTTTCCCCACTCACCTCGCCACCCCCACCAAACGGTGCGCCATCGAAAACCGTGCACAGGCGGCCAAGCCCGGCCCCGGCGGCGAGCCCTAGCGTGCCGCCGGTGAGCTCCGCCGCCGCTCCGGCGAGCCCCTCCCGCGCGCGACACTTAGAAATATTTCGAATCGTGCTGAAATTTCGTAACGGTTAAGGGTTTTGGAAAAATCATATCTCGAGATTTACGCCACGGATTTGAACGATTCAAAGCGCATTAGAAAGCTTGTAATCTCTACTTTAACATGGTGTACATGAACACCTAAGGTTATATAGTAAAAATTAATGTTTGAGCAAGATGAAAATGCTACCACGACCAAACTGCGTAACAAGATTGCGTTTTAAAAATGATGTAACTTCTGGACCCCGGATCCAAACTACATGAGCAAGGGCTCTTTGGAAAGTAGATAACTTGTACTTTAACGTAGTAACATAATCCCAGTACTTCATGTGTAGAAAAATAAAGATTTAAGCACTCTAAGATGCTAATCCGTTATGCCTGCGTGACAACTTGCCGTTTTTGAAATTCAATAACTTTTTGAATACAGCTCCAAATGAAACAGCCATAGGCTCGTTGTAAACCTTGAGTTATGTACTTTACATTAACCAACATGAATCACCTAAGTTCTATGGCAAAATATTAAGTTTGGAACACCTTAAGATGGCTTCACGAGCAGCCTGTCAACCTTGACTTAGTGAGATAAAATGGCTGAGTTTGGGCTAAGCTCAAATTGCCTTTTTACTTGCTGTTATGGTTAGATAATTTTTCACACTTATATGGCACAATTACACAGATCATGATCACGTTTATCTTTTTGGGCAAGAACGGTCTTATATGGTGTAGGTTAATCATAGCAAACCCACATGAAATGATGAGTACTAATGGTGCATGATGTATAACGAAGTGGTAAAACTTCATCCTAGGAAATGAGCATCAACCTCTTGCATACTAAGTAATAAGGAATTATACCCTATTTCCTTGATCTCAAAAACCAGCATGAACATTTATATTAAATGATGAAAAGTTTACCTAATTAGAAGGTTGTCCCCATGAAAGGAACCCCACTTACCACCATCATGACCATATCATCACCACTCAAGAGCATGTTTAATTTATGCAAACGTTTCGTTACACTATGTTATTGAGAAAGTTCCATGAACTATATAAATACGAATTCATCCATTGCTCATGCACTTCATATGCATTCATATAGGAACCCCGACCGGAACCGAAGATCAAGGAGGGCACCAACTTGAAGTGAGCGAGTTCGAGTGTGCCGACTACGAGCCGAATCAAGGCAAGCCCCGGAGCATGACCTATGTTTTAAAGCTCTTTTCATTTTCACATACGTCTATGATGTATTGTGCATTTACGTTTAGGAGTTGCTCGGAAACCTAGTTGCACTATACTCCCGTATCCCGTGGTCTTGGTTAAGTACAAGCCCTACCGCTAGTGCTATGCTTAATAATTTCATCGGTAGCAACACCGCGTGATTGGGAGATCACCCGGTCTAGGGATTTAATTTTGGTTACCTCACATGATTAATTGGAGACCGTACGGGGAAGAGCATGTGTAGGATGCGGTGACAAGGTTGGCCCTTGTTCACCATAGCCCCGTATGTGTCGGTTAAGGACCGTTCGTTGTGACTCCGCAAGCAAGTATTGAGTTGTGTACCAAATGCATACCTTCGTATGGGAGTTGGTAAACTGATGTAACTTGAGAGCCGTAGTGTTGGACGGTAACTCCACCCTTTGTGCAAAGTGGTGGTCACGGTGGATGCACGGGTTTGTGAGTAGACGGAGGGTGTGTTATTACCCTTGGACCCGACGCTACCGTGGTTGCATGTGGAATGCACACTCGGAGGGCGGACCCGGCTCATATCTATGGTAATCTTGTGAAAGGTGGCCATACGTGTTCTTAAATGATGCGTATGTCGTGCATTTGGGTTTCCCCTGCAGGGTGTAAATCGATATATATCGCCGTCCCTCGCGGTGATGAGTACCACTTGTCTCGAGCAGATTGCATCGTAGTAACAAAGTGAATATGATGATTAAGCTTGCTGATTTCTGAAGAATTACTTCATGTATTGCAACCATGTTTTGTTAGAAATGCTCACTAAATTTATATTCATGTTTCCACCCTCTTAACTTGGCTAAAATATGAGTTAGACAAATTCCTCAAGTGCTGTTTTTGGCAAGTTCCCGCAAGCCAGGTCAAGCCCTTGCATGTTAGGGTGGGTTCTTAGAACCATTTTTGACGGGTAAGTCTTGCGGAGTATATTAGATACTCAGGGTTTGTGTTGAAACTATTTTCAGGATTCCCGCAGCCCGACTATTGTGATTGCTGCGGGAAGTATGTGTGTCAAAGCGAGGAACCTCGGGAGTGGACCGTGGAGTGGGTTCCCGCTTCACCGACTCAAGAGTGAGGCCATGCCGTATGGGCTGGTGTGGTTCTCCTAAGATAAGCTATATATATATATGTACCGTCGAGATAATTACGCTTCCGCAAAGACATTATCAAGTATTGTAAAATAACAATTCACTTATGTATTGTAAATCTGAAATTCGAACAATGGCTTGTAATAATTAAGAGATTATGTATGAAACTCGTTACTCAAGTAGTGTTCTCTATGTAATAAAATGCTGAATGTATTCCCGATGTATGTGCAATGAACGTTCGCTTCGTCGAATGTCTCCCGATACGATCCTGTTCGACAATCCCTCTCGCTTCGCGAGGTAGCCATTTGCATTTAAATACCGGCACAACAATATCTTGTCCGTAATTAAGTTCCCATATTTCCTCGATGTACCCATAGTATGATGTCGGATTGTCCTCTTCATCATAGGCATGTGTTCGAACACCGTGATTTCGACACTTGCTTTTCTTGTCCTTTTCTTCGATGCAAAAGGTATAGCCATTGATGTCGGACGCCCGAAATGTAACCACACTCTTCGAAGGCCTCATGGCTAACCTTCTCAACATTTTATCATCTACGGAGTCCCCACGTGGAAGCTCTTGGCTCTCGAACCATGATGTGAAGGTTTTCTTGTGCTCCATTATGATCCAATCTTCTGTCCTATCCGTGTGGTTCCGGTGAAGCTCACTCGGGTGTTTCTCAAAGTATGGGCCCACAATCTCTGTCTCGTTGCAATACACTAAAATGTGTTGCATCCACTCTTTTGTAGTCACGGTCGATGAATGATTTCCGTCCTCGTGTACTTTTTCCAGACAGGCAGCCCTCATGATAAGACACGGAAGACCAATAGCTCCTCCATTTTTAATGTAGTCAGCACAACACTAAATAATCTCCTCAGTGTTGTATCCCTCAATCATTGAACCCTCCGGATGGGAACGAGTTCGTACAAAGCGTTTCATTACATACATGAACCGCTCAAAGGGAAACATATGATGCATGTAGACGGGGCTCAACGCAGCAATATGGTCAACGATATGAAGCATGAAGGGTTCCATGGTATCAAAATAGGAGGGAGGGAAGCACATCTCAAGCATGTACATTGTTTCATTCATATGCTCCACTTTACCGATCACCTTCTTCGAGACTATGTTCTAGAAGTAGCACAGAGCGAGTTATAGTTAACTTTAACCACTCGGGTTTCACAGCCTCGATGGCGACGGCTAAGAACACCGAAAGCATTGTGTGACAGTCGCAAGTGTTGTAGCCACTTATCTTTAGCTCTTCCATGTTCATGAGATTTTTCACGTTCGATGAGAATCCGGTGGGACACTTAATCCCGTGTAGACACTTGCAAAATGCTATTTTCTCCTCACGTGTAAGGTTGTAGATTGCGGGAGGAAGATAGTATTTTTCGTTCGCCCTTTCCTCGTAGATGGAGCTCGGGTCTAATGTCCAAGTGCCACAAGATCTCCATCCTTTGCCTTACCAGGTAGGTCAAGAATAAGTCCGCTAGTACTCGTCATATACGCCCTTCCCAATGTGCATCCGATCGAAGGCATGAGTCACTTCAAGTTCCGCCCAAGAATCGAGGTATCCGAAGAAATAGATTGCTTCTTAAAGGGTGTGTGGGCTTTGCACTTTGGAACTCCCTTCACCGGTTTGCCAAACAAAACTTTGATGTTCTTTACCGTCTCGAACATGACACTAGGGGTCCAACGTCGAGGTTCTTCACCTTCCTCAATAGTGCCATCGAACCGCCTCTTCAGCAAGCGATAACTATGGTTTCGTGCTTGGAATCGACGGTTTCGCGTGTGCACTATCTTCTCGGGATGGTGGAAGATACACATGGGATGTATCATCAACGCATACAAAACAACCATACTTTCCTTTGACCTGTCCCGATAGCGCCCTTAGCGCCGGGGAATCAATTATCGTCAAAAATGATGGCTTTGAGCATGAAGGACGCTCCACGGTGCTCATCCCATATACTAACCCCTTCTAACCAAAGTTTCTACATGTCTTCCAATAATGGTTACAAGAACACATCTATGTTGTTACCGGGTTCTTTAGGACCAGATATGAGGATTGTCAACGGTAAGTACTTTCTCTTGTGACACAACCATGATGGAAGGTTGTATATTGACAAGTATAACCGGCCAAGTGCTGTACGGATTCCTCAATTGACCATGAGGATTCATCCCGTGTGTACTCGAGAGAAAACCGTATGTTCCTTGTCTCTTCGGAGAATTCTGGATGGTTAGAATCAAACTTTTTCCACTCGGGTCCCATCAGCTGGATGACTAAGTTTCTTTAGGTCCCCGGGGCGCGAATGCCACATCATCGGTTCAGCATCCTTGGGGTTGGCAAACTAGTGTCTTATCCGATGGACAACCGGTAGGTACCATATGACCAACGCAGGAATCTTCGTTTGTTCGCTGTCATCGACGATGATGCTTTTCTTCCTCTTCCTCACATTTCTGTTGCTCTTCTCTTCACCAACAATTGATGTGTATGCATCCTAGTCGTCCCGGCACTTGTACCGACTACACTTGCATCTTGGGCATCTCACGACGTCCTTGTATTCCTCTCGATACAATATGCAATGATTTGGGCACGCGTGAATCTTTTGCACGCCCAACGAAAGTGGGGTTATGAGGTTCTTAGCAAAAATAGGTGCTTTTTGGTAACAAGTTGGGCTTCGGTACAATGTCGGAAAGGAGTTCCAACAAAGCCTTTAATTTCATCAGCTCCGAGTACCATACATAGCACAAGTACACCATTTTTCACATCCCATAGATTCCTCGTATAGTGGATACTTCGATGTTTTCTCCAGCGATGCAAAGTTGCTCAACCCTCTCGTTGTCCCTCCATTGAGTAACACTTGCGGTTCAATGTGTTGCAACATTTTCTCAACATCAAAATCACATGACTGTTCTGTTACTTCCTCAGCTCGAACAGGCTCCTCATCTTCAACATTGACATGATCGTGAATATCAAGGTCATCGTCAACATCACCATCAACAGATTGCTCGGGTATTGCCGCCACCACGTCTTCACCATGCTTTGTCCACCGGTGTAGTCCTTAACAAAACCTCTCGTTATTATGTGTGAATTGATTATAACCGTGTCTTTCCACGGTTTCTCATTTTTGCAATCATGACACGGACAATGTATTTCATCCCTTCCTTCTCGCTTAGCATGTTGTGTGGCCTTCGTGACAAATGTCTAGACTTGTCCTCGAAAATAACTTCCCCCTCTTGATGCCTCATACATCCAACATTTATCCATACCTCAAGCACTACACATCGAAAATAATAATTACTTCAACAAAACATGGGACAATATATCTCGTAGGATCAAGTTTTGTGAGCTACAAATAAAGTGACCAACTACATATGTAAATTATTTTAACTAAAAAATATAAATTTCCTCCTTTACCTAACCTAGCTCTCCATCTATCATGAGAAACCTAGATATATAATTTTCCTCCATGGAGAAGCCTACGAGATACAACTTTTCTCCATGTAAAATACTGAAGATACAAATAGATTGTGACATCCCTTCCGGGACACCCGAGAGTCGGTACAGGGGGACACTCGACGAAACGAGTTACAACAGTTCATCATCTCATACAAGCCAGAATATATACATCATGGTATAATACAACCAGGTTTTCGAAATACAAACATCCGACAGCGGAAGCATAAAACGTTATCGAAGTTTAGAATACTACGATTCTTGCAGCAGAAGTTATTCTCTTTACAACAAAGGACCACTAGCGTGATGTACCGAGAATTTTCTATGAATTTTTTAAGTTTGAATAAAGTCTGAAATTAACTAAATTCGCAAAACAAGTGGTAACTTACTTTGGGCCGAAACCGAGCTGGCCCATGGGCGGGACGGCCCATGACACGCGCGCGGCCCAGCTCGAGCCGAGGCCGGCCGGCCATGGTGTGTGGCGGCCGGAGCCGGCGGCGGCTTGCCGGTGGAGCGCGGGAGAAGGTGAGGCGGCTGGTGGCGTGGCTCTAGAGACTCGGTGTGACACGGGGAATCGTGGAGTGGGGACCACGGTGGCAGGAGCGGCCGGAAAGGACGCCGGCGGCGAGAGGCGGCTCAGCCGGAGGTTCGGCGAGGTCGCAAGCGGCCTACGAGGCACTAAAACTCCTACCGTTTCTTCCTACAGCATCACAAGAGTGAAGACTTCACGGGCGTCAATGTGGTTGACGTCTAGGAGGGCCGGAAACCGGTGTTCACCGTGGAGGCAGAGGCGGCGGTACTAGAAGCTCGGGAAAAACGATGAAATCCTATTGAACCCGTGAGGGAAACGCAAAGGCGAGTCGACCAGGGGGTGGAGGAAGGTCTTGCGCACGACGGAGATCAAGAATCGGGCGGAACGGCTCACCGGGCAGGGAGAATTTGGGAAAGAGGCGGTGACACAACGGCGGTGACCGTCGAAAGAAAAACGGCCACGAACTCCGGCTTCACCGCAGCAAGGCTTGATTGGGGCCCATGCCGAGGTGCGGCCCGAGCTTGCGGAGCTTTTGGGAGTGGCGGCTCAAGCGGAGATAGCCGGATGCGGCCTGCCGGCGTGGAACAGGGAGCGCGGCCCTGGTGGTGATGGTTTGAACCAACCGAGAGAGAGAGAGACAGAGAGGGAGAAGAGATGAGGTTGGCCCCCGCTTTATCCGATGGGGAGAAGCGGGCGACGTGAGTCGGAGGCTGCTGCGTGGCAGCAGGAGGGCGAGGCGTGCGGCCGGGAGAAGCTCCCAGCGAGCGGTGGCGGCACCGAGAGAGAGAGGAAGAAGAGAAGGGCAAATGGGCCTGGTCGTGACATTTTACAAAAACACCCTCCAGACTTTTGATTAATTGAAAAACCTATTTCGAGAGCTCAGAAAAATTTTAGAAAATTCAGGGTTGCTAAAGAAAATATTTCAAACACTTTTCTTTTTAGGTCCAGGTTCAAATTCCAAATATTTTTCGGATTTAAAATTCATGTTGAAATTAAAAAGGAAAGCTTTAATTATTTCTTGTAGACATTTTTACAAAAGCAAATAATTTCAGAGCAACTCCATAAATCTTTTATTCTTATGTTTAATCAACAGAAAATGTTAAACACTATAATTTACTTTTATTTAAATTCTTTTTAAGAACTTACGTTACTTAGGTTAAATTGATATTTTATGTGCATGCTTGACATAAAATTTAATTATTTTACAAATGCAGCATGATGACATGATGAATAATGGCATGAGATGCACTTTTATTTACTAGGGTTGTTACATAGATGGACAAAAACGAACCATAGCTCTACAAATCTAGAGAATTGTGACAAATAGGCGTCAAATTCAAAGAAAATTACAAAGCCAAAATTATATAAGATTCCAACATAATAGGTAGAAATAATACATGGGATAGATTCCCCTTACCCTAGGAAAAAAATCTATCCAAGAAAAATGAACTCAAAACCTCCCCCCCCTTGTTTTCTAATTTTTGCCCGAATTTTCGGGCCGCCTATAGTGGAGAAGCTCGCTGTGCTATCCGAACGCGCCTATTTATAGCAGGTCATGTTTCCAACCGCCGGTACAAATGTATTTTTAACGGCGGCTGACAACGTCAACCGCTGGTACAATTCATGTAATTTGTACCGGCGGTTGGTAAAGCCAACCGTCGCTATTAGGTGGCTATAGCGGCAATTCGCTTTAACCCAGTGGCCAGCCAAGCACTGTAGCGGCAGGCCGCTTCGGGCCGCGTCGCTAGGCCGTGTTTGGGCCTGCCGCTATACTAGCGGATTGTAGTAGAGTCACTAATTTCCTTCACCACCTTTTCTGCTTCCACAATTGTAAGGTTTAATCAGTTCTCTGTTCTCCTCGAAAGACACCCTCCCATGATTAGACCATGCCCCTTTCCTCCCCTCAGATCCAAACAATTCCTTGGAGTTAATCGTAGATTATATTTCCTAAATTCTTCCTGATCAGTCGTAACACGTACACTCCCCCTTTGCTCGAGAGGTACAATTGATATCTTCCTTTTCGTACCATTTTCTGCCATATGGGAAAAGGATGCATTTGCATCTCCTTTAAGGATCCATTTATCCCCTCCTCTCTGCATCCAGTAAATCTCTTCTTCCTCATATATTTGTTCTAATTAAGTCAGACTCCAATTTGTATATCTAATTATATATATATATATATATATATATATATATAATCACACCCAGGGTGTGACATATTACATCACTCCCCTCCGCCAAGTAAGCAGCTATTGGACTAGGTGTCCTCTGGTTGGCACGCCACTCATCAGACATGATTAATTATTAAACCATTGATTTACACAATTAAACCATCCGTTTTTGTCCTAGACACACCGAACCCATCTGGGTTTTTTTTCCACCAATTAAGCTGTGGGCTGCCATCACGTTAATGAAGCACTAATTGAGACACGGAAGAGGGTCCATTTCCATTTAAAAAATGGAAGGTGAACACGTCGGATGGTAAGAAAAATAAATAAGATATTTCGTGAGCAGGGAAACTGATTTACGTTTGGTTCCACAAACTTGACTATTTGAGCATCGTGCCATCTAAAAAGTTTGGGAATCTGTCATCGCAAATTCTTGTAGAACAGATATATTTAGGTACAAAATATATGTTATCAGGTTAATCAAACATTTACACCTTGATGAATATTGGATAGCAGAAACTAAAATTTTGTAACCAGAACTCCTTGAGAGCAAAAGACAGTCTCATAAACGTAAAACGCTATAGGAATATATGATCCAAGGATAATTTGATAATGAATAACAATATTTTATTGTGACAACCCTGGTAGTATAAATTATATAATCCAACCATGAAGGGTTTAGGTTCCACATTTGTATTGTTGTAGTGGCACCTTCCATCATATTTTTTTCTCGTGTTCTGCCACTGTTGTGAAACAATAAATAGTATCTGTTGGTAGTACTGAAAAATTCCCTTCATTTGACTGCAAAATATTGGAAACTATATAATTCACTCCTTGCTTAGCCGGATATCAAACTTCAACTTTTTGCTGCTTGAATTATATGTACTCTTGTCATTATTCAATTGAGTAGTAGGTGAACCATAAAAACATCGGAATACTAAAATTTTTAAACACAAAAGAAAAACTCTTTTAGTTGGTGAAGCTAGATTCAAATCATGTGTGCAACATGACATGCGCGAACATGTGATTGTATAATCTAAACTACTTGTTGCACTTGACGTCACTAGTGTTCGGTTCTAGAGTCACCTATTTGCTACTATATTAGCCTAATAGCAATATTATTGTGTGTGACCATAAAAGCATCAACTATTTGCTACTATATTAGTCTGATAGCAAAGAGTGATTCTTGCACTGCAATATTATTGTGTGTGACCATAAAAACATTGAATATTTGCTAATAATACTTTCCCTGGTAGCAAATATTGTTATATGTGACCACAAAATTGAAATCTCAGTTATTTAATGTTGGATTCTAACATGTTTGCAATCTATCCATGTCGGATGAAGGTGGTGTAAAATCAAAACCTTGACTATTTGCTACTAGGTTATCTTGACAGCAAATACTACTCTGTTAGACCATAATATTATGTAACAAAGTCCTTACTCACAAATACTATTGTACTTGAACACAGAATCCGAAATTATCAAGGGTGATGTTTGACAAAAGAATGCAACCATTTTTTTAGTGAGAGTGAAATATATGGCACGTATATAATCTTAGTACTAATCAGGTTCTACATTTACAAGAACAAAAAAATCTATGTCCAATGATAAATATCAATATGGTTTCGTCAAGTTCTCATATCAGAATGCCGGTCAAAATAAATAACAGTACATTTTCTAATTTCACTATCGGCCTCCATGTCATTATTCCAAAAGAAGACAATTGTCACTCTTAATGCAGCTTTGACAAATATGTGATTGTACATTTTGCTGTTTGGTTTACTTTTTACACAAAAGGCCACAAAATACAGATATGGTGCACCTAAAAGGCACTCAGGATCACCGGGGAGCTAAGTTGCCTTCAATCTTTTCAATATAATCACTGCTTCGCAGGTAGGTGCCGGAAAGGACGATTACTTGACGACTGTAAAATATTTATTGAAGGCGCAAGGAGTGTCGATTATCCTCTTGTCCACCACAGGAAACTGATCGTTTCATGAGATTTGCCAAAAACAAAAGAAGGGTTATTAGATCTACAGAATATACCAGTGTATTTCTCGAGAAAAGATATCGGGGCCTTCCTGCTATTCTTCCCAAGCAGAACATCAACAGCATATCATTCTTCGTGACCGCCTAGAGTTCGAAGGAAAAAACTCAATTTCGTACCTTGCAATAACGGGGTGCTGCTACTTGTACCACGGCCATTTTCCCCGTTCTGTGGACGATGCAACCGGCCGGCCCTTCGAGGTGGTCCAGGAAACCGTCGGGGCTTCCAATATAGAAAGAGACCAACACAACATTTGTCTTTATTTGCACCTGGAAGGGATTCGAAGTTGTCATCGTTTGCTGGGAGAAGATGCAGCTGCGGCCAGCAAATTGGAATGTTTACCAGCGGTGAATCTCGCACCTCCGTCCGGCATCCTGTCAAGTAAACAATTGTCCCAATCCATTTGGACAAACCATGGACGCATTAGCGATTAATCAATGAAATTCTATAGGAAGCCAAAAATCATGATCGCTGGAGTGTAAAACACTACCATGGTTGCATGTGTGCAGTGCAAGAGGAGTTCAGGGAGCACCACCCGCAGCTAAAGATAAGAGGAACCATCTCTACCGCCGCTGGCAGCATGGCTGGCCGGCTTGCAACTAGACCAGCAGTCGTCGTTCCGCCCTGGTGGGTCAGCCAACGCAGAGGCATTTCTCTTCCAGAAGACAAACTGCTGCCGCCATCGAGAGGGTCGAAAGAAAAATGTCGCCATAGTCGAGAACCTGGAACGCACGGCATCTACTTTCGCTAGGATGGAATGACTGGTATAAATGGAATGAACCAATCAGGTTGTCTCACGGGGTAGTAAATTCCATAATAGCACTAGTCAATGACCGGAATTTAATTGGAAATTGCATTAATTATCTTAATTTTTGGTTTATTTATTGTCCGTTCTAGATTTTTTCTCGTTTGGTTTTAAAGGGGACGTGTAGCCTGTCTGGATGTGCACACGGTATGACGGATGGTGATTAGGCTGGGTGTGGAATATTATATCACACCCAGGGTGTGATATAGTACAGCTATATATATATATATATATATATATATATATATATATATAGGAAGCCTTTTTCCTACTCTCGGGTGTAGTTACTCCCATGTTTGTATCTCACAAATTAGAGGGTATCTCTTCATACTTGGGGTCTCTAAAAAAAGTATGTACACATACTTGATTTTTAAAAATGGTATGTGGACATACTCATGTTTTTATATGAGGATACATTAAGTATATGAACATACTCCTTTCTCTATATAGAAAGGAGATATATCACAAGGTGCAAAAATATATGAGTTCCACTAAAAATTTTTCATGGTTATCACTTTATAAATTCTTATTTTAGGTATGTACACATACTCAAAATGATAAATGGGTATGTACACATACCCAAGGTGGGTTTTCAAACATGGGAGTAACTACACCCGGGAGTAGAATGTAATTACCCTATATATATATATATATATATAGGAAGCATTTTTCTACTCCCGGGTGTAGTTACTCCCATATTTGTATCTCATAAATTAGATGGTATCTCTTCATACTTGGGGTCTCTAAAAAAAGTATGTACACATACTTGATTTTTAAAAGTGGTATGTGGACATACTCATGGTTTTATAGGAAGATACATCAAGTATATGGACATACTCCTTTCTCTATATAGGAAAGATGATATATCATAAGGTGCAAAAATATGAGTTCCACTCAAAAAATTCATGGTTATCACTTTGTAAATTCTTATTTTAGGTATGTGCACATACTCAAAATTATAAATGGGCAAAATTTATACCCTTGACAAATTTGTCAAGGGTATACTAATTTAGGTATACGCACGACACGATGATGCTGGTACAATGCTGTTGCGGTTCACGGCAAGCCCATCTAAGATAGGTGTAGAATTTTCCTTCAATTAACTCTGATGTTTTGATACATGGGCAAAATTGACATTTTTCTATCTATTCAACCGAAGAATGTCCGAAGTGGTGTATTTTCCTGAACGATAATCACCTTTTGATGTATTTTCGGAGGGAGTGCCGGTCTTTTACTGGTATTTTCCTGAGAAGGTCAATTATCTCTTTCGGCGTACAACTATTTTGTTCCATATTGGTGGGCCATTTTTTGTGTTCTATCATCAGGCTATAAGAAATAACCGGGCCTTGTAGTTTTCACAAGTATCTGGGCCATTTTCATAATTGGGTCATGCCATTTTTATATTTATTGGGCTTTCGTGTTTTACCAGGCTAAGATTAATTTGGGCCGCATCGGTTCCATGTTTATCGGGCCATATAGTATGGCCTAGATGTATATGTGACAAATTTGTTTCGTCACTGCTAGTGATAGTGCTCCATACTATGTTACGACGATTTATAGCGTCACTGAAAAGCACCTTGCAACTGTCATAACCAGTTTTTTGTGACGCCTCTTTTAACCGGCGTCACAAACCGGCCAAAAAATCTATAAACGTCACAAAATGTGCTGAACAATGACATTTCCTATTATTGTCACCCGAGTTTTGTCACAAAAGGCCAGATTTCTTGTATACCTCTCCCCTCTCTATCACCTAGGGTTAGGGTTGACTTTTGCAATATGATAGGTTTTCTAGTTTCACTTCAATTCTAGTTGGTGAAGATTGTTCCTAGGATGCTACAGATGCTTTGTATGCAGTATGGCTAGGAGTTATCGGTAGATCTATGCGTTTGAGAAGAGGATATGAAAAATCCTGTGTGTACTGCGACAATATCCGGTGCGTGTCGGACAATATCCGATGCTTGGGATATTATCCGGCATGGACCGGACATTCTCCGATGGACGCAAAATCTTTCACATCCACTACTGAAACTCAAAGATACTCGTCAATTATCTTCACATCTCTTTCTCGTTACCTATCCATTGACTCTTGAATCCATCTTCCGTCGGGATGGGTCGTTCCCGTGTCGAGAAAAAGTGCAAGTTTGCAAATGATGATGAAGGAAGTGCTAGAAAGAAAAGAAAGCCCCGCAAAGTCACTCTAAACATTGTTGATCCAGTGGAGCTCGAGGAACCCTTTGAGAGTGACCGCCCCATGGTAGATGTTGTATATGATCCAAATGTGGAAAGAGAGCTAGTGAACTATCCGAAGGCTAGTTCGGAGGACATTAGAGTGGCAAGGGTGACCGATTGGTACGCACTCCCTCGAGATTCAGTGGATCCTCATTTTTTGTCTCATTTCCAAGCTTATTCGTATGTGAGTGCATATAGAAACAAGAAGAACCCGGTTCTGCCGGTTCGAGTATGTGGATTGGAAATACATGGCCTCCGAGGGAAATCCTGTCTTTGATGAGATTATCGAGGCCTTTGAATTTCATGGGATCAAGGATCTGCTAGGCTTTGCACACAATTGGAATGATGATGTCGAGTCTTAAACTCGGTACTAGAACTACCCGGTCCCTCACGAGCGTGGAATTCGATGGTGCAACACACGAAACACACAAGAACACGTGATTTTAGACAGGTTCATGCCTCTCGAGGAAGAGTAATACCCTACATCCTATGTGTTATGTATTGCCTTTAGTAGATTGCTAATTGCGAGTTGTCGGAGAGTTTTCGAGGGGTCCCTGCTCCGCCTTATATATCCGGAGGAGCTAGGGTTACATGCGAGTCCTAGTCGATTACATGACTTACATATTCAAAAGCTTTTCTTAGTGATTCAGAGTCCTAATAGACTACAAATTGCTCCTTTACTTGTTGTTCAAGTCGACGCCCACCTTATTTCCATACCGGTGTTGACGGTCCTTATGGTCCAATTTTACCGTCAACATGTTGCATCTTTTTGAATCAAACACCATCACCAAGAATAGACATAGGGATTATTTCTAACAAATTCCACTAGTCTTGGTGAAATTATGAATGCAGGTGCAATTCATATGAAAACAGGGGAAAACATGCACGAAACATGGACTTTGCAATCGACGGATTTTCCCGGACTAAAGAATATAGTCCAAAAGCCCAAAACCACAAAACAGAGCCTCAACATCAAACCAAGCAAGTGGATTGGGCCAGTACACAGCCAGAGGAAGGCACCGAGAGAAGAATCAAGCCCGGGGAGTCCGAGGCCGGTTCGGCCGAGCCGACGAGTGGGCCCCCCGGCCCATCTTTCTCTCGGCGGTTTGTCACCGACGTCCGGAGGTCGGTTCCACCTGCAATTAATGCCACCGACGTCCGGAACCGCCTCCAAGTTGCCGACCTTCCAAGGCTATAAATAAAGGGCTACACCCCCTCTCTCAACACACCACCAACATCAAGATACAAGACAAAACTCTCATCCTTAGGCCAAGGGCCTCTTGTATTTTACTAGAATAGGAGAGAGGGCAAGGAAGAGGAAGGAGTGTTCCTCCCTTTTGAAAAGTGGAGTAGTATTTCCTTTTCTTTTACCTTGGCGTGTAAACACACTTTTTGGTGATTTATACGTGGTGATCTACTTATCTATCGTGACATATCTTTGTGTTAGACGTAATTCTTGTTATACTTGTTTACGGGATCATCGCTTCGCCGAAGTACTCTAGCTTTCGAACTCGGTTCTAGGCCGAGGCTAGAGTAGTGGTCAATAGCATAGACGTGGTGTCTAGGGCTGGAGATCGCCTTTGTTTGCTGTGTGCCCCACGGTTTGTAGAGGTAGGTGGCAGGAAGTGACAGCCCTGTCATCCAAAGGAACCCTCCACGTTCGGGTACATAGTAGAGCTTTCGTAGACCGGAGTGGCTTGGCAGACCAAGCCTAAGACGGTGCCCGAAGTAAACAAGTCTAGCTTGCGTTCGTCTACCTTTAAAGGATAAATAGATAAGAGTCACCCTCTCGACCCTATTTTGCTACGTTGTCTTGGTTGTCCTTGGGTAAACTAACCTTGTTGCAGAAATACTCCGTTCCCTGCGGATATAAATACGATACCTTGGAATACTCCCGGGTGAAGTGCTACAACGGTATTCCGTGCGCTTGCGGATTTATTCGTGACGTAAGAAATACCAACAAGCATTTCTGGCGCCGTTGCCGGGAACGGTTGTTATCTTTGTAACGAATCAGGTTTGCCCTCGTAATCTATCTTACTTACCGTTCTGTTTTTATTTTTTTCCTTACATTCAAAATTTCACAAAAACATATCATGGAGTCACACCCAACCATCCAATCTTTCTCCACTCCACGGGGTGAACTCTTAGAGCCACCATCATCATCACAACCTATTTCTTCACCTGGCTATGAGTTCTCCCCGATTACATTTCGATGATTAGAGGTTTATCCTTTTCGGGTTTTAAACATGAAAATCCTTATGAACACTTGCGAGAGTTTGAACATTTGTGTTCATGCCGATTGATCCATGGCATGACACAAGAAACATTGAAGTGGAAGTTGTTTCCCTTCTCCCTCAATGAGAAGGCGAAGCAATGGTACACTTACACCGCTAAGAGAGTGAACGGTGATTGGAAAGAATTGCGAGACAAATTTTGTCTAGCATTCTTCCCCGTATCTCGTATCACTTCTCTACGAGCGGAAATAATAGGCTTTCGACAAGAAGAAAAGGAAACCTTAAGTGCGTCATGGATTCGGTTCTGTTCTCTAACGGACTCCGGACCAGAATTATTGCTCCCCGAACCCGTTTTATTACAACACTTTTATTCGGGATTGAGCAACGATACCGCACTTTATCTTGACACGGCCGCGGGTGGATCTTTTTCTCATAAGACCATAGCGGAAGCACATGAACTTTTGGATCGAATTGTGAAAAACACACCTTTTTCCGCTGACTTACTCGTAGAGCCGGAGTCGGAAGATGAGGAACTCGTTGTGCAAGAGACACAACACTTGGTGCCCATGATGGAGCACCTAGCACTCGAGTCCTCATCTAACACAAGAACAATGATAGAGGAAGATGAACCTCTTGATTTCCCATTTGAGTTCAAGGAAGAAATTTTTGAAGTTTTTGGAAACACCTTGAACTACTCCTATCAAAAGAAACCAGCACTCCCTGCACCAACCCCGAACCTATTGAAAAATCTCTTCTCTTAAAAACTGTTCGGAAGTTGACAGCAATCATGAGCGATGAATGGTTGATGGAAAACGAACTTTCTTCGAAGTTCTTCGACTTGATCATCCTAGATCAACCATTCGTGGCTCAATTCGGGGAGTAATGGTAGATATTCTCTATAATCCTCTAGTAGGTGCCAACATCATGTCCGAATCTTTTGCTTCAACTTTATTTGGAAACGAGACATGGGCACCTTCCGACAAACTCCTTAAAGCCTCACCGGGGCAATTTTTTGAGAGTTTGGGGATCATTAGAGATGTTTGCATTAAGCGTAATGAAGCGGAGGTTTCCTTGGACTTTCTCGTTTTCGGAATCCTGGATTTCGATGTTTTGGTCGGTCATCCCATAGAAAAGCTTTTCTTAGGGATATCACCTTCAGGAACCTTAGACTTCACCCTCGGCAAGAAAACTTTTTCTCTTCCTATCATTCATGCACAAAACTCTTTTGCCGAGGAGCCGCTTGTGGAAGAAGAATGCATGGAGGAGGTTATGGCAATTTTTCCTCATGAAAACCCCGAATCATCCTTGGATGAAGATGCTCTTGATTTCATTTTAGAAGAGGATGATTCGGCGGAAACTTTTGAGCTGCCCGAAACTTTTACACCTACGCCACCTCCCGTAGAGCTCAAAACTCTTCCACCGAGGCTTGCGCTACGTTTTTCTTCACGGAAATCGCGAAACCCCTGTCATCATAAGTGACAAGCTTTCGGAGGAGGAAACTGCAAAACTCTTAGCCGTGCTAGAAAAACATCACTCCGTTTTTGGGTACTCGCTTGGAGACCTCAAGGGAATCAGCCCTGCTCTTTGCACCCATCGCATTCCCATAGACCCCGATAGTACACCATCTAGGGAACCTCAAAGGAGGTTGAACAATGCGATGCGGGAGGTCGTTAAAAAGGAGGTCTTAAAACTTTTACATGCTGGCATTATCTATCCTGTTCCACACAGCGAGTGGGTGAGTCCAAGTGCAGGTTGTACCCAAGAAAGGAGGAATGACGGTCGTCCATAATGACAAAAATGAGTTGATCCCTCAACGCACCGTCACGGGATGGAGGATGTGCATAGATTACCTAAAACTTAACAAGGCTACAAAGAAGGATCATTTTCCGCTGCCCTTCATCGATGAGATGTTGGAACGGCTGGCAAATAATTCTTTCTTTTGTTTCCTTGATGGGTATTCAGGATATCATCAAATCCCCATCCATCCCGACGATCAAAGTAAAACCACTTTCACATGCCCCTATGGAACTTACGCCTATCGACGAATGTCTTTTGGGCTTTGCAATGCACCTGCTTCTTTTCAACGTTGCATGATGTCTATCTTTTCCGACATGATCGAAGAGATTATGGAAGTATTCATGGATGATTTCTCTATTTATGGAAAAACCTTCGATCATTGTTTAGAAAATTTAGACAAAGTCTTGCAACGTTGTCAAGAAAATGATTTAGTGCTCAATTGGGAGAAATGCCATTTCGTGGTTAGAGAAGGCATAGTTCTGGGGCATTTGATTTCTGAAAGGGGGATAGAGGTGGACAAAGCTAAATTAGAAGTTATAGAAAAGCTTCCACCTCCCGTGAATGTTAGGGGCATTCGCAGCTTTCCGGGACATGCGGGGTTCTATCGTCGTTTTATCAAAGATTTCTTTCAAATTGCTAGACCCCTTACAAATCTGCTTGCGAAGGATGCACCCTTTGAGTTTACTCGATGAATGCATGACTGCTTTCACTACCCTTAAGAATGCACTCATCTCAGCGCCAATTATCCAACCCCCGATTGGACGCTGCCTTTTGAGATAATGTGTGATGCTAGTGATTTTGCTGTGGGGGCTGTTCTTGGCCAAACTAGAGATAAAAAGCATCATGCAATCTCCTATGCAAGCAAAACCTTGACTGGAGCTCGGTTAAATTACACTACCACTAAAAAAAAGCTCCTTGCTGTTGTTTTTGCTTTTGATAAGTTTAGATCCTACTTGACTGGAGCAAAAGTCATTGTTTACACCGATCATGCTGCTTTAAAGTTTTTGCTCAATAAGAAGGATGCTAAACCTCGTTTGATACGATGGGTTCTTCTACTCCAAGAGTTTGATGTAGAAATCCGTGATAAGAAAGGAGTAGAAAATTCCGTGGCAGATCATTTGTCGCGTATACAATTCACTAACCTGCAGGAATTACCCATCAATGATTTCCTACGCGATGACATGCTGCTCCTAGTGAGGGACTCACATCCATGGTACGCCGACATTGTGAACTTCATGGCAACGGGGTACGTACCACCTGGAAAGAGCAAGAAACGACTCATCTATGAGAGTCGCCGTCACTTATGGGAAGAGCCCTTCCTTTACCGTGTCTCGCGCCGATGGATTGCTAAGGCGATGTGTGCCCATACCCGAGAGCACACGAATCATTGAGAAGTGCCATGCATCGCCATACGGGGACACTACGGCGTGTTTCGTACACAGGCCAAGATATGGCAAAGTGGCTTCTTTTGGCCAGCCATGTACGAAGACACAAAGGAATTTGTCGAGCGATGCCCGGAATGTCAAAAAGTTGGAGGCATCACGGCAAGAGATGCAATGCCCCTCAACTACAATTTACAAGTCGAGCTCTTCGACGTATGGGGCATTGACTTCATGGGACCGTTCACCAAGTCACATGACTGCGAATACATCTTGGTGGCGGTAGACTACGTGTCTAAGTGGGTGGAAGCAATGCCTTGCAGGGCCGCAAATGCCAAGCATGCTCGCCGGATGTTCCACGAAATTATCTTCCCAAGGTTTGGAACACCGAAGCTAGTGATAAGCGACGGAGGGTCTCACTTCATTGATAAGACCTTCCGAAGCTTCCTAAGAGAACTTGGATCAAGGCATAATATCGCTACTCCATACCACCCTCAAACCAGTGGGCAGGCCGAGACCTCAAACAAGCAAATCAAGCGGATCCTGCAAAAGACCGTAACAGAAATGGGGAAGGGATGGAAGGACAAGCTACCCGATGCACTATGGGCATACCGTACAGCATACAAGACACCCATAGGCATGTCCCCATACCAGCTCGTGTACGGGAAAACATGTCATTTACCCGTCGAGATGGAACACCGAGCGTATTGGGCCATCCGGAAATGGAACATGGACCTTAATGGTGCCGGACGCAAAAGAAAAATGGAGATAGCTGAGTTAGAAGAATGGAGAGACAAAGCTTACCACAACTCAGCTATATACAAAGAAAGGACAAAAAGGTGGCACGACAAAAAGATAAAGATAAAGGTATTTAAGGTTGGAGATAAGGTCTTGCTATTCAATTCACGGGTGAAACTCTTCGGGCATGGAAAATTAAGAAGTAAATGGGACGGACCATACACGGTTATTGACACCTCGTCACATGGAGCAATCACACTTCAAGATGACGAAGGTAAAATATTTAAGGTAAATTGTCAGCGCCTTAAAATTTATTTCGAGCCCGATAAAGATAAAGAATTTGATGTCATGCACTTGATTAATTTAAATTTTCTCTCATGATAGCTCTTTCTTATCTATCACCCATAGTAGCTCTTTCCCTGAAATAATTTTAGCAAGCAATCAACCAGAAAAAGAAGGGGACCGGAGGGGCCCACTACAGTTCGGCCGAACCCCCTTGCTGGTTCGGCCGAACCAGTACAGACCCCAAACGGTCACTTGAGTTTGTTTCCCACACTTCCTTTTCGCCTACTTTATTTGTCAAGTTCATTCCGAGACGCGAAAAACAATTACTAAAACTTGACCAACTAAAACTTGGGAAGATTTCTTTTGAATACCTTTTCCCAAGTCTCTCCCTAATGCTCTCATGATGATCTTGCACACTTTTTATTACTCGCTTCATCACCACTTGCCCGTGAACAAATAATCAAATCCATAGGACCCATGTTTCTCTAGATTATTGGCAAGTGTGATATGGCTCGACGAAATGATCTTATGCTTAGCTTACCGAGTCCTTGGGAAATTTATTTCACAAAACAAAAATACCATGGCTTCATGCTCCTCTCTTGATACAAAAATGCCTACCAATGCCATATGATGATCATACCTTGCAAAACTTACATACATATGCTGCTTGTGATTGCAATGAGCTTTACCAAAATCGAGTGACCCTAGAGAGAAACTTGTCATGCTCTCTTGATCAAGATCACGTACACTCCACCAGAAAAAAAAAAAAAAAAAAAAAGGGCTAAACTCCTACACCGGGAGCTAGCACCCCACCAAAATAAAGACACTCCTCGTTTGCACCTCTTTTTACCTCTCTCTCTCTCTCTCAATCACGCATAAACGAGACATGGCTATGTAAAAAGAAAAGCTCACACAGATGAGCAATGAAAAGAAAGCTCACAAAGATGAGCAATGAAAAAGAGAGAAGAAAAGAGATGCTCAAGCATAGAGCAAGAAAAGAAGAGAAAGAAAATAAAAAGATAGCCATGTCTCGAAAATGCAAAATAAAGAGAGGTCAATTGCAATAGGAGTTGTCACTTTTTCATATCCATACACACACGCACTTCTTGATCAAGGTTGCATGACTTGGCTTCTCCATGGATCCTTTCTTTTGGCTTAGCAATATTTGTGATACAAGTATGCCTCTCTCATTCCCTACCGAGCTCCACATACAAGCCTAAGAAGTAGGAAAAAGAGAGGCAACACAATGCCTTGGTGAGGAAAACACTTTTTGAGCGATTCAAGAGAATCGAAGAGGAGCGGGAGTCATGTTGTTTATTTTCAAAACTTTCAAAAACCCAAGGTGCTTAGTGAGCAAAAGTATAGTGACTTGAGTCATGAGCTGTTCCACTTATCAATCATCCAAGAATGCATGTTAGCCACCGTCATGTTCACAAGTAAAACGGTGTGGCTTGTAATAACATGTGTGCAGGTCTCTAAGGGGAGAGATCTCTCAACTTACGCTCCCACCTTTACTCGAGGACGAGCAAAGAGCTAAGTGTGGGGGTCTTGTTGACGGTCCTTATGGTCCAATTTTACCGTCAACATGTTGCATCTTTTTGAATCAAACACCATCACCAAGAATAGACATAGGGATTATTTCTAACAAATTCCACTAGTCTTGGTGAAATTATGAATGCAGGTGCAATTCATATGAAAACGAGGGAAAACATGCACGAAACATGGACTTTGCAATCGACGGATTTTCCCGGACTAAAGAATATAGTCCAAAAGCCCAAAACCACAAAACGAGCCTCAACATCAAACCAAGCAAGTGGATTGGGCCAAGTACACAGCCAGAGGAAGGCACCGGAGAAGAATCAAGCCCAGGGAGTCCAGGCCGGTTCGGCCGAACCACCCTAGTGGGTTCGGCCGAACCGACAGTGGGCCCCCCGGCCCATCTTTCTCTCGGCGGTTTGTCACCGACGTCCGGAGGTCGGTTCCACCTGCAATTAATGCCACCGACGTCCGGAACCGCCTCCAAGTTGCCGACCTTCCAAGGCTATAAATAAAGGGCTACACCCCCTCTCTCAACACACCACCAACATCAAGATACAAGACAAAACTCTCATCCTTAGGCCAAGGGCCTCTTGTATTTTAGTAGAATAGGAGAGAGGGCAAGGAAGAGGAAGGAGTGTTCCTCCCTTTTGAAAAGTGGAGTAGTATTTCCTTTTCTTTTACCTTGGCGTGTAAACACACTTTTTGGTGATTTATACGTGGTGATCTACTTATCTATCGTGACATATCTTTGTGTTAGATGTAATTCTTGTTATACTTGTTTACGGGATCATCGCTTCGCCGAAGTACTCTAGCTTTCCGAACTCGGTTCTAGGCCGAGGCTAGAGTAGTGGTCAATAGCATAGACGTGGTGTCTAGGCTGGAGATCGCCTTTGTTTGCTGTGTGCCCCACGGTTTGTAGAGGTAGGTGGCAGGAAGTGACAGCCCTGTCATCCAAAGGAACCCTCCACGTTCGGGTACATAGTAGAGCTTTCGTAGACCGGAGTGGCTTGGCAGACCAAGCCTAAGACGGTGCCCGAAGTAAACAAGTCTAGCTTGCGTTCGTCTACCTTTAAAGGATAAATAGATAAGAGTCACCCTCTCGACCCTATTTTGCTACGTTGTCTTGGTTGTCCTTGGGTAAACTAACCTTGTTGCAGAAATACTCTGTTCCCTGCGGATATAAATACGATACCTTGGAATACTCCCGGGTGAAGTGCTACAACGGTATTCCGTGCGCTTGCGGATTTATTCGTGACGTAAGAAATACCAACAACCGGTATATGGAAACTTGTATTATTCCATACCGGTGAGGGACCACTCGTGGGCCCTCTCCACCAATCTTATCTTCATAGATTTGTCACCGTATCTCCATTTATTCATTCCTTTGTCATCTCGTATACCTGTAAGGCAAGTATACGACAAGCAGCTCTCGAGTAATTTTTGATTTGACCTTGAATAAGACGGACCGGTCTTCCGCATGTTGGTCTAATTCCATGGTAAAATTAAAAAGGACTCCAATCTTCCGTGATACTTCTTTTTTGTTCAAGATGACTTCGTAAAGGCAAAAAATGAACATTTTTCCTTCCATCTCACCCAATTGGGTATGCAAAAATTTTTGTATACTTCCTGCGATTTTTGCAAATCGCTCCTAAAAAAAAGTTGCACTAATTAGGTGCACCAATTGGGTATAGCTCCCGACTCTTGAATCATCCGAACTCTAATGCAAGAGTCTACCTGGATGATTCTTCATCATTTTCTTCAATTTACTGTTTTATTTTCTGCTCTCCGCGATCCCCACAGACCACTCTTGAACACGGTGCACCATTCAGGTGCATCCAATTGGGTATAGCCCCCGACTCTTGAATCATTTGAACTTCTTTCAAATAATGCAAGAATCTTTTTGAGAGACTATACTACATTATTTTCCATCAAATTACATTCCTCTCTGCAATTTCTACCAAGAGCATACTTTCGGACCGGTCATACCAGTCATAGCTTTATATCTTTTTGAAGATTCCTTACAATATCAACATAACGGACCACTCAAATCGGTCCCAACTCATAATCTGCTTAGTTAATTTTAATTAAGAACCAAAATTCTGGTTGATCGGACCAGTTTTTTCCCTATATTCTCACATCGACTCGAGTCTCCAAGACCTATAATCAGTCGGACGATTAACACCCATAGCCTAAGGCATCCATTATCAAAATTGAGTTAGGCAAGATCCAAATTATCTTTGATCTAACTCTCTCGATACCGTCCAATAATTAAATTTAGCACTATATTTATCCAAGTATCTCGAAAATTGCATATTTCAGATTGCTTTTATTCACAAAAAAGTCCTCATAATCCCGTCTACTTAACCTTATGACCGTTAGGTCATAATTACGCAATCAAGTCATGAATCATCAATGCTAAATTTATCGGGCTGTAAAAAACGGCCCAAGAAATTTTGGCCCCGAGCCCAGCTCGAATGCCTATAAAAGCAAACGAAAGGTCGACCTAGGTCAAACTTAATCCCGAAATTTCACACGCGCCCACCACATGTCCTTGTTCTTCGGACATTATGATTGTACTCCTCCCTTGCCGCATAAACCAATCTCCAATTTCCCTTTTCGTCCTTCAAGATGGGCAAGAAGAACTCCGCTTCCAACCCTTCTTCTTCATCATCCGTTCTCGTGAGTCGCCTTCCCTTCGACATTCGGGATCCGGGTAATAGCTAGATTACCAAATCAACTCTCAATGAGATGGTTCATGATGGGTACCTTCCCCCGCAACCCATTCTCGAATTGGAGTGCTCCTACTCCCGGCCAAATCCCATGGAGAATAGAGGATTCCCAACAGTTAGTGTTCAAATCTTTTTTCCTGTGCGGCCTTGATCTTCCTTGCTGTTCTTTTTTAGAGGATTGCTTTTCTTCTACGGGTGGGAGTTGGTAAACCTAAATCCAAATTCCATCCTCCAAATTGCTTTTTACATTCATCTTTGTGAAGCCTTCCCGGGAATTCGTCCCCCTTTTAATCTTTTCCAAGTACCTATTCCAAATTCGCCCACTTCCCACATCCGCCAACCGCGTTACGGTAGGTGGGGTGGGAATACAATGCTCGAGCACCGATTAGTGTGTCTCCTTGCCTTTGAATAAAAGCTTGGCTCATTGGAAAAAAGGGGTGGTTTTTTGGTGATAACCCCCAACCCGCTCTTCCCCCTTTCGCAGCCAAAGTAGCCAAAGATTTACCTTCCAAAGACATTAAGGGCTAACTTAAGGAAGATGAAGAAGTTCTTGCCCTCCTGGCAAGTATCAAATATCTGAAGGAAATCAAAGGCATCACCGTCGAAACGGTTCTTTGGAGCTTCATTGTTCGAGGAGTCTAGCCACTCAAGAGACAAGAGCACCCAGCGTGGTCTTTAATGAGGACATTGCTAATCTCTCCGATGGAACGCCTCTTCCCAATGTAGAGCGGTTAGAGAAGCGCTTAAAGAAGATGCTCCTGCCCGGGCATCACACAATAGGATGCTAGAGGGTGGGTTTGGCATTCAGCGCATCAAATCCTCGAGACTCGTAAGTATCTTCCTTCTCCTTAAATACGGACATTTTTATCATCACACCGTTACTCATATATTTTTATTGAATGCGAGAGAATGGATAATTATAGAAGTCATCCCCCACTTCCTCCCAATAACACCCGGGGAGAGGATTACGAAACCAACACCGCTCCTCTTGCTATCCGGACCGGTCCGCCTCCCTCCACTCCGATTCAAGGGGCTTCGGACCGGTCATCTCTTCCGCCAACCGGGCCAGCTCCGAAAATTTCCATGTCCGGAAAGGTTGTCCAAGCCGCCAACACAAGAAAACGTATCGCATCACTTAACATAAACAAGTCGGTAACAATCCCTCCTTCTATATCAAGGGATACTCGTACGTAAGTGCAAAAACTTGAAGACCAGCGCAAAGAGCAGGAGGCCATCGAGAAAGATCGTCAAGCCGCTCTTGCTGCTTTCGAAGCTGTCGTTGCAGGAGGATCCCGAGGAGCCCCCAAATTAACGGACTCTCTCGCCAACATCCCCAAGAAGTCTCACTATGCTACTCGGACCGATTCTTCGGGGAGTGCATCGGGAGGGTCCATTCCCACGCAGCAAGTCCAATCAGCGGCGAAAAGGACTGCAGAAGGTTCAAGCGGGGAGACTCAAGGTCCCCCAAAAAAGAGTAAAACATCCTTCGGCTTCAAAAAAGCCACCTCGTAATCTTCTATAATACTCCCGTAATTCCAAATTCTTCTTCTCTTTATTCTAGTTTTTAAATTTATTTAATTTTTCTATAAAATTCCTTCTAATCTCCAAGCTAGTATAGCTAGCTTGTTGAGAAACAAGCCCTCTATCCTTGCCATGACTAGTGGCACATCTTCATCGTCCACTCGTCCAGCTCCCGATACCACAAAATCCTCTCGAAGTCAAGAGTGCAAGTACACACAAAGGAAATCCTTGTTGCCTCGCCTCGACGAACAAGCTTCCAAAGAGGTCGAAGAGCGGGTCGTCATTGATGTTGACAACACAACCTTCGGTGACTTCCCCCGCAAGCCACTCTGTTCCAAGCTGCGCCCGAACTCCCACTAGGACCGGTCCGGACCGAGGAAATTCCCCGCCGAGCTAGGACTACGCGTAAGGCTTCGGGAGTGCCCGGGCTTGCCAAGATAGTCGTTGGTGATGTGGAGGTGGATAGCTCGAGTGGAGCCGGATAATTCACAGCTGTTGGTATTTCTTACGTCACGAATAAATCCGCAAGCGCACGGAATACCGTTGTAGCACTTCACCCGGAGTATTCCAAGGTATCGTATTTATATCCGCAGGGAACGGAGTATTTCTGCAACAAGGTTAGTTTACCCAAGGACAACCAAGACAACGTAGCAAAATAGGGTCGAGAGGGTGACTCTTATCTATTTATCCTTTAAAGGTAGACGAACGCAAGCTAGACTTGTTTACTTCGGCACCGTCTTAGGCTTGGTCTCGCCAAGCCACTCCGGTCTACGAAAGCTCTACTATGTACCCGAACGTGGAGGGTTCCTTTGGATGACAGGGCTGTCACTTCCTGCCACCTACCTCTACAAACCGTGGGGCACACAAGCAAACAAAGGCGATCTCCAGCCTAGACACCACGTCTATGCTATTGACCGCTACTCTAGCCTCGGCCTAGAACCGAGTTCGTAAAGCTAGAGCACTTCTTGCGAAGCGATGATCCCGTAAACAAGTATAACAAGAATTACGTCTAACAAAGATATGTCACGATAGATAAGTAGATCACCACGTATAAATCACCTAAAAGAGTGTTTACACGCCAAGGTAAAAGGAAAGGAAATACTACTCCACTTTATAAAAGGGAGGAACACTCCTTCCTTTTCCTTGCCCTCTCTCCTATTCTACTAAGATACAAGAGGCCCTTGGCCTAAGGATGAGAATTTTGTCTTCTATCTTGATGTTGGTGGTGTGTTGAGAGAGGGGGGTATAGCCCTTTATTTATAGCCTTGGAAGGTCGGCAACTTGGAGGCGGTTCCGTACGTCGGTGGTATTAATTGCAGGTGGAACCGACCTCCGTACGTCGGTGACGAACCGCCGTAGAAAAGTGGGCCGTGGGGCCCACTCGTCGGCTCGGCCGAACCAGCAGGGCGGTTCGGCCGAACCGGCCTCGGGCTCCCCGGGCTTGGTTCTTCTCTCGGTGCCTTCCTCTCGGCTGTGTACTCGGCCCAATCCACTTGCTTGGTTTGATGTTGAGGCCCCGTTTTGTGGTTTTGGGCTTTTGGACGATATTCTTTAGTCCTGGGAAAATCCGTCGATTGCAAAGTCCATGTTTCGTGCATGTTTTCCCCTCGTTTTCATATGAATTGCACCCGCATTCATCATTTCACCAAGACTAGTGGAATTTGTTAGAAATAATCCCTATGTCTATTCTTGGTGATGGTGTTTGATTCAAAAAGATGCAATATGTTGACGGTAAAATTGGACCATAAGGACCGTCAACAAGACCCCCCACACTTAGCTCTTTGCTCGTCCTCGAGTAAAGGTGGGAGCGTAAGTTGAGAGATCTCTCCTCTTAGAGACCCGCACACATGTTATTACAAGCCACACCGTTTTACTTGTGAACATGACGGTGGCTAACATGCATTCTTGGATGATTGATAAGTGGAACAGCTCATGACTCAAGTCACTATACTTTTGCTCACTAAGCACCTTGGGTTTTTGAAAGTTTTGAAAATAAACAACATGACTCCCGCTCCTCTTTGATTCTCTTGAATCGCTCAAAAAGTGTTTTCCTCACCAAGGCATTGTGTTGCCTCTCTTTTTCCTACTTTTTAGGCTTGTATGTGGAGCTCGGTAGGGAATGAGAGCGGCATACTTGTATCACAAATATTGCTAAACCAAAAGAAAGGATCCATGGAGAAGCCAAGTCATGCAACCTTGATCAAGAAGTGCGTGTGTGTATGGATATGAAAAAGTGACAACTCCTATTGTAATTGACCCCTCTTTATTTTGCATTTTCAAAACATGGCTATCTTTTTATTTTCTTTCTTTTCTTTTCTTGCTCTATGCTTGAGCATCTCTTCTCTTTTTCATTGCTCATCTTTGTGAGCTTTCTTTTCATTGCTCATCCGTGTGAGCTTTTCATTGCTCATCCGTGTGAGCTTTTCTTTCTACATAGCCATGTCTTGTTTATGCGTGATTGAGAGAGAGAGAGAGGTAAAAAGAGGTGCAAGCGAGGAGTGTCTTTATTTTGGTGGGGGGCTAGCTCCCAGTGTAGGAGTTTAGCCCTTTTTTTGGTGGAGTGTACGTGCTCTTGATCAAGAGAGCATGACAAGTTTCTCTCTAGGGTCACTCAATTTTGGTAAAGCTCATTGCAAACACAAGCAGCATATGTATGTAAGTTTTGCAAGGTATGATCGTCATATGGCATTGGTAGGCATTTTTGTATCAAGAGAGGAGCATGAAGCCATGGTATTTTTTGTTTTGTGAAATAAAATTCCCAAGGACTCGGTAAGCTAAGCATAAGATCATTTCGTCGAGCCATATCACACTTGCCAATAATCTAGAAAAACATGGGTCCTATGGATTTGATTATTTGTTCACAGTGCAAGTGGTGATGAAGCGAGTAATAAAAAGTGTGCAAGATCATCATGAGAGTATTAGGGAGAGACTTGGGATTTTCAAAGGTATTCAAAAGAAATCTTCCCAAATTTTAGTTGGTCAAGTTTTAGTAATTGTTTTTCGCGTCTCGTAATGAACTTGACAAATAAGGTAGGCAAAAAGGAAGTGTGAGAAACAAACTCAAGTGCCACGAGGAAGCAGGGCTGAGTGGGACCCACCAGGGTTCGGCCGAACCACCCTTTTGGGTTCGGCCGAACCGGCTCGGGCCTCACTTGCGCTCCGTTTCGCAGCTTGTGTTTGTGTTGTTTTCCTCGTGATGTTTCTGCGCGCTTCGCGTGTGTTTGTCTTTGCTTTCCGCGATGTCCCCCCCACACTTGCCTTTTGCCTCGTTTCCTTCAAAAGATAGACAAAAGACATTTGGAAACAAAATTTGCTCTGCCGGTATGGAAGCCCGGGGAGCACTAATATGATTGAATTAAAACAAGTAGGCGTATTACAAAAAGGATCGAAAGATTTCTAAGGTTTATGCGTTCTACGTCCTACTCTTAATCTTTCTTAATTTTCCTCTCCTCCTCCCGCAGTTTCGCCTTCTCTTCTTCGATCATCTCTAAGGCGAGGTCGCATCGCGCCCATCCTCCAGATGAGGGTCTCGATGAGGTCTTCATCCTTCTTCTTCTCCCTCTCGAGGTGGTTGTAGAGGTTCCGGAGAACCCCATTCTCTTTTTTGGCGCGCTCTAACTGCCGGCGAAGCTCCTCAATGAGGCGGATAGCGTTGTCGAGTGCTTCGCCTTCTTCAATCCATTCATGGGGCTTCTTCCTTTTGCTGCTGCCGTCCGAGATGTCGGACGAGGCGCTGCTATGTTCGCTCATGATGTAGGAAGTGGAGGAGATGAAAAGATTGGGTGGAGAGGAGAAGTATAAATAGGGGTTTTCTACCCCGTGCGCGCTCGACAAGGTTTTTATTTTCCAGCAGAAAATAAAGAAAGGAGGGAAGGAGATATTGGATTTTTGGCAAAAGATGGGCGCTGGGGAGATCAGGTCGGTTCGGCCGAACCACAAAGTGGGGTTCGGCCGGACCGCCTTTTCTTCCTCTCGGTTTCCTTCTTTTTTCTGGTTTATTTCTTGCTATATTTATTCAAAGGAAAGTACTGCTACGGGTGATGAAGTAAAACGGGGGATATCATGAGAGATATTTCAAATCAATCAAGTGCATGACATCAAATTCTTTATCTTTATCGGGCTCGAAATAAATTTTAAGGCGCTGACCATTTACCTTAAATATTTTACCTTCGTCGTCTTGAAGTGTGATTGCTCCATGTGACGAGGTGTCAATAACCGTGTATGGTCCGTCCCATTTACTTCTTAATTTTCCATGCCCGAAGAGTTTCACCCGTGAATTGAATAGCAAGACTTTATCTCCAACCTTGAATACCTTTATCTTTATCTTTTTGTCGTGCCACCTTTTTGTCCTTTCTTTGTATATAGCTGAGTTGTGGTAAGCTTTGTCTCTCCATTCTTCTAACTCAGCTATCTCCATTTTTCTTTTGCGTCCGGCACCATTAAGGTCCATGTTCCATTTCCGGATGGCCCAATACGCTCGGTGTTCCGTCTCGATGGGTAAATGACATGTTTTCCCGTACACGAGCTGGTATGGGGACATGCCTATGGGTGTCTTATATGCTGTACGGTATGCCCATAGTGCATCGGGTAGCTTGTCCTTCCATCCCTTCCCCATTTCTGTTACGGTCTTTTGCAGGATCCGCTTGATTTGCTTGTTTGAGGTCTCGGCCTGCCCACCGGTTTGAGGGTGGTATGGAGTAGCGATATTATGCCTTGATCCAAGTTCTCTTAGGAAGCGTCGGAAGGTCTTATCAATGAAGTGAGACCCTCCGTCGCTTATCACTAGCTTCGGTGTTCCAAACCTCGGGAAGATAATTTCGTGGAACATCCGGCGAGCATGCTTGGCATTTGCGGCCCCGCAAGGCATTGCTTCTACCCACTTAGACACGTAGTCTACCGCCACCAAGATGTATTCGCAGTCATGTGACTTGGTGAACGGTCCCATGAAGTCAATGCCCCATACGTCGAAGAGCTCGACTTGTAAATTGTAGTTGAGGGGCATTGCATCTCTTGCCGTGATGCCTCCAACTCTTTGACATTCCGGGCATCGCTCGACAAATTCCTTTGTGTCTTCGTACATGGCTGGCCAAAAGAAACCACTTTGCCATATCTTGGCCTCGTGTACGAAACACGCCGTAGTGTCCCCGTATGGCGATGCATGGCACTTCTCAATGATTCGTGTGCTCTCGGGTATGGGCACACATCGCCTTAGCAATCCATCGGCGCAGACACGGTAAAGGAAGGGTTCTTCCCATAAGTGACGGCGACTCTCATAGATGAGTCGTTTCTTGCTCTTTCCAGGTGGTACGTACCTCGTTGCCATGAAGTTCACAATGTCGGCGTACCATGGATGTGAGTCCCTTATTAGGAGCAGCATGTCGTCACGTAGGAAATCATTGATGGGTAATTCCTGCAGGTTAGTGAATTGTATACGCGACAAATGATCTCGCCACGGAATTTTCTACTCCTTTTTTATCACGGATTTCTACATCAAATTCTTGGAGTAGAAGAACCCATCGTATCAAACGGGGTTTAGCATCCTTCTTATTGAGCAAAAACTTTAAAGCAGCATGATCGGTGTAAACAATGACTTTTGCTCCAGCCAAGTAGGATCTAAACTTATCAAAAGTAAAAACGACAAGCAAGGAGCTCTTTTTCAGTGGTAGTGTAATTTAATTGAGCTCCAGCCAAGGTTTTGCTTGCATAGGAGATTGCATGATGCTTTTTATCTCTAGTTTGGCCAAGAACAGCCCCTACGGCAAAATCACTAGCATCACACATTATCTCAAAAGGCAGCGTCCAATCAGGGGTTGGATGATTGGCGCCGAGATGAGTGCATTTTTAAGGGTAGTGAAAGCAATCATGCATTCATCAGTAAACTCAAAGGGTGCATCCTTCGCAAGTAGATTTGTAAGGGGTCTAGCAATTTGAGAGAAATCTTTGATAAAACGACGATAGAACCCCGCATGTCCCGCAAAGCTGCGAATGCCCCTAATATTCACAGGAGGTGGAAGCTTTTCTATAACTTCTAATTTAGCTTTGTCCACCTCTATCCCCCTTTCAGTAAATTAAATGCCCTAGAACTATGCCTTCTCTAACCATGAAATGGCATTTTTCCCAATTGAGCACTAAATCATTTTCTTGACAACGTTGCAAGACTTTGTCTAAATTTTCTAAACAATGATCAAAGGTTTTTCCATAAACGGAGAAATCATCCATGAATACTTCCATAATCTCTTCGATCATGTCAGAAAAGATAGACATCATGCAACGTTGAAAAGAAGCAGGTGCATTGCAAAGCCCAAAGGACATTCGTCGATAGGCGTAAGTTCCATAGGGGCATGTGAAAGTGGTCTTACTTTGATCGTCGGGATGGATGGGGATTTGATGATATCCTGAATACCCATCAAGGAAACAAAAGAAAGAATTATTTGCCAGCCGTTCCAACATCTCATCGATGAAGGGCAGCGGAAAATGATCCTTCTTTGTAGCCTTGTTAAGTTTCCGGTAATCTATGCACATCCTCCATCCCGTGACGGTGCGTTGAGGGATCAACTCATTTTTGTCATTCTCGGATGACCGTCATTCCTCCCTTCTTGGGTACAACCTGCACCGGACTCACCCACTCGCTGTGTGGAACAGGATAGATAATGCCAGCATGTAAAAGTTTTAAGACCTCCTTTTTAACGACCTCCCGCATCGCATTGTTCAACCTCCTTTGAGGTTCCCTAGATGGTGTACTATCGGGGCCTATGGGAATGCGATGGGTGCAAAGAGCAGGGCTAATTCCCTTGAGGTCTCCAAGCGAGTACCCAAAAACGGAGTGATGTTTTTCTAGCACGGCTAAGAGTTTTGCAGCTTTCCTCCTCCGAAAGCTTGTCACTTATGATGACAGGGGTTTCGGGATTTCCGTGAAGAAAACGTGGCGCAAGCCTCGGTGGAAGAGTTTTGAGTTCTACGGGAGGTGGCGTAGGTGTAAAAGTTTCGGGCAGCTCAAAAGTTTCCGCCGAATCATCCTCTTCCAAAATGAAATCAAGAGCATCTTCATCCAAGGATGATTCGGGGTTTTCATGAGGAAAAATTGCCATAACCTCCTCCATGCATTCTTCTTCCACAAGCGGCTCCTCGGCAAAAGAGTTTTGTGCATGAATGATAGGAAGAGAAAAAGTTTTCTTGCCGAGGGTGAAGTCTAAGGTTCCTAAAGGTGATATCCCTAAGAAAAGCTTTTCTATGGGATGACCGACCAAAACATCGAAATCCAAGATTCCGAAAACGTGAAAGTCCAGGGAAACCTTTGCTTCATTATGCTTAATGCAAACATCTCTAATGATCCCCAAACTCTCAAAAAATTGCCCCGGTGAGGCTTTAAGGAGTTTGTCGAAGGTGCCCATGTCTCGTTTCCAAATAAAGTTGAAGCAAAAGATTCGGACATGATGTTGGCACCTACTAGAGGATTATAGAGAATATCTACCATTACTCCCCGAATTGAGCCACGAATGGTTGATCTAGGATGATCAAGTCGAAGAACTTCCGAAGAAAGTTCGTTTTCTATCAACCATTCATCACTCATGATTGCTGTCAACTTCCGAACAGTTTTTAAGAGAATAGATTTTTCAATAGGTTCGGGAGTTGGTGCAGGGAGTGCTGGTTTCTTTTGATAGGAGTAGTTCAAGGTGTTTCCAAAATCTTCAAAAATTTCTTCCTTGAACTCAAATGGGAACTCAAGAGGTTCATCTTCCTCTATCATTGTTCTTGTGTTAGATGAGGACTCGAGTGCTAGGTGCTCCATCATGGGCACCAAGTGTCTGTGTCTCTTGCACAACGAGTTCCTCATCTTCTCGACTCCGGCTCTACGAGTAAGTCAGCGGAAAAGGTGTGTTTTCCACAATTCGATCCAAAAGTTCGTGTGCTTCCGCTATGGTCTTATGAGAAAAAGATCCACCCGCGGCCGTGTCAAGATAAAGTGCGGTATCGTTGCTCAATCCCGAATAAAAGTGTTGTAATAAAACGGGTTCGGGAGCAACAATTCTGGTCCGGAGTCCGTTAGAGAACAGAACCGAATCCATGCCGCGCTCAAGGTTTCCTTTTCTTCTTGTCGAAAGCTTATTATTTCCGCTCGTAGAGAAGTGATACGAGACACGGGGAAGAATGCTAGACAAAATTTGTCTCGCAATTCTTTCCAATCACCGTTCACTCTCTTAGCGGTGTAAGTGTACCATTGCTTCGCCTTCTCATTGAGAGAGAAGGGAAACAACTTCCACTTCAATGTTTCTTGTGTCATGCCATGGATCAGTCGGCATGAACACAAATGTTCAAACTCTCGCAAGTGTTCATAAGGATTTTCATGTTTAAAACCCGAAAAGGATAAACCTCTAATCATCGAAATGTAATCGGGGAGAACTCATAGCCAGGTGAAGAAATAGGTTGTGATGATGATGGTGGCTCTAAGAGTTCACCCCGTGGAGTGGAGAAAGATTGGATGGTTGGGTGTGACTCCATGATATGTTTTTGTGAAATTTTGAATGTAAGGAAAAATAAAAACAGAACGGTAAGTAAGATAGATTACGAGGGCAAACCTGATTCGTTACAAAGATAACAACCGCTCCCGGCAACGGCGCCGTAAATGCTTGTTGGTATTTCTTACGTCACGAATAAATCCGCAAGCGCACGGAATACCGTTGTAGCACTTCACCCGGGAGTATTCCAAGGTATCGTATTTATATCCGCAGGGAACGGAGTATTTCTGCAACAAGGTTAGTTTACCCAAGGACAACCAAGACAACGTAGCAAAATAGGGTCGAGAGGGTGACTCTTATCTATTTATCCTTTAAAGGTAGACGAACGCAAGCTAGACTTGTTTACTTCGGGCACCGTCTTAGGCTTGGTCTCGCCAAGCCACTCCGGTCTACGAAAGCTCTACTATGTACCCGAACGTGGAGGGTTCCTTTGGATGACAGGGCTGTCACTTCCTCGCCACCTACCTCTACAAACCGTGGGGCACACAAGCAAACAAAGGCGATCTCCAGCCTAGACACCACGTCTATGCTATTGACCGCTACTCTAGCCTCGGCCTAGAACCGAGTTCGAAAGCTAGAGCACTTCTTGCGAAGCGATGATCCCGTAAACAAGTATAACAAGAATTACGTCTAACAAAGATATGTCACGATAGATAAGTAGATCACCACGTATAAATCACCTAAAAGAGTGTTTACACGCCAAGGTAAAAGGAAAGGAAATACTACTCCACTTTATAAAAGGGAGGAACACTCCTTCCTTTTCCTTGCCCTCTCTCCTATTCTACTAAGATACAAGAGGCCCTTGGCCTAAGGATGAGAATTTTGTCTTCTATCTTGATGTTGGTGGTGTGTTGAGAGAGGGGGTATAGCCCTTTATTTATAGCCTTGGAAGGTCGGCAACTTGGAGGCGGTTCCGGACGTCGGTGGTATTAATTGCAGGTGGAACCGACCTCCGTACGTCGGTGACGAACCGCCGAGAGAAAAGTGGGCTGGGGGCCCACTCGTCGCTCGGCCGAACCAGTAGGGCGGTTCGGCCGAACCGGCCCGGGCTCCCCCGGGCTTGGTTCTTCTCTCGGTGCCTTCCTCTCGCTGTGTACTCGGCCCAATCCACTTGCTTGGTTTGATGTTGAGGCCCCGTTTTGTGGTTTTGGGCTTTTGGACGATATTCTTTAGTCCGGGGAAAATCCGTCGATTGCAAAGTCCATGTTTCGTGCATGTTTTCCCTCGTTTTCATATGAATTGCACTCGCATTCATCATTTCACCAAGACTAGTGGAATTTGTTAGAAATAATCCCTATGTCTATTCTTGGTGATGGTGTTTGATTCAAAAAGATGCAATATGTTGACGGTAAAATTGGACCATAAGGACCGTCAACAACAGCCACAACTCAATTGGATTCTATTCAAGAAGAAGAACCCTTAGCGTGTGTTTGGTTATAGGACCAAGTGGGATGGGACGGAACCATCCCATTTTTCTGGAATGGAACCGTCCTACTTTATGTTTGGTTAGAGGGATGGGATGATCCCTGTTTTCTGTTTGATTGGAAGGATAACATGGGACACAATGATTCCATTTCTTGTTTGATTGGGGGACAGGACTAGAATCGGTGGATATGCACTACAGCAAAACCCCACCGTGGCGGCGGGGCCGAAATCGGCCTAGCGGCGCGGCCCAAAGCGGCCCGCCGCTACGATGCTTGGGCCGGCCACTGGCAATGCCAACCGCCGCTATAGAGGCCTTATAGCGGCGGTTGGCTTTTCCAACCGCGGTTAAAATAGGCCAGGATTTATACCGGCGGTTGACATTGTCAGCCGTCGTTACTAAAGTATTTTTAGAGGCGGTGGACAATGCCAACCGCCGGTACAAATTCCCGGGTATAAATAGTTGGGTTCGGACAGCACGGTGAGCTTCTCCACTCGTTGGCGGCCCGAAAATTTGGGCAAAAATCGAATAACAAGGGGAAGAGGTTTTGAGTTCGTTTCTCTTGGATAGATTTGTTCCATAGGGTAAGGGGAATCTATCCCATGTACTATTTCTACCTATCATGTTGGAATCTAGTAGAATTTTGGCTTTGTAATTTACTTTGAATTTTATGCCTATTTGTCACAAATCTCTAGATTTGTAGAGCAATGGTTGGTTTTTGTGCATCTATTTGTATCTTGAGTCTTTTACATGGAGAAAGGTTGTATCTCAAGGCTTCTCCATGGAGGAAAATTATATATCTAAGTTGCTCATGATAGATGGAGAGCTAGGTTAGGTAAAGGAGGAAATTTATTTTTTTTCGTTAAAATAATTTACGTATCTAGTTGGTCACTTTATTTGTAGCTCACAAAACTTGATCCTACGAGATATATTGGTCCATGTTTGTTGAAGTGATTATTATTTTTGATGTGTAGTGCTTGAGGTATGGATAAATCTTGGATGTATGAGGCGTCAAGAACGGGAAGTTATTTTCGAGCACAAGTCAAGGCATTTGTCACGAAGGCCGTACAACATGCTAAGCGAGAAGGAAGGGATGAAATACATTGTCCGTGTCGTGATTGCAAAAATGAGAAAATGTGGAAAGATACCTTTATAATCAATTCACACATAATAACGAGAGGTTTTGTTAAGGACTACACCCGGTGGACAAAGCATGGTGAAGACGCGGTGGAGGCAATACCCGAGCAATCTGTTGATGGTGATGCCGACGATGACCTTGATGTTCACGACCATGTCAATGTTGAAGATGAGGAGCCCGTTCGAGCCGAGGAAGTAACGGAACGGTCATGCGATTTTGATGTTGAGGAAATGTTGCAACACTTTGAACCGCAAGTTTTACTCAATGGTGGGACAACGAGAGGGTTGAGCAACTTTGCATCGCTGGAGAAAGCATCGGAGGATCCACTATACGAGGAATCTAAAGGATGTGAAAAATGGTGTACTCGTGCTACGTACGGTACTTGAGCTGATGAAATTAAAGGCCATCCAAGGTTGGTCGGGTGCTAGTTTTATGGATTTGTTGGAACTCCTTTCGGACATTCTACCGAAGCCCAACTTGTTGCCAAAAAGCACCTATTTTACTAAGAAGCTCATAACCCCACTTTCGTTGGGCGTGCAAAAGATTCACGCGTGCCCAAATCATTGCGTATTCTATCGGGGGAATACAAGGACGCCGTGTGATAAATCCAGGCCCGGGTAGGGTTGGAAAAGCGCGACACACCGACCCGGTTCTAGATCCACGACCTGAACCTGCAGTCTTAGCACCACAACTCCGGCAGCACGACACACCGATCCGGCTCGTGTACACACGACCTGGCCCTCGCAATCTTAGCACCGCAACTCCGGCGCTCCCACTCGGGGAAAGGCCCAATCTTCCTAAAAGACTAGTCCGATAGGGGAAGGGTGGCTCTCCCTTTTAAGGTGGCTTCCTCCTCCCAAGCTAAGCAAGGTGGGATTATTCGGAGGCTCACACGGTCGCCGCCCGACTACAACTGCGCTACTTGGCCCATCTTTGTTGCGTCTTTGCCAGCGGGTAGTAATGGAGGATGTCCTCATCATTCTCTCCCTCTTAACAAGGGCCCAGCTCCGATACCAAATGATAAATTCAGGCCCGGGTAAGGTTGGAAAAGCGCGACACACCGACCCGGTTCTAGATCCACGACCTGAACCTGCAGTCTTAGCACCGCAACTCTAGCAGCATGACACACCGATCCAGCTTCGGTACACACGACCTGGCCCCTGCAATCTTAGCACCGCAACTCCGGCGCACCCACTCGGGGAAAGGCCCAATCTTCCTAAAAGACTAGTCCGATAGGGGAAGGGTGGCTCTCCCTTTTAAGGTGGCTTCCTCCTCCCAAGCTAAGCATGGTGGGATTATTCGGAGGCTCATACGGTCGCCGCCCGACTACAACCGGGCCACTTGGCCCATCTTTGTTGCGTCTTTGCCAGCGGGTAGTAATGGAGGATGTCCTCATCATTCTCTCCTTTTTAACAAGGGCCCAGCTCCGATACCAAATGATAAATCCAGGCCCGGGTAGGGTTGGAAAAGCGTGACACACCGACCCGGTTCTAGATCAACGACCCCTGAACCTGCAGTCTTAGCACCACAACTCCGGCAGCACGACACACCGATCCGGCTTCGGGTACACACGACCTGGCCCCTGCAATCTTAGCACCGCAACTCCGGCGCACCCACTCGGGGAAAGGCCCAATCTTCCTAAAAGACTAGTCCGATAGGGGAAGGGTGGCTCTCCCTTTTAAGGTGGCTTCCTCCTCCCAAGCTAAGCAAGGTGGGATTATTCGGAGGCTCACACGGTCGCCGCCCAACTACAAGCCGGGCCACTTGGCCCATCTTTGTTGCGTCTTTGCCAGCGGGTAGTAATGGAGGATGTCCTCATCATTCTCTCCAAGGGCCCAGCTCGATAGCAAATGATAAATTCAGGCCCATGTAGGGTTGGAAAAGCGGGACCCACCGACCGGGTTCTAGATCCACGATCCGAACTGCAGTCTTAGTACCACAACTCCGGCAGCACGACACACCGATCCGGCTTCGGTACACACGACCTGGCCCCTGCAATCTTAGCACCGCAACTCGGCGCACCCACTCGGGGAAAGGCCCAATCTTCCTAAAAGACTAGTCCGATAGGGGAAGGGTGGCTCTCCCTTTTAAGGTGGCTTCCTCCTCCCAAGCTAAGCAAGGTGGGATTATTCGGAGGCTCACACGGTCGCCGCCCGACTACAACCGGGCCACTTGGCCCATCTTTGTTGCGTCTTTGCCAGCGGGTAGTAATGGAGGATGTCCTCATCACCGTGAGATGCCTAAGATGCAAGCGTAGTCGGTACAAGTGCAAGGACGACTATGATGCGGACACATCGGTTATTAGTGGAAAGAAGAGCAACAGGAATGTGAGGAATAGGATGAAAAGCATCACCGTCGATGACATCGAACAAACGAAGATTCCTGCTTTGGTCATGTGGTACCTACCCGTTGTCGATCGGATAAGACGCTTGTTTACCAACGATAAGGATGTTGAACCGATGACGTGGCATTCGCGCCCCGGGGACCCAAAGAAACTTATTCATCCAGCTGATGGGACCCAAGTGGAAAAAGTTTGATTCTAACCATCCAGAATTCTCTCGAAGAGACAAGGAACATACGGTTTGCTCCGAGTACGGACGGGATGAATCCTCATGGTCAATTGAGGAACCCGCACAACACTTGGCCGGTTATATCGTCAATATACAACCTTCCACCATGGTTGTGTCACAAGAGAAAGTACTTACTATTGACAATCCTTATATCTGGTCCGAAAGAACCCGGTAACGACATAGATGTATTCTTGGAACCATTATTGGAAGACATGCAGAAACCGTGGTTAGAAGGGGTTAGTATATGGGATGAGCACCGTAGAGCGCCCTTCTTGCTCAAAGCCATCATTTTTGTGACGATAAGTGATTCCCCAGTGCTAAGGGCGCTATCGGGACAGGTCAAAGGAAAGTATGGTTGTTTTGCATGCGTTGATGATATATCCAATGTGTATCTTCCACCATCCTAGAAGATAGTGTACACGCGAAACCGTCGATTCCAAGCACAAAACCATAGTTATCGCTTGTTGAAAAGACAGTTCGATGGCACTCGTTGAGGAAGGCGAAGAACCTCGACATTGGACCCCTAGTGTCGTGTTCGAGACGGTAAAGAACATCAAAGTTGTGTTTGGCAAACCGGTGAAGGGAGTTCCAAAGTGCAAAGCCCACACACCCTTTAGGAAGCAATCTATTTCTTCGGATACCTCGATTATCGGGCGGAACTTGAAGTGACTCATGCCTTCGATCGGATGCACATTTGGAAGTGCGTATATGATAGCACTAGCGGACTTATTCTTGACCTACCCGGTAAGGCAAAGGATGGACTCGGCGCACGTCGAGATCTTGTGGCACTGGACATTAGACCCGAGCTCCATCTGCAGGAAAGGGCGAACGGAAAAATACTATCTTCCTCCCGCAATCTACAACCTTACGCGTGAGGAGAAAATAGCATTTTGGAAGTGTCTACACGGGAATAAGTGTCCCACCGAATTCTCATCGAACGTGAAAAATCTCGTGAACATGGAAGAGCTAAAGATAAGTGGCTACAACACTCACGACTGTCACACAATGCTTTCGGTATTCTTAGCCGTCGCCATCGTGGTCGTGAAACCCGAGTGGTTAAAGTTAACTATAACTCGCATGTGCTACTTCTAGAAAGTAGTCTCGAAGAAGGTGATCGATAAAGCGGAGTTGGATGACCTACGTACCCATATGAATGGAACAATGTGCATGCTTGAGATGTGCTTCCCTCCCTCCTATTTTGATACCATGGAACCCTTCATGCTTCATATCGTTGACCAGATTGCTGAGTTGGGCCCCGTCTACATGCATCATATGTTTCCCTTTGAGCGGTTCATGTATGTAATGAAACGCTTTGTACGAACTCGTTCCCATACGGAAGGTTCAATGATTGAGGGATACAACACCGAGGAGATTATTTAGTGTTGTGCTGACTACATTAAAAATGGAGGAGCTATTGGTCTTCCGTGTCTTCATGAGGGCTGGTCTGTCCGGAAAAAGTACACGAGGACGGAAATCATTCATCGACCGTGACTACAAAGGAGTGGATGCAAGACATTTTAGTGTATTGCAACGAGACAGAGATTGTGGGCCCATAGATTGAGAAACACCCGAGTGACCTTCACCGGAACCACACGGATAGGACAGAAGATTGGATCATAATGGAGCACAAGAAAACTTTCACATCATGGTTCGAGAGCCAAGAGCTTCCACGTAGGGACTTCGTAGACGATAAAATGTTGAGAAGGTTAGCCATGAGGCCTTCGAAGAGTGTGGTTACATTTCGGGCGTACGACATCAATGGCTATACCTTTTACACTCAAGAAAAGGACAAGAAAAGCAAGTGTCAAAACAGCGGTGTTCGAACAAATGCCTATGATGAAGAGGACAATCCGACATCATACTATGGGTACATCGAGGAAATATAGGAACTTAATTACGGACAAAATCTCGTTGTTCCTGTATTTAAATGCAAATGGGTGCAACACACACAAGGGGTGGAGGTGGATGAATATGGATTGACCCTCGTCGATCTAAACAAATTCGGTCACAAAGATGACCCTTGGATACTCGCTAGGGCGGTAGCACAAGTGTTCTATATACTCGACCCAAAGGATGAAAAGAAGTATATTGTTATTCCCGATAAATAAAGAGTCGTTGGAGTGGAGAATGTGCAGGATCAAGATGAATATAACCAATATGATGAAGTGTCATTATTTGTTGATCCAAGTAAGTTCAGAATCATAGAAACAAGGCTCGGTTATTCTGCAGAAATGCCCTACATGCGCTCAGATTGCGAAGGAAAAACAGTCCAAGAATGATGTACCGCTATGTTACTTATATTGTCAAGTGGCATGTAATATGCATTTTTATGTTTATGATATAACTCTATGTGTACGAATTAATATTTGTTTTTAATTTTGACATATTATTGGATTTTATTGACATTTAATTATGTCTTCAAAAGAACTTTTTTTACTGCAAACTATAACAATTTATCACTATTTAAATCATTTTAAAAATAGTCCATTTTAAAAATCATTTTAACGGTGGCTGGTAACATTGGCCGCTGTTATAAACGGCTGACAGGTGGGCCCATGCCTTTGTTAACGGCGGTTGGAAACATTGACCGCCGTTACAAATGCCCGACGAGTGGGCCCGTTGCTTTTGTAACGGCGGGTGGCAACCTCGACCTCACGAGACAGGTGGGTCCCACCTTCTTTTTACCGGCGAATGGCAATGCCAACCGCCATTACAAACACCCGACATGTGGGCCCACGGTGTTTTTAGCGGCGGGTGGCGACCACTTTGCCGTGGTATAATACATATCTCACCGACATGTGGGTCCCGCAGCCATTTTTAACGGCGGTTGGCAATGCCAACCGCCTTTATCTTTCTCCGCCTATATAAAGGGACGCCACCTGCGGCACTAACCCTAACACCGGCGCCGCAGACGACGACGCCGACGAGCTGCCCTTCTCCGCGCCGGTCCTCCACCTCGCGGGCCCTCCTCGTTAGCACCTCCTCGCCGTCCTCCGCGCCTCCTCCTCGCCGACACCTCCTCGCGGGCCCTCCTCACCGTCACCTCTGCGTCGACCCTCCGCGGCGGCGCCTCCCTCCTCGCCGGCACCTCCTCGCTGGACCTCCGCATCGGCGCCTCCCTCCTCGTCGGCACCTCCTCGCGGGCCCTCCGCGCCGGTGCCGACCTCCTCGCGGGCACCTCCTCGCCAACACCTCCACGTCGGCCCTCCGCGGCGGCGCCTCCCACCTCGCCGGCACCTCCTCGCGGGCCCTCCGCGGCGGCGCCTCCCTCCTCGCCGGCACCTCCTTGTGGGCCCTCCGCGCCGGTGCCTCCCTCCTCGCGGGCACCTCCTCACCGGTACCTCTGCGTCGACCCTCCACGGCGGCGCCTCCCTCCTCGCCGGCACCTTCTCCCTGGTACGTGATATGGACTAGGGTCTCGATCTTCCGAAAGGTTTTGATAACTCTTGATTTGGCGAAGATGTGACACACGTCGATCCGGCTCCTAAACAACACGTTCGAACCCCGCAATCGCAGCACCACGTCCTCTATGGTTATCAACCAGCGTTGCACGGTTGACCTCACCCGGAAGGCTAATCCCTACCTGCGAATCAAGAAAACAAGCAAGAACAAGAAAAAATGCAACCAAATTTGTAGATGTATGATTAATCTCACACGTTGGGGTCTCGGAAACGGATGAACGGCGAAACTGTCTAAGCAGAATAATCTAAGCAAAACCCAACCCTAACATGGGTAGCGGCTGCTCCTAATAAAGACTTGGGAACGTGCAAGAACCCCCTGGATGCTCCCCTAATGGGCTCACACGAGATACACGGCCCAAAGGCCCAAAACGGTGATGCAGCACCAAAAACAGATTCTGGTCGTTCCAATGTTTCGATGATTCCCGGCGACTCCGGATTTATTTTGATGTGGGACCGATTCCACTGGAAAGCTTATGAAATTATCTTTCCATCCATATGTAGAACGTCCAAATCCGACTTCGTATGCTATCTGGGCGTCTATTTTAATTCAGACTGTTCCTGAACTCCGAAACAGACTCGAAGTCGACTTGGTTTGGGCCTCCACAATGCCTTGCGCCTCTTGCTGGACCTCCACGCCTCCAAGCCCTTGTCCATTCATATTATGGTCCTCTCCTTGATTCCTAATCATAATAAAATCATTTGGTAGCAAACTATTCTTAAAATTATGAAAGGAAAGACTTACGAACGAGCTCACCTCTAAATTCAATTGTCGGGCGCGAGCTCTAGTGATTGGTCCTTGAATGTTCAGCGGAGGAGTGTCATTTGTATCCAAAGGAGTGATGTCCTCATCAGCCTCTCCCTCTTGAATCGGAGTCGTCCTCGACTGAAGCTCATGCTCCTCACCCAAATAAGGCTTCAAATCTGTAATGTTAAAAGTGGAACTAATCCCAAACTCGGGAGGCAACTAAAGTTTATATGCATTATCATTAATCTTCTCAATTATCTTGAAAGGACCAGTGTTGACGGTCCTTACGATCCTTTTTTACCGTCAACTTTATGCACCTTTTTAAATCATATCCACCACCAAGAGTAGACATAGGGCTTTTATCTAACCATTTCCACAAGTCTTGGTGAATTCGTGAGTGCAGGTGCAATCCATATGAAAACGGGGACAAGTATGCATAAAACATGGGCTTCGCACTTGCCTAACTTTCCCCGACATAAAAGACAACTCTCTCAGCCCAAAATCCAGAGAAACAGGCTCCAAATCTATCCCTAGCAACTGGACCAAGGAGGGAAGCAACACGGAGAGCCACCACGAAGAAGACCGGACCCAGTGGGGCCCAGCCCGGTTCGGCCGACACTGGGATTTGGGTTCGGCCGAACCGTGGTGGTGGCCCCACCGGCCCATCTTTCTCTGGCGGTTCACTACCGACGTCCGGAGGTCGGTTCCACCTGCATTAAATGCCACCGACGTCGGGAACCGCCTCCAAGTTGCCGACCTTCCAAGACTATAAATAAAGGGGCACCCCTACCTCTCTCAATCATCCAATTCAAGAGATCACAACACATTGACACCAAGAGGAATCCATCTAGCATTAGACTAGTCTCTAGGCTGTAGAGGATTAGAGGGGGAGTTTAGTAGAGGAGAGGGTTGTCCTCTCTTTGTGAGGATTTAGCCCAATCTTGTACTTCGAGGATACTTGCTTATAATAGAAGTTCGTTCGTCGTTCGTTCATCGTTCTTCGTTCGTTCTTCGTTCATTCATCGTGCATCTCATATTAAGTAAGTATCAAGGTTCACCTCAATAGAATTATCTTCTTTGTTCCTCATGCCTTATGATTGTACTAGTATGATGATCATGTGCTTTCTATGTGGTTATTGTCTAGTCATGATAGGTTGCTTCATGCTTCACATGCCTTCATTCATTCGTGTATGTCCTTACACTCGTTTCATGCATGATGAGGTGAGACATGCTTTGGCCAATGACTTGATGATCCGTAGGGTCGAGTCATGTGTGACATGGCCCATAACTCGTCAATCCGTAGGGTTAGAGTTAGGCATGTCTCACCCATTTACTTGATGATCCGTAGGGTCGAGTCTTGCATGTTCCAGCACTTGATCTGATTCGGCCGGTCAAGATTAAGTGTACTCTTTCGGGAGTTCAGTTTAGCAATGTGAGCATGGTGCTTAGATTGATAAACTGCTTTGGGTGTTTGGTTGTCCGCTCGAACAGGATAAGATCCGACGGTGAGGACTTAATTGCTTCACCGCCACGTGATCGTAGGACTGGCATAGGGATCTAATTGCCCTTGTGTCACGTGTCCTGGATGAAGGGTAACGGTAGGTGGTGACAGCCCTGCCGTGCCTAGTCCTCTTGTTCTATAGTAGATAGCCTTGATTGCCTGGTAGAAGGAATGCCCGTAGGTGGTGACAGCCCTGCTGGTTATCCCCTTGTTCCAGGATGACATAGAGCTTAGACTTGTATGTGTTGCATGAGCAGGAATATTAGAAGTACATAAGGACCCATCTCGGCTTTCTCCTTAACCCCGCTTAGCCTAGGCTTAGTTCTAGTGTTAGATTGGATTGCTCTGGTGGTGTTGTCACTACTACCCACTATCATTATTATCCTTACCCCTATTTAGGCTTTGGTACCTTATTAGTCATATGATTATGAACATTGCTATCTCGTAAACCACCGCCTTCCCTGTGGAAAATACGATACCCTTGAATACTCACGGGTGAAATGCTACAACGGTATTCTCCGTGCGCTTGCGGATTTATCGTGACCGTAAGAAATACCAACAACCAGCAGCTCTAGGCATTAACTTAGACTTTCTCGACTCAGGAAACCTATCATTTCTCAAGTGCAACCATACTAAATCACCCGGTTCTAATTTAACTTCCCTTTTACCTTTACTACCAGCAATCCTATACTTTTCAGTCATCTTTTCAATGTTGTGCTTAGTTGTTTCATGCATTTTTAAAATAAACTCAGCACGTTCCTTAGCATCAAAGTGAACTCTCTCACTAGTAGGCAAAGGCAAAATATCAATAGGAGCACGGGGATTAAAACCATACACTACCTCAAAAGGACTTACTTTGGTAGTCGAATGTGTTGCACGATTGTATGCAAACTCCACATGAGGCAAACATTCCTCCCACATCTTCAGATTTGTCTTTAAAATAGCTCTCAACATGGTGCCCAATGTGCGGTTCACTACCTCGGTTTGGCCATCAGTTTGTGGGTGACATGTTGTAGAGAACAACAACTTCGTTCCCAACTTATTCCATAGAGTGCGCAAAAAATGACTCAAGAATTTGGCGTCACGATCTGAAACAATAGTAGAAGGCATACCATGCAAACGAACAATCTCTTTGAAAAATAGATCAGCAATATGAATAGCAGAATCACTCTTATGACAAGGTATAAAGTGAGCCATCTTAGAAAATCTATCCACGACAACAAAAATACTATCCCTCCCCCTCTTAGTCCTAGGCAGTCCTAAAACAAAATCCATAGAAATATCCGCCCAAGGTATTGAAGGAACAGGAAGAGGCATATACAAACCATGTGGAATCAAGCGAGACTTCGCTTTTTGACAAGTGGTGCAGCGAGCCACAAAACGCTCAACATCTCTTCTCAACTGTGGCCAAAAGAAGTGTGTGGCCAACACATCCGCCGTCTTCTTTGCACCAAAATGTCCCATCAATCCGCCTCCATGCGCTTCCTGTAACAACAAAAGACGAACGGCACCAATTGGAATGCAAAGAGGTTAGCTCTAAACAAATATCCATCATTTATCACAAACTTGTTCCATGTACGACCCTCTCTACAATGCAGCAAAACATCTTTAAAATCAGCATCAAGAGCATATTGTTCTTTAATTGATTCAAGCCCAAAAATGCGACAGTCAAGGTGTGACAACATAGTGTATCATCTAGACAAAGCATCGACAATCACATTATCCTTCCCTTTTTTATGTTTGATAATATAAGGAAACGACTCAATAGACTGAACCCACTTAGCATATCTACGGTTCAAATTACTTTGAGAACAAATATACTTAAGCGATTCATGATCAGAATGAATAACGAATTCCTTAGGCCATAAATAATGACGCCATGTTTGCAAAGAATGTACAAGAGCATATAATTCTTTATCATACGTAGAATAATTCAGAACAGGGCCAGTTATCTTTTCACTAAAATAAGCAATAGGTTTGTCATTTTGCATCAAAACACCACCAATGCCAATACCACTAGCATCACACTCAAGTTCAAAAGTCTTACCGAAATCTGGTAGTTGCAGTAGCGGTGCATGTGTAAGCTTGTCCTTCAAAGAGCTAAAGGACTCGTCTTGTGCTTTGCTCCATTGAAACACAACACCCTTCTTTGTCAACTCATGCAACGGTGCAGCGAGAGTGCTGAAATCTTTGACAAAACGGCGATAGAAACCTGCAAGACCAAGAAAACTTCGAACCTGTGTGATGGTTTGGGGCTGCGGCCAGCTAGCAATAGCGTCAATTTTCTTGTCATCCACCTCGATACCGTGTGGAGTAACAACATAGCCAAGAAAAGAAACTCGATCGGTGCAAAAGGTGCACTTCTCAAGGTTAGTAAATAAATGTGCATTTCTTAAAGCAGTAAAAACAGCACGTAAATGATCCATATGTTCATCTAAAGACTTGCTGTAAATCAAGATATCATCAAAGTAAACCACCACAAAGCGCCCAATAAAAGCCCTCAAAACCTCATTCATTAAGCGCATGATAGTACTAGGTGCATTAGTTAACCCAAAAGGCATTACTAACCACTCATACAATCCGAATTTAGTTTTAAAAGCTGTTTTCCATTCATCTCCAAGTTTCATTCTAATTTGGTGATAACCACTACGCAAGTCAATTTTAGGGAAAATTAGAGAACCGCATAACTCATCAAGCATGTCGTCTAGCCTAGGAATAGGATGACGATACCGTATAGTAATATTGTTAATGGCTCTACAATCAACACACATGCGCCAACTACCATCTTTCTTAAGAACCAAAAGTACAGGAACAGCACAAGGACTAAGGCTTTCTCGTACATACCCGCGGTCCAAAAGGTCTTGGACTTGTCGCTGAATTTCCTTTGTCTCCTCGGGGTTGGTCCTATAAGTAGCACGGTTTGGCAAGGTAGCTCCCGGAATCAAATCAATTTGATGTTCTATTCCTCTCAAAGGTGGTAATCCAGGAGGAATCTCAGCTGGAAAAATATCCTCAAACTCCTGCAAAAGGTCAGTGATAGCAGAAGGCAAAGAGCTAGCAATATCATCAAAGGAATACAAGGCTTGTTTGCATATCAAAGTATAAAAAATATCATCATTAGAAATTTCAGCAAGGTCTGATTTTGTAGCAAGCATAACACGACCTTTCACATTAATTCCATCTCCCTTAGAAATAGGTGCAGACTTATCCTTTATAGGTGGGAAAACAGAATTAGCAACTTGCTGATTTTCAGATTTAGAATTATTCAAACAAGCAGCTCGTTCTCTATCAGCTTCTACAATTTCAGTAGGGGTCAAAGGTACTAAAGTAATTTTCTGTCCTTTATGCATAAAAGTGTATTTATTAGTTCTACCATGGTGTGTAGCATCATTATCATGTTCCCAAGGATGACCCAATAAAAGTGAACAAGCTTGCATAGGAACCACATCACAATCAGCATAATCCGAATAAACACCAATAGAAAAAAGGAACTCTGCAAGTTTGTGTTACCTTAGCTTTTCCCGAGTCATTTAACCATTGAATGTGGTATGGATGAGGATGTGGTCGTTTGGCCAAACCAAGCTTCTCAACCAGATCTGAACTCACCAAGTTGTTGCAGCTTCCTCCATCAATGATCAGACGTGCTCGTCGATTCTTGATGACGAAGAAAATCTGGAACAAGTTGTGGCGTTGTATCTTTTTAGAAGTCTGAATTTGCGTGTTAAGTACACGCTGTACAATGATGTTCATGAAACCCAAAGTGTCTTCTCCACCAAGTACATGGCCCTCGTTAGTGTCGTCGGCGACGTCGTCTTCATCATCATCTTCTATGTCGGAGGTGCTGATGTATCCTCCATCCTCGGTGGCCACGTAAGTCCGCTGACTTGGGCAATCCTTCTGCACATGGCCGAGTCCATGGCAGTGGTGGCACTGAATGTTGGAAGTGCGTCCCGTCGAGGCGACCGATGAAGCACTTTGAGCAGGACCCTGCACAGAATTTGTACCTGAATTTGCAGGGCGTGTAGGAGGTGCGTGTGGGGATGCTGTAACACCACTCGCGGACGCGGGAGGCCGTTTGCATGCTGGTGGAGATGGCCGGGAAGAAAACCCCGAAGACTGCGTCGACCGTGGGGTGTAAGATGGCCTGCTTGTACTGCTGCTCCTATGTTGCTTCTCCCGTCCCTGCAATTCTTTCACTTGTTGTCGATGTTGGCCACCCATACCTTGGGTGTTCTGTTGTAGACACCGGTGAAGCCTTTGTGCTCGTATAGCTGCATCATCGGCGTTGAAAGTGGCATCATTCACCGTGTCATCTTTTCTGTTTCCTCCAGCATTGCTACCGGCCTCATCTTCATGGATCTTCACACGGTTCTCCACCTCGGTCAGCTTGCCGATCAACGTTGTCGCCACTTCTGCTAGAGTATTAACCGTGTCCGTTATCTTGGACAAACGCTTATCGATCCTCTCAATCTGGTTGCCGAGATTGAGTTTGTTGATGCCGTCGATAACGGCCTTGTTAACAGCTTCTGTCATCTCCTCACGTGCCCTATCAAGAACAGACTGAAGCTGCCCTTGACTAACACTCTCGTGGAAATCTTTAGGGGTACCAGCATCTGCATCATCTCCTGCCATAGCAAATACCAAAACAGGAACAAACAGTGAAGGTTATCTCACAAAAACAAATGGAACGTCTCACCAAGTTCTTGCAAGGGTCTTACCAAGCAAGGCAAAGGATACCTAGAAGGCGTGTACCACGATTGCAAGGGTCAAAAACCTGTGCTGTCCAGAAGTAGTATGTGGAGCTAGGAGGGCCAAATATGTGAGTGGAACACAATTCAAAAACAGATAGTAATGCTGAATAAATGTCCAAAGCTACTTGTCCTTAGTTGCTGGTCTACACGTGTCCTAGAACAGTAGTGCAGGCAAAGGAAGGATGACAGGCACAAAGGAAACAAAGAAAAGGTAACTAGCAAGGAAGAAACAACAACTAGTCACAAAAAAACAGGCCATAACACTGTTTTGTCTTTTAGCACTAGTAGAAATCACAAATTTTTCTTTTTTGATATTTTTCTTCAACTCGGAGGCAACAAAATAGGAACCACGCAAAGTTTCAGGTCAAACGAGAGAAGGAATGTGACCTACAGATTTTCTATAAGATGCAGCGACGACGGGTTCCAAACTTTTTCCCTCGGATCAGTGGGCTTAACTATTTTTTTTTATTTTTTGAGATTTTTCCTGTCCGGCGAAGCTGGGACGACCAGATGCGAAATTTTTTTCTACCCAATTTCAAAATTTTTTTTGCCTAATTTCGAGTCCGTATGCGGAAGTTATGGCTGTTTGAAGGAAGGGACTCCGAATTAGGGTTTCGGTGGACGGAATTGCAATCGGGTAGGATTTTTTTTGTTTTTTTTTGACGATTAATGTATGAAACGGAAACAGGAGTAGGTCTTGTTCGTGGGGTGTTGAGTTCTAGATGAAACGGGTGGGAGTGTAGGGTGGGACTATGGTGGATGCAGCGGAGGTGACAAAAACTCCCGAGGCAAAGCAAAACTTGAGGTAATTCGGCTAGGGTTTCAAGGGGGCACAAACCGACGACAAGAACACGAACTAAACCAGCAACAAAACAATCACTAGAACACAAACTCAACACTACGGACTCTGAAATTGAAACATGCAAAGGCTAAACAAGGCTTGGACAGGATGAACCCTAAAACTAATTTTTTTTTGGCTTTTTCGTGGATGATAGGATAATAAAGAAACAAACTAAACTAAAGGTAGGGCGAACCTGACGGTGCACCTGAAGCTCTGATTACCACTTGATGTGGACTAGGGTCCCGATCTTCCGAAAGGTTCAGATAACTTTTGATTTGGCGAAGATGTGACACACGTCGATCCGGCTCCTGAACAACACGTTCGAACCCCGCAATCGCAGCACCACGTTCTCTATGGTTATCAACAGGTGTTGCACGGTTGACCTCGCCCGGAAGGCTAATCCCTGCATGCGAATCAAGAACACAAGCAAGAACAATAAAAAACGCAACCAAATTTGCAGATGTATGATTAATCTCACAAGTTGGGGTCTCACAAACCGATGAACGGTAAAGCTGTCTAAGCAGAATAATCTAAGCAAAACCCAACCCTAACATGGGTGGTGGCTGCTGCTAATAAAGACTTGGGGATGTGCAAGAACCCCCTGGATGCTCCCCTAATGGGCTCACACGAGATACACGGCCCAAAGGCCAAAAACGGTGACGCAGCACCAAAAACAGATTCTGGACGTTCCAATATTTCGATGATTCCCGGCGACTCCGGCTTTATTTTGACGTGGGACTGGTTCCAATGGAAAGATTATGAAATTATCTTTCCATCCATATGTAGAACGTCCAAATTCGACTTCGTATGCGATCTGGGCGTCTATTTTAATTCAGACTTTTCCTGGACTCCGAAACAAACTCGAAGTCGACTTGGTTTGGGCCTCCACAATGCCTTGCGCATCTTGCTGGACCTCCCCGCCTCCAAGCCCTAGTCCATTCATATTATGGTCCTCTCCTTGATTCCTAATCATAATAAAATCATTAGGTAGCAAACTATTCTAAAAATTATGAAAGGAAAGACTTAGGAACGAGCTCACCTCTAAATTCAATTGTCGGGCGCGAGCTCTAGTGATTGGTCCTTGAATGTTCAGCGGAGGAGTGTCATTTGTATCCAAAGGAGTGATGTCCTCATCGGTACGCCCTTCCCCCTTCCCCCTTCCCCCTCCCCGACGGTGAGCCCTTTGTGGCGCCTCCCCGGTACGCCCGCTCTCCCCCTTCTCTTCCCTGTTTTGTGCAGCTGTGGTTAGGGTTAGGTGATTTGCTGTGACATCCCCTCCGGGATATCCAGGACTCGGTACAGGGGAACACTCGACACAGCGAGTTACAACAGTTCATCATCTCATACAAGCCAGAATATATACATCATGGTATAATACCACCAGGTTTTCGAAATACAAACATCCGACAGCGGAAGCATAATACATTATTGTAGTTTAACAACCTACGAGTCTTGCAGCAGAAACTTGTACTTTATACAACAAAATACTACTAAACGTTCATCGTGATGTACCGAGCCCGTCGTACACCACGGTCCTTCTCCTTCGCGGCATCGGGATCCGTTCCCATTGGAGGGAACCTCCCTCAGGACTATGCTCCTTTTCCGGGAAGCTACCGTACGAGTCGTGGAAGTACGACTCGGGTCCTGAAAACATAACGAGCAAACCCCGAGTATTTTAATACTCAGCAAGACTGACCCATCAACGAGCAAACTAAGGCCGACGCCTAGTATGCAAAGGCTTTACTGGCTGTGGGGTTGACTCTCTTGCGAAAATAGCACTAATAATAGATCCTTACTTTCAATGTTTTAGCTCAACATTAGGTTCATTAACATCTATGTTTGCAGTCTATAACTATTGCAATCATGTTTGCATGAAAAGATCGAGAATAGATCGTTAATTCTTCCATCTCTCATCCTCATCTTCCAGTTGATTAACTACGATGTGACGAGCTAAACAAGCGGTACTCATTACTGCGAGGGACAGCGATTCGAATCGATTTATACCAGCAGGCAAAACCCGACTACACGACATATACGCACCACAACTGGTCGTATACGACAACTTTTCCCGCTAGCACCTAACGGAAGACTAGCCATTTCCAAACTCACCCCGGAATATGGCGACCCCACGACTTCATCCGTGGGCGACCCATTTCCCTCCCGTGAGACTAACATCTCACTAACAGTCGGTAAAAGAGAGTTGGCTACGCTACATCTCCGGGGTGATAGGGTACATCAGCTTGCTGGGCCCATTATACCAGCATGTAGTACGGTACGTTCAAACTTGTTCAACTAAGCCGACAACGGTACGGTCCTTGACATCGACGGGGCTACCACCTTGCAAGACCTCAACTCTGTCTTGCCCTTTCTCCTACGAGGCCCGTCCGGTCTCAATTTCATTTTCAAACTTCTCCTTCAATTTCAACTTTCTCTTATCAATCCACTTAGCATATCCGAACCAATCATTGTCCTATATCTCGCGAGTAGTGTTGCCACCACTCGACTTCTAGCGATTCCTTATGACATAAGCTTAGCGAGTGTCGAGCTCTTCATACCAGACATAAGGGTAACAACTCATAGGAATCCTACTCATGCATCTAGGGTGTCAAGCAACTCGTATAACTTAGTGCACAACCATGACTCATTAACCGTGATAAAAGAAAAGACTTTAAAAGCATAGGTGGTATGCACCGGGGCTTGCCTTGATTCGGGTCGGGGTTAGCTTCCTCGGTGTGCTTGGTCGACTTCGAGATTCCCGTCTCTTGCCTCGGCCTCGGACGAGAACCTCGATTACGCCATGATCTAGGTCGACCAACAATACGTTGCGAATCAACGATCATGCATGCATGAATGTATATGACATGATGTGCAAGGATTGTATTAATCATGTTCATTAATTAACAATTAATCATGTTCATTAATTACCAAATAATCATGTTCATTAATTAACAATTAATCATGTTCATTAAATAACAATTAATAATTAATCATGTTCATTAATTAACAATTAATCATGTTCATTGCTTAACAATTAATTATGTTCATTAATTAATACTTAATCATTAATCAATGATATGCAATAACACATAGAGTACTAAATTGGGATCACATGAAATGACGGTGTTTATGTTGAATTTTGGAAAACAAACTTAACAAAAACTTTCGTCTACAGTATCTCTAATATTTAAAGAAATTCATTTCTTAAATTAAGTATTTAATTAGCATAAAATAATAGCTTATCTTAATTAAAGGAAAGTAATTAATTAAACTATGAAATTATAATTTCTCAAAATAGACATTTGAATACATAATCAAATAGGTAATAATTTTATGAGTCTAATGAACTTGGTTTGGCATTTTTTCGATTTTTGTGGAATTTTCTATGAATTTTAGAATTTTAATAAAGGTTACGTGCCACACCAGGGGGCACAGAGTTGGCCACACCAAATCCCGCATGGCCACACGGGATCCGAGGCCGTGTGGCCTGCGGTGTGGTGCCGGCCATGGCGGGTGGCGGTCGGAGCGGGGCGACGGTTGGCCGGAGGAGCGCGGAAGGAAGGGAGGCGGGCTGGTGGAGTGGCTGCGGCGACTCGGCGCGACACGGGGAACCGCAGAGTGGAGACCATGGTGGCGAGGCGGTCGGGAAGGACGCCGGCGGCGAGGGGCGGGCGAGGAGGGACCTTCGGCGGCGGCTAGAGCTCACCACGCTTGACCAAATTCCGAACGGTTTGCTGCGGAAGCTTCACGGGACCATGAGCAAGAGCGGCACGCGGTTGGTTGATCTTGGGGATGGCCGGAAGGTGGAGCTCAACGGTGAGCTGCGGACGGTGGTGGACGGAGTTGGAGAAGACGATCAAATTGCTAGCGATCGGTGCACACAACTCCTCCTAGAGCTATCCAAGTGCTAGAGGAACAAGTTGCGCACGCTCGGGAAGAGAGAAAAGACGAAATGGCTCACCTGGTATGGAGAATTTGGGGTCACGGCGGCGGTCGACCATGGCGACGGCCCAAAGAAGAACGGCTTCGATCTTGGGCTCTAGTGCGGGAAGCTCGATTGGACGCCATGGCGAGCTTCGGGAGAGGAACACGCATCGTTTGGGGGTGGTGGCTCATGCGGGGACGGCCGTAGACGGCCGGATGGCGGAGGACGAGGAGGGCCGGACGGGCGGCGGTGTTCGAGTGCGCCGGGAGAGCGGAAGAAAGAGCAAAGGGTTGGGCTTGGGTTATTAAACTAGATGGGGAGGAGGCGTAGTGGCCTCGAGCCCGGCTGCGTGGCACGGGAGGACGGGGCGCGCGGCCGGAGCCTCGCCAGCGGGGTTCGGTGGCGAGGCGGTGTTGGGAGGAAGAGTCGGTTCCGAGGGATAGAGAAAGAAAAGAGTTTGCCCACTGGCCCTATTATGATATTTTTGCAAAAAGACCCCTCCTCTTTTGGTTATTCGAAAAACGTATTTCTAGCTCTCGAAAAATTCTGCGAAAATTCCGGGATAGAAATGAAAACATTTTAAATCTTTTTCCTTATTGGTCGAAGTTCGAATTCTAAATAGATTTAGGATTACAAATTCAAGTTTAAATTAGAAAGAGAGACTTTCATTATTTCTTGTAGACATTTTTACAAAGAAGAATAATTTCGAGAGCAACTTCATAAATCTTTTGTTTTTATGTTTAACCAACAGAAAATGTTTAACTCCTGTAACAACTCTCAGAAATAAAATGCATTTCATGGCATTCAAGCAGCATGTCATCACATTTCATTTATGAAATTATTAAACATGGTGAGAAGAAATGCACATAAAATATCAAAATTTACCAAAGATTAAAGGAAAGGCTTAAAAGGAATTTAAATAAGAATAAATGATGAGTTTAACAATTTCTATTGCTTAAACATCATAAATAAAGATTTATAAAAGTCCCCTGAAATTATTTTGCTGGGTAAAAATAATTACAAGAATTAAACAAAGCTTCTTTTATTAATTTGTCTATGAAATTTTAATTCGAAAATAATTTGGATTTTCAGCCTGGACTTAATAGGAAAGATGCCTAAAATACTTTCATTTACGTCCCTGAATTTTCGTGAATTTTTTCAAGTGCTAGAAATGCAATTTTCAATTAAACCAAAGTAGGGGGTGTTTTTGTAAAATTTCCGTACACGGCCCAGTTGCCATTCTCTCTTCTTCCTCCCACTCTCTCACGGAACCGCCTCACCCCCGCTCGCCGGGCCACCGCGGCAGCTCCTGGCCGCGTGCCTCCCTCCCGCCGGCGCCACGCAGCTGCCACCTTACCGCCTCAACTCTCTACCCCGGGGGATAAAGCCCGGGCCAATGGTCATCTTCTCCCTCTCCCGCTCCTCACCACAGGACACCGCCACCACCGCCTCTCTTGCCTCTCCGCCGCCTGGCCACCCCCGGCTGTCCCCAGACGAGCCACCACCACCCGAGCTTCGCCGGCAACCTCTACAACTACGTGCGTCGCCGGCTCGCAACCGGACAACTTGAAGCCGGGAATTGAAGCCGTTCTTCTTGGGACGTCGCCACGGTCGACCGCCGCCGCGACCCCGAATTTTCTCCCTCCGGTGAGCCACTGCACCCCGTTCTTGTTTACTTGTGTGTGCACAAAGTTTCCGGCGACCCCAACCCCAGCACTTGGTTCCCCATGTCACGAGGGTCGTGTGTGAGCTTTGCCGTTGAGCTTGGTCGCCGTCCAGACCAACCACGGCACGACCACCGCCACTTCGAGCCGCCGCGGCCATGGCCGTTGTGCCCTGGCATCCGGGCCCCGCGCGGGCTGGTGGGCTTGAGTGGTCGCTGGGCCGCCACGTCACCCGTTGGGCTTGGCCATTTCGGCCCAATAGCTCTTTGGTTTTTTCTTTTTGAATTTATTCATTTCCGGGATTTGGGAAAACTTCAAATGTTCATAGAAAATTCCACAAAATTCGGAAAAATGCCAAACAAAGTTCATTAGGTTCATAAAATTATTTCCTATTTATTTATGTATTCTAATGCCTATTGTGAGAAATTACAATTTTGTAGTTTAAATAATTATCTTTCCTTGTTTAAGATAATGTATTATTTTATGCTGATTAAATACTTAATTTGAGAAATGAATTTCTTTAAATATTAGACATACTGCAGACGAAAATTTTTATTAAGTTTGTTTTCCAAATTTCAACCTAAACACCGTCATTTTATGTGATCCTAATTCTATCGCTTTATGTATTAGTGCATATCCCTAATTAATTACTACGTAATGAACAGGATTATTTCTTAAGTGTTAATTAAGGAACATGATTAATTAGTAACTAACGACCATGATTAAGCCTTAAGTAATGAGCATAATCAATTGATAATTATTGATGGATGAACCTACTTAATCATATATTGCTAATTAACAAATATGATGAATTATTAATTGTTAATTATCGAACATAATTAATCATTAATTATCGGTGATGCACTTAATTAATAAAACTTTGCACGAACATATCATCCTCATTCATCCATGCATGATTGTGATACGCGACGCATTGTTGGTCGACCTAGGTTACGAGGTGATCGAGGTTCCACCCGAGGTCGAAGTAGGCGAAGGGAATCTCGAAGTCGACCCACACGCCGAGGAGGCTAACCCCGACTCACATCCGAGGCAAGCCCCGGTGCATCCTACCTATGTTGTTAAATGTTTTCTTTTATCACATAATTAAGTTATGTTTGTGGGTTTCCATTTATTTATATTAGATCGGTACAGGTAGCTCAATAGAAGCTAGGCTTAATTCATAGTCGCAACGGTAGATGGTTAGGAATCTAAAAGCATGGAGGCTTTAAGGGTTGCTATGTTGGCACCGAGATGAGGAGAGTGTTAATGAAGTTGAGACTGGACGGGCCCGTAGGAGAAAGGGCAAGACGGAATTGAGGTCTTGCAAGGTGGTAGCCCCGTCCGTGTCGGACAAGGACCGTACCGTTGTCGGCTTAGTTGAACAAGTTTGTACCGCACTACATGCTGGTATCATGGGCCCAACATGCTGATGTACCCTACCGCCCCGAGAGATGTAGCATAGCCAACTCTCTTTCGCCGAGCTGTTAGTGAGAGGTTAGTCTCACGGGAGGGACATGGGTCGGCCACGAAGGAAGTCGTGGAGTCGCCATACTCCCGGGGAGTTTGGAAATGGCTAATCTTCCGTCGGGTGCTAGCGGGAAAAGTTGTCGTATATGACCGAGTGTGGTGCATATACGTCATGTAGTCGGGTTTTGCCGGCTGGCATAAATCGATTCGAATCGCTGTCCCTCGCCGTAATGAGTACCGCTTGTTTAGCTCGTCACATCGTAGTAATCAACAGGAATTCGAGGATGAGAGATGAAAGAAATTTGGACCTATTCTTATCTTGTCTTGCAAACTTGATTGCAATAGTGATAGTCTGCAAATACCAAGGTTAACGAACTTAATGTGAGCTAAAATATTGAAAGGAAGGATCCACCCTTTAATGCTGTTTTCGCAAAGGAGTAAGGCCTTTGCAGAAAGCCTTTGCGGACTAGGCGTCGGCCTTAGCGTGCCACTTTGACGGATCGGTCTTGTTGAGTATTAGAATACTCGGGGTTTGTTCGTTATCTTTCAGGGAATGAGTCGTACTATCACGACTTATATGGTAGCTTCCCGAAAGAGGAGCGAGTGTCCCGGGGAGGTTCCCTCCAATGGGAGCGTATCCCCACGCCGTGAAGAGGAAGGACCGTGGTGTACGACGGGCTCGGTACATCACGTTTAACGTTAATAGTCTTTTGTTGTATAAAGTACAAGTTTCCGTTACAATACTCGTAGGATGTTAACTTCAATAATGTTTATATTTTCCGCTGCACGAATGTTTGTATTTCGAAAACCTGGTTGTATTATACCATGATGTATATATTCTGGCTTGTATGAGATGATACACTCGTTCTAATTCGCTTCGTCGAGTGTCCCTCTGTTCCGATCCCTGGGTGTCCCGGAGGGGATGTCACAGCTGGTATCGGAGCGGTTCGGAGGCAACGAGTACATCATTACAAGCTTGTTTTCAAAATTTAACACGTTAGTGCGTTTAGAACACGAGAGAGTATGGAGCCCTATAAGGATGTAGAATAGTTAGATTTTCACTAACCGTTCGATGTCGGGTTTTGGGAAATGCTAACTATTCGGTGTAGTCTTATATACTATAGTACGTATAGTTAGTCCGCCGAGCATGCATCATGTCATATTGTGTGCTAAATGAAATACTGGGGTATACTTAGCTCGATTCGTAGTGTCTGTATAGGTCGTACTTGTCGTTTTTTTGTTCTTACGTGGGAAGAAGTGTTTAACCAGTTTAAACATGTTCCCTGCAGATGCCGATGACTCGCGGTAGGAAGCATGTTTAGGAGGAGGAGGACGCACGGGCTGCACGCGTCGCGGAGCTGGAGCAACGGATCCACCACTTGGAGTTGCGGACGCAGAGCCGGGACCGACAGCTAGGCGCTTGGAAGAACCGCTGTCGAGTGGACTGCCAGGAGATCCGGAGGTCCCACGCTAGGATTGCCGAGCTGGAGGAGCAGCTGGTGGAGGTTACCCGGGACAGCGACGGCTTTCACGGGATGTCTATAGCGTTGGACGAGCAGCTGGCCACGGTCACCGCAGAGCGAGACGCCGCTCGCGAGGCGGACGAGGCGCACGTGATACGGTTAGCGGGGATGACCGCGCAGCGTAACCACGTTGTGGAGACGCTGATTGAGGTGCGAGAACCGGATGGGTCAGCTTGAGGGGATGTTTGACGGACTGGCCGACGCGCACCGATTAGAGCAAGATCTACTTCGGGCATACAATGCACTGCTGAATGAAGCAATTGGATAGCAACCTCCTGACGAAGAACCGAAGTGCGGGAGAATCCCGTAGCGGCTGAATCGAAGAAGAAGAGGATCCCGAAGAGACAATGGACGTGGATTCAGTCATAGACTTCACGGAGATTCCACACTGGAAGATGCGGAATCCGAGGCCGGAAGTTCCGTGAGCCGGAAGTGACGTCCAAGATGCGCGAAGAAGAATACGATAGTAACTAGTACCGAGTGAGGAAAACTAGTATGTAATATAGATGTTAGCTAAATAACGAGCGTGATGTAACCACGCATGAGTGTACAATAGGAATCGTTGTAACGTGAATGTATGAGTATGTGCTTATGGATTTGGTGGTGCTTTAATAAAGATGGTTGTTGCATAAGAGCTATTTTGGAAATGTCTCATCTATGAATTCCTGTTCCTTCCATAATTATGTTGGAATTGAGAGACCTAACGTAAATTTTCTTGGACAGAATGGTTGGAACAAGGAGACGCGATGAGCCGGAAGGTTCTCAACACGGGGCGGGAACACCACCACCACCCCGACATTGGCACGAGCAATTGTAGCTGTGTTGGATTCTCGCGCGGAGCAGCGAGAATTGTTGGAGCAGTTGGTCCGCAATACTGCTCCACGAGAACGTCCTCAAGGCCGGAATGGACCGAGAAGAGAGGGTGACCTTTTCGGACTTCTTATCGGTTTGCCCCCGGTTTTCTCGGATGCGGGAGAGCCACTAGAAGCTGATCATTGGCTCCGCACCATTGAGTCGAAGCTGGAGCTGTTTCCATGCGCCGATCATCGGAAGACACTCTTCGCTTCCCGGCAACTGCAAGGGTTTGCTTGGAGCATGGTGGGCCAACTACAAGGCGATGTTTCCTCTAGGACATCAAGTTTCGTGGGCAGAGTTTACTAAAGCCTTCAGGGAGCACCATATTCCGGAAGGATTAATGAACCGGAAGAGGAAGTAGTTTCTATCCTTGAAGCAAGGCGACATAAGCGTGCATAACTACTCTAAGGTATTCAACCGTCTTGCTCAATATGCTCCGGAACATGTGGACACGGATGCCAAGAAGAAGAACCTGTTCAAGGAAGGGCTGAGTACCAAGCCGTAGTCATGCACGGTATCGAACAAGACCGATAGCTTCAATGACTTCGTCGGTGATGCTATCTCATTGGAAGATTCTATCCACCTTCATCAAGCGGAGAAGAACAGGAAGAGACCGGCCGCTGGACAAGGAAGTGACGGACCATCAAAGTATAGGCTGGTCTACACCGCACCATCGAGTCGGCGCTACCAGCACACGCCTTCTCGTCCAAATTACTATCGGCAGCCTCAACCACCACAGCAATCTCAGCAGCAGCGGTCAAATCAATATCATCCGCCTTATCTACACCAGAATGCTCGGAACCCCGGACCGGCGAATCAAGCACCGCAGCAAAATGGACCGCCATGTTTCAACTGTGGCCGTCCGGGACATTATTACCGCAGCTGTCCATATCCACAGAAGGCACCATATGCACCACGACCTCAAGGACAACCACAAAATCAACCAAGGGCACCAGCCGAGAATACACCAGTGAAGAGCGGCCGTGCAAATTTCACCACGGCTGAGGAACTACCCGAAGGAGGATAAATCTTAGCGGGTATATTTTCTATCGCTGGTTATCCTGTTATGGTTTTATTTGATTCGGGAGCCACACATAATTTCATCAGCAAGTCATATGTTGCTAAGCATCACATCATGCCATCCAAGTTGCTATGTGCTCATATCATTTCAACACCTGGGGGTGGAATTCTTACAAATGAAGAAGCTGCCAATATGCCATTAAAGATTGGGCAGCAAAGTTTATTCCACTTCATTAATCATACTTGGACGGGCAAGGGTTAGATGCAATTATTGGTATGCAATGGATCGATTTCCATAAGGCAGTATTGGATATAGCATCTCGAGCCGTATATCTAAACTCTCCTGTTCATGGTCGAGATTGCTTACTCTTAACTCTTCCTCAAACTATGATGCCAATGGTTAATAAGGTTATAGGTAAGAGTCTAGAGGATATACCCATAGTCCGTGAGTACCCGGATGTCTTTCCGGACGACTTGCCGGGACTACCGCCGGATAGAGCGGTAGAGTTTAAGATAGAGTTACAGCCCGGAATAGCACCAATATCAAGGAGGCCGTATAGGATGCCGCCAAATGAACTAGCGAGTTGAAGGTGCAATTAAAGGAATTATTGGACAAGGGATATATTCGTCCAAGTTCGTCACCATGGGGATGACTAGCCTTGTTCGTGAAGAAGAAGGACAAGACATTGAGGCTATGTGTAGACTATAGGCCTTCGAATTCGGTTACCATCAAGAACAAGTACCCCCTTCCAAGAATTGATATCTTGTTTGACCAATTGATGGGAGCCAAAGTCTTCTCTAAGATAGATCTTCGCTCGGGATATCACCAGATTAAGATAAGAGTTGAAGATATATCGAAGACCGCATTCTCCACCGAGATATGGACTTTACGAATACCTGGTGATGTCTTTTGGATTGACAAATGCACCAACACACTTCATGTATCTCATGAATTCGGTGTTTATGCCGGAGTTGGACAAGTTTGTCGTGGTATTCATTGACGACATCTTGATCTACTCCAAGTCGGAGGAGGAGCATGCCAATCACTTACGAGTTGTGTTGCAACGGCTAAGGGATCATCGGCTATATGCTAAGTTTAGCAAATGTGAGTTTTGGTTAAAGGAAGTGCCATTCCTAGGTCATGTGATATCAGCCGAAGGAGTGGCGATTGATCCAGACAAAGTTCAAGAAGTACTAGATTGGGAGCCACCGAAGTCGGTTTCACAAATCGGAAGTTTCTTAGGACTGGTCGGGTATTATAGAAGATTTATCCCAAACTTCTCGAAGATAGCCAAGCCGATGACCAAATTACTAGAAAAAGATAAGAAGTATGAATGGAGTAAGGAATGTGAAGAAGCTTTTCAAACATTAAAGAAGTTGCTGACAACAGCCCCAGTGCTTGCTCGACCGGATCCGACGAAGCCTTTTGATGTGTATTGTGACGCATCGGGAACGGGACTTGGATGTGTGCTAATGCGGGAAGGTCGAGTGATCGCCTATGCATCTCGACAACTTAGACGTCATGAGGAACACTATCCTACGCATGATCCGGAACTAGCAGCGGTGGTTCTTGCACTGAAAGACTGGAGGCATTATCTCTTGGGAAATTTAGTGCATCTATACACCGACCACAAGAGTCTCAAGTACATCTTTACCCGAGCAGATCCGAACATGCGTCAACGAAGATGGCTAGAGTTAATGAAAGATTATGAGCTGGAGATTCACTATCACCCGAGGCAAGGCAAACGTGGTAGCCGATGCTCTAAGTCGCAAGGTTCATTGCAATAACCTCACGGCTCGACTCATGATTCAAGTACCCCCACACAAATTTGATGAGCCGAATCTTCGGATCATTCCATATGGAGCTTTGACTAATTTAGCTCTTGTCCCTACCATACCCGAAGAAGTGGTAGCGGCTCAATGGAAAAGTGTTTGAAAGTGCATCTAGGCCCCTAATTATGGTTTTGAGTGATTGACGTCAATACAATTAAAAAGGACTAATATTCTAAATGAGCTTGTGCGCGAGTGCATATCTAAAATTCAATTGAGAGCAAAGAAACACAAAAAGGAAGTGGTCATACTCGCTCATACGTGCAAGATTTGAAAAATGGATCACTCATGCTCAAGATCAAGCTATGAAGCCTTTTATTTATGTATTGAGTATAGGAAACACCGTACTATCAAGAGGGACACACAAGTGTGAGGTGTGAAAAATGAAAGTGCTCAAAACTCCTCTCAAAACACAAAACACACATAGAGTCGGACATATCCGACTCACTCGGATTTTGGACTCGGACTCCAGAGAGCTAGCCAAAGAAAATTACACATAGACTCGGACTTGTCCGACTCGGTCGGACTCTAGAACCGTGGCACGCGATTGAAACCCTAGGAGTCGGACAATCCGACTCCGTCGGACATATCCGACTCTCCAATATACTCGGACATATCCGAGTTTTGTCGGATTTACGACTCGGACTCCGGAACGAAAACCATTCTCTCGAAACCCTAGCGAGTCGGATTTATCCGACTCACTCGGATGTATCCGAGTCGGATCCGAGCCAACGGTTCTTTTGGATGCCCCGGCTATAAAAGTGGACCTCGTCCACTTTTGGCCGGTTGGCATCTCCCACTCTCTCAAAAACTCTCCCAAACTCACTCAAGCTCTCCTCCTCTTCAAGTTTGATTCCCCACTCCAATCCTTGGTGGATTTGTGAGAAGATTGAGGAGAAAATCGTTGAGCTTCATCACCATCTCAAGAGCACTTGATTCTTTGCATCGCCGGTACTTGTTGTGTTTGTTACTCTTGGGGATTCATCCCCTAGACGGTTAGGCGTTACCCGGCGAGCTCCCAAGCTTGTGGTTGAGACTCGGGTCGTTTGTATTGCCCCTCCCTTCGTGGAGCTTTGATTTAGTGGATTTAAACCGGCCTTTGTGGCGGTTTGACGAGGTTTAGGGTTGAGAGCAACCCGGTCCTTGGTGGACTCCTCAACGGAGACGTAGGCTTCTTGGTGGAGCTGAACTTCGGTGAAAAATCGTGTGTCTTTGTGTCTCCCCTTTATTTCTTGCAAATTGATGTGCTATAGCTCTAGGGTGTTCTTGCTTAAATTCCTAGATTAACTTGCATAGGTGGCTTGCTTGTTTGTCTACTTGTAGCCCTAGCTTTCTTGTGTTACTAGCTGCTTGCTTGTTGCTTAAATTCCGCGGATGTGTCCATCTTGACTCCCGTTCTCCTTTCCGCACGAGGGAGTCGGACTTGTCCTACTCTAGTCGGATATTAGTCCATAGTCGGACTTATCCTACTATAGTCGGACATTTGAGTCGGACAAATCTTTCCTACGTATTTAATTTCTTAAATTAAGTGATTTTCGGGATTATCGCCTATTCACCCCCCTCTAGGCGACTTTCAATTGGTATCGGAGCGGGTATCTTCGTTGAAGCCTCACCGCTTGAAGATTAAAGATGGCAAATGAGAAAGATGCAACGGCTAGTGGTAGTGGTGGCGGTGAAGCACCACCTAAGGTAGCCGGTGAAAGGGGTCATGAGACCGCACCGGGAGATGGCGAGAGATGGAAATGGAAAAGGGGTTGTCCAGGGTGGAGATGTACCTAGTGCTTTGCCGATAAGTTACAACAAAACGCCATACACCTATGGTGACGGAAGAGATGAACACATTGGACCCGGCTCCGGAAGACTACCGTATTTTGATGGTCAATACTTCGATCATTGGAAAACAAAGATGTTGCTACACTTGGACTCAATGCATCAAAATGTAAGAAATGTGACTCAACATGGTTTCTTGTGGGAATGTAGAAGCAAGCCAACCGCACAAGACTTGTTCAATGTAAGGTGCAATGTGGCGGCGGCTAGTGCTCTAGTATCCGCACTTAGTCCGGCCGAGTATGAGAAGGTAACCGGATTGGAGGATGCCCATCAAATTTGGTTGAAGCTTGAATTGGTTCATGAGGGCATTGATAGTGTGAAGGAGTCTAAGCTAGAAGGGCTTAGAGAAGAGTTTAACTACTTCGTCATGAGGTCGGATGAAGGGCCAAGGGAAGCCCATGATAGAATGATGAGGATAGTCAACATGAGAAGAGCACTTGGAGAGAAGGTGTTGGACTTGGATGTGAATAGAAGGTTGCTGCAAGCATTGCAAGCATGGGATGCAAACATAGTGTCCAACATAAGGGACAAAGATGGCTTTAGATACTTTACCACCGATGAAGTGATTGGAAAGGTGCTCTCCCAAAAACAGCAAATTGATCAAGGGAATAGAATCAACGCTTTGCTTAGGGACAAGGAAAAGGCTAGTGGGAGCAAGAATGATTTGGCTCTCAACGCCGAACAAGAAAAGAAAAAGAAGGTGGTTGAGGAGAGTGATGATAATAGTGATGATGAGATGGCTCTCTTCGTAAAAGATTCAACAAGCTCATGTCAAAGAGAAGCTTCAAGAAGGATGATCAAGACAAGAGCAAGTCAAGAAAAGCCAAAAACAAGTGCTACATTTGTGGAGACAAAGGTCATTTCATGGCGGAGTGTCCGGAAAACTACAAGAACAAGCAAAACAAGAAGGGTGACAAGAAGTACAAGAAGCATAGAAAGTACCGTCGGGGTGAAGCACATATTGGGCAAGAGTGGAACTCCGATGGATCATCTTCCTCCTCCGAGTCGGAATTCGATGAAGAGAAGGGAGGGATTGCTTCACTTGCTATAGGGCTAACACCAACCAACTCCTCCTTGTTTGGAAGCTTGACCGATGATGAAGATGATGCCGGGCACAAGTGCATGATGGCCAAAGGCTCCAAGGTGAACACTAATGCTAGTTCTCAAATTCCTAACATGTTTGATTTGTTAGATATTATTGAGCAGGAAAAGGAGAACAATGAGAGGCAAGAGGAGCTTCTTGAGAAACAAGACGAAATGCTTGTTCAAGAGAAGCAAAGGGTGCTTGAACTCGAGAAGCTCCTAGAAGTTGAGAGGAAGAAGAATGAGGACTTAGTAAAGTCCCTAAAAATGGTTGAAAATGAGAGTGAGACACTTAAAGTCACAAATGTGTCACTTCAAGAGAAGTGTGATAACTTGCAAAAGGATCACAACTCTCTTAATGTGCAATTTGAGGAAATTAAGTGTAACACTACTTCCTCTCAATCTTCGTCTTGCCCCCGTCTAGCATTGAGTGTCCTAGGTGCCTCAAGGTTGATGTTGAAGCTTGTACAAGAAACATCAAGACCATTGGTGACTTGAAGAAGCAAGTGCAAGAGCTTCAAGACCAAGCACAAAAGAAGAAGAAGGTCATTGATGATGCCAAGGCCGAGTATGCAAGGGGTGCATACACCAATGTGAGACGGTCACATGTGAAGGATGGCATTGGGTACAAGCAAGGTGACAAGCATAATGCAAGAATCAACAAGAATGGCACCGAGTTCATCAAGTTCACCAAAGAGAGTGGACTCCAAAAGAAGAAAATCAAGACGGAGAAGCAAATCAAGAATACTAACAAATCTTCTCTTATTTGTGATTTACGTACTAATGTGCCTAACCCCTCTTGTCCTCTCTTTAATGATTTTGATGCGACCTATGTGCTAATGAGAAACAAGTATGGTCGTGTCTATGCGAAATATGTTGGGCCACGTAACAAGACACACAAATCTTGTGTGTGGGTGCCCAAGGCACTTGTTACTAATGTGAGAGGACCCAAACAAATTTGGGTACCTAAAAACAAAGCATAAATTGTTTTGTAGGAATACTCCTCCGGTGGCTCATCATGGGTGGTGGATAGTGGATGCACCAATCATATGACCGGAGACAAGAAAATGTTCGAGTCATTCGAGCCAAGCAAAGAAAGAAATGAATATATCACCTTTGGAGACAACGGAAAAGGCTATGTGTTGGGATATGGTAACATTCCTTTAACTTTTCCGCATTCTCTTTCGAAGGTTATGCTTGTGGATAACGTTGACTTCAATTTGTTGTCTATCTCACAACTTTGTGGAATGGGCTACAATTGCTTGTTCAACGACAAGGGTGTGATTGTCTCAAGGAGAAGTGATGGCTCGATTGCTTTTGAGGGTGTGCTCAAAGGGAAGCTTTATGTTGTGGATTTTACCGCGGATAAAGCCAAACTTGACACATGCTTAGTTGCAAAGTCCGACATGGGATGGTTGTGGCATAGACGACTAGCCCATGTCGGTATGAGAAATCTTCACAAACTCCAAAAGGGCGGTCATATCCTTGGACTAACGGATGTTTGCTTTGAGAAAAATAAAATTTGTAGTGCATGCCAAGCCGGAAAACAAGTTGGAGCACCACACCCGTCCAAGAACATAGTGACAACTACAAGACTATTGGAGATGCTACACATGGATCTTTTTGGTCCCATCGCCTACATAAGCATTGGCGGTAACAAATATGGACTTGTTATTGTTGATGATTATTCTCGCTTCACGTGGGTATTCTTTTTGTGTGATAAAGGTGAAGTGAAAGATGTACTCAAGACATTCTTGAAAAGAGCACAAAATGCATTTGAAGTGAAGATCAAGGCCATAAGAAGCGACAGCGGTACTCGAGTTCAAGAACACTCAAGTTGAAGAGTACCTTGATGAGGAGGGCATCAAGCATGAGTTTTCGGCACCCTACACACCGCAACAAAATGGGTTGGCCGAAAGAAAGAACCGCACTCTCATAGAGATGGCAAGAACCATGCTTGATGAATACAAGACCTCCGATCGCTTTTGGGCCGAAGCAATCAACACCGCATGTCATGCCTCAAATCGGTTGTATCTCCATCGACTCTTGAGGAAAACGCCATACGAGCTACTAACGGTAAAAAGCCTAACATCTCGTACTTTCGAGTTTTTGGGAGCAAGTGTTTCATGCTCAACAAGAAACCCAAGACTTCAAAGTTCTCCCCTAAAGTTGATGAAGGTTTCTTGCTTGGGTATGGTTCAAATTGTCACGCCTATCGTGTCTTTAACAAAACCACCGGTTGCGTTGAAGTTTCACGGGACGTGACGTTTGACAAATCTAACGGCTCTCAAGGGGAGCAAGTTGTTATTAACAATGCAGATGTTGAGGCTCCTAGGGAAGCAATGAAAAGGATGGCACTTGGTGATGTGAGACCGCGAGAACCGCAAGATGATCAAGATCAACCTCCTCCCTCAAGTCAAGACCAACCACGCACAAATCATGATCAAGTTGATCAAGATCAAGAAGTTGGCAATGAAGATCATGCTCAAGGACAAGATGATGAATCGACATTGCATGATCAAGAGGTTGAACAAGACGGCGGTCAAACAAGCTCACATCCACCACACCCAAGAGTGCACCAAAGCGTGCAACGTGATCACCCCGTGGAACAAATTCTTGGTGACATAGAAAAGGGGTAATCACTCGTTCTCGTGTTTGCAATTTTTGTGAACATTACTCTTTTGTCTCTTCTTTGGAGCCATTTAGAGTAGAAGAAGCACTCGAGGACTCGGATTGGGTGATGGCCATGCAAGAGGAATTGAACAACTTCACAAGAAATGAAGTTTGGACCTTAGAAGAAAGACCAAGAGGCAAGAATGTTGTGGGCACCAAGTGGGTGTTTCGCAATAAGCAAAATGAAGACGGTGTTGTGACAAGAAACAAAGCAAGATTGGTGGCAAAAGGATATTCACAAGTAGAAGGATTGGATTTTGATGAAACTATGCCCCCGTGGCTAGGCTTGAGTCAATAAGAATATTACTTGCCTTTGCCACTCACCACAACTTCAAGTTGTATCAAATGGACGTGAAGAGTGCTTTCCTCAACGGACCAATCAAGGAAGAAGTGTACGTGGAGCAACCACCGGGCTTTGAAGACCCCAAGTATCCTAACCACGTGTACAAACTCCATAAGGCGCTCTATGGGCTTAAACAAGCACCAAGAGCATGGTATGAATGCCTTAGGGATTTCCTTTTGAAAAAGGGTTTTGAAATGGGCAAGGCCGATGCAACCCTCTTCACTAAGCGTTTTGATCATGATATATTTGTGTGCCAAATCTATGTCGATGACATAATATTTGGCTCTACTAATCAAACGTTTTGTGATGATTTTAGCAAGATAATGACAAAGAGGTTCGAGATGTCTATGATGGGAGAGTTGACATTCTTTCTAGGATTTCAAGTCAAGCAACTCAAGGAGGGCACCTTCCTATGTCAAGCCAAGTACACTCAAGACATATTGAAGAAGTTTGACATGGACAAGGCAAAGCCCGCCAAGACACCCATGGCTACAAACGGCCATCTCGACCTCACCAAGAAAGACAAGCCGGTTGATCAAAAGGTTTTTCGCTCTATGATCGGCTCTTTGCTTTATCTTTGTGCATCTAGGCCCGATATCATGCTTAGTGTGTGTATGTGTGCACGTTTTCAAGCCGCTCCTATGGAGTGCCACATGGTGGCCGTTAAAAGAATCTTGAGATATTTAGTGCACACACCCAACCTAGGGCTTTGGTACCCCAAGGGTTCAAAGTTCAACCTAATAGGCTATTCCGATGCGGATTTTGCCGGGGACAAAGTGGATAGGAAGAGTACCTCCGGGACTTGCCAATTCTTGGGTAGGTCTCTAGTGTCATGGTCATCCAAGAAACAAAATTCCGTTGCCCTTTCCACAGCCGAAGCGGAGTATGTGGCAGCCGGTAGTTGTTGTGCACAACTATTATGGATGCGACAAACTCTAAGGGACTATGGTTACAAGTTGAACCGTATTCCACTCCTATGTGACAACGAGAGTGCCATAAAGCTAGCATACAACCCCGTTGAGCATTCGCGCACAAAACATATAGACATTAGACATCACTTCTTGAGAGATCATTCTATCAAAGGGGATATTGAAGTGAGTCATGTGAGAACCGATGAACAATTAGCCGATATTTTCACCAAGCCACTAGACGAAAGCCGTTTTTGTTATTTAAGGAGTGAGCTAAATATTCTTGATTCTAGTAATGTGGCTTGAAGGCTTGCACATCTGCTGTGACTTAGAGTAATTGTTTTTGAAAAATAAAATTCTTGAAAAATCTTGAATGTTTTGTTTTTCGAAATTATTTGGTTCTTGATCTTTGGATCATACGGATTTGGATGTAATCATTGTTGGAGTGATTGATTGTAGTCGGCTACATCCAATGAAGCTTTAGCACATGTCCTTAAGTTTAATTGAGATCAAGAGAGAAAAGAGTGAAGGATCTTTCTCGCTCTTGGAGCAAGGCGATTAAAAACCGCAGAGTCGGATTTATCCGACTGTCCTCGAGGAGTCGGACAATGTCCGACCGACTCCACGGGATTTTTCCCTATAAGCCCGAATCCAACTTACCCCTTCACCCTATCTCCTCATTCAAACTCCAACCTTTCTCTCTCCTCTCCAACCGGCGGCGCAAGTTCATCTCCGGCGATCTCCCTTCTCCACCGGCGTTTTGGAGAGATTTGTGTGGGAAAGGCTTCTCCTACTCGGACTCTATCCGACTCCATTGTTGGCCTCAAGGTTTTTCCCCTAATCCCATCTTTTCACCTAGGTTTTAAAGTCAACTTCCATGGATTAGGTGCTCTAGTGTTTCCCCTGCCTAGATGTTGCATAGATGTTGTTCCTAGGATGCTATAGATGCTGTAAATGCAATATGGCTAGGAATGTGCGGTAGATCTATGCGGAATAGCGATTTTGGTAAAAATTCTGTTGCGGTCGGACATGTCCGAGTGAGTCGGATATATCCGACTCCCTATGACTAGTCGGATTTTTCCGACTCGATCGGACATATCCGACTCCAGCAGAATTTTCACTAAAATTCGAAATTGTGCATTACTTCTATCCAAACTCAAATGTCTATGCTATTCATCTCATACCATTCCTTGTTTATCTCTTGTCAAGCATGGGTCGTTCCTCTACCAACGCCCATCCGGAAAAGAGAGCAAAGGTTGCCGGAAAGAAGAGGAGTAGAACCATTAGCCTTCCCATTGTTGAACCAAGGGAAGAAGAGGAACCCACCGAGATCCGCAGGGAGATGAGGGATGTGGTGGTCCATCCCGGAGCTGACCGTGTCATGATTGATTATGTCAAAGGGGCTGAGTCGGCGGCAACCGAGGCAAGAGAAGTGAACTGGTTTGACATGGAACGGGAGTCTCTAGACAACCGTTTTTGGTCTCATTTTCACACGGACTGGTATATGTGTGCTTATAGGAGCAAGGTCAAGCCCACGAGTGCCCATGCAAGTACATTGATTGGGACTACATGGCAAGCAGGCGTACAGCTTTGTTTGATGAAGTTATTGCTATGTGTGAGTTTCACGGGCTCAAGGAGATCATGGGTTTCAAGTATGACTGGAACCAAGAGATAGTGTGTCGGTTCTACTCCACTCGTGTATTTTGACAAGACTGCAGGGAGGATGTGGTGGATGACCGATGGAGAGAAGTTCTCTTGCACATTCTCAAGGTTTGCAAACATTCTTCAGCTCGAGGGACACAATGACTAGGAACCTTTGCTTGCATGATTCAGACTCTCTAAACCCCGAGCTCATGAGGTACATGTATGTGGATGAGGACAATTGCAAGCCTCCCTTTGCTGCAGGTCTTAAGCCGCTCTACGTGGTATTGCACAGGATGCTACGCCTCACTCTCTCTCCTAGAGGTGGCAATGCAGATCATGTGGCCTCTTATGCCAAGGACCTCTTCCATGTTCCGCCAACCCAAGCACAAGTTCAATGTTTGGGACTTCATTTTCAGGGAGATGTGGCACAACTCGGTGGATGCGAGGCGTGCTTGCGTATATGCACCCTATGTGATGTGCATGATTGAGAGGATCACAAAGAAGACTTTCCACAAGGACTCGCACGCACAAACCCCTTCAGCCTAGGATGCCGACCAATGCTCCTAAGACCCCATCTTTTGGTGCTCCTCCGGTTGCTCCAGCCTGCTCCTCGCTCCTCGCTCGTGACCCGTTCTTCAGCCTCCTAGCTCTAGCACGGCTCCTCGTCCGGATAGAGCCCGTGGTCGTGGTGCTAGCACGAAGAGCAAGAGCGCTCTCTTCAAGATGCTTAAGGGTCTTTTTGGCATGTGCCGCCGGATTGATGCCAAGGTGGACAGTCTTAAGCAGGATAATGAGGTGATAAAGGCAAGGCGTAAGATTATTCTTGATCATCTTCAGATCACTACTCCTAGAGTTCCCTCTCCGAGCCCGCACCTGCTCCTCCTCCAGTTGAGTATCCTTGGGACTCATTCACCCCGGATGAGTCGCTCTACTTTGGCTACTTTCCTCCTCCACCTTTCTCTTCGAGTTCCGGCTTTACCATCGCTCCTACCGGCCCTAGCACCGGTACCTCCACACACACTCGGTTTCACTATGAGGAGGATGAGCCCGTGGCAGCAGCTTCCGAGGAAGAAGAAGAAGAAGAAGGAGAAGAAGAAGAAGAGGAGGACCCCAAAGGCAAGGGCCCCGCCGAGGAAGAAGAAGAAGAAGATGACGACGACGACGACGAGGATTGGGGCGATGATGAGTAGACTTCCTCTCCTCCTTTTTGGTGTTTTGATGCCAAAGGGGGAGAAGTAAAAATTCCCGAGTTTCCGTTGTGAGTAGAGCAAGTGAGAGTTGCTCTTGTATCTTGTTTTACTTTATGGACATGTTGCTACTTTTGAGATGTAATCGTGGTGAACTATGTGGTGTGTTTTTATTTGTATTAACTCGTTTTAATTATTTATGTGATAAACTATGCTCTATGGATGATGGATGGTGTAATGTTATTTGTGTAGTTTCTAGTTGCATTTGTGTGCTTCACATGACATATGCATTGTTGTTGTGTCTTCTTATTATATGCCTTGTGAATAAAATGCATGGATTTAGGGGGAGCTCTCTTGTTTTCTCTCAAATAAGTGCTTTTGGTTTTAAAATGACCAAATATTGAATTCAACTCATGCACACATTTAGGGGGAGCTCTCTTCTACTTGCTCTCTTGTTCAAGCTCTTTTTACACTTAATTGTGAATTTTAGTTGTATTGTCATCAATCACCAAAAAGGGGAGATTGAAAGTGCATCTAGGCCCCTAATTATGGTTTTGAGTGATTGACGTCAATACAATTAAAAAGGACTAACATTCTAAATGAGCTTGTGCGCAGTGCATATCTAAAATTCAATTGAGAGCAAAGAAACACAAAAAGGATGTGGTCATACTCGCTCATACGTGCAAGATTTGAAAAATAGATCACTCATGCTCAAGATCAAGCTATGAAGCCTTTTATTTATGTATTGAGTATAGGAAACACCGTACTATCAAGAGGGACACACAAGTGTGAGGTGTGAAAAATGAAAGTGCTCAAAACTCCTTCCAAAACACAAAACACACATAGAGTCGGACATATCCGACTCACTCGGATTTTGGACTCGGACTCCAGAGAGCTAGCCAAAGAAAATTACACATAGACTCGGACTTGTCCGACTCAGTCGGACAGAGAGTCGGACTCCGTAACCGTGGCACGCGATTGAAACCCTAGGAGTCGGACAATCCGACTCCGTCGGACATATCCGACTCTCCAATATACTCGGACATATCCGAGTTTTATCGGATTTACGACTCGGACTCCGTAACGAAAACCATTCTCTCGAAACCCTAGCAGTCGGATTTATCCGACTCACTCGGATGTATCCGAGTCGGATCCGAGCCAACGGCTCTTTTGGATGCCCCGGCTATAAAAGTGGACCTCGTTCACTTTTGGCCGGTTGGCATCTCCCACTCTCTCAAAAACTCTCCCAAACTCACTCAAGCTCTCCTCCTCTTCAAGTTTGATTCCCCACTCCAATCCTTGGTGGATTTGTGAGAAGATTGAGGAGAAAATCGTTGAGCTTCATCACCATCTCAAGAGCACTTGATTCTTTGCATCGCCGGTACTTGTTGTGTTTGTTACTCTTGGGGATTCATCCCCTAGACGGTTAGGCGTTACCCGGCGAGCTCCCAAGCTTGTGGTTGAGACTCGGGTCGTTTGTATTGCCCCTCCCTTCGTGGAGCTTTGATTTAGTGGATTTAAACCGGCCTTTGTGGCGGTTTGACGAGGTTTAGGGTTGAGAGCAACCCGGTCCTTGGTGGACTCCTCAACGGAGACGTAGGCTTCTTGGTGGAGCTGAACTTCGGTGAAAAATCGTGTGTCTTTGTGTCTCCCTTTATTTCTTGCAAATTGATGTGCTATAGCTCTAGGGTGTTCTTGCTTAAATTCCTAGATTAACTTGCATAGGTGGCTTGCTTGTTTGTCTACTTGTAGCCCTAGCTTTCTTGTGTTACTAGCTGCTTGCTTGTTGCTTAAATTCCGCAGATTTGTCCATCTTGACTCCCGTTCTCCTTTCCGCACGAGGGAGTCGGACTTGTCCTACTCTAGTCGGATATTAGTCCACGATCGGACTTATCCTACTATAGTCGGACAAACCTTTCCTGCGTATTTAATTTCTTAAATTAAGTGATTTTCAGGATTATCGCCTATTCACCCCCTCTAGGCGACTTTCGGTGTTGGTATGGAACATATAAGAAGACGACTCAAGAAAGGCGAAGTTAAATGCTTCGGAGAGGACGATGCAGGAGTTATTTGGTTCAAGAATCGATTGATAGTGCCAAAGGATCTATCGCTTCGCAAGAAGATCATGGATGAAGCACACACCTCTAAGTATTCTATTCATCCTGGAACCAACAAGATGTATCGGGATCCGAAACAAAGATTTTGGTGGACACGCATGAAGCGGGAAATAGCCAAGTATGTCAATGAGTGTGATGTCTGCCGACGAGTCAAAGCCGAGCATTTGAAGCAAGCAGGACCATTACAACCCTTGAGTATTCCTGAATGGAAGTGGGAAGACATTAGTATGGATTTCATCGTTGGGTTACCATTAAGCCCACGAAAGCACGACTCTATCCGGGTTATTGTGGACAGGTTAACTAAGTCAGCTCACTTCATACCAGTACATACTCGGTACACCGCAGAAAAGTATGCAGAGATATACATCACTCGCATTCTCTATCCGCATGGAGTGCCGAAGACCATCATCTCGGATCGAGGAACGCAATTTGTTTCCAGGTTTTGGGAACAATTGCATGGATCATTAGGAACGAGACCGATACGAAGCTCGGCGTATCATCCACAAACAGATGGACGAGACGGAAAGGATAAATCAATACCTGGAGGATATGCTTCGAGCATGTGTCTTGACATATGGTAAAGATTGGGAGAAATGTTTACCATTAGTAGAGTTCTCATACAATAACAACTATCAAGAGAGTGCCGGAATGTCACCATTCCAAGCTCGTATGTTCGTAGCTGTCGTACACCTCCGAATTGATCCGAGAGCGGAGAAAGAGTAATCTTCGGACCGGACCTGGTAAAAGAGGCAGAGGAACAAGTACGTCTCATTTAGCAGAATCTCAAGAGAGCTAAATCTCGACGGATCGGCTATACCGATAAAAGACGTCGAGAGTTGGTATTCAAGGTTGGAGATCAAGTTTATCTTCGAGTATCTCCTACCAAAGGTGTTCAAAGGTTTGGAATCAAGGGCAAGTTAGCACCCCGATACATCGGACCGTTTCCAATCCTAGAAAGATGTGGAGCTGTAGCATATCGTTTGGAATTGCCAGCACACTTGACGGGTATACACAACACGATCCACGTATCTCAACCGAAGAAGTGTTTGAAACCACCGGTGGATATACCGATAGTTGAAGTGGAACGATTACTGACCAGACTTGACGTATGACGAACGTCGGGTAAAAGTTCTCGACACCAAGGATCGAGTGACTCGACATACGACCGTCAAGTTCTACAAGATTCAATGGAGTAATCACTCGGAAGCTGAAGCTACTTGGGAGCAAGAAGAGTTTCTCCGATCTAACTACCCCGAGTTCTTTAACACTATCGTCTAGTCGCTCGATCGTGAATCTCGGACGAGATTCCTGTAAGGGGGAGGGCTATAACAACTCTCGAAATAAAATGCATTTCATGGCATTCATGAGCATGTCATCACATTTCATTTATGAAATTATTAAACATGGTGAGAAGAAATGCACATAAAATATCAAAATTTACCAAAGATTGAAGGAAAGGCTTAAAAGGAATTTAAATAAGAATAAATGATGAGTTTAACAATTTCTATTGCTTAAACATCATAAATAAAGATTTATAAAAGTCCCCTAAAATTATTTTGTTGGGTAAAAATAATTACAAGAATTAAACAAAGCTTCTTTTATTAATTTGTCTATGAAATTTTAATTCGAAAATAATTTGGATTTTCAGCCTGGACTTAATAGGAAAGATGCCTAAAATACTTTCATTTACGTCCCTGAATTTTCGTGAATTTTTTCAAGTGCTAGAAATGCAATTTTTAATTAAACCAAAGTAGGGGGTGTTTTTGTAAAATTTCCGTACCTGGCCCAGCTGCCATTCTCTCTTCTTCCTCCCTCTCTCTCACGGAACCGCTTCACCCCGCCGCTCGCCGGGCCACCGCGACAGCCTCCTGGCCGCGCGCCTCCCTCCGCCGGCGCCACGCAGCTGCCACCTTACCGCCTCAACTCTCTACCACAGGGGATAAAGCCCGGGCCAATGGTCATCTTCTCCCTCTCCCGCTCGTCACCACAGGACACCGCCACCGCCGCCTCTCCTGCCTCTCCGCCGCCTCGCCACCCCCGGCTGTCCCCGACGAGCCACCACCACCCGAGCTTCGCCGAGCAACCTCTACAACTCGTGCGTCGCCGGCTCGCAACCGGACAACTTGAAGCTCGGGAATTGAAGCCGTTCTTCTTGGGACGTCGCCACGGTCGACCGTCGCCGCGACCCCGAATTTTCTCCCTCCGGTGAGCCACCGCACCCCGTTCTTGTTTCCTTGTGTGTGCACAAAGTTCCTCCGGTGTCATTTGGGGCTCATATGGGAAAGGTTCCACGAGTTCGCCGGATTTCACCATCTTTCGAAGCTTTGTTCACCGCCGCCCTCACCTCCGCGGCGAACTCCATTTTCTCGGCCATCCCGAGGGCGCGCAACCCACTTGCCGCTCTTGCTCATGCTCGTCTTATCCCTCGGGAGCCATCTTCCCCAATTTCGGGTGACCACGACGAGCTATGCCCATCGTCGGAGTTGCGAGGAGGCCGTGGCTCGCCGCAGACACCTTTCCGGCCCGTTTCGGCGACCCCAACCCCACCACTTGGTTCCCCATGTCACGAGGGTCGTGTGTGAGCTTTGCCGTTGAGCTTGGTCGCCGTCCGACCAACCACGGCACGGCCGCCGCCACTTCAGGCCGCCGCGGCCATGGCCGTTGTGCCCCGGCATCCGGGCCCCGCGCGGGCTGGTGGACCTGAGTGGTCGCCGGGCCGCCACGTCACCCGTTGGGCCTGGCCATTTCGGCCCAATAGCTCTTTGGTTTTTTCTTTTTGAATTTATTCATTTCCAGGATTTGGGAAAACTTCAAATATTCATAGAAAATTCCACAAAATTCGGAAAAATGCCAAACAAAGTTCATTAGGTTCATAAAATTATTTCCTATTTATTTATCGATTCAAATGCCTATTTTGAGAAATTACAATTTCGTAGTTTAAATAATTACCTTTCCTTGATTAAGATAATCTATTATTTTATGCTGATTAAATACTTAATTTGAGAAATGAATTTCTTTAAATATTAGAGATACTGCAGACGAAAGTTTTTATTAAGTTTGTTTTCCAAATTTCAACCTAAACACCGTCATTTTATGTGATCCTAATTTATTGCTTTATGTATTATTGCATATCCCTAATTAATTACTACTTAATGAACAGGATTATTTCTTCGGTGTTAATTAAGGAACATGATTAATTAGTAACTAACGACCATGATTAAGCCTTAAGTAATGAGCACAATCAATTGTTAATTATTGATGGATGAACCTACTTAATCATATACTTGTTAATTAACAAATATGATGAATTATTAATTGTTAATTATCGAACATAATTAATCATTAATTATCGATGATGCACTTAATTAATAAAACTTTGCACGAGCATATCATCCTCATTCATGCATGCATGATTGTGATACGCGGCGCATTGTTGGTCGACCTAGGTTCCGAGGTGATCGAGGTTCCACCCGAGGTCGAAGTAGGCGAAGGGAATCTCGAAGTCAACCCACACGCCGAGGAGGCTAACCCCGACTCACATCCGGGCAAGCCCGGTGCATCCTACCTATGTTGTTAAATGTTTTCTTTTATCACATAATTAAGTTATGTTTGTGCATTAAGTGCTAGGGAATGGTTGATACCCTAGATGCATTGAGATAGGTTTCCATTTATTTATATTATACTCGGTACAGGTAGCTCAATTGAAGCTAGGCTTAATTCATAGTCGCAACGGTAGATGGTTAGGAATCTTAAAGCATGGAGGCTTTAAGGGTTGCTATGTTGGAACCGAGATGAGGAGAGTGTTAATGAAGTTGAGACCGGACGGGCCCGTAGGAGAAAGGGCAAGACGGAATTGAGGTCTTGCAAGGTGGTAGCCCCGTCCGTGTCGGACAAGGACCGTACCGTTGTCCGCTTAGTTGAACAAGTTTGAACGTACCACACTACATGCTGGTATCATGGGCCCGAGCAAGCTGATGTACCCTACCGCCCCGGAGATGTAGCGTAGCCAACTCTCTTTTGCCGGCTGTTAGTGAGAGGTTAGTCTTACGGGAGGGAGATGGGTCGGCCACGAAGGAAGTCGTGGAGTCGCCATACTCCCGGGGAGTTTGGAAATGGTTAATCTTCTGTCCGGTGCTAGCGGGAAAGTTATCGTATACGACCAGTGTGGTGCGTATACGTCGTGTAGTCGGGCTTTGCCAGCTGGTATAAATCGATTCGAACAGCTGTCCCTCGCAGATAATGAGTACCGCTTGTTTAGCTCGTCACATCGTAGTAATCAACAGGAATTTGAGGATGAGAGATGAAAGAAATTTGGAGCTATTCTTATCTTGTCTTGCAAACTTGATTGCAATAGTGATAGTCTACGAATACCAAGGTTAACGAACTTAATGTGAGCTAAAATATTGAAAGTAAGGATCCACCCTTTAATGCTGTTTTCGCAAAGGAGTAAACCCCACAGCCGAAAGCCTTTGCATACTAGGCGACGGCCTTAGCGTGCCACTTTGACGGGTCGGTCTTGTTGAGTATTAGAATACTCGGGGTTTGTTCGTTATCTTTTAGGGAATGAGTCGTACTATCACGACTTATATGGTAGCTTCCGGAAGAGGAGCAGTGTCCCGATGGAGGTTCCCTCCAATGGGAGCGTATCCCCACGCCGTGAAGAGGTAGGACCGTGGTGTACGACGGGCTCGGTACATCACGTTAAACGTTAATAGTCTTTTGTTGTATAAAGTACAAGTTTCCGCTGCAATACTCGTAGGATGTTAACTTCAATAATGTTTATATTTTCCGCTGCACGAATGTTTGTATTTCAAAAACCTGGTTGTATTATACCATGATGTATATATTCTGGCTTGTATGAGATGATACACTATTGTAACTCGCTTCGTCGAGTGTTCCTCTGTTCCGATCCCCGGGTGTCCCGAGGGGATGTCACAACTCCATAATTTGCTTTTATTTAAATTCTTCTTTTAAGATCTTACTTTAACTTAGGTTAAATTGATATTTTATGTACATTTCTTTACCACAAAATTAAATAGTTTAACAATGCAACATGATCACAGGATCATGAATGACATGAAATGCACTTTTATTTGTTAAGGTTGTTACAGCCCTCCCCTTATAGGAATCTCGTCCCGAGATTCACGATCGAAGCGGCTAGGCGGTGGTACTAAAGAATTCGGGGTAATTGGATCGAAGAAACTCTTCTTGCCCCCAAGTAGCTTCAGCTTCCGAGTGATTATTTCATTGGACCTTGTAGAACTTGATGGTTTGATGTCGAGTCACTCGATCCTTGGTGTCGAGAATTCTGATCGGATGTTTATCATATGTCAAGTCTGGCTGTAACTCGTTCTACATCCGCTGTCGGTATGTCTACCGGTGGTTTCGGACACTTCTTCGGTTGAGACACGTGGAACACATTGTGGATTCCCGATACACTTGCCGGCAATTCCAACGATATGCCACAGCTCCACATCTTTCCTGGATTGGAAAAGGTCCGATATACCGTGGAGCTAACTTTCTTTTAACTCGAATCGCCGGACACCTTTGCTAGGAGATACTCAAAGGTAGACTCGATCTCTTTTGTCGAATCTCGGCTCTCGACGTCTCTTATCCGTATAACCGATCCGTCGAGGTTTGGCTCTCTTGAGGTTATGTTGAATGAGGCGTACTTGCTCTTTGGCATCTTTTACTCGAATCCGGTCTAAATATTATTCTTTCTCCACCTTTAGACCAACTCAATGGTGTGCGACAGCCACGACCGTATAGAGCTTGGAATGGTGAGCGCTTTCCTGGTAGCTGTTGTTGTAAGAGAATTCTGCTAACGGTAGGCATCTTTCCAAATCCTTGTTGTATGTCAAGATACATACTCGAAGCATATTTTCTAGATGTTGGTTGATCCTCTTCGTCGGTCCATCTGTTTGAGGGTGATACGCCGAGCTTCGAATCAACATCGTTCCCAATGACTCATGTAATTGTTCTCATAATTCTAGATACTCCTCGATCTGGAATGATGGTCTTGGGTACTCCGTGTAGGTAAAGTACACGAGCAATGTATAAATCTGCATATTGCTTTGCCGTGTATGTAATATCCATACCAATATTTTCCCATTTCCATTCTCGGGATACTCAAAGATGGGAGTGGACCTGCTTGCTTCTAATGCTCTGCTTTGACACGTCGACAAGTATCACACTCGTTGACATACCTCGCTATTTCTCGTTTCATGCGTGTCCACCAAAATCTTTTCTTCAGTTCTTGATACATTTTGTCGGTTCCAGGATGAATAGAATACTTAGATGTGTGTGCTTCATCCATTATCTTCTTGTGAAGTTCCAAGTTCCTAGGCACTCGCTAGCCTATTCTTGAACCGAGATAACACCTTCGTCATCTTTTTGGAAACACTTCATTTCACCCTTCTTAATTTGCCTTTCAATGTGACCCATACCAACGTCCTTCTTTTGAGCTTGTACCTCTTCTTCGCGAATGGTAAGAATAAAAGCCGGATCATTCAATACTCCATATGGAAGCATCCGTAGACTAGGCTCACTCATTTCCTCCTCGGATGCCTCGATCAATAGCCGAGCGGCAAGATGGTTGCAATGAGCTTTTCGACTCATTGACTTTCCCGAGATGGTAATGGATCTCGATCTCATAATCCTTAATTACTCCTAACCATCTTCGTTGGCACGTGTCAAATTCCGCTTGGGTAAAGATTTATTTGAGACTCTTGTGGTCCGTGTATAGGTGTACCAAATTTTCCAAGAGATAATGTCTCCAGCTTTTCAATGCTAGAACTATAGTTGTTAGTTCCAAGTCATGTGTCGAGTAGTGTTCCTCCTGTCGCCTAAGCCGTCGAGATGCGTAGGCAATCACTCGATCTTCCCGCATTGGCACACATCCAAGTCCCGGGCTTGAGGCATCACAAGACACATCAAATGGTTTGGTCAACTCGGCTGAGCTAACATTGGTGCTATTGTGAGTAACTTCTTCCATGTCCGAAAAGCTTCTTCACATTCATTGCCCCATTCCTACTTCTTATCCTTCTCTAGCAATTTTGTCATTGGCTTGGCAATCTTTGAGAAATTTGGAATGAATCTTCTATAATAGCCTCGCCAACCCTAAGAGGCTTCGGATCCGTGTGCCCGATTTAGGTGGCTTCCAATCCAATACTTCTTTAACTTTACCAGGATCAACAGTCACTTCTTCTCGCTGATATCACGTGACCTAGGAATGGTACCTCCTTTAGCCAAAACTCACACTTACTGAATTTGGCATATAACCGATGATCCCCTAGACGTTGTAGCGAGAATCCTTAAGTGATGTACATGTTCATCTTCCGACTTGGAGTTGTTGACGCCGGTTTTTGACCAAGGGACCCATTGTCGGCGACTATAGGTCAAAAGAGGGCCGGTGGGCGGAAGGCCGACGGCCGCTTGGGCGAGTAAAGGCGCGTCCCTCCCGGGAATCGTGCGCGGACGCCAACAGAAGAGCATAACATTGATGGGCCCGGCCCACGTCGTAAAATTAGAAATAATAGTTTAATTTTGGAAAAAAAGGTCCTAGTCGGTTAGGAAATCGGCCCGAAGACGGTCCGAGTAGGATTCTTTATGCCGAGTATAAATACATACTCGGATGTAACATGTAAACTCGATTCACATCCAATACAATTTTCGGCGCATCGCCAAACCCTAATTTTCTCGTTAAGTCTTTACTCGTTTTGCGCGGGGATCTTCGGGGCTCCGGTCGACAATAAGTTGGCTTGACAAGGTAATTATGTTGTCTAATTCTCGGCGCATTGTTCGTAATTAGATGGCTTAATTGCTAGTTATCCGACGACCAGATCCGTTTTCGATCGTTGTAGTGAGTATCGGCCGGATGAGTCAAGTCGACCTGGTCCGGGCTCGTGGTGGAGGTAGTTTGACTTGTCCCGCCTCCCCGTTCCAGCTCTTTGCTCACAACGCCGATTGGCTCGGATTTGGTCGTTCGAGTCACGAGTAGTCGCTATGAGAATTCTTTTATATCTTGGCCGATTCGATCGTGCGGATTCAGTTGACGTGTCCCGTGTTTGCCTTTGCGATAGTTGACTTGTCCTAGGCGCATGCAGCCGATTGGCTAGGGTGTAGATTTACTTTCATAGTTAAGGCGTTTATGATTGTGCTTGTCCTGAATCGGCCGGGCGTGCGCGGCCGTTAGACCTGGTCCGCTCGCGTGCCATCGCTTGACTTGTCCTGTTGGAGCGACCGGTCGATTTGGGATCTGTGTGGTTGTATTTGTCTTACTCGTTCTTTCGGAGTGTTTAGCCGATTGCTTATCACGTTCATTAGCTGTTTTATGTTTAATTAGTGCCAAATCTGTTAAAGCTGCTTTTGAATCCGAGTTATTAGTATGATTTTATTGATCATCATTATACATCTAGATAGATCTAAATAATTCACTGCTATAATCAATGGCAGAATCGGCCGAATACCCGATCGGCCGATTCACGGATCGGATTGATGATTAAACCGTCTTCTTGCTATCAAATTAGTTACATCCCATTAACAATTGCCTTGTTTACATTTTATTCGATAATACATCCCTGCAAAGTCTTAATGATTTGATCGTTTATCGACGAAATCGGTCGCTAGCCACCGATTGCATGTTATAGCGTCGGCCGATTCCGTATCGTTCGTATCACAGTTCGTTCGCCTGGCATTTAATACATAAATGGATGGGCCGTGCTGTTCCCTGTCGATGGCCGATTCTGTTTATCTTACGCTATAATCGGCCATGACTCGCACATCGGTCTATCCGGGCCGATGACCCGGAATTTTACACTTTTTATTGTCTTTGTTGGTTTGCAGGAAAACCATCCGCACGCACCAGCGCACACGAACATCGGCGAGCCGAGCCGGTCCGTTGGGAGCACAGGGCCCTGCGTCAGCCGGGGTTTCGGTGGACTCTCCGGACAACGGTGTGTTGGCGACTTTTGACGTCAACACACTTTTTGGCACGCCCAGTGGGACAGGAGCAACCAAGATCAAGATGTCGTACATACAGGCTGTCGGGGAGGACGGAACACCAATGGTCGATGCTGAAAATCGGCCGATTTTGGTTCCGGTTCCTCTCAGGACGGATGGCAAAGGGCATGGAGAAGTTTCGATGATAACGGGGTTTCGGCCTGGGGAAAGATGACGACAGAACAAAAGTTGCAGTACTAGGAATACCTGGCCGAAGCAATGAAAAAGTACTTTCAAGCCCCGACAGGTGACACGTGGCGAGTGGCCACAAAAGGAGACTTCCCTCGCATTCTCGCATCCGGAAGAACTAGACCAAATCAAAGCCCAGAGACCGCCGGATGCCAACCAACTCGGTGATATGGTCAACTCGTCCGTTCATCGGGCCCTAATCAATCAATCGGGCGTGTTGACCAACACCATCGGGAATTTGATCAAGGACACAATTGATGGCAGTGCTGTTCATCGAAGGGTATTCTGGACCTGCATACACTCGGCCTTTCGGTACTCTCGTACGGTCGAATCGGGGAATTAGCCTCCGAGTACCACACCGCAGGCGGGGTTTCAGCCCCTGTACGGCATGCCACCCCACATGAGTTTGATGGGCTGGCACAGCTGACCCGCAGGCGGTCGGCCAGGAAGAGAATCTCCAGCTCACCAGGAATCGGCGGTATCGGGTAGCTTATGCTGATTTCGACAGGTGAGGATGATGAAGAGGGACTTAATGCGGTTGAGTGGACTAATAACAAACGGCCGATATTCTCTCCGCATGTCAATCCTAAGGAGAAAAAATATGATTTTGATTTATCTAAGGCCGACGAGATATTTGATCAGCTGCTGCGTGGAAAAGAAAATCCAGCTTTCCCCTCATCACAAAATTCCTACGCCGGAGGAGTTGAAGAAAATGGTTAAGTGGTGCAAGTGGCATGGAAATTCGCATCATAACACCGTTGATTGTTATGCTATGAGAGATGAAATCCGGAGGGCAGTTGACGATGGGGTATTGCGAGCGGCCGATGTAAAGAAGAAGATGAAAGTTGATGGGCACCCTTTCCCGGCTAATACGATGTACATCAACACCATCGGCGGTGGATCGGCTGGTTTCATACGCCGATATGAGAGGAAGAGGGAAAGGGAAGAAAGAGCTCGGGTGGCACGTGAACGAGAATCTGTCGATCAAAGTCAGCAAGTACGGACAAGGCGTGATCCGCCGAGAAGATTTTGACCCACACCGGGATTGTCCTTTCTTTCGATCATCGCTGGGACCAAAACATGAAGCTTCCATCTATCGAGAACTGCCCAGAATGCACTGGCCGAAAAGAGTATCGTGATGGCGGGTCATCAAGTTACCAGGGACGGCCGATTAGTCGTAACTACGGATCACAACAATCGGCCCCCGGAAGAGCGATCGGCCACGATCACAGCTATGATGAACGGAGATACGCAGTGCCAAAGAGAACCTCCGTTCACGATCGGCTGGGGCCAATCAACGATGAAGAAGAGTTTGATCACCAATACTATGGGGATTCGAGAAGCGATCAAACCGAGAACGAAGAACGAGTGGTGCCCTGGTGGTTTGCTCAACAAAACCCAAAAGAGAAGGCTTCAAAGAATGCGTTGTCGAGAAATCAAGGGTGGACGGCATCATAGAGATGACCAAGATGATGAGCCCAAGCCCAAGAAGCAATGGAGGCCGAAAGTGCGGTCTCAAGTGGTCCGGGTTGAAGCCGCGGTGAACATGATGTCACCGATGCCTAGGATTGTCGGATCGGCCGATGAAAATTCGGCTGAAGAAGAACTAGTTGGGGATACTTCGGAGATTCCGTGGACGCCGGAATCAGCGGTATTTGATAAGCCGATCAACTCGATCATTTGCATCTCAAGGCATTGTACATTAGCGGCTACGTCAATGGGTCGCCGATGAGGAAAATGTTGGTCGACGGAGGAGCAGCGGTTAATGTCATGCCGATTACCACGTACCGCAAGCTTGGGAAGACGCCGAGAAGAAATGATGAGGGCTAATCCGACGCTCAAGGATTACAGCGGGAGAAGCCAAGATGTGCGTGGGGCCGCAATAATGGAGATCACCGTGGGCAGCAAAACCATACCCACCACTTTTTTCATCATCGACGGGAAAGGTGCATACACAACTTTGTTGGGGAGAGACTGGATTCATGCCAATTGTTGCATCCCATCGACCATGCACCAGTGTTTGATTCAATGGGTCGGCAACAAGGTTGAAATCGTGCGGGCCGATAAGTCCGTAACCATTGCAACCGCCGATTTCGAGTTTGCTTGGTCTGGAGAGCTTGCCTTGTTTATCGGGCACATATTGGGATGCGAGAGGCCATAAACATTACGGACGACGGAGTTATTGTGACCGGGGGTCGGTACCCCCGGCTGCTCCGATGGGCCCCACAGGAGAATTGGCGGACAATCGGCCGATCGATACACGCACCGAGGATATGATGAGTCGGCCGATTTGTGACATCCCATGTCACGATTAAGGCTAATCCCGTAGTTAGTACCCTAATCACCTCACTAATGAAGTACTAATGCTAATTACCCAAAGGAAAAGAAGAAAAATAAAAAGGAAAAAGGAAAAACCTACTCCTAAACCCTAGCCTAACCAAAGATGCAAAAATTATAAAAACACTACCCACATATTTTTGCACCACTGGATTGCTCATGTAAAAAGATGAATTTACAATATTTTTACAAAATTTTTCAACAAAGTTTTGAAAGCCCAAAAATTCAAATTCAAATCTGAAACACTGCTAATTGTGAATTTTATATGAATTTTTGGAAGCAAGTTTAGAACTTCAAACTAAAAGATGAAAATTAGAGCACATCATCCTGAGTCTTCCCATATTTTTGGTTTGATTTTTGGAGCAGCAGAACTACAAATTTTATCCAAATTTCCGAACAACAGATTCAAACTCAATTTTGACCCCGAGCTACAGTACCCATCGGGCAATGGCGACCGGAGAAGTGACGGGCAGTAAAACCGGCGCAGATAAAAGAGGATAAATCAGTCCGACGCATGCGTTGCATACCCCAGACTGGGGGACATGTGTTGACGCCGGTTTTTGACCAAGGGACCCATTGTCGGCGACTATAGGTCAAAAAGGGCCGGTGGGCGTAAGGCCGACGGCCGCTTGGGCGAGTAAAGGCGCGTCCCTCCCGGGAATCGTGCGCGGACGCCAACAGAAGAGCATAACATTGATGGGCCTGGCCCACGTCGTAAAATTAGAAATAATAGTTTAATTTTGGAAAAAAAGATCCTAGTCGGTTAGGAAATCGGCCCGAAGAGGGTCCGAGTAGGATTCTTTGTGCCGAGTATAAATACATACTCGGATGTAACATGTAAACTCGATTCACATCCAATACAATTTTCGGCGCATCGCCAAACCCTAATTTTCTCGTTAAGTCTTTACTGTTTTCACGCGGGGATCTTCGGGGCTCCGGTCGACAATAAGTTGGCTTGACAAGGTAATTATGTTGTCTAATTCTCGGCGCATTGTTCGTAATTAGATGGCTTAATTGCTAGTTATCCGACGACCGGATCTGTTTTCGATCGTTGTAGTGAGTATCGGCCGGGATGAGTCAAGTCGACCTGGTCCGGGCTCGTGGTGGAGGTAGTTTGACTTGTCCCGCCTCGCCGTTCCGGTCTTTGCTCACAACGCCGATTGGCTCGGATTTGGTCGTTCGAGTCACGATAGCCGCTATGAGAATTCTTTTATATCTTGGCCGATTCGATCGTGCAGATTCAGTTGACGTGTCCTGTGTTTGCCTTTGCGATAGTTGACTTGTCCTAGGCGCATGCAGCCGATTGGCTAGGGTGTAGATTTACTTTCATAGTTAAGGCGTTTATGATTGTGCTTGTCCTGAATCGGCCGAGCGTGCGTGGCCGTTAGACTCGGTCCGATCGCGTGCCATCGGTTGACTTGTCCTGTTGGAGCGACTCGGTCGATTTGGGATCTGTGTGGTTGTATTTGTCTTACTCGTTCTTTCGGAGCGTTTAGCCGATTGCTTATCACGTTCATTAGCTGTTTTATGTTTAATTAGTGTCAAATCTGTTAAAGCTGCTTTTGAATCCAAGTTATTAGCATGATTTTATTGATCATCATTATACATCTAGATAGATCTAAATAATTCATTGCTATAATCAATGGCAGAATCGGCCGAATACCCGATCGGCCGATTCACGGATCCGATTGATGATTAAACCATCTTCTTGCTATCAAATTAGTTACATCCCATTAACAATTGCCTTGTTTACATTTTATTCGATAATACATCCCTGCAAAGTCTTAATGATTTGATCGTTTACCGACGAAATCGGCTGCTAGCCACCGATTGCATGTTATAGCGTCGGCCGATTCCGTATCGTTCGTATCACAGTTCGTTCGCCTGGCATTTAATACATAAATGGATGGGCCGTGCTGTTCCTCGTCGATGGCCGATTCTGTTTATCTTACGCTATAATCGGCCATGACTGCACATCGGTCTATCCGGGCCGATGACCCGGAATTTTACACTTTTTATTGTCTTTGTTGGTTTGCAGGAAAATCATCTGGCACGCACCAGCGCACACGAACATCGGCAAGCCGAGCCGGTCCGTTGGGAGCACGGGGCCTCGCGTCGGCCGGAGTTTCGGTGGACTCTCCGGACAACGGTGTGTTGGCGACTTTTGACGTCAACGAGAGTAGATCGGAATATCGCCTATGAATACCACGACAAACTTATCCAATTCCGGCATAAACACCGAGTTCATGAGATACATGAGGTGTGCGGGTACATCGTTTAAACCACAGGACATGACCATGTACTCATAAAGTCCATACATGGTAGAGAAAACTATCTTCGGTATATCCTCGGCTCCGATCTTAATCGATGGTCAATCCGAGGAAGTGGATACTTGTGCTTAATGGTCACTCGCATTCAAAGGTCGTTAGTACACACACAACCTCAAAGTTTGATCCTTCTTCTTGACGGACAATGCTGGGCATCCTCAAGGTGACGAACTTGAGCGGCCATATCCCTTGTCCAATAACTCTTTCGAGTTGTACCTTCAATTCTGCCAGCTCATTCGGTGGTCATCCGATACGATCTTCTTGATATCGGTGCAGTCCTTGGTTGAATTTCTCTCTTGAGCTCTACGGCCCGATCGGTGGTAAGCTCTGGTAAGTCTTCCGGAAAACATCGGGGTATTCGCAAACTACCGGAATGTCTTCCAAACTTTTACCAACAGTTTTATAAATCACCGGAAGAATAGTCCGGCAAGAAGTTAATTGAAAACCCTCTCATCCGTGAAGAGGAGAGTTCGAGTGAACTGCAAAAGCATCTATATCCAATACTGCCTTATGAGACTTCATCCACTTTATGCCAAGAATCGCATCCAATCCTTGTCCGTCTAAGATTATAAATGAGGTGGGATAATACTTATGACCCAACTTCAATGGTATCTCCGTAGTACTTGGAATCTGCAAGTATATTACCCCAGGTGATGATATGAGATATGGGTAAGTCATCTTGCGTAACGGAGGGTTATATTTTTGGACATATCCTTTGCTTGATGAAGTTGTGAGTTGCTTCCGAGTCAAATAGAATATTTGTAGCAGGATGGTTGATAGAGAACAACCCAGCCATGACTTGTGACCCTTTCAGAATCTCCTCGGATGTGATGACGCCGACATGACCAGTCTTCATCTTATCATTTTTATTTGCATGATTCTGTCGACCAACCACTTTTCCTTTGGGAACGCGTTTGAAAAAAATTCTGCTTTGTTGGTGCGACACCATCTTGAGCCAAGTGTCGAAGACAACCACCGTTATAGCATGGATGATCAACGAATTGGAGTCCGGCATAAGGGCGTATACTCGATAGGTCCGACTGTTGAACCGTTGAACAGGAGAACACCTGTTGCTGATGCTTGAGATGACCGGCAAGAAATGGAACCCGATGGCTGAGGCTCGAACCTCCGATCTGCTGCAGAAGTGTCGACTAGATGATACTTGGAGGGTACCTCGCTTCCTTGTTTATTGGCTGCTCTCTTCTTAGTCTTCTCTTCTTGATGAGCACGAAGAGCATCCTCCATGAGTATAGCATCACTTACAAACTTATTGAAACTAACTCCTCGGTCCAAATTTAGACAGTCAGGATGTTTATTGTCAATATCTATCACTTTCATGCCGGAATCGGGAGTCACAAGATTTATAAGGGGTTGGTGAAAGTTAATGACGAAGGAAAAGATTTAACTAGAATGGTTGAGATTATGAAACAACATGGATTACCAAAAGATGCGACAATGCTTTTGTCTCGTCTGGGTGTTGAAGGAAATATAGGTTTAGGATATTTATAAGGATCATTGCACCGATGAGTTTCCAATACGAGTATTCTTCTTTCCGGTTGCGTACCCTAGGTTATACGCCATCCATTCAGAAGAACATTATGTTCGGATTCTCTTCTAGTTTCAAAATAGAGTATACATTTCCATATCGCTCATGTTTGACTTTCGAAGCGCCTAGGCGAACCGGCACAATTCAAAGGCAAAATGGCAATTTGCAAGTACAAAACACCCATTTCCAAACTAGCTCTCGGTACAACCTAGTTTGATCAAAAAGGTGATGATTATTGCTTCGAATGGAAGTCACTCAAGGACTTCAAGGAAAGATAAGTTCATGATGTAATTGAGTGAAAAGATGAGAATTAGTTGCGGACTAGGACTAGTCGGCTCGTAATCTTGGAATCTTATCCTCCGGAAATTTTTGTTGAGATGAGGAGTCCGAATAGAAATCAAATGACCATTGCTGGAGAGGGAAAGAGAACTTTTGGTGGCTACAAGTGGTAGTTAACCGGTCATCTGCTCGGATGAGGCCTAGAGCGATCGAAGTGGCATCGGTGACTAGCTCTTGGATTCTTCTACTCATACATTTCGTCCTTCTGCTCTTCCTTGGGAAGTTTTTGGGCTTATTCAAGATCCAAGTATTTCATCATGTGTCTTTATGAGATCAACATCTAGTTGTTTAACTATTGCTTTGGCAGATGTAAGTTGCTCATCCCAAGATTCACCTATAGCGTCCCTTCATACTGGCATCTTTAATCTATCCCTTTAAATCCCTAGCTCTCATATGGGCATCCTTGATAAATACACATGATCGTCCCTGTATTTGATTGCCTTTGATCATATGTATATGAAGATCTTAAATTTCCCCATTCCATTGCCTATGTGTGAGAGTTCTTCTTGACTTCTATTTCAATAGCATAAACTTCATCTTGTGCCATCCATAGGAAACTAACTCTATACGACGATACTAACTTGGGCTAATCCCCCAAAATCTTATATTATAGCACTCAATATGATATGATGCATGCTCGGCGGACTAACTATATGTACTATAATATAAAACTACAACGAATAGTTAGCATTTCCCAAAACCCGAACGTCTAATAGTTAGTAAAAATTCTACTATTCTACATCCTTATAGGGCTCCGTACTCTCTCGTATTCTAAACGTACTAAATGTGTTAAGTTTTGAAAACAAGCTTGTAACGATGTACTTGTTGCCTCTGTATTGCTCGATACCAGCTATGACATCCCCTCCGGGATACCCAGGACTCGGTACGATGGGAACACTCGACGCATCGAGTTACAACAATTCATCATCTCATACAAGCCGAATATATACATCATGGTATAATACCACCAGGTTTTCAAAATACAAATATCCGACAGTGGAAGCATAATACATTATTATAGTTTAACAACCTACGAGTCTTGCAACGGAAACTTGTACTTTATACAACAAAATACTACTAAACGTTCATCGTGATGTACTCGAGCCCGTCGTACACCACGGTCCTTCTCCTTCGCGTCGTCGGGATCCGTTCCCATTGGAGGGAACCTCCCTCGGGACTATGCTCCTTTTCCGGAAGCTACCGTACGAATCGTGGAAGTACGACTCGGGTCCCGAAAACATAACGAGCAAACCCCGAGTATTCTAATACTCAACAAGACTCGACCCGTCAACGAGCACGCTAAGGCCGACGCCTAGTATGCAAAGGCTTTCCGGTCGTGGGGTTGACTCTCTTGCGAAAACAGCACTAATAATAGATCCTTACTTTCAATGTTTTAGCTCAACATTAGGTTCATTAACATCTATGTTTGCAGTCTATAACTATTGCAATCATGTTTGCAAGAAAAGATCGAATAGATCGTTAATTCTTCCATCTCTCATCCTCATCTTCCAGTTGATTAACTACGATGTGACGAGCTAAACAAGCGGTACTCATTACGGCGAGGGACAACGATTCGAATCGATTTATACCAGTCGGCAAAACCCGACTACACGACGTATACGCACCACATCGGTCGTATACGTCAACTTTTCCCGCTAGCACCTGACGAAGACTAGCCATTTCCAAACTCCCCGGAATATGGCGACCCCACGACTTCATCCGTGGGCGACCCATTTCCCTCCCGTGAGACTAACCTCTCACTAACAGCCGGTAAAAGAGAGTTGGCTACGCTACATGTTTGGGGCGATAGGGTATATCAGCTTGCTCGGGCCCATTATACCGAGCATGTAGTACGGTACGTTCAAACTTGTTCAACTAAGTCGACAACGGTACGGTCCTTGACCGACATAGACGGGGCTACCACCTTGCAAGACCTCAACTCTGTGTTGCCCTTTCTCCTACGGGGCCCGTCCGGTCTCAATTTCATTTTCAAACTTCTCCTTCAATTTCAACTTTCCCTTATCAATCCACTTAGCATATCCGAACCAATCATTGTCCTATATCTCGCGAGTAGTGTTGCCACCACTCGACTTCTACCGATTCCTTATGACATAAGCTTAGCGAGTGTCGAGCTCTTCATACCAGACATAAGGGTAACAACTCATAGGAATCCTACTCATGCATCTAGGGTGTCAAGCAACTCCTATAACTTAGTGCACAACCATGACTCATTAATCGTGATAAAAGAAAATACTTTAAAAGCATAGGTGGGATGCACCGGGCTTGCCTTGATTCGGGTCGGGTTAGCTTCCTCGGTGTCTTGGTCGACTTCGAGATTCCCGTCTCCGCCTCGGCCTCGGACGGAACCTCGATTACGCCATGATCTAGGTCGACCAACAATACGTTGCGAATCAACGATTATGCATGCATGAATGTATATGACATGATATGCAAGGATTGTATTAATCATGTTCATTAATTAACAATTAATCATGTTCATTAATTAACGATTAATAATTAATCATGTTCATTAATTAACAATTAATCATGTTCATTGCTTAACAATTAATTATGTTCATTAATTAATACTTAATCATTAATCAATGATATGCAATAACACATAGAGTACTAAATTGGGATCACATGAAATGACGGTGTTTATGTTGAATTTTGGAAAACAAACTTAACAAAAACTTTCATCTCATGATATCTCTAATATTTAAATAAATTCATTTCTTAAATTAAGTATTTAATTAGCATAAAATAATAGCTTGTCTTAATTAAAGGAAAGTAATTAGTTAAACTATGAAATTATAATTTCTCAAAATAGACATTTGAATACATAATCAAATAGGTAATAATTTTATGAGTCTAATGAACTTGGTTTGGCATTTTTCTGATTTTTGTGGAATTTTCTACGAATTTTAGAATTTTAATAAAGGTTCACGTGCCACACCGGGAGCACGAGTTGGCCACACCAAATCCCGCATGGCCACACGGGATCCAGGCCGTGTGGCTCTGCGGTGTGGCGCCGACCATGGCGGGTGGCGGCCGGAGCGGGCGGTGGTTGGCCGGAGGAGCGCGGAAGGAAGGGAGGCAGGCTGGTGGAGTGGCTCCGGTGACTCGGCGCGACACGGGGAACCGCGGAGTGGAGACCACGGTGGCGAGGCGGCCGGGAAGGACGCCGGCGGCGAGGGCGAGCGGGAGGGACCTTTGGCGACGGCTAGAGCTCACCACGCTTGACCAAATTGCGAACGGTTTGCTGCGGAAGCTTCACGGAACCATGAGCAAGAGCGGCACGCGGTTGGTTGATCTTGGGGATGGCCGGAAGGTGGAGCTCAACGGTGAGCTGCGGACGGCGGTGGACGGAGTTGGAGAAGACGATCAAATTGCTAGCGACCGGTGCACACAACTCCTCCTAGAGCTATCCAAGTGCTAGAGGAACAAGTTGCGCACGCTCGGGAAGAGAGAAAAGACGAAATGGCTCACCCGGGATGGAGAATTTGGGGTCGCGGCGGCGGTCGACCATGGCGACGGCCCAAAGAAGAACGGCTTCGATCTTGGGCTCTAGTGCGGGAAGCTCGATTGGACGCCATGGCGAGCCTCGGGAGAGGAACGCGCATCGTTTGGGGGTGGTGGCTCATGCGGGGACAGCCGGAGACGGCCGGATGGCGGAGGACGAGGAGGGGCGGACGGGCGGCGAGTGTTCGAGTGCGCTCGGGAGAGCGGAAGAAAGTGCAAAGGGTTGGGCTTGGGTTTTTAAACTAGATGGGGAGGAGGCGTCGTGGCCTCGAGCCCGGCTGCGTGGTACGGGAGGACGGGGCACGCGGCCGGAGCCTCCCGCGCGGGGCTCGGTGGCGAGGCGATGCCGGGAGGAAGAGCCGGTTCGAGGGAGAGAGAAAGAAAAGAGTTTGGCCACCGGCCCTGTTACGATATTTTTGCAAAAAGCCCCCTCTTCTTTTGGTTATTCGAAAAACGTATTTCTAGCTCTCGAAAAATTCTGCGAAAATTTCGGTATAGAAATGAAAACATTTTAAATCTTTTTCCTTATTGGCCCAAGTTCAAATTCTAAATAGATTTCGGATTAAAAATTCAAGTTTAAATTAGAAAGAGAGACTTTCATTATTTCTTGTAGACATTTTTACAAAGCAGAATAAATTAGAAAGAATATATGCTTGATCATCTGTTTTTTTATTGCTATAAACATGTTGTCGGGCAAATATGTAAGCCAGACCTAATCTAGTAAAACAGGATATGACGAGCATTCACTAGCCTCATGCTAGTACGATTTGCTAAGCATAATAACAGACATGATGTCGACCTATAGAAATTTTAGTTTATTTGTATGATGCAAAATGATTATAGAATTAAAAATAGGGTATCAAATATGTGCAAGTATAGTACAGTATGTAGGGGCATTTTATTTCTTCACGCGTGCTACTAACATATCATGGCTATGGGCGTGATAAAAGAAACCAGGCAATTAGTTGGGTATTTTAGTTTCACACACATGAAAGATATAAGAACTAAATGCATGAATTTGAATGCACACCATAATTCGTATCAATGTAGTGACCAAATCATTATCTAACATCATGGCATCAACAATCATCGAGATATCAATCAATTTGATAACACCTTAGAGCATGAACCCTAGCAATGCAGGGGAGAGAGGGAAAGGGGACAACGGGCAGGTTATCGAACATGTTCGAGTGCAACACTGAAATCAGATGATGATTTAAGTTTCATTTTCCACCTTGCTGATTTAATTGCAACATCAAATATATTTGCAGCATATATAGCAGTTGATAATTACTATAGCAAATATACATGTTTGAGGCCACCTGTGACACTCCGTGTTCTATTTTTGCGAGTTAGCAATTTTAAAACTAATCTCAAGTCTGGATTGACCCACCCAAGAAGTATCATTGACATGCAAAGTGTATTGGGCACCAAATAAATTCAAAAACACTTTGGTTTGAACTACAACTTAAATTTCTACAACACAAGTATGGTCCACCAAAAATATATGTTTTAGGGCATGCTAAATGAAAAATCTAGGACAAAACCCCACTGAATTTCATCAAGGTTTGATACGCCAAATAAATCAGACAAACTTAGCATTTAACCCTTTTCTCTGAATTTTCAGAATTAATCCAGAAAGGGTTTTGGAGTAAATTCTTCGTGCATGTCACTTTCTAGAGTTATACATTCCAACAAAATTCCCTCCTTTAATTTTTGAGCTCGGGAAGGCCATGTTTTTTATTTTTCAAAACCGGATCAGACCACAGTTGGAAATTGGAGGAAAAAGAAAAGATGCCAAAGCATATGCTCGCGGGCCCCACCTGTCAGCGAGCCAGGGCCGTGCCCCGCGCCCGACCGGCGCCGTACGCCGGCGCCACGTGGCGGCCGCCCTCGGCTCGACCCCACCTGGTCGGAGGGACAAAGGGAGACTCCCCCGGTCGCCCCCCCCTCTCTCCATTCTCTCTCTCCCGAGCCCCTCTCCCCACCCGCCACCATTGCCGCCGCCCCTTGGAGCTCGCCGCCCCGCCGTTCCCGGCCGCCGCAGCGTGGGCCAAGCACACCGCGGAAGCCACCTCACCCCCACCTTGCTCCACGGTCGAAAGCCCCAACAATGGTGAACTAAATCGACCTAACTTCGAAGTTCCCCTCGAAGCTCATCCCCGGCCGCCATTGCCGTCGCGGCCAAAATACTTCCCTCCGGTCAGCCATTCTTCTCCGTTCTTGCTCCGGTGCGTCCGTAAGATGATGGAGCCCCTCCTAAAACCCTAACCCTTCTTCCTTGTCCCGCGAGGTAGCCGGATTTTCCATTTTTCCCGGCCGCGGAGCTCCGACCGCCACCACCTCCACGTCGACGGCCATCTCTGGCATTGCTCATCCTCCGTGGAGTCGACGCCGGTCTTCCCCACGTCTCCGTGAACCTCTACGAGCTAACGGCACGAGATTTCGAGCTTCCTTGTGCCCGTGCGTCACCGCCGAACCACCCCGCCGCCGCCATCGCCGTTGCGCCGCCTCTCCGGTGAGCCCCCGGCCACGGGGAATACCCCTTTGAGCTCGCCGGGTCGTGCGGTGCACCCTGGGCCATAGCAGAGCCGCGCGCGAGCCACGGGCGCCGCTCCGGCCGCCGCGCCGCCGCCTCCGGCCATGCGCCGGCGAGGCCACAGGGCGGGCCACACGGCCCAGGATCCCGTGTGGCCATAGCCACACGCGGATCCAGAATCCTGTGGTCCGCGGTGTGGCACGAGCGCGGAGATTTAAATTTAAATCCCGGATGGCATTTTCGTAATTAGTGCCGAATTCCTTTTAAACTTAGAAAATTCATATCTAGAGTTCTAGACCTCCAAAAATTGCAAACTAAATTTTGTTGGACTCCTTGAGACATGTACTATTTTATGGTGCACTTAGTTGGCATAACCAGAAGCAATTTATTTAGGTTAAATTCTTTTTAGGAGACTTAAGTTAAATGCTTAGTTAATTAATTAATTACCCCAATTTATGAAGCTTAATTTAACTATTATCTATAAGATGTGCCTAAGGACCAGGAGCAATTTAATTGCTATTTTACCTAGTTTTTCTAGGATAATTGAATTATTTTTCTTGCACATGTGATAATGATTTAAATGCTTCATGGGAGTTGATGAAGGAGATTAAATTAAATAATCACCTTAGATCAGTTTCACCTCGTCTGGACACCAAGTTAATTTATACTCATGAATTAAATGTATTTGATGAAATTCGCACGTATTCTATAAAATAATTAATCTCATGTTTTCATCAAAATTTACACATCACCTTTGCATCATGTAGGCTGCGGTGTTGAACGTGGTGACCGGTGAGGAGCCCGAAGCTACTGCTGTTGTTGACCCAGCTTGTTCAGGGTCAAGCTCAAGACAAGCCCCGGTGCACAACCTTTTAAATTAAGTATTTTAATTTCATCACTATGTTTGTAGGTCCGTAATGTGCATTAGGTCTACAGGAGTTGTGATGAAACCCTAGCATGCAGTAGGACCCTATCTATACTTGGTTCGATCACCCTACGCTAGATGCTTGCATAAATAGGGCGATGATCCGTCGAGTGGTACGGAGACCACTCGTAGATAGGACAATCACATTTAGACACGATGCTAGTATTGAGAAGAGAATGGAAAATTGGAGGCCGGACGGGCAACTAGGTGGAAAGTGAAGGACTGTAAGAGTCTTCAAGGTGGTAGCCCTGTCTGTGCACACAAGGACCGCGTCGTGTCCGGCCCATGTGGATAAGTTTGAACGTACTCGCTTGCATGCTGGATTGATTAGGCCCAGTAAACCGACGTACCGATGGTTGTCTGTATGTTAGAGAGATACCCTACTCCCTTGGTTACTTGGCAGGAATTTGGGAGGAGAGAAGGGAGCACTCTACTCACGGATGACGTCCGGGACGGCATCACGTGGGGACCCTTCTCGGGGAGCTAGGCCCGACTAACACTACGAGCGCCGGCTGGGAAAGGTTGTCTCATGCGGCTTTTGGGAAGCGCGTATGTGACGTGCGATCAGAGTTGCTCCTGCAGGATGTAAATCGATTCGAATCGCTGCCCTCGCAGATAACGAGTACCACTTATCTCGTCCGCCGGAACGTAGTAAGAAGAGAAACATTGATGATGATGATTATGATTAATTTGTTGTATTGCTTAATTACTTGTTTGGAAACATGTAATGCAGTAGCTTAGTGCAAATTAAATTTATTCTTTATTGCAACTTAAATAACCTGCTAAAAGATGAAAGTAAGGATTTACTTATAGGCCAGCTTAGTGCTTATTGTATCCTATTCCCCCTGGCCTTTGCATGTCTAGGAGTCAGTCGTAGATGGCCACTTTGACGGGTCGGTCTTGCTGAGCTCTAGTTGCTCGGAGCTTTGCTCTATGTGGTTTTCGAGAGGACACTCGTCGGGCATGACTTCGACGTCGGCGATGACGTCCGGCGAGGATCGGACTCGGGTGACAGCCACTACACCTGGGAGTGGTGCGGTCCGGACGAGTAGAGGAGTTGATGTGCCGGTAAGATGTTCTAGGGCAAGAACATCCGTCTCTGCCGGTGCCCGTGATGTATCGCCGAGAGAGCGATTGTATCTTAATTCTTCTGCTGTTTAGTTATTTTCCAAACTTATTAGCTTCGATGCTTATGAGACTCGATGTACTAAGGCACTCGGGATGAATGTAAGAGACTTGTACTTATTTTCATTATGCTATGCTTATGTTTGTATGTTGTAATATCGGGTATCGCAGCGCGTGATGCCACCCATGATGATCCTGGAGATGGAAACGCCTCTTCGTGAGGCGGGTCCGTCACACCACCGAGCAATGGAGAGCACAAATCATCAATCAATTCACAGCAATGGAGAACACAAACGCGCTAGCGATGGAGGGGAGGGGTGGAAGGGGAGAGCGGGCAGGGCGTACGGGAGGGCTCACCATTGGGTGAGGGGGAAAGAGAGGGGGAAAGGGAGAGGGCATACCAGGAGAGGAGCTCGGGCGGCGGGGAAGGGGGAGCTCGTGCTAGCGAGGTGGAGGCCCGGTGTCAAAGCCGGCATGGAGGAGGGCCGGTGTCGGGGAGGACCGGCGAGGAGGAGGGCCGGCGTTAGGGCCGACGCGGAGGAGGGCCGACGAGCAGGAGGGCCAGCACGAAGGGGAGGAGATTCGGCGCGCGGGGAGGAGCTCGAGCGGGGCGGGGAGGAGCTCGGGCGGGGAGGAGCTCGGGCCGGCGGAGCTCGGGCCGGAGAAGGAGCTCCGACGGGCGGGGAGGAGCTCGGGCCGGAGAAGGAGGTCCGGCGGGCGGAGCTCGGGCCGGCGCAGATGGAGGAGAAGAGGAGGAGCACGAGGGCGGCGCAGTGTGCGGCGCGATCGGTGGGCGGCGCGATCGGGCGGCTCGGCGGCGTCGATTTGCGGCGCGCCAAGGGTTAGGGTTATGTCCCGCCCGCTCGCCCCTTTATAAGGCCGCATTAGCCACGGTTGGAGATAGTTGGGTGGGTCCCACATGTCGGTGGGACAAATAACAATAGCCATGGCTGATGTCAATTCCAACCGTGGCTATTGAGCTCCCACCGACATGCGGGGCCTGCATGTCGGTGACACAACCAATAGCCACGGTTGGTTCCGAAACAAACCGTGGCTATTGTTTCCTCCGGCCCCACTTGTCATTGAGTGTTTATTTTTTTTCTTGTGTAATTTTTCTTTTACTTCTTCAATTTTTATTCTAAAAACTATAATGACTTTGCACCTAATTTTTGGCATGTCACTTTTTTAGTTGTTTACAAACACATATGTATTTTTTGTTTTTTCTGCTCCATTACTTTTTAATATAATATTTCGTCTACACAATTGTTTTTCTTCACTTTTACATGACACAAATATTTCAAAATTTTCCAAAAAAATTACAGTAGATTTTAATTTGTATGACAGATGTGTGTGCCAATTTTCAATTCAAAAATAAAAAAAATTGTGCAGATATAAAAAAATCAAATGACACCATGTTTTTTCTATTATTTTGCACATTTATCATTTGCAAACTATAAGCCCGTTTGACCTACATTTTGGCATGCCACTGTTTCTCGAGCATTCGAACTCACTTATATTTTTTATAATTTTTTTAAAGATTTTTACAAAAAAAGTAGTTCAAATGGGACTATGCGTCTCGAGTGAGTGGAGTTTTATACTTGAAACTCATGTTGTTTGGTACCAAACACATTTATATGTTTTGAAAAATTAAACCAGAAATTCCACGTGTGTGTTTATTAATGACATGCATACCGACCGAATGTTGACGTCAAAATCGATACGGTTTATGAAATAAAAATGATTAAATAAATGTCAAAACGTACCCTAAGTAAATTTGAAGAAAATTCAATAAAATAGTTTGGAGATTCTAACAAAACAAAGTGGAAATGGATAGATTGGAATTTTATACAAATTTAGAAACAAGAATCAAGTAAATTTAGACAATATTTGAATTCTATATACATGTTTCAAAATTTAAATAGAAATTAAAAAAAACACAACCTAAATGAACTAGTGGATGAACTACTAATGGGCCTCATATCAAGAGTGAGGCCCAAATCACTATTGTTATTTTAAAAAATATTATTTAATTGATTTACATTGTTTAAAAATAATTAAATTACTATCTTACACTTAAAAATGTATATATACAAATTTTAAAATTTAAATCTAAATGTATAAATAAATTTTAAAATTTAAATCTAAAGAGTAAATGTTTTTTAAAATTTTAAATTATACCTTGTTATTTTTAGGATTTCAAATAAAAATTGAATCTAAACATTATTTATTCAATATTTTAACTCAGTATATATATACAAATTTTAAAATTTAAATCTAAATGTATAAATAAATTTTAAAATTTTAATCTAAAGAGTAAATGTTTTTTAAAATTTTAAATTATACGTTGTTATTTTTAGGATTTCAAATAAAAATTGAACCTAAACATTATTTATACAATATTTTAAATCAGTATGTATACAAATTTTAAAATTTAAAACTAAATGTATAAATAAATTTTAAAAAATTTTGGCCCATGGGCCCGACCACATCAACCAACGCATTAGAACACGATGAAGGCCCAAGGCCCACGATGTAGGACAAGATCAAGGCCTAGCACAAACAGACGGCCCACATGGCAGAGAAGGCCCATAATGTATCGGTAACTTCAACCAAGCGTGTGGAGTATAGCTTATAAGTCGGCAGGGGCGACTTTGGGCGGGCGAGGTGGTACTAAACCCCGCCCGCCGCGCACTCGCCTGCTATAGCCACGGTTGACTTCTTCAACCGTGGCTATTGTTAGGGTTTACAATAGCCACGGTTGAAGAAGTCAACCGTGGCTATAGCAGAGGTTGTGAAATTATTTAATTGTTGATAATTTTATTTATGTGGCTGAAAATTATTAACAGGTAGACTTATTAAATATTTATTAGCAACTTTTAGATAATTGTTAAATGTGGTTATTTAAAAGATGTTAATTGATTTAAGTGACAGAAAAATAATTAACAATTTATTAAATCCATTAACGTTGCTGAAAATAAATACAATATTATTAAATTAATTAAAGTAGATAAAAAATTATTTAAAACTTGTTAAATTGTCAAAAGTGACAGAAAAAATGGAAAGGTTATTAAATTCATTTATTTTGCTAAAAATTCACTAAAATATTATTAAATTAATTAAAGTTGTTGAAACATATATATCTCGAGTACATCATAGGTACATCGCAATGGAATAATAAAGGTACATTATCCTTGAATGATTTTTCCTTCGCAATCTGTGCGTAGGTATGGCATTCCTTGATACGATAGTTTTGCTTCAATGACTTTAAATTTTTTCGGATCCACGAATAATGGAACTTCATCATACCGATTGTATGCATCTTGATCGTCGACCCCATCCACTCCAAGTATTCTTTGTTTACCAGGAATAACAATGTGCTTCTTCTCATCCTTTGGATCGAGTATATAGAACACTTGTTCTGCTACCTTAGCAAGTATCCACGGGTCATCTTTATAACCTACATTCTTCGGATCGACGACGGTTAACCCGTATTCATCGACCTCCACCCCACTTGGGTGTTTGACCCATTTGCATTTGAAGACAGGAACTTGTAAATCCGGTCCATAGTTCAACTCCCAAATTTCCTCTATTTACCCATAATATGAGGTGTAATTGTTAACGTCATCAAGGGCTTCAACTCGAACTCCGTTGTTTTGACACTTACTTTTCATGTCCTTCTTTGAAGTGTGAAAAGTAAAACCATTAATGTCGTACGCCCGATAAGTCACCACGCTCTTTGAAGGTCGGGCAGCTAAAATTCTCAACATTTTCTCATCCATCGAGTCTCCACGTGGAAGGTCTTGACTCTCGAACCATGATGTGAAAGTTTTCTTGTGCTCCCGTACTAACCATGCACCGCTTTTGCCCCGAACATTGTTTAGTTCAAGCTCCTCAATGTGTTTTGCGAAATACGAGGCAACAATACGTGATTGTTGCAAGTACAATAAAATGGGCTTTGTCAACTCGTTTATATTCGCGGTCGGTGAATGATTTTCGTCCTCGTATACCTTTTCCACTTAACCTTCCCTCATGACGAGACACGGGTACACCAATAGATCGACCGTCTTTAATATAATCTGCACAACACTCAATAATCTCCTCGGTTGTGTAGCCCTCAATCATTGAACCCTCCGGATGACAACGAGTACGTACATAACGTTTCATAACATACATGAACCTCTCGTAGGGGAACATATGATGCATGTAGACGGGACCCAAAGCAGATATCTCGGTCAACAATATGAAGCATGAAGTGTTCCATAGTATCAAAATAGGATGGCGGAAAGCACATCTCGAGCATGCACATTGTTTCCTTTATGTGGGTTCGTAGGTTATCCAACTCGTGTTTATTGATCACCTTCTTTGAGACTGCGTTCCGAAGTAGCACAAACGAGTTATAGTCAACTTCAACCATTCAGATTTCACAGCTACGATGGCGATAGCCGAAACACCGAAAGTAGTGTGTGACAGTCATGAGTGTTGTAACCACTTATCTTTAAGTCTTTCATGTCCACGAGATTTTGGACATTCGATGAGAAACCGGTCGGTGCTTTAATCCCGTGTAGACACTTCAAGAACGCTATTTTCTCCTCACGCGTTAGGGTGTAGCAGTCGGCGGGAGGTAGTACTTTCCGTTCGCTCTTTCTTGCGGATGGAGCTCGGCCTAATATTCATCTCTACAAGGTCTCTACGTGCGTTCAGTCCATCCTTTGTCTTACCAGGTAGGTCAAGTATAAGGCCGGTAGTGCTGTCAAATACACCTTTTCCAATGTGCATCCAGTCAAATGCATGAGTCA